>OY744617.1:16690704-16803204 GCA_963556255.1 Allolobophora icterica
CATACATACATACATACATACATACATACATAGGCCTACATACACACATACTCTGCTGTCCCAATTCATACTCGCAGCGCCGTTGCTCTCTCCGCTCAGCTGCGCAAGCTGAACTTATTGTTCCCCGCGCGCGGACAGCCATACGGCAGCGCCGTGCCTTCTCTGTGACTGCCCCCGTGACCTGGAATGGGCTCCCTACCAAGCTCCGTCAAATACCGAATTCATCCTGTTTCTTACTGTTCTCAAAACTGCGCTGTTCGACCGTGATTGGATTGGGTTGGGAGTGCTCCTGAGTAGGCAATCCTGAAGGGGCGCTATATAAAACTGCTTTAATAATAATAATAATAATAATAATAATAATAATAATAATAATAATTATAATAATAACATACACACATGCATAAAATACAAACATAAAATGCGTGTTTATTAAATAAGGCCTGCTGTTTTTAGAATCTATAGGTCAAGTCCTTTCTAAGAACGACACATAAATCTTTCCCCAATTCGTATCAGATCTTGTCGTTCCATTCGAGAGGAGCCTTCGGGTCTCGAATGAGTATTGATGTAGCGCCATTAATCTACACGATCCTAGTCTAATTTCCCTTATCACACGTCGGCCATAAATTCACTAATGAGGTCCAACGCCTTGACCATGCAGCGCTGATAGGACGCCCACACAGGCGGTCAGAAAGTAAACGATCTGCGGGGATTTCCGGTGGGGATTTCCAGAGGGATTACCCGCAGGGAGGGCAGCGCCTCTCGAGGGAAATTCAGGGATAGGGATTACGATTTCCTGAACGAATAACTACCTCGTTCTACTAAAATTTATAGTTTATAGGGCCCTAAAGGCTGTTTTTGGTCTATTCACGTGAATGATTGCTCATGCAAATATATCTAGTATTTATGACCATTATTATTATGTATACCATTTTTACATGTCATTACATTACATTGTATTATGCTATGCTATGTTATGTTATGTTTGTTATATTGTATTGTATTGAATTGTTTTGTATTGTATGCATTGTATTGCATCGTATTGTAATGTATTGCATTGTATTGTATTGTATTGCATTGTATTGCATTGCATTGTATTGCATTGTATTGTATTGCATTGCTTTATTTTTTATTGTATTGTATTGCATTGCATTGTATTGTATAATATTGTATTGCATTGTATTGCATTATATTGTATTATATAATAATTATATATTATTTTACTTTACATTACATTACAGTATTTGCCTATTATACATTCAGTGTTATAAATTTAGCATTATTTTACGTTTTATCAAATGTTGTCTTACACATGGTGCAACGTTGCATACATAATATACTGTAAATGGATCTTCAACTCGTTCTAGTTCTGGAATCTAATGTTTTGCAATAGACCTACTTAGTTATCCTCCGATGTTTACGAACGCTTCGAAGATACGAGAGTCATAAAACATTACCATAACCAAAACATCGCATGCGTTGCAGCAAAGAGCAAAACAAAGCGATGGGTATTGTACACAATACAATGTAATAGACCGGAAATTTGATGACGACTCGCCAGATACGATTTGTTCCTGGAAGTAGTTGGAGGGAGGAAGACCCCTTGACAGGAGTTTATCCGTTACACTGATCCTCTGGATTATCATCATCGTCATAGTCAGTTCCTGACGCCAGCCATTTGGTGGCGATGGGTGCAAGATAAATTACCTCCGATTTCCTCGGTAATTTGTCAAGTCCAGTTCTCCTCTTAATGTTAGTCCAAGCCTTGTTATGTCCTCATTTATATTGTCTACCCAGCGCAGTCTTGTTCTACCACTGTTTATCTTTCCTTCGAATCTGCTGGATATTAATCAGATTTTGCGACTTGGTTGCCTTCTGCATTTGATACTGGCTCGATAGAAGCCACTATTTAATATTCACAGCGAAGTAGTTTCCACTGTTTGTGGGCGTTGGAGTTGCCCTCCTCCATTTTCCAGACTTGGGACTGGCACTACCAGAGCATGGGCAGTGGTGGAGTTAAATAACACGGGAAATGCGTCGAACCAATATTGTCTGGACGATCCATCTCAAGGAGCAAGGTTTCGCATTCCTCCATATAGCATCGGCTTAGCAACTGCACTAGGATTCCTCCATGCGATCTCTCGTCACTGCTCTCCAACGGCCAGAAACATGGACGAGTAGACACTGTGCAAACGTAAACGTAAACGTTTTTCCTGACGCGACCGTATGGTCTCCACTCTGTTCATTTTACAGTGAATTGATCGGGTGAGATCCTTCACCACCGCTGCCAGTTTGAATGGGTGCCACGCCATTTAAGGTCCCTGCGTATACGGAACGGGCACGTGTAGAAGATATACAAACTATATGAGACACATAATCCGATAGTTACCAGATGTTTATTTAGCACTTTCATATTCCTCGGTATTTAGTAGATGTACATAGAGGCGTTTATCCCCCCCCAAGTCATTGGAGCTCTTTCCCCTTCCCCTTCCCCATAAATGGTGGCACATACGCTTACAGATCCCCCCTATTTCTTGGATGGAGCATTTGCTCCAAGGTTTATATGGTGTAGACGCCTCTAGGTGTTTTGGCGCATACATAGGCTTATACACGACGAAGGCTCTATATATCTTCATGCAGACAATTACGATAGTAGAGCAGTTTGTCAGCAGATATATAGGCCTATATATATATATATATATATATATATATATATATATATATATATATTTGCTCCAAGGTTTATATGGTGTAGACGCCTCTAGGTGTTTTGGCGCATACATAGGCTTATACACGACGAAGGCTCTATCTTCATGCAGACAATTACGATAGTAGAGCAGTTTGTCAGCAGATATATAGGCCTATATATATATATATATATATATATATATATATATATATATATATATATATATATATATATATATATATATATATATATATATATATAGGCCTATATATCTGCTGACAAACTGCTCTACTATCGTAATACATAGGCGCATACATAGGCTTATACACGACGAAGGCTCTATCTTCATGCAGACAATTACGATAGTAGAGCAGTTTGTCAGCAGATATATAGGCCTATATATATATATATATATATATATATATATATATATATATATATATATATATATATATATATATATAGGCCTATATATCTGCTGACAAACTGCTCTACTATCGTAATACATAGGCGCATACATAGGCTTATACACGACGAAGGCTATATATCTTCATGCAGACAATTGTAATTGTCTGCATGAAGATAGAGCCTTCGTCGTGTATAAGCCTATGTATGCGCCAAAACACCTAGAGGCGTCTACACCATATAAACCTTGGAGCAAATATATATATATATATATATATATACAGATGTTTATTTAGCACTTTCATATTCCTCGGTATTTAGTAGATGTACATAGAGGCGTTTATCCCCCCCCAAGTCATTGGAGCTCTTTCCCCTTCCCCTTCCCCATAAATGGTGGCACATACGCTTACAGATCCCCCTATTTCTTGGATGGAGCATTTGCTCCAAGGTTTATATGGTATATAAAGCGTGGCACAAAATGTAAGCGCATTATTTAGGCAAACTATATATATATATATATATATATATATATATATATATATATATATATATATAGGCCTATATATCTGCTGACAAACTGCTCTACTATCGTAATTGTCTGCATGAAGATAGAGCCTTCGTCGTGTATAAGCCTATGTATGCGCCAAAACACCTAGAGGCGTCTACACCATATAAACCTTGGAGCAAATGCTCCATCCAAGAAATAGGGGGATCTGTAAGCGTATGTGCCACCATTTATGGGGAAGGGGAAGGGGAAAGAGCTCCAATGACTTGGGGGGGATAAACGCCTCTATGTACATCTACTAAATACCGAGGAATATGAAAGTGCTAAATAAACATCTGTATATATATATATATATATATATATATATATATATATATATATGCCATGGCCTATTCAACTGTTTGATTTGAAACGCTTTAGCTTATAAAGTATGTGGACGGCAAGTCGTTGACAATTTATATAGCGCGTGAATACGCTGTTGGTTTCAGAAAGACAGTGGCGCCGATATGATTGTGACCAACACTGATTGATGTATATCCTGTCTTTTTGCACTTTCCGTCCGTGCACGTCCTTGCACTATAGTTTGCCTAAATAATGCGCTTACATTTTGTGCCACGCTTTATATAAATGTATGTATTGTATTGTATTGTATTGTATTGGAAGTGCTTCTAGCAGGATGGCATACAGAAGCGCTCCCAGTGCGAGAGACCCCGAGAGAAGAAGCAAGTTCTAAGAAACTTAAAAGAGGAAGAGACGTAACCTGAGACAATAGAAGAACGAACGGACAGAGGAAGCTCATTCCAAAGAGCAGGGCCAATGGAGGCAAAAGACCTAGATTGAGCCAGTGAAGTCCTGACACGGGGAACGAGGAGATCCAAACGGTCAGAGGAACGAAGAGGACGAAGAGAAGCAGCAGAGTGAGGGCGATGAATTAAGTCACATAAATATTTTGGAGCGAAACCAAGTTGAGCCTTACACACAAGGATGAGGACCTTAAATTGGATGCGGGCAGAAAGCAGGAGCATGTATGTGTATGTATTCATGTGTGTGTATGAATTTATTTTTTATGTATGTACGCAGTTAAAGTTGCAATTAAATGCACTGGTCTGTCACCCGCCAATGTCCCCCTCGCACTCGTATAACCAGTGCCGGTGTTCTTGATTACATTGCATTGCGAAAAGTAAATTGTGATCTAGTGTTGATTCCGACTATGGCTATCCATCTTACAAATATAAACAAGTAGTTCTAAGACAGAGTTAGCAGGTGTTTGCTGCACCGACTGCATTCTTACGTATAAGTCGAGTCTGATTAATGCTGTGTGCCTGCGTATATAGGCCTATAGCTACATATAAACTTATAAATAGTCTAGATGCAGTATATATTAACGTATGTGTGTATAAATTCTGCTTTATAGGACCGAGGGCCTATATGTGTTACACATGTTCATCGCTAGAGATCGTTGGCTGCGGAGTCGAGTTTAACCTGACGAAGGATGAGGCCACCAGGTGCATCGAGGGAGCCGTCTGCTACAGTCTTCGTCACACCATCTCGGGTATACGTCATAACTATGTCATCCTCCGTAGCCAATCCATGCACTCGCCGCACACCTTTCGTGCCCACAAGTAGGCCTATATCAGCTTACGTGCATGACAAACTAAACGCAAATCTACGATTTTTCCTAGCGTAAAACAAGCCGCGTCGGAGAGATCAGCTTATTCGCGTGCATTACCACAGAAGCATCCATATATAAGCTTATATATACACACATACGTGTAGGTACATGTACGAACACACGTCATACATGCATATCATCGTAATCTTCAATTATCTAAAGCGCTACTCTAAGGCTAAGCGCAGAGCACGAGCTTATTAATTGGAGTAATAAACCACGCTTATCGTGCCTCCATTGTCCTATCTCTCAGACAATAGATGCAGGCTACTTTCTCGATCATTCTATAGATACTACGGCACAAGAATCATTCATCTCGAGACGGTCTTCCGCGCTCTCGATAGCTGTAACGGTGCTCCATCCATCTCCGAATGGGTTCGAGGGGCATCATCTCTCACTGGCGCCAACACACGGCATCTGTTCTTCCAGCTGCTGATATCAGATACCAACTTATCTTCTTTCTTCGCCCATATCGTTCTTACGGAGGCGCAGCTGAAGAGTTTAGCGCTATAAAAACGACGTCGGATTATAAATAACAGTTGAGCCTCTATCTACACGAGATGACGTCATATGTAGGCCGACGGCGTGTTATTGTGAACGAGTACGATTAATGGAGCTATTTTTAATGCAATTTATGTTGCGCCGTTCTATTCATCGACTGTTTGGCAGCGAAAGACAGTCTCCAGATGATGGAAATTATCAATGTAGACCAATGGGTGCATATATATATATATATATGTATGTATTATACTATATATATATATATATATATTATACTATATATATATGCCTGTGTATATGTATAGATATTTATATATATATATATGTGGCTGTGTATATGTATGGATGTGTGCATAGATCTATGTGCGATTGTTTATGTATGTATGTATTATGTTTTTAATAATGTACATATGCATGCTTGTGTGCATGTAGTTAAGTATGAATGTGGGAGTATGTATGTGTGTAGGTAGGCAAGTACGTGTATATATATTTATATGCAAATATTTGTATATCTGTGTATGTATGTATGCACATATGTATGTATATATGGATGTATGCATATATGTATGTATATATGTGGTATATGTATGTATATATGTATGTATGTATGTATGTATGTATGTATGTATGTATGTATGTATGTATGTATGTATGTATGTATGTATGTATGTATGTATGTATGTATGTATGTATGTATGTATGTATGTTTGTATGTATGTATGTATGTAGGTATGTATGTGTGTATATTGTATGTATGTATATTAATGCAGGTATGTATCATATTTGAAAATAGGTATAGCGCCGCTCACAGCTGCGGCCATTCAGCAGCGCTCCCAGTGCGAAAGAGCTCCGAGAGCAGAAAAAGGTTTTAAGCACGGAATGGGATGTATAAAGAGATCCAGAAAGTAAGGTTACCCGTAGAGAGGTATGCGTATGCATTTTTGTACGTATTCATGTAGATTGTAGACAATAATTATCTATATTACTGCATACAGCGTGTCGTGTTTTAGGTGTTTACAGGCGTGGCTGTTCGTCCGAATGGCCCCCTCAGCTGCTACGTTGCTATGACGAAGAGATCGACTCTCAGCCTCATCAGAGATGCTACTGTAAAGGCCACTACTGTAACAGCGCTCCAAGACCCTTTCATCCGATGCCAGCTCAGTTCCTCGTCCTCCTCCTCCCTCTACTCCTTCTCGTCACAACATTCTTCTCTTCTAAAGCTGCGAGTTAAGAGAGGCTGGTTTGTGTCTTATACGAACGATGAGAACTGTTCGAATATTTTTTCATGTCGACGGCGTCTGATTCCACGAGAAGTCGTTAAGCCGTTGGAATCCATCCTTCCACACTGCTTCTCAGGCCAGTTCCTACACGACTCTCTTCTTTTCGCACTTCCTCCTCCTCTTTCTCCTCTTTCTCCTCCTCCTCCTCCTCCTGCTCCTTCTCCTCCTCCTGCTCCTCTTCCTTCTCTTACCTCATCCTACTTCCTCCTTCCTCTTCTCGTATCCTTCTCTCCTTCCTTCTTCCTCTCCTTCCTTTTTCCTCTCCTCCCCTTCTCCTCTTATCTCTTCTCCTTCCTTCTCCTCCCCTCCTCTCCTCTCCTCTCTTCTCCTTCCTTCTCCTTCCCTCCTCTCCTCATATCTCTTCTCCTTCCTTCTCCTCCCCTCCTCTTCTCTTATGTCTTCTCCTTCCTTCTCATTTCCTCCTATTCCTCCCCTCGTTTTCCTCTTTCTTCCTCCTTACTCCTCCTCCTACTTTTTCTTGTCCTCCTCCCTCGTCCTCCTCTTCCCTCCTCCTCCCTACTTGATCAATCGAGTCTTCATCTTTCCGCTCCTATCCCCTTCCTCTGCTGCTCTTCCTGCTCACCCGCTCAGTCTAAACAAAAAACCAACAGTGATTGGTTTGTATCACACATCAACACCCTGAACAGCGTCGGCGTTAAAGGCCTAAAGAACTGTTCTTGATTAGCTCGACTGATTGGAGCAGACTCCGAGCAGTGCGTCAAGAGTTTGGCGATGGATCCAGCTGTCGCTTGAAATGACTCGATCCAAAAAGAGTCATTGATCGTCATGAGCTGAAACTCAGGATCTCATGATCATGATCATGATCAAACTCATGATCGACGTCAGCAATGAATCAACATCACAGGATTACCATAACACCGATCAGGATCGCACGTCTAAAAAAATCCACCCTCGTGGTATGGGCCTCAAAAGACCTAACCCTAACCCTAACCCTAACTCATGTTGACGGAGCGGCATGCATGTCCAGAGTCCACTCGCTCTCTCAGAAGTCCGTATCTCAGCTGTGAGTAGTGTATGCGTGGTCCATTTGAACCTCTAAATGAAAGCTAAAGCATTCCCTGATGAAAGAGAAGATCTTCATTCCAACAGACTGTTGCAAACCGATATCCACTCGGTAAACAAACACACATGCGTTCGATTGTGTACATAGATAGGTTTATGGACACGCAGTATACAGAAGCGTCGCGTCATTAGTCGCAATTATTACGTGGCTGTGTTGTTATTTTTGAAACTGTTGATCTCGTTCAACGACCTGGTGCTAAACGACATCTAAACAAAGAGTATTGTTATCATCATTATTGTAATTACTATTGTTTTATTTTTGTCCCGAGGTAGTTATGATGCCTCAGGCTCTTAAAACAATGCCCGGAGACAATAAAATGAATGTCTGGAACGGATTATTATTATTATTGCTATTATTTTTGGCCGAGGTAAACATGATCCCTTGGGCGTCAAAAAAATTTGTCGGGAGACAAAAAATAATAAGGTTATTCTGGAATGGTTACATCTCCTCTGGGTCCGGCTCCACTAAAGTGCCATGAAAAGCCAACGAGTTCAAACGTTGGATGGTGATTGAGAGACGTTGCAACAAGAAGCATTATTATTATTATTAGGCCTATTATTATTATTATAATTATAATTATAATAATAGTAATTATTATTATTATTATTATTATTATTATTATTATTATTATTATTATTATTATTATTATTATTATTATTATTATCGAGACCGCCATCGCATTATCATTATTCATTATCCGGTTATTTATTATTATTATTATTATTATTATTATTATTATTATTATTATTATTATTATTATTATTATTATTATTATTATTATTATTATTATTATAAGCAATGGAGAATGTGTGTCGTGGCGATCGCTAGAGCTCCAGGAGTTGACAGCACAAGGTGACAAGGTGATTATTATTATTATTATTACTATTGTTATTACGAATACTGTATATTTTTAGTATTTTATCCGATATATAAATTATACCTTGAGAACAAGAAATTATGCTGTCATGTAATTAAAGAAAACATTATTATTATGTCATTTCGCCGTCGTCGCTCTGCGATGGTAGGCTGCAGGAATGGGTCAACATTGTCCATCGTTTCCTATCTCGTATGGCAACCATTAGTCTGGTCCCAGATAGTCCAATCCATCCTACAATGTTGTCAACCCAGGATATTCTTGGTCTACCGCGGTTGCGAACCCCTTCTACAAGACCCGTCATCTCAGGCTGCCTTCGATGTTATCCTTCGGCTGTCTCATGATGTATCCGAAGTACCTTAGCTTGCGGGTTCTGACGTGGTTCACCAGTTCGCCTTTGGTACTCGCCAGCGTGTATACTTGCTCGGTGGTCATACTTTTGTCCAGGGAATTCTTAGCAAATATTTCTGACACACTTGTTCTCGAACGCTTGGATGCGCTTATCTTCTTCTTTCCTTAGCGTCCAGGCCTCACATCCATTGCTGTCGACTATGCCAATGCCTTCATCATCCGTAATTTGGTGTCATTATGTATTGACTTGTACTTCCATATTTTCGTCAGTTAAACCATGACTGCCATCCCCATGGCCAGCCTTGATTTGATATCGTCCTTGCAGTCCGCCTCTTCAGTTACTCTGCTCCTCAAGTACACAAAGGATTTTTCTTGCTCTAGTCCTCCGTTGTCCACTTTTATCTAATCATGCTAGAAAGAGTTCAGTAAACACATTATCTCCGAAAAATTAAGCCTTTCCCAGGTTTTTAATAACCATCCAGAAATGTACCTCTGAACGATTATTATTCGCCAGTGCTAAGCATCAAACAACGGTGCTGAAGAATGAAGGACTTCCTCAGGGTCCCTACACGGTAACTGTCTTAGAAGAGGCTCCAACCTTGGAACCTGTTCTTTCCGCATTACCTTCCGAGCGCTCTAACCAATCGGCTGCCATGGCCCACGCGTAGATTCATGTATATATATATATATATATATATATATATATATGTATATATATATATATATATATAAACATCAGTAAATAAAGCGATGTATATCAATAAATAATGCGCTAATGCAAGTAGGGGAGACAGGGTGGGGTTGGGGCGTTTTGCCCCGAGGGGACGTTTTGCCCCACTCTACCCTACGTTTGCATAAGCTTATATAGTTCGACGCTTAACATAACAAGGGCTTCAGTTACTTTGTTTCTTTAAAAACAAGAACAAGAGAACAATATTAATTTACAGCTGACAAACGTCACCAGTTAAGCATTCTGAGATGAATAAAAACTGGCCTGAATGGCTACCAATGAAAACGTTCAGGGTTGTGTAGGTCTAGTCTTAGGCCCAGGTAAACCATAGGCCTGCAACAACTGCTGCTACTTAGCCCTGCCAGAATATCCATAGTTATTAGATGGGACCCATATGAAGATATGGGTCCTATAAGAGCTCCATGGGGAATATGGGTCCTATATGGGTTCCATGGGGAATATGGGTCGTATATGGGGTCCATCGGAAATACGGGTCCTATATGTGGTCCATGGGGAATATGGGCCCTATATGGGCTCCATGGGAAATATGGGTTTTATACGGGCTCCATGTGGGTATACTGGCAGGGAAGAGACTTCTCAGACATCGAACATCTGAAGGATGGCATGGTTGGCCAGGTCGAGGAGCTGTTTCCTCTCCTCGAGGTTCTCCTGGAGCGCTTCCATAAGGACGTAGTAGCGCAACAGGGTGTCGCGTGGCCAGCAGAAGTTCGACTCTTCCAGGGCCAGGTCCACCATGTTCTTTTCCACCATCGTCGTCCACATATCTGTAGTCATATCGGCCGTCTGTTCCGAATGATCGGCATCCGGCATCTGGCCGGTCGGCTGTTCACCATTTCCCGCCGACACACTGAGCTTCTGGGTCGCCACTGCATCAAGGGCGTTGGCGAAGGCAGACGCCCGTTCGTCGCGGTTCGCTCGCCTCTCCATCTTTTCCTCCTCGGCGCGTAATTCCTCCTGTCTACTCTGGAAGCTGGTGACGATGATGCCGATGAGGATGTTGCCGATGATGTAGCAGCTGAGCACGAGCCACGTGGCGACGTACAGCCCCGGATATATAACGTTTCCCGTCACGAGGTGGATGTCCTTCATGATGGGGATCCAGTGATCATTGGTGAAGATCTGGAAGAGGGTCTTGAGCGCCTCGCCGAGGTGGACGAAGGCGTGCGGAAACTCGAGCTCCGTCGGGCTGACCTTGGAGTAGTCGAAGAAGGTGACTGCGAAGATGGCGTAGATGTAGCCGAAGATGAACATCAGAAGGCTGATGAAGAGGATGCTCTTGACGGCGTTCGTGACGCAGACGGTGATCTCGCGCGCGTCCTTGAAGCGCGAGATCAGCTTCAGAGAACGCAGGATGCGGAAGCTGCGCAGGCTCTGCGCAGTGAAGGCCAGATCGGACGAGTCCGTTGCTATGGAGACGAACCGGATGACCTCGATGACGAAGCAGAAGGCGGTGACGAGGAAGTCGAAGATGTTCCATTTGTTCGTCCAGAATGCCACGAAGTCGTCGATCCACTTGAAGACGATCTCCGTCACGAAGATAAGCAGCGAGAGGATGTCGATGACCTCGAAGACCGTCAGGACGGCATAAGGGGTGCTGGGTCCGCCGAGGTCCGCCTGAAGACCAAGGATGATCGTGTTGACGACCAGTACTGTGAGGATGAAGTTCTGGAACCACATGCTCTGGACGATCCAGCTGGCCCAGAGATCGATCGGAGGGTTCCTGGTGTTCTTGTTGTGGACGCGGTTCAGCCTTCGATCGTCCATTGTCACCGCCTTCATGAACTATACGTGCACGACAATTGAACACTATATATACAATGCAATACATCACAATACAGTAAAACACAGTGCATCACAATACAGCGTCCTATATCACAGTACAACGCAACACAATACAGTCCAAAACAACACACTACATCAACATTCCAATACAACACAATACATCACAATACAATACAATTAAACACACTACATTACAATAAAAACACAATACAATCGCAATACAATGCAATCACACACAACACAATACATCACAAAACAATACAATAAAACACACACCATCACAATACAACACACAATAAAACACACAACATCACAATACAACTCAATACATCGCAATACAATCACAGTACAATACAACACAATAGTCACAATACAATACAACACCGATAGTAGGACCAGAAAGGCCAAACCAGTGTTTGAGTCGGAGAATGAGTAATAGTATAATGTCCTTCCAGAACTGATGGTATCATATGTAGCAGAAAGATCGATTAAACTGAGAGAGCAGTTACGTTTCCTTTGTCCATGGAGGCGATATACGTATGCATGTGACTGTGGATGGCAAGCAGTGCAGCCCCAGCAGAATCATATTTATGATATGCGGATTGGGATGGGAGATCAAATATAATCACATGGGATATAAAATGTAATCACATAAGAGATCAAATGTAATCACATAAGAGATCAAATGTAATCACATGGGAGATAAAATGAAAATCACATGGGAGATAAAATGTAAGCACATGGGAGATAAAATGTAATCACATGGGAGATAAAATGTAATCACATAAGAGATAAAATGTAATCACATAAGAGATAAAGTGTAATCACATGGGAGATAAAAGGAAATCACATGGGAGATAAAAGTAATCATATGGGAGATAAAATGTAATCACATAAGAGATAAAATGTAATCACATAAGAGATAAAGTGTAATCACATGGGAGATAAAAGGAAATCACATGGGAGATAAAAGTAATCAAATGGGAGATAAAATTTAATCACATGGGAGATAAAATGTAATCACATGGGAGATAAAATCTAATCATATGGGAGATAAAATTTAATCACTACCACTACAGAAGTGCACACACGACCATATGACTAAGCATCTATGGCACTGAGCAAATGTTTGTGAAGGACTTGCTCAAGGTCCCTATGACGCTGAGCAAATGTTTGTGAAGGACTTGCTCAAGGTCCCTATGACGCTGAGCAAATGTTTGTGAAGGACTTGCTCAAGGTCCCTATGACGCTGAGCAAATGTTTGTGAAGGACTTGCTCAAGGTCCCTATGACGCTGAGCAAATGTTTGTGAAGGACTTGCTCAAGGTCCCTATGACGCTGAGCAAATGTTTGTGAAGGAATTGCTCAAGATCCCTATGACGCTGAGCAAATGTTTGTGAAGGACTTGCTCAAGGTCCCTATGACGCTGAGCAAATGTTTGTGAAGGACTTGCTCAAGGTCCCTATGACGCTGAGCAAATGTTTGTGAAGGACTTGCTCAAGGTCCCTATGACGCTGAGCAAATGTTTGTGAAGGACTTGCTCAAGGTCCCTATGACGCTGAGCAAATGTTTGTGAAGGACTTGCTCAAGGTCCCTATGACGCTGAGCAAAATGTTTGTGAAGGACTTGCTCAAGGTCCATATGACGCTGAGCAAATGTTTGTGAAGGACTTGCTCAAGGTCCCTATGACGCTGAGCAAATGTTTGTGAAGGACTTGCTCAAGGTCGCTATGACGCTGAGCAAATGCTTGTGAAGGACTTGCTCAAGGTCCCTATGACGCTGAGCAAATGTTTGTGAAGGACTTGCTCAAGGTCCCTATGACGCTGAGCAAATGTTTGTGAAGGAATTGCTCAAGATCCCTATGACGCTGAGCAAATGTTTGTGAAGGACTTGCTCAAGGTCCCTATGACGCTGAGCAAATGTTTGTGAAGGACTTGCTCAAGGTCCCTATGACGCTGAGCAAATGTTTGTGAAGGACTTGCTCAAGGTCCCTATGACGCTGAGCAAATGTTTGTGAAGGACTTGCTCAAGGTCCCTATGACGCTGAGCAAATGTTTGTGAAGGACTTGCTCAAGGTCCCTATGACGCTGAGCAAAATGTTTGTGAAGGACTTGCTCAAGGTCCCTATGACGCTGAGCAAATGTTTGTGAAGGACTTGCTCAAGGTCCCTATGACGCTGAGCAAAATGCTTGTGAAGGACTTGCTCAAGGTCACTTTGGCGCCGAGCAAATGTGTATAAAATACAATACAACTGTTTTTAATATTGTGGTCCTTCCAAAGTTCAGAAGTGGACACACGACGACCGTACGACCGAACATCGATAGTGGCGCTAAGCAAATGTGCGTGAAGGACTTGCACAAGATCCCTGCACAGTGACCACTTGAGTCGAGGCTCGAATCCTTACTCTCCGTCTTAAAGGCTGAACGCTCTAACCAATCGGCTACTGTGCCCAACAACCCTATAACACCACCTGTATACTTTCTATTCTTTAGTCTAGTCTCAGCCTATCTCGTCTAGTCCAATTCCAATCGAAATCTCGTCTCATATATAGTCTAAGTTAATCTGATCAAACTCAATCCAGTCTAACTTATAATGTCATCCAAGTTAACCTTTTAACTTCTATATTGCCGTAGTCATCACACCCTATCGATCGATAATCGATCTCTTTGGCGTTTGTACAGAGCAGCGGGAGAGCCGTCTCGGCCGAGAATTAGCAGGTGTAGACGAGACCAATGGGACCCCGACGAAGGCTTCGGAGGCCTCACCGTGGGTCTTGGCCTAGGCCTAAACACAACCATTGGCATATATTATAGGCCTACCTTCTTGCTGTAGACCTCGACCTTAACGGACTACTGGAAGAATCCTGAGGCCTAATCTTGGATCGTGGCATAGGCCTAATAATGGACCCTGGCATAGACCTAATCTTGGACCCTGGCATAGGCCTAATAATGGACCCTGGCATAGGCCTAACAATGGACCCTGGCATAGGCCTAATAATGGACCCTGGCATAGGCCTAATCCGATCTACTGACATAGAATCTGTGAGACCTCATTATGAACCTTGGCATAGGCCTAATCATAGACCATGGAATAGGTCTAATCGTGAACCTTTGCATAGTCCTGATCATATACCATGTCACAGTCCTAATCGTGACCCTTTGCATTGTCCTAATCATGAACCTTGGCATAGTCCTAATCATGAACCCTTGCATAGTCCTAATCATAAGCCTTTTCATAGTCTTAATAAAGAACCATGTCATAGTTTTGATCATATATAGACCTCGTCCTCAGGGGCCGTATTCATGAGATGGGTGTAACTCTTACTCCCAGCTTAAATCTGGCCTACGCCGGAGTAGTGGGTTAAATCGGTATTCATGAGACACGCGTACCACCTTACTCTGGGTGTAACGCTACTCCGAGTCGACCCTAGGTGTAAGACCGCTATTCCCAGCGTAGCGGCTGTAAACAAAGATGGCGGCCGTTATAATTCGTCGCATTCGATGAGGTTTTAGATGTCAAAAAGTCTTTCAGAGGTGCCGTAATTAGCTCGTATTGTTCACCGACAACGAACTTTATACTGCTTTTCGTTCTAGCTGTCACAAATGCTAAGATTTGATGAGATGTCTGACGGTGATGCATTCGAAGTGCCGCGCATGGGTTCCTTACACTGGCTTACAGTACTGTGGGTAACGCGGGTTTATTTTCACGTAATTTAACTGTAGAATGCAACGGATACCAAAAACGCTGTGCTGGAATATTATTGTCAAGGAAAGAGTTTAACTCATGAGTTGACTGGTCCATTTGAGAATTTTATATAAGCTAAGGTTTGTTCTGAAGGCATTATTATTAAATCTATTGCGTTTTTTATATCCAATAATTAATTGTATCCCGTAAGTAATGGTGAAAATGTTGATTTCTCATTCTTAAGCAATTGATTAGCATAGACATTACAAACATTATACACATTATTTGATAGTAACCTAGCTGTAGGCCTAATGCAATCTTTCATAATAATGCAGAGAATATCAATTTACCATCATTAATTTATCTTGTTATAATTTAGTTGTTATTATTTAACCATAAAATCATCCAGACTTACTCTAACCCACGCCTGTTTTGATTTTACGTTTAGGCCTATGTTAAATATGATTCGTTTTGATTAACGGCCGTCGTTTAATCTTTGTTTACTTCAGCTGTCGGGACTGACGGCATATAAATACCTTGTAAGCATGCTAAAATAATCCATAACCACTCAAATTATGACGAGTGTACTTTGGCGCGGGGAAAACCCAGCATTTACGCCCGGAATAACTAATCCCTTGGATACTCCGGTCTCATGAATACGAACCACGACTAAGTGCTATTCGGGGAATAGTTAATCCCGGCGTAGGCGCTACGCTTGGACTAGCTTAAGCTTGTCTCATGAATATGGCCCCAGGGGCGTAACTTTGGTCTAAAAAATGGGGGGCACCAAATTCTCACATACACGAAGCAAGGTGGAGACAGCGATCTCTGGGAAGGCACAATAATAAAATATTCATATTGATTGGTCTTGGTCAAAAAGTGGGGGGTACGGTACCCCCAGTCCAAAAAGTGGTGGGTACGGGTACCCCTCGTAACCCCCACAAATTACGCCTATGCTCGTCCTAATCATGAACCTTGGCATAGACCCACCTTGTCACTGTAGACCTGGAAATGAACGAGTGCATTGGGTTCCGTGATCATCGTATTCCTCATGAGTCCATCTTCGATGAGGTCCATCGTCTGGAGGTGGGGGGTATCGATCGCCGCCGCATCCATCCCTCCAGCCTCATCGAACGCATCCAGCAACCGGAACTGACGCAACATCTTCGCCCGGAAGACCTCGGCCCTCCGAGAGATCAGCCCAATGCCATCGCCCTGTTCCTCACTGGGTCGATCGTCCTGCGACTCTTCCTTCGTCGACTCTTCCTTCGTCGCCTCTTCCATCAGCTCAACAGTCGGTGGTTTTCAAATGTTAAAAAGATTTCGTCTGACGCATTCTGTAACGTCAGTATTAACACAGTATAAATAATTACACAGTACGTCGACTCTCATTGCTGGCTGTTGACTAATTTTCCTGGTCACGTGATTACGACACCTGGTCACATGATTACGGCAAAGTAAACGACGCCATTTTGAATCCGAGCTCTTGAATTATAGATTTAAACTGAAATTAACGTTAAAAATAATATTGTTAATTCTAATGAAGTCCTCGATGTTGTTGTAACGTTCAAAAAATATTTTATGTGATGGATTCCGATGTATCGGCGTGTAGTCCTCAATGTTGTTGTAACGTTTAATAATATTTGATGTGATGGGTTCCGGTGTATTGGCGTGTTAGCGGCTCAGATTCAAAATGGCGATTGGTCACACATTCTGACTGCAGCATCGGCCGGCAGTCGACGTAGGCCTACTGTGTAATTATTTATACTGCGGTATTAATTAAATCTGCCGCATAAAGGAAGATGCGTGTGAATCGCCTAAAGTTAGTCTAAATACGCCTATGAACCGCAATTTAGTCCAGCACAACGCTCCGTCGAGCTCACTGGGTAGCCTAAGTCTTAGCGCCGCTGAGGCGTTAGGCCTCACCAATCGAATTCGAACGGGTAGAGGGTACAATGAACCCCGTTCGGTAATCCTCAAATAAATCACTTAAATCGGATACCAGTTAAAATTCTGTACATCTGGAACTCAATTTACCACAAACCACAACAACCAAACAGAAACACGTGACGTCATCAAAGCATCAAATTAAATTATAAATACTATTGATATTCAATGACGTCATTAATAGCAATATAATTCAGGTGTACCGTGTACTGTATGACTAGTAGCCATTAACTGAATATAACAGTGGGTAGTCAATAATGTTATAAAAAGCTAGAGTTATTGACGTCATAAGGTGCAACAGCATATGACATCATTAGAGATATCGTTATTGACGTAACTAGAGGTAGCGCAGTTTCTGAAGCCCTGCCGTGAGGACACAATGGGGAAATAAATAAATAAGGAGTGTTGTGAATGTGTTGTTCGACGGCAAGGCTCCGACTCTTAAGTAAAGCAGAGGAGTAGCTCCCATAAACTCTCGCCTACATTCTTTCGTTGCAATACTGGAAATGCTTATTGTTGAAAAAATAACAATACTCAAGTCTTGACCAAAGGCTTTAGGCCCCTAGTGAAGATTTTTGCATGACAGTTTTGACTTTGTGTTAAAAATTTTACTAATAACACTACATCAAAAGAATCATAATAATAGAGAAATTTAAAACTATAACTGTTATCTAAAATGGGTACCGTAGCAGTTTTACTAATTAAACAACATCAAAAAGCATCCTAATGATAACGCTTTTTCTAACCAGATTTTCAGAATGGGGTAAAAAAGCGATACTCCTTTTCTCCATATTACACAACCCTAAGCATGTACTTCACCAACTCCTACCTCCACTCCGACCCCCCCTCCTCTCACCAACTAAGACCAAGAGCACACAACCATACTCTCCCACCCAAGGACAACTCTCAATTTATTCCCAGATCATTATATAAAAATATTTACTAGCTTATTCTAAAATATTCTAATGATCTTTAATTATACATTATCACTCATGTAAGCATTTCTGTGTTTTTGTCAGATTGTCTTTTCTTCTCAATAAACGACATATATATATATATATATATATATATATCGTAATCTTATATATATATATAAATATATATATATATATATATTTACATATCTCATGACGTCAGCGACATGCGTCCTCTTATGACGTTAGCAGCTTTGATGACGTCGCGTGTTTTGGTTTTGCTTGTGGTTTGTGAAAAATTACTTGTACTCCCATAATACCTTGTTGCTTATATATATATACATATACACACACACACACACACATATATATATATATATATATATATGTATATATATATATATATATATATATATAAGATTACATTGAAACATGACAGTACAATTACCAAGATCTTAATTAAACACCACGTTTAGGCAGCCTTGCAAGGCGCCCGCCCTAAAGGGTGTTGCGGGTATCAAAACCCGACATTTTCAAGATCTAATGCTCTTCTGGCCATCAGTGTTAGGCCTACCATTCATCTATCCCCCCTCCCCGAGAGAAAGATTTGGAGTCTGGGCCCAAATAATTTCGTCAGGCGCGAAACTGTTCTAATTTAAAAAACTATGCTCTTTTCTTACTTTATGATCGAATGAATGATCGATTGAACATTAGCATTCATGAGTTATAGAAGTCTCCAGACTGGCTCCAGAAAGCAACAGTTCGCACAAACAGCCACAATTTCTTATCGCTTGGAAGAGAAAGGTATTATGGGAGTACAAGTAATTTTTCACAAACCACAAGCAAACCAAAACACGCGACGTCATCAAAGCTGCTAACGTCATAAGAGGACGCATGTCGCTGACGTCATATGATATGTAAATTCAATTATAAATACTATTAATATTCAATGATGTCATTAACAGCCGATCTTGTCTGAGAGGTGGGGGGGGGAAAGTCGGCCACAATCTCTTCGACGACCTGTGCTGTGAACGAGACACCTATAATTTGTCTATATTGGCCCTCACTCATCCTTCAATCTGGCCTAAAGTGCAGATAGTCGCTGCCGAGACACTTTCTGCAGCTGGTCTTCGGGGGGGGGGGTGCGTCAAGAGTACGTACGCAGGGGGGTGTGGAAGAAAGTACGCTTGCGAACAGGGGGTCCAATTTTCCCGGATTTTTGCATACGTAATATATGGATGGCCCCTTACCTAAAGAACTATAGTCACTTTCTCGTGATCTTCATACCTGGATGTCTTGCAATCGCCTCTCCCTCAATTCGTCAAAAACCCAGTTTATCTGGTTTGGCACTCCTCAGCAACTTAAAAAACTCGACTTTGCTGTGCTGTCTCAAAGGTTTCCGCTTTTCACTTTCTCGTCTAGCGTTCGTGATCTAGGAGTGACCCTTGACAATTCTCTCACCTTTACTGAACACATTTCCAAACTCACTCGCACTTCCTATTTTCACCTAAGGCGCCTTAGAGCTATCCGTCGCTCTCTGTCATCTCCAATTTTCACTTCAATTGTCCATGCATTTGTCTGCTCTAGACTTGACTACTGCAATTCCCTCCTCATTGGTCTTCCCAAAGTCCGTCTTGCTCCTCTTCAGTCCGTTCTCAATGCTGCTGCTAGATTAATTGCCCGTCTTCCTCGATTCTCTCATATCACCACCTTTATGGCAGAAGAACTCCACTGGCTCCCGCTTTCTGCCCGCATCCAATTTAAGGTCCTCATCCTTGTCTCTAAGGCTCAGCTTGGTTTTGCTCCAAAATATTTATGTGACTTATTTCATCGCCCTCACTCTGCGGCTTCTCTTCGTCCTCTTCGTTCATCTGACCGTTTGGACCTCCTCGTTCCCCGTGTCAGGACTTCACTGGCTCAATCTAGGTCGTTTGCTTCCATTGGCCCTGCTCTTTGGAATGGGCTTCCTCCGTTTGTTCGTTCTTCTATTCTCTCAGGTAGCGTCTCTTCCTCTTTTACCTTTCTTAAAACTTGCTTTTTCTCTCGGGGTCTATCGCACTGGGAGCGCTTCTGAATGGCCCTCCCGCTAGAAGCGCTTTATAAATATCCGAATACAATACAATACAATACAATACAATACTAAAGAACACATCTAGTAAGCAAATGTTTGTAACTGCCTGCCTTTAAAAACGGTTTTAGGCAATCACCTCACTGATCTTGTCGTCTCTCATGGAAGATTGAAAACAAGGAGGCGTTTCAACAACTATCAAATTTATAAATTTAGACGAGGAGTTCTGCACTGATCGTAACCGCCTCCTCTGTCCGCATGTGCACATTTTAGTGAAATTTATTTTACATACGTACACATTTTTTCATTTAGTCATGATATGTTCTTTAATTTAGAATATGTCCTTTAGCTCAGACAATTATTTAGTTAAGATGTGTTCTTTAGTTAAGGTGTGTTCTTTAGTTAAGATAGTTCTTTATTTAAGATATGTTCTTTAGTTAAGGATTGTTCTTTAGCTTAGATATGTTCTTTAGTTAAGATAGTTCTTTAGATAAGACGCGTTTTTTAGTTGAGATAGTTCTTTAATTAAGATGTGCTCTTAATTTCAAAATAGTATATTCTTTAGTTAACATAGTTCTTTAGTTAAGATATGTTCTTTAGTTAAGATAGTTCATTAGTTGAGTTCTTTAGTCTTGATATGTTATTTAGTTAAGATGTGTTCTTTAGTGTGTTCTTTAGTTACGATAGTCAAGATATGTTCTTTAGTTAAGATATGTTCTTAGTTGAGATAGTTCTTCAGTTTAGATGTGTTCTTTAGTTAAGATGTGCTCTTTAGTTCAAAAGTGTTCTTTACATGTAGTTGTGTTCTTTACTTAAGATAGTTCTTTAGTGTAGTAGTGTTTTTTAAGTTAGGTTAGTTCTTTAGTTAAGATATGTTCTCTAGTTAAGATAGTTCTTTAGTTAAGATGTGTTCTTTAGTTTTGATGTGTAATTTAGTTAAGATGTGTTCTTTAGTTAAGATAGTTCTTTACTTAAAATGTGTTCTTTACCTGTAGTTACGATAGTCCTTCAGTTAAGATATGTTCTTTAGTTGATAGTTCTTTAGTTTAGATGTGTTCTTTAGCTAAGATGTGTTCTTTAGTTCAGATGTGTTCTTTACATGCAGTTAAGATGCGTTCTTTACTTAAGATAGTTCTTTAGTTTAGATGTGTTTTTAAGTTAGGTTAGTTCTTTAGTTAAGATGTGTTCTTTAGTTAAGATATATTAAACAAATCCTGAAGTTCTTCATCTGCCATTGGTTGATCTTGTATTGTAATCTGTTATTATAATTCCGGTTATCAAACCATAGCCTTGTAACCAATCACTTGTGGACCGATACCGGGCCATGGACCACAGTTTGAGTAGTGCTTTTGAATTCCATTTTTGCATTAGACAACAGTTTCAAGGCACTCCTGATCATTGCATAAGAGCTAAATTTTGCACGAGATTCAAACGCCATTCCTCTTCAAAAGATAAATCTTTGGGTCTGTTAAGATCTCAACAAAGGGATAAGCCTTTGGAGTTAGCTTTAGACGAGTGAAGCCATTAACTGTCGTTACAATGGTATGTGTTGAACGATACGGTTCCAGTTCACGTTCTCCACCGCCACTGGCGACACCTATCAACAGATGCGTGAACTGGTTCATTTCTGGTCCTCCGGGGGTCAAATCTTCAGTCTTATTGTACCTAGATGAACAAAACAGATCAGATAATGCAGAGCCAACAGACCGTAATCTAAATCTTTAACCTACCTCTTGCAAACAGACATGAGCCTACACTTCAGTGCAATTTAATATAATTTTTATTTTTACATGGTGTACTAAAAGACAGCAACAGAAGAAACACTTGCTCTCCCCTGGATATTTTATGAGTCTACTAAAGCTACATAAAACCTCTTCTTCTTCCAAAGCATTCCATTATATTCTCCTTCCCAAACATTCCATATACATATTATATTACATATATAATATAATATATATATATATTATATTTCATCCCAATGAAGCATCCATAGGAAATTTTCTTTGCACATTTAAAGCTTACTAATATTCCATGACATCTGTACCTCAAACCATTGACTGACAGCTACATCCACAGCAAATTTTCTAAGCATACTGTTTCAGCAGATTTCAAACTTTTCATCTACCAGTTCCAAAAACCATATATAGACTGCTGAAGCACTTACTACATTTACGGAGACATTCCGATTTAAGACAACATTTGGACTTCAAGGGTAAAGACTGACAATGCAAACTAAATATCTTTCACTTGGACAAACCAGGAATTGAACCAAGGTAGCAAAGCAAAGACTAATGATCACTCAGCCATACGCCATCTCCCTGTAGTCCCTGAAGCATACATTTGCTAACTAGCTTAAAATGCACTTGTTCACATCTGTTAGGTAGCCCTGGGTACAGCATATCTGAGAGGTACTTACGTACTATAATATATGCATGTATGTATGTGTGTATGTAAGTGTGTGTAAGTATGTATGTATGTTGTATCAGGACATTTAGTTTAGTAAGGGTCCTGATACAAAATACAAACATACATACATACACACATACATACACAAATACATACATACACACACATACATACATACATACATACATACATACATACATACATTAGCAGGATGAAACATTAAACTAAATGAATAAAATATTCAAGTAAAATGTTAATGCAAACCTCCAGTGGTCATAGATCTGTGTGAACCGTGTTACACCCGTCTGTGCAGTCATCACATCAATATGAACGTTAACATCTGAAGAAAAAATCAACTACACATTAAAACCAAATTGGAAATGTGAGGCTTACGTGTTATGCTGAAAACCCGCAGAACTGACATCTGTGAGGAATCTACGTGCCACATAAACAACTTCTTCTCAGATCTATTAGGAAAAAATCTGTCCAGTTCATGTTGTATCATTCACGCAACATTTGAGTAGCAGTTTAAAAAAATGACTTTTTTCTTCTTAAGTATTTTACTGTGCCATAGTATTATTGAGGCTACACGCAACTTAACCTAAATATCATAAATAATAATCTGATAAAAATTCCTTACATATGATAATATTTCTCCTGCACGTTTCTTATAAATTAATATAAAAAATGCCATCAAAATATTCCCAAAACACTTGCAAACACTTTCAAAATTATCTAATGTAAATTATTAAAAATATTCTTAATCTTTTAATGTTATATGGCATAATAATATATTTCAATTCTGTTAGATAATTTTCTGTTAAACTAAGCAAATTTCTAAAATAATTCTGAAGTAGATCAGACACAAAGCATAAATTCATTTATGTTCCCAAAATAATTCTTTTTTGCGGTAATCTACGATAGTTTCTTTACAAGTATTGTAAAATCTCTAAAAGGCAAACCCGCTATTATAACACAAACCCCGATTAGTTGCTTCCAGTTGATGCAGCTGCTGCAGTGCATGTCCTCCTGGGTAGTTGAGCCACGATATGTAAAGAAACCCTAGTGTAGTTACACAGTTGATCACCAGGTGCAGCACAGTTGCCAGGGCCAGAAGTTTTCTCCACCAACTTTTATTTCTTGTCATCCACCTAACAAGAGTAGCCAAACAAAATCCTGCATCAGCATATTGAAAACTTATTAAATTAGCTTGAAGTAGTTCAAAGCAAAATCTAAACCGTATTGCATTCTAAATAAATCATGGCACCGAAGGAAATGTTACCAGTATTGTAATTTACCAAGAATGACTTAGAAGCAGTGCAAGTGAGTTACAATTGTCCAGTCTTGTCATGCTGACCAGTATCTTAACTTGCATTCATTCCTTCATTGAATCCATCAGAGCATCTACAAAACAACCATAACTGGGCCAGTAGTAGCAATTGTTACATACAGCCTGTTGCATCCTGTTGCGGCCACGGCACTGAGCACTGGGACTGTGTAGACGATAAACCGGAGTTCCTTGTGAGGCAAAACGGAGTACAGCAAAATGAAGATTACGGTAGAGGCCAACAGCGGCCTCGTTTTCGAATCCAGATAGGCTCCAAACGGAATGAAAAGCACTGAAGCGCCAAGGGCACGAGGTAGAGCAGAGTAGAAGTACCAGAGGAAAGGAGATGTCTGATAACAGTTGTTAAGGTCAACCATCAGCAATCCATGTATCGTACACATAACAACATTCAAGGCAGTATGACTATCATTGCCTCACATTCATAATCACGAAATTTCTAAAGTGCTACTTACAAGCTAAGCGCAGGGCACCAGCTTATTCACGAGTGCTCAGCCATTTCAGAGGGGTTGTCCAGAGGATACCAAGTGGAAGGCCAAGTCCAGACCTCCATGCTTCACTGCCTAAGTACTTACTAGAGTACTTCAAAATGACGATAAATAAATTATCTCTATGTAAAGACATTCTGGTTTGCACCACATTTTGTTGATACGGACTTGGCACATCACAACAGAAATACAAAGTTGTTTATGAATGCTTAAACAAGCTCTCTTGTTTCATAAATGTTGTCTTGATTGCATTCAACTGAGAAATCCTTGAACCCTTCGACCATAATTCTGACGAATTTCAGCACAGGTGGGCACACATGACAGTGTTACTGTCACCACTATCTTTAGCACTTTAACAATGAGTTGAATTGGTTTCCCAGTAGCTTTTAGTACACTCTCGTCGTTAAAGTGTTCGGTAGCATATCAGACAGCACTCACCTTGTGATTAATCTGTTTAGATTTAAAGCAGTTCAACTAACCATGTATCTGTTAGTGACTTTTCTAACTGTTTCAAAGTCACTACAGATCCATAGACAAGCATGTTAGTAACTGCTTACCATTACCATTGAAGCTTGTTCAGTTGCATATTAGATAGCACTCATTCTGTGATCAATATGCCTGGATTTTAAGCAGTTCCACTGACAATGTCACTGTTTCAAACTGAAAAGGATACTCCCCACTGCGAACTCTTATTCTGGACTGTATTGAACCAGAAAACTTCACCTTCAGGCCACAAGAAACGCTGCCAGAAAGAGGAATCAACCACCACAGTGGCACCTGAAAACATTTAGGAACAAAATTTCACATCAACATAATGGTCCTTTAGCAAAGTGGTCGCCTTTACCATAGTGTTCATGGTTTAGATTCAGTTGAATCAAGGAAAACCGACAATATGTGTGGTCCAAGAGTTTCTGCAGCAGCAGTGTAACATAATAGCAGTGTGATTGCATAATAAAGTTACTATGTCACAACACAAGGTGCCATGTTCAAATAAGACTGCATCTTACTTTAAGGGAGCTTCTTATACAGAGATCACTTATAATTTTGTTGCCAAGAACAAGACCATGTTACTCTTCAATTGCAGTTCTTTAATTTATAGACCACCACTTCAAGACATCTACTAAGAAGTTTGCTGGGTTGACAGTGCTTTAGAGAAGATGTATAACACCTTAATGACGAAAGCGTATGAAAAGCAACTGGGAAACCAATGCAGCTCGTCATTAAAGTGATAATGCAACCAAAATATCATGAGTATAAAACAATTCAATAGCCCTGTAATGGCGGAAAAAATTTTTAATCATGTATTTCAAATATTAACTCTGATTCTCATGTTTCTTACTCTTCAATTTTGTTCACAGTTAAAATGCAGAACTATTCAACTTACTAACGCAAACAATGCCAGCAAAACCAGACAACACCAGAGTTCGACCAATGGTCAAACGACGGGAGAAGATCTCATAAAGCAACAGCAAACCCATGAGAACGCTGAGTTCTGAACGAAAGACGATGATTGCCAGAGCAGAGAACCAGATGAAGCGACTGTGACGACCACGCAGCCAATCACCGATCGCATTTAGAGCTACAGTACCAAAAACAGAAAAAAAACTCTACAGCACCGTAAAAATTCATCTAGGATTTATTGTCTGGGAGACCCTGCTTTGCAAGTAAGAAAAAGCAGTTATGGCATAGCATGGCAAAGTATTAGCCTGAATGTTCATCACCGAGAGATGAGTAATCTTTTATGATTATAATATCGACTGCACTAGTTTTTTCTCAATAATACCAGAAGTTTAGAAGTTTTTTCTCCTGTTAAATCTAACTTTATGAACATTTGGAACTTAGTTAGTACACCATTATAGCAACCTTTATATTAACTTTTAAGTACCTCACAACACCGTTGCTTATTGATGCAAAGATGACAGGGAACTGTAATCTGTATATACTTAAACTGTAGGTCTGTAATAAGCAGCCACTTGCTAAATATAACTTCTTTGGCCAGGGTTGGGTACATGCTCTTCTTCAAGCAGGTACCTGGGCCTCCAGGTGTTCATTTACAAACTTAGACTCAACAGCTAAAAAATCAACAAACTTACCCAGAGCCAAAGCAAAGGTGTTTGGCAAAGGACGTGTTGCATAAAACAGAAAATGAAATTGAGTCATTGTCAAAAGACAGGTCCATGTTGCAACGCTGTTGCCCAGCTTCAACTTTACGGCTCGCAGGAAGTGCTGAAAACTTAGGAGCACAACAATTCCAAGACACCCACGCACTGAAACAAAGAACAGCAGCTTCAATCCATGAGATGAACATGCAAATTCAGCTGGAAAAGCTAAGCACATAAACGTGCTTTATTCAAAAACGTTAAGTCTAAAGCATACAGGTTTTTATATAGCACCTGCATTAATAAGCTACTTCTATGATTCTGTACAAACTCATCTGTCAATCAGTCAATCAATCAATCAATCAATCAATCAATATTCGTTTATTCAAAAGAAACAGGCTGACAGACGCAACATTTTCACCAGCTTCATAGATCTGCAAACCATATGAAATGCCCAAACAATAACAATATCAAGTCATCCGAAACATCTTTCCAGTGTTTCCAAACATCGTATTCAGAAATGAGCCCACTGAATTGTCGGCTGAGAAGGAAGATTAACACTGACCCCAGACTCACCTATATACTGAGTAAGAAACTTGCTGTAGCCCAATGCTTTTCCGATGTAGGCTCCAGGTGTGGCTACGATGCTGATGAAAAGTGGCCCAAGGAATGTCCTTGGTACAACACCAGGAAACTCCAAGTGATCATACTAAAAACAAGCAATGTAATGGTGTTACTAAGGATAATGTAGAATAATCCACTAAGGATTACAATTAAATTAGAAGAAACTGTACGTGACTGAAGTCAGAGTAGTTGCATAATCTTTTGCACAACTGCTTAAATCTCTCAAATGCAACAACCACTCAAAGATATCGAATTACTTACAAATTCGACCACTATAAATTATAATAAAGAAGTTCCCATTCATATTAATTTGAAATTAACCTAGCCCAATATAGAAGCTGATAATTTATAATTTTGCCATTCCAAATTATTGAAGTGATTAACCTAAATCGTTTTAGCACCCCACAATCATTCATAGTTGTTGCATCACAAAATAAAATAATGCCAGTTAAAAGAAAAAAACACTAAAGTTCAATTAAACAAAACTGTTTCGTAAATAAATGCACTGATGAGATTACAACTCATGAATCCATGCAGTTGCACTTCAAGTACAAGTGATGCTTCTGTTAAGTTATGTTTCGAATGGTTATTTTGAAAAATGTTACATTTCATTCATTCATTCATTCTGAAGATTTATATAGCGCTCCTTCAAGATACCTACTCAGGTGCGCTCCCAGCTCAGCCACGGCTAAAAAAGAAAGATTTGAGCGATTTATGAAATGCAGGCAAATTATTCAGAGGTAGTAATCGCAGTTCCAGCGGGAGCCCATTCCAAGTGGAGGGACCCACAACTGAGAAAGCCCGGCGCTGCCCAATAGAAGAACGAGCACGCGGGACCAAGAGCTCCCCTCTGGCCGAGGAGCGTAGTGCCCGACGCGCTACGACGTCGGACACCGGGCGGCAAAGGTCACGAAGGTAAGATGGAGCGCAGCCTAGAAGACAACGAGAGACTAAGGCAGCGATCCGATAGGAAATACGCTGCGCGATAGGGAGCCAGTGCAACACATCGCGCATGTAGGCAGATACAGGAGCGAACTTGGGGATACGCCCGACAAGTCGAGCGGCTGAGCGTAGAACCCGATCCAGACGCCCTAAGACTCCGAGTGGGAGACCAGCTAGAATCGAGCAACAATGGTCAATTCGACTGGTAACAAAAGCATGGACGAGAACCACAGCAGCATCGTGTGAAAGAGAACGAGAGACCACTCGAAGCTGACGAAGCTGATAGTAACAGCTTCGGGTAAGCAGATTCACGTGCTGCGAAAGAGTAAGTTCTTGGTCAAGGGTGATACCGAGGTCTCGGACAGTGAGTGAAAAAGTAATATTAGGGAAGATCCGGGTTAGCAGGTGCAAATCAACGCCCGCTAGCTGTCTACGGCTGCCCAGCCATATAAATTGGGTCTTCGTGTGAAGACCCAATTTAGACTCTTCTGTCTTCTTAAATTGTCATTTAAAATGACAATTTCGCTTGTGACACTTTCTGTTTTACTGGTAGCCTACATGCAAACTAGCGCAACACAAATGTTTACAGCTGGTGCGTGCTACAAAATACTGTCTCGATACTACTAGTTTTGTTCTGCAGCAGACGGTGCCATGCTCAGTACCTTCTCCGATTAATTATGCTTTGGATTCCCATGTGGAGTAACCATACTGAATGAAAGGCTTTTGAACAACTTTCTTTACCTTTGAGATGTCCGTTCTGTGATACAAAATGTCGTGCATGGCCTGCATATTGAAGCTCTCCTCCACTTTCGTAAACGGGCAAATCCACAAATGCAACATCATGACACAAAACACACTAAAGGCTAGAAACCTCATTTTCTACAAAGGTGTTGCTTAAGTTAAAAACCCTTGCCAATTATTAAAAATATAGATTTAACAACGTTTGATACACGAGAGCAACACTTTCCTCAAAACATGAGTCTTGTGGTTAACCATTGAATGCATGAGATGAATATTCATGAGATGTCTAAATTTATTCATGAGGCTCTAATCCACACGTGTCAGTTCAGAAAATATTAATTATGGTTTTGATTTAAAGCTGTATTTTAAATTACTCTTCACAGCTTTCAACAACGGTTTCTGTCCTAAAGCAAAGTTGTAGAATTCCGCACATGTCATTCTATAATTTGTTTTCACAAGCATTCATTCACAAGCATTCATCTTCCACAAGTTCAACACGCGTTCTGTTACACCGTCAGTCCATAGGCCTAGTTCTTCATTAGGGCCTATAGAAACAGAATCTTTCAACTGGAGCAAATTTTTATATTTCACTTCGCCTGCATTATAAATTTATAGTGGTGTTGAACAAATATAGTAATGGCAATGTGTTTTAACCCACGACATTTTGTTAGTTGACTTAGTTCAGAAAAAATTATCACAAATTTGAGTAGGGGCTGACCCGACGTAGGCTAGGCCTACTAGGTCAAGTATAGGGATGCGCGGGTCTCGAGTGCACTCGAGTTCGTTTTTAAAAGTCTTAATTGTCTTGGTCTTGGTTTTGAAGTTCAAAGTCTTGGTCTTGAGGTTCAAAGTCTTGGTCTTGAGGTTCAAAGTCTTGGTCTTGGTCTCGCAAGACCAACACCAAGACCGGTTGTCAATATGAACAGTCATTTAACAAAACTCAAGAATTAAAAAATATATCAATATATATATATAGCCTGTTTGCATCATAGCCTACGACAACCACCTACGGTCTACGGACGGATACAAGTCTTAATTGTTGGTCAGGAAACTCATCTGCAGCAGCAACTATAAATTATGCTGTATCTGGAAGCCCTGGCGAGACTTTTTCTGAGCCAGACGGTCTGATCATGGGAGGATTTTAAAAAAGGCTCACGATTTGTACATTTAAATTCAGTACTTGAAAATTTCTGGTTCAGGCAGCTGCAAACCTGGGACTAAGATTGCAATCTTAATCCCAGTGCAAACAAAGCTTCATTATACTTGGGAGCGCCTCTGAATAGTTTCCTTTAAGGGGCGCTATATAAATGCTCAGTTGATTGATGGATGTTCCGGCTGATGGTGACTGCGGACTGCATGCAGTAGCGCACCAGCTGTCTGCTCAGGGCGTATCCAGAGGCGGCGATCTTGTTTGACAGGTGGGGGAGCACTTTTGAACTGATCTGGTTAAAAAGAGTTTTGAACTGATCTCGTCAAAAGAGGTCCAAAAATTTGTTCTCACTCATGCGCAAAAGAATTTTGTTGACCTTTTTTGATGTTTCTTCAAAATTTGGGGGGACAATTAACCGTATACTGTGTCCCCCACTGTTAAAGGTGGGGGTCTTGTCCCCCTCCATCCCCCCCTATTGACGCAACATATGTCTCAGACAAAAGTGTGCCGCATCTTTTCTTCGTTCACAAGCACAGCTCATGAATGAACAGTTCTTGATTCCCGTCATGATAAAGATGTCGACTCGCACCTCATGAGTCGTCAGTCAAAAACTTGGTCAATGGGTCGATGAGATCATGCTGCATGCTGTTGGCGCGAGCAGGGGCGTAACTTTGGTCTAAAATGTGGGGGGTACCAATGTCTTACATATACGAAGCAAGGGGAGACTGCGATCTCTAGTAAGGCACAGTAATAAAAAATTCATTGGCATTGTTCAAAAAGTGAGGGTACGGTATCCCCCAGTCCAAAAAGTGAGGGGCACGAGTACCCATCGTACCCCTCACAAATTACGCCTATGGGCGCGAATGTTGCACGAACTATGCACATCCTGCATGACAATGGTCATGTCACAGAATTTTCTTTCCAGACTGGTGGTGATGATGATGGTTTCAGGACGCTTCTGAAAAAAGAGGTGAAAATCAAGCGTGAAAAAATTTGTTGACCTTTTGGTGTTTCTTACAAATTTTGGGGGACAACTGTATACTGTGTCCCTCCACTTTTAAAGGTGGGGTCTTGTGACTCTTGTCCCCCTCAACCCCGGGATCGCCGCCCATGCACGGGAGAGACACACTACGTCAGCGTTATGGGCGGCAATCCCGGGGTCGAGGGGGACAAGACCCCCACCTTTAACAGTGGGGGACACACCATACACTTGTCCCTTCCCAAATTTAGAACAAACAGAAAAAAGTCAACAAAGTTTCTAAAAACATTTTTTCACCTCTTTTTTGACCAGATCAGTTCAAAAGTGTCCCGTGTAACCGTGTTCCTCCCCCCCCACATCTGTCAAACAAGATCGCCGCCAGTGGTCAGCGTCATAAACAATGTTGCCGGTCAGTAAAAGTAAAGTTGCCTTTTATTTAACCATGACAAACTCACAATTTTACAATCATGAGACAATTTTATGATTACAGTCATTTCAAATGTTCAGCTTAGTTGAGCATAAGCCAAGCCAGTTCCCTGTGCAAATCAAATCCGTTTTGGAGTGCAACTGCTTCGCTTGCTTATTCTCTGTACATGTAGGTAATTGTAGCTCGCACGCCTATGTGCCTCCTTACATCAGCTGCAGCTACTCATGAAGGCAGCAATTCTACACATGAAATCGCAAAGCTCAAACTACAATCTCCTTAACCATCAACATAAGAAGCAACTAAAAAATAACAAAAAATGCCCAGGATTCAGGTATGACACTAAGAAATGCGACTAGGTGCCCAAGCAGTACGAGAATTGCTTTGAAACATTTCCTCAATTTTGTATTTTCATACCGCCACTGGCATATCTAACAGCAGAAGCATTTACAGCCCAAGTAAAAACGTTTTGACTGAAAGATAATTAAAGAAATGCCAATCAACGAAAACCAGAAAGCAGTTTGGTAAACATTCCTTAGGCAAATCATCAATATTCATTTAAAATATGCACACCTACTCCACAAAGTTAACATGCGTTAACAAAATTAAAATCCGGTAAACTAAGAAGCACCTATCGACTGCTAGGTTACCGAAAAAAATTTGGCTTATGTAGATGTTTTTTTACCTCACCAACTCAACTGTCTCACTTTTAAAGAACAAGCATGAAGACCAGAGGCCTTCATTGCAAAGAACTTCCAGTGAGGTTGTGTACGAAATACTTGCACAATGTCATGATTGCTCAATGCCAGGAAGAATATTTTCCACAGCTATCCAACTCCGACTAGCGAAACAACCGGGGTAGCCCCTTCAGCATCAAACGTATATTACTGAAAAACGGAATGCGAGCTCCAGCAGTGGCGTAGCTAGGATATTTTGCGCCCGGGGACGAACTATGAATTTGGCGCCCCCCTACCCCCCCCCGTTTTACTATTTCACATTTTCCACATAATCGAATGGCAATTTTAATTTTTTTTATGAAATAAAATATGAAAAATACAGACAGTACATGCATGTTTCCCCTTAGTGCTCAATGGGGCGCCAAAATCATACCTAAGAACTTATTTGTAAGTAATGAAGATATAATTGGATATATTTGGGGCGCTAAAATTAAATCTTATGCATTCATTTGTGATAAATTAGTTAAAACTACATCAAAATTGAGTAAAATTATTTATCTTAACCCTCATTTTGGCGCCCCCTTCCCTTGGCGCCCGGGGACACATGTCCCCCCCTGCCCCCCCCCTAGCTACGCCACTGAGCTCCAGACAACTCATGCAAGAGATTTATGATATGCAGTACTCCATTGTAAGTGTATATGCTGTGTGACTCATATTTATAGCACGTTTTGAGAATGATTTAACAAGAGTGATTCAAACATGGAGGCACAGACACTAAGTTTTCGTCATATTTACTCAGTTTGATTACTACAGTGTATTTTAAACCAGTGGACCAGATCACATCACTACCAAAAAGTTTGTCAACAGCTTTTCACTTGACATGAACTCTCTTTACAGTGAAGTCTAACTCAACAAAAGCTGCATGATAAAAAAAAATGGAACAAAAAGATCAGTTATGCATCCAGTCTACTACAGATGGATTTCGGAACATAAAAAGCTACATTCTTGTTAAATGTTTAATACTGTTTTCTAAACAACTGAAGCCTGAATTTTTATAAATGAATGCAACACGCGACTTCTCTGACTTGGAGATTGGTCACTGATGACTAAGAGTTAAATAATCAGGGAACAAAAGCTAAAACATTTCAGCTGTGATTTTTCGCTGATACAGCTCACACTTGTTGATTGTAGAGTTTTAAACTGAAATACTATTAGTCTGTAGAATGGGTCTGCAAATCTTGATAATGGCCCTTGTTTCAGGCGGTTAAGGAATGTCCAAAGTCCAAGCCATAATCCACCCATGATAACTACTCTTCAAAAATTTCTCTACCAGTACTTCTATTCGCCAGAAAAGCAGCCAAATGACATAATGCGGCCAGTAGATAATGTCTGGGCCTTCTGATGGCAGATGGTAGTACCAGGACAATTGTCTGCCAATGTCTGCATAGCACTGCATGTCAGATCTGTCTGACAACTGACATCTGTTGTCAGCCTCCATGGTGAAGAATCTGGTATCCGGTCAACTGGTGAATGAGGATCAATTTTCGAAGCGTGTGTCAGTCCATTTTCATTGGTGTAGGCCATAAAGTGTGATCGCCAAGGAGTTATGAATCCAGACACTTTCGTGGAGGAAAAATGTATAAGATCGTTTGGTGAGAAAAGGTGAGGATTTACCGTGATGAAGCCAGCCATCTCTTGGTTACTCATCATGAAAACTACGTAATTCTCGCCAGAAAGCGTGACACGACCGTGACCAAGGTTGATGTGAAGGTTGCTGCAACAGGTACCCAGTTCCTCGTCGTCTGTAGCAGAAGCACACACCGAACGTGCAGAAACAAGTTCACGAGGAAATTTCGTATACCGCAGCGAAACGCTTTCACCAACGGCAAAATGGCGTCCAAGATTGCAGCATTGCTTGAAATGCTTAGAACAGTTTTCTGGCGTAAAGTGTACGACCTGGTCATCTTCCCTTTTCACGTACACTTGATTTCCGACAGCAGACAGCACAGTTCCCGTCACCTCTTCAAAATCCTGTTCCTCTCCATCGACGTCACTTTCAGCAGTCTCGTAAAGATCAGCATCCGTCTCGGACTCATCGCTTAAATACTCGAAAGAGGCTGATAAATCCTCCCGTCGTGCTTCTTCATCTAAGAAAGAAAGATATTCGGTAACTCCATCAAACAACTGACCGAACTGTTCGCTGAAATCTGGCAGTTCAGCAGATTGAGCCATTGATTTCCATGTCACTGGTGAAACACTGTTGACTTTTAAACATTTAAATGAAGACTCAATGCATGGTGAGGATGCACCAGCCTCAACCTCTGCAACTTCAGCTTCAATAAATGATGAAATAGCCATAGCAGCAGAAGATACATGCACTACGGCATCCTCGGAATTCAGTGTATCATGAGATTTAGATGTACAAGAGTTGTCACTAACTATCTCCGTCTCTGCATCTTTTTCTGTCAGGATGTCATCTGTTGTGGTTTCGCTGAATCCTTTAAGTTCCTCCGAAGTTCTAATCATTTGAGGCACTTCAAACAGTTTCCCTTCATTATTCTCAGTGTCTTTTACCTGTGCCAAACTTGTAACCATGAGTGATTCACCGAAACTTTCTTGGCTCTCCATCTTGTGTAACTCTTCCACATCTTCTGGACTGTTCATCTTTTTTGGCTCTCCCAGCACTTCAAGATCATTTGCCTTTTCTGATTCTCCAGTCTTTTCAAGGTTTTCACCTTCTGAAGCCATTTCTTCCATCACACCATGCGTCGCAGTAGAATCTGGCACTGCACTCTCCAAAGTACCATAAAATGGTCCAGTCTTTTCAAGTTTTTCACCTTCTGAAGCCATTTCTTCCATCACACCATGCGTCACAGTAGAATTTAACGTTGCACTCTCCAAAGTACCATAAAATGGTCCAGTCTTTTCCAGTTTTTCACCTTCTGAAGCCATTTCTTCCATCACACCATGCGTCACAGTAGAATTTAACGTTGCACTCTCCAAAGTACCATAAAATGGTCCAGTCTTTTCCAGTTTTTCACCTTCTGAAGCCATTTCTTCCATCACACCATGCGTCACAGTAGAATCTAACGTTGCACTCTCCAAAGTACCATAAAATGGTCCAGTCTTTTCAAGCTTTTCACCTTCTGAAGCCATTTCTTCCATCACACCATGCGTCGCAGTAGAATCTGGCACTGCACTCTCCAAAGTACCATAAAATGGTCCAGTCTTTTCAAGTTTTTCACCTTCTGAAGCCATTTCTTCCATCACACCATGCGTCACAGTAGAATTTAACGTTGCACTCTCCAAAGTACCATAAAATGGTCCAGTCTTTTCCAGTTTTTCACCTTCTGAAGCCATTTCTTCCATCACACCATGCGTCACAGTAGAATTTAACGTTGCACTCTCCAAAGTACCATAAAATGGTCCAGTCTTTTCCAGTTTTTCACCTTCTGAAGCCATTTCTTCCATCACACCATGCGTCACAGTAGAATCTAACGTTGCACTCTCCAAAGTACCATAAAATGGTCCAGTCTTTTCAAGCTTTTCACCTTCTGAAGCCATTTCTTCCATCACACCATGCGTCGCAGTAGAATCTGGCACTGCACTCTCCAAAGTACCATAAAATGGTCCAGTCTTTTCAAGTTTTTCACCTTCTGAAGCCATTTCTGCCATCACACCATGAGTCACAGTAGAATCTAACACTTCACTCTCCAAAGTACCATAAAAGGGTTGTGTAGCATTAGGTACATTTTCCAAGGATTGTGTCAAAGTGCTGGTCAAAGGCTGAGTGTTTTGCAAAACCTGGGCAGAAGGAGGCAGCAACGGTGTTGCAAAACTAAGCAGTTGAGAGTGGAGTGAGTAAAGTTCATCAACAAATGGTGCATTGATTGAAGGCTGCACACAAGCAGATACAAAACTTGCCACTGGCTGTGCTGGAGTTGACTGCCAACATGAAGGCGAAACCCTAGCAAGTGGCAAGATGTGGGAAGTCGACATGTTGCTGAGAGGCTTTACCACGGGAAACACGAGTTGTGAAGCCAACGCGCCGGGTGCGTATGACGACACACCACCCTGAGTAGCAGAAGGGAGACTGCCTGCTATCAGTGAGGATGTATCCCCAGGATATAAAGCTATCTGAGGCAGGGTTTCAAAACCGGGAGGTGTCAAAGAATGCTGGACAGGTGGTGATGGCTGGCCAAGATTTAAGGGCAAACCCAAGGATGGTTCGTATGTGTACTGGGTCAATGGAACCTGACTCAGTGGAAAGTAAGACATCTGTGGCAAGACAGGCGGTGCAACTGAAATCGGCGAGCTCTTGTTTAATTCACTGCATAAAACGGTCGCATAAGAAGCAGCGAAAGATGGCCAAGTTGAGGTAGTGAGAGGTAAACAGCTTTCGAGAACGTTCGCAGCAGTGGCAGGTAAACAAGCAGCTACCGGAAAGTCTGAAAGCGTCAAAGGGTTTGATGACATGGATAACGGAGGCTCAATAGGCAGCCGAGTTAAACAAGTAGCTACCGGAAAGTCTGAAAACGTCAAATGGTTTGATGGCATGGACAGTGGAGGCTTAGACGGCAGCCGAGTGATGGCTGTTGAGTCAAACCGTTGCTGTAATGGACCGACTTTGGCAGCAAGATTTCTCGATTCTGAGATTTTCTGCTGATTCTGGACTGGGACCTGGAGAGGCTCAGAAATCACACTGGCAGGCTGAGGCTGGCAGAAACTTCTCTTGAGATCTACGGAATGTTTGTACGTGTTGAAAACCGTCGGGTGACGTAAAGAGAACTTCTGCAGATGCTTTTTCACGAAAGTGACAGCATCCACCTGTCCACCGAGCAAAGCCCTGACGTCAGCGGGTGCATTTTTAAGATCAAACCTAGACCGTAGCTGCTTCTGCTTACAGCCAATGGCTCCCCGTCTTGCAATGATATCCGTTAAAAACTGAACTGCATTTTGCTCCGTTTCCCTTGATTTCTCGCCCTTACAATTCAAAGCATCCGTAGGACAGGCATCAGAACCCTGGTCAGCCAACAGACAAATTACATCTGCTTGATAGATAAATAGGTCTGGACGTGCTGAACAAAATTTCTTCAGTGGTGCTCGCTTTAAACTAGTCGTATTCCAATCTCTGCCTAAAAACGCACGAACTTCAGGCGTTGTTTTCTGAGGATCCAACTGCTTGCTAATTCGATTCCAAGATATTGGTCCACCCAAACGAATTTCGTTGACAAGAAATGAAGCCGCAGTCTGTTCAACAATCAGCCGGTTTTTCTGCAGGTTTCCGCTGCGTACCAAATCCACAACAACGTTCCACACAAAAAACTGTTTATCCAACCCATTACTCAGCAAGTAGGCCTCCATGCTGTCCAGTTTCTCCTTGAGGAATTCGTTGACAAGACTTGACGCCTGCGGTAGGTAGTCAGGCAAGGAATCCACCCGCAGAGGTCCGTAAGTTTCGATCAGGTTGGACAGAAATCCAAGCGTATCCGACTCTGCGTCCTGTGGCACAACTAGAACTCCGTTCTCCACGCGCAACTGGTCTTGGTACTTTGGCCACAGCAACTTTATTGACTTTTTCTTAAAGCGAGTTGCACTACCGTCTGGTGTCCCAAGCAGCACTTGCACTTCAGTTGTGGCTAATGACAGGTAGTCGTAACAGTTCAGCTTTGCAAGTTCAATCGGTCCATAATACAGGACGCATCTCCTCAGAAACACAGCGGCCATGTACTCGACATCTCGAACCAGCATGACGCTGCCTTTCGACTCGTTGACGAAGAAACGGTCATCCTTGCGGATGATTTCATGCAGGTTTTCGAGGCGAAGAGTGTATTGCCAACCGCTACGCAGAGGATCTGCCTTCTTGCAAATTGTTAGAAGTTCTGCAATGTCCACAGCATGGCAATTGTTGTTGGAAAGAGCCTGAAGGCACAAGTCACTAATCACGTTGTATTCATCTTTAGCACATTTCACCAAACTTGGCACACTGGCGAAACCTGCTTGTCGTGGATCAGTTAAGTCTTCTGAAGCCACACCTGCCCGTTTAAGAGGGAATAGCGGTGACTGTGATGAACTCATTGAACTGCTTACATTACGAGGGTGTGTCTCAGTAGCAGTGTCCACCCGAACAGCACGGTTTGATATTTTTTCTTCTGTAAGAAAGTTCGTTTCAATATCGGCCGCGGTACTTCCACAGTTTCCAGATGCAGGATCAGAACTCGAACTCTCATCACTGTCTTCAATTTCATGCAGTTTCCTTTTAAGTTCACCTCTGGTTTCGGTTCCTCGAAATTGGTTGGTTTCAGACATTGAAAGGATATAGTCAAAGTCAAGTTGATCGAGTCTATTAAAGTCAGCTGGGGCACCATTGCCATATGATCTACAAGATTCCTCTGATATGGTGGGTAGCAGATCAAAGTCGAGTTCTTCAAGCGAAGACCCTGCAGTAGTTTTAATAGTTTTAGAAGACCTTTCCGACAATGTCAGGGCAAAGTCAAAGTCAGGATCATCAAAGTCGGATCTACATGTTGAAGGAGTTTCCCTGCTTTCAATGGGTTTTGAATTTTTTGTCGCATTTGCTGATACAGCAACAACTGGCTTTTCGCTGTCATTTGTGTCACTGGACTCGCTGACATGCTCGCCTTCATAAAGCGATGCAATCATTTCAATGCCACTGGCCACGTATGTTGTAAAGACGTTCGGAAACTGAAGCAGAAAAGCTTTTACACTTTCAGAACTTCCACCAGTAGCATTTCTGATGGCAGACGAAGCTTGTGAAAGGTGACCGTGAAGTTTCGAGACAGGGGTCGGACCACGTTTGTTCAAAACATCGAGAAAAAATTCGATGGCATCTCCACAAGTTTCACTGATCAGTTCAATGCAAAATTCAGAGCCAGAAATTTTGAAAATGGCTGGATTCTCCTCGACAAATGATAAAATCTCTTGTTCATTACAACCCAGCTCTTCTTGGATTTCTTCCGATGCTTGAGAGACTTGTTGTACAATGTCTTTCAGAACCACTGTAGTGTGCATTTTCAAAAGACCAGTCAGAAAGTCTAAACCTGCACTTGTTTTTGCTGTAGTCACCTTAGAATCAGGTTTCTCATGAGTAGGATGCACTGTGGGCTCATTCTGCAAATCATTCCCTGCTCTGGCATTTTCTAAACATTGATTAACATCATCAGGTTCTTCTTTCGAAAATACAGTCTTAGCAGTTTCAGAAACTACAAGTCCAGTGTCGGTTTCAGAGGACAGTGCAGATGTATCTGCACTGTGTGTCTGTGCTACTGCAACAGTCCTAAATAGCTTCCTGGAAATATGTTTCCATAACTTTGAGGATGCCATTAGTCCTTCTTTTACTTCATACACACGGAAAGCATCACAGTACTGTCGCAGAAAAGCTTCCAATTTCGCAGCTGTACCACCAATCACTTTGCGAATTCGAGGTGAAGCAGAAGACATACGACCAATCAGAGATGTGAGTCGCATATCACTCTTTATGTTCAAAATGTTAAGGCAGTATACAATTGCATCTTGAACAGCATCGTCAGTACATTCAATCAGGTTGAGAGGGCCTGACATCTTGAACACCGTTGGATGCCGCTTTAAGCAAGCAATTATTAGCTCTTCGTCAGCCAGGATCTCACAAATTTCAGCCGGAGCATGCCACAGGTTTTCCATAACATTCCTTATGGTTAGCACTTCATGTCGTTCTAGAAGCTTTCGTACAAAACCTACAGCCTGATGCTCACGTTTTTCTAAATCAGTATCAAGTGTCTTCCACACTGATGAACCAGGTACAGCTTTTGACAAAACACCTTTGTTATGATCAGTCAAAGATGTCATCCGCTCACTCTTATTCTCACTCAACTGCTGGATGTTGCTGGAGGTCGTTGCAAAAGCAAACCTCTGACTAGAAAACCCAATACTAAGTAAGTCGTCTTTCAGAACCAAAAAACATTCTGACATCAGTTCTTCTTTTGCAAACATCTGCCTTACTGCCGATGAAACTTCAGAAACATTTTTGCCCAAGAAAGCCCTCACCTCAGGCAAAGCATGCTTACCCTGAAATTTCAACACATCATCCAGTCTCACTTCCCCTTCTTTGCTGGTGCTGATAAGTTCTGTCAGGTATTTTAAAGCTCTCTTTTCCACTGTACTCCGAATAAACACCAGATTTTCAGGCTTTTGTAGAAAGAAATTTTCATCATTTTGAAGGAAGTTAGTAAGCTTTTCCACGGTGTTACCAATAGCCTGGCGAACTTCAGGAGGGCTTGTATGGATGTATCCAATCAAGTTCTTCACGGGTATAGGTTCTATCTTCAGCAGAGCATTTAACATTTTTGATATTCCTTGATACTTAGCTGGTACGGCAACTGACAGGTCATTCATGGAAGAGTGCAGACTTGAGTTACCACTCCCAGAGAGCATTGAGAATGTCGCTGATAGTGGTCGAACGCCTGTGCTGTCGAAAGTAGCGTGAGATGAAGAAGAAACCAAAGACTCGCTGTCGTCCAAATCACAATGAATATCTGGCTGCAGATCCACAAACCACTGATCTCCTTCCTTCATGAGATTGAAAACATCTGGGAATCGGTTCAAAAACGATTTCAGCTGCTTGGACTTGCGACCGTACGAGGCGATGGTTTCATCCGTATGCTCACTTACAGCAGTACGCACAGAAACAAGATCCAATCGACCACGTTCTGCCAAGACATCAGCGACATATCTGATGGCTTCATGACAAGATTGATTTATCAGCTTCACATTCTTGTCAGCATTGCTGAACTGAAAGACAGATGGATGATGTTTGAGAAATGTCAGCGTCTTCTGCTCGTCCAAGAACATTCCCCGAACATTCGGCGATTCTTCGCTGACGACAGCTGGCAAGTCTTTTATGTTCACTGACAACACCGACTCGAGAACGCTTTTCAGAAAACTCAAAGCTTCCCCTTCCACATCTTGCTTGACTTTCGTTTCTTTGTTTCGCTTGACACCGCCAGCTTTTGAGTGCTTTGGTTTAACCTGACAACCAGGTTCATAACCAGGCTTCCAGACACTGACAGCGGACCATTTAATTTTCTTACGACCTTTGCCTGGCTTGGCGACAAAACACAAAAATTCTGTTCTTTTCAGAACTTGCAATATGCCTTTTGTAGGTGGCAAATAATTCTTTTCTCCAAAATAAATCATATCCTTGTTGAGTGATCGAATGATTCCAAAGCCATCCTCAATGCAGACAATTTTGCCTGTTCCACAAATCCTCTCACTATCGGGCTGACTGGCATTACCGGATTGTTGCTTGGCATTCAGTTCCTGGCATGTGGCCATTTCAGGACAATGTGCACAATCAAAACCACAACCTGCTAACAAAAATATTATTGGTTCAACAAAATGAGAAACTTGTCACAGAACACATCGTAACAACTAGTATAATAATGCATACATTTTGCAATTTTAATTGATATTTGCGCCTTCCACATTAGACAGAAGTCCATACAAACTCCCAAGAAATATTCATGAATTCAGCTGTACAATGTGTCAACATGGAAAGCCCAAGAAATTGAATCGGGTCAATGCTAGATAACACTAAATGATGGGGACTCTGACAATATGTACTCTAGAGGTAGCCATAGACAGTTACATACAGTGAGCAGTCTGGGTGATATTCTCTCTCTGTGGTATAAAATATGACTCTCACTTATGATTTGATCAATCACAAGAATTAATCAGGGCCGGATTAACAAATGTGGTAGCCCTGTTTAGTAAAACTGTGGGCCCAGGCCCACAGGATCACAACAAAAGGACACATAAAACATGTTATATTCAACGAATCAACATTCGTCTAATCTTAATTCGTTCCTTCTTTCTTTTTCTACAATATCAGTACGTCTTATATAATTATCCAGTCTAGTGTTAAAGTATACATCTTTTACGGTTTAACAAAATTATTTTGAAATTTTTTTCTTTTGCATGTGTGTGGCTGTGGCCCCTCAAGTGTGGGGGCCCCATCTTCAGCTGAACATGTTGAACATGCCTTAATCTGACTCTGCAATTAATATTTATGAAGATTTTCTATGCTCACTTCACCTTCTGACTCTTAATAATAATAATAATAATAATAATAATAATATTTATTCTTTAATTAAGCGCCTGCAAACGCACTATTTATCTATTTATTTATTTATTCCGGAAATTTCTATGGCGCCTCTCGAAGTCAACTACTACTCAGAGGCGCTCGCAACTACAGCATTTGATACTGTGCCGGAATTTTCACGCCGAAGCGCCACGAGCAATTGCGAGTGAAGGACTTGCCCAAGGTTCGTACGCAACGGCTAGAGTAGGATTCGAACCTGCAACCCTCCGGTCACAAGGCGCCGAACTTACCACTGAGCCACCACGCCCCACTGCGCTGTACATGTACATGTTATGCGATAAATCTTAACTACTAACAGAACAGACAGCCTGCAATACACGGCGCAAATTGCAGCCTACAAAGCATGTCCGCCTATGGGACTCGATCTCTGTACCTCTCGCACTCTACGCCAGATGTTATCCAATGCGCTATAGGGCCCTTAGAAATTCTGTAAAATTTTAAGAATCTTAAGATATTGGAGATTTCTGCAGACTGTATGTGAATGATGTAATAACTAATAACCGAGGCCAACAAGGTCAGGGTTAACTGATTAGTAGTAAGAGGTTGAAGATGAAAATGTGAGAAGCTAGACTATATGGGAACTACCAAAATCTCTGAAAACCGATTTCTAAAAGGGATGAAAATTCAAAATAGCCCAATTCCCCAAATCAATTTTTCTATTGTGTTTGTAATCCTGAAAACTAGTATGGAATAATTAGCCAATCTCGTGCAAAATATTACATTTCGCGAAAATAATTTTATTTTCGCATAGCAAGTAGATATTGTGGATCCGATATTGTGGAAATTCAATTTCGACATTTTGATTTAGAGATTTGCTATACATCTGATTAAATAAGCCTTATGCACGGTGATTTTCTCCACTAAGGAAAGTGGGATTAACAAAACATTAATTACTTCACTAACTAAAACTGCATTATGTTCACGAAGTGCATTGCTGTGTATTCTAATACAGTCAGCATCTGAAGCAAAAGGCATCAATCTAAGAAGCTGCTTTCGTGATTACAAGCGGTAAATTTCTATCAAAACATCGCATATTCAGCTTTGAACTGTCATTAGCGCGCGCATACTTGCGCTATAAAAACTAATTTAATGTTGAAAGATCCAAACCATAACGCTGCATCCCTCCCAGCATTTAAATGTACATGTATATAGCCGTGTCGTTTATAATTACTTTTTTTAAGTGGAAGCAGCACAGAACTATAGATTATGTAATTTATGCCTCAACAAGATCAAAACCATTTTCTAAACTTACTTCCACTTCTGGGAACAGTCTTTCTTTCTGTCCAGCCAGCGAATTATTAAGACTGTATCATGCAACAGTTGGCAGTTTCGATTTCATAGTAGTTTTATAGCGCTTTACTTTTGCCTACTTAGGCTTCCCATCTGAACACTAACTTACCTCTTATAGATATCTTCGTATCGAATTTGCAGCCTACGACTTATTCTCGTAAACAATACTCTTGTTGAATCTCTGGATTTTTACACAATTTTCCTGTGGAATTACTTAATAATACCAGTCTTGTTGTCAAGACTTTAAACCTCAAGACCAAGACCAAGACCAAGACCTTGAACCTCAAGACCAAGACCAAGACCAAGACCTTGAACCTCAAGACCAAGACCAAGACCAAGACCAAGACTTTGAACCTCAAGACCAAGACCAAGACCAAGACCTTGAACCTCAAGACCAAGACCAAGACCAAGACCACGACCCAAAAATCACAATCATATCCACACTATTCCTCAGACGCGTATATATATATAAATATATATATATATATATATATACATTGGTGATACCTCCACCTATCCATTTAGTGGTAACTAAAGGCATATAACTACGTCATGGTAAATCGGCTAGTATATATATATATATATATATATATATATATATATATATATATATATATATATATATATATATACAGGGGCGTCTATCCCCTAAGGGGCCGTCCATAAATGACGTCACGCACCTAGGGGAGGGAGGGGGGTCAGAAATTTGTGACGATGTGTGACAAGAGGGGGTGTTACTTTTGTGACGACGTGTGACGAGGGGGGAGGGGGGGGTAAAAAATCGGCCAAAATAGCGTGACGTCATTTATGGACGGCCCCTAAGTCATTGGAGCAACGTCCCTTTTCCCCCTCTTCTTCCCTCCTCCCCGTTCCTTCCTCCCCTAAAATGGTGGCACACACACTGACAGATCTCCCCCCCCCATTTCTTGTATGGAGCATTTGCTCCAAGGTTTCTATGGTGTAGACGCCCCTGTATATATATATATATATATATATATATATATATATATATATATATATATATATATATATCAGACACGATTGACCTTGGTATTAACCTGGTCAAACGTAGCCAAACCGTGTGTGTACACACACACACACACACACACACACACACACACACACACACACACACACACACACACACACACACACACACACACACACACACACACACACACACACACACACACATTCTGAGATTGTGAGGGCAATGAGGGTGAGGAGTCATATCAAGGCCACCAGTATGAGAGTAGGTCCATATACGGACTTGACCTACAACTCAACATCCCGATATGACTAAGATGTCAACCATAAGACGGAGAGCGAGGGGGTGCATGATGTAAGATATCTCCAAGAGGAGTGTAACTGTGGCCCAGATCTTTGGCGCCTGGCCTGCGCACTGATCGCGGGGATCAGTCTGCCGGGGTTACCTGTGTGGCTGAAAGTCTAACTGCCTGTGACTCAGTTCGTCTGGCTCTCGGTTGACCAGACAAGAGCTATCTATTATTGGCTATGGGCCAGAGGTGCGACCGTTATGGACCGCAATGGCGCGGAAAAATTTAAAATTTTAGGTCGGTCTTGGTCTTGGTCTTGAAAAACCAAGACCAAGACTTTGAACCTCAAGACCAAGACCAAGACCAAGACCTTGAACCTCAAGACCAAGACCAAGACCAAGACTTTGAACCTCAAGACCAAGACCAAGACCAAGACTTTTAAAAACGAACTCGAGCGCACTCGAGACCAAGACCTTGGTCTCGAGGACAACAAGACTGAATAATACCAGTTCAAATTGGCAGCAGTGGTATCATATTACACTGGCCGAGTCAAGGCCGTACGATCTATAGAAAGCGTGTAGGCATTCACATCGCCTCGTTTAGTGTGTGGAAGGAATTGCTTGTTTGTGCATAGCGGAAAGAATGATCAATGACGTCCTGTTAGAGCAACGGTTTGCTAGCCCTTAGTCTTGGGCCTACTGATAGCCGATTTGTTTAACGATGCTTCAAAACAATTTTTTCACAAATCCTATCCTGATTCCTCTTGTTTCCACTTCCTCTCTCGCTCCTCTAATTCTAAGTAGGGCCTACCATCCAGTTTCCCTCTGGCTTCCCGACTGTGGATTTTGACCGTACCTGCCATCGATTTTATGACTGAGCGCCTGGGAATAACCTGCTGACTACCCAGACTGCTGAGCAAGGGGTTCTGCGTAACGCGTTGCACGGACCAAGAACTGGATTAGGCCATTAACTGGTAATGAACTGACCTACGGCAATTTCAAAGACAGACAAGTTCGTTGGGCTGATAGCTGGTCCAGATATGAACCTAAAGCGGGCCCAACATATCTGGCTGTCAGGATTCCCTCTAGGGGTCATCCATAAAGGACGTCCGCAATGAGGGGAGGGCAGAAAGGGGTCATCCAAATGCGGACTAGGGGAGGGGTTATGACCAGTGCCGACGTCCGCATCTAAATTTGATAGTTTTCAACACCACCTTGTTTCAATGGTTTGGGTCCACTATATAGTATATGCCCTATATACATACCTACACACATACAGAGATACATACATACATGTATGTATGCATACATGTATGTACGTACATGTATGTATGCAATATATGTATGTACGTACATGTATGTATGCAATATATGCGATTATACATACATACACACATACACAGATGCATGCATACATGTATGTATACATCTGTGTATGTGTGTGTGCATGTATAATTGCATATATAGCGGACCTACAGAATAGCGGGCCAGTACCGTTTCAACCTTCCCCAAAAGACGGATTGATCAGTGAAGTGATTGCCTAAAACCTCATGCACGGTATAAACTTTAACGTGACTTTAAAGAGGCTTTTATTACTGCACATCCTGCGATATGAAACCAGAATCATCACTTAAACGTGAACGGGAACAATTGTAAGAAGAATGTTGACATTAAAAATTGGCTTTGGCACGTGGATGTCCGCAACAGGGAGGGGTAAGATCAAATGTGGACAAATTCAGACAAGGAGGATGGAGGGGTCCAAAGTAGGTCATATTTTGCTGACGTCCTTTATGGATGATCCCCTATCTCACTCTATAATACACAAGTATTTCTTTACTTGGGTTCTGGCTTTCATTCTCATAGCTTCTGTCATCTAGTTAAGTCAGTCTTAACTTCAGCCCTGCATTGTTGACAGCAACATTCTGGGAAAGTTGTAACAGTAGATCATCATTTCAAAATTTCAAATAGTTTGTTGCTACAATGTTATTGTTAATTATTAAATTGTGAAATGATCACACAAGTACTTCAGTTATTTTTCATCATCACCTTAATCAGCACTGGGATTGTATGATGTAATAAATCATGCAATACCAATTACCATACATTAACATTTGTTACTACCTTCGTCACAAGTATATGTACTGTATAATACAAATATTAACTGAAGGAGTAGAAATGGTATCCCTACAAAAACCTAGATACATTATACATGTAGATGGGTATGCCTACTAGCTATGAACAATGCAAGTTCAGTCATCAATTCTGCACTTGCACGGTTTTATTACAGCATGTTTAATTTGACATTACATAAGTAGCACTGAAAATGTTCAATACAACTGCAAATTACTGTTGCCAGGATAAGAACAACTTGGGGCAATGATATTTTGATTTAGTAAGTACGAACAGTGCTTTTTTCTGCCAGAACACCTCACCCTCGATTTAGCCCTTCCATAATTGTTCAGTTCCGGAACTTTTTTTAGAAAAAAAGTACAGAGTATGAAGAAGAGTTCTTTTCGATGCAGCATTTAACTGGTTGGTCAGAAATCATTTACTGAAGATTCTCTCACAAAAACTTGCTCTGTTAATCACAGGTTTTCTTGTTTCCCTTTCTTTCTGCAGTGTCTTTAAATCAGTCTATTTTGCCAACATTCTCTGCAATGTACAGAATACAAGTTAATTAACATCACAATTTTCAATACCTTTTATTGCCATTCAATATTCAATTTATCTTTTATTGTCATCAATGACAGTCATTAACAACAACTGAAGTTTTTTCATAGTTAACATGTAGTTACACAATACCAGCCTAATTTAGACAACTAAACTATATTAAACAAATAGTATACTGAAGTTTGTGTTAATCTAAATCGACAAGAGAAAAGAATCTGAAATGCAAAATAGACCAAACTGTCATCGACAACAATGGGTGACCCCTAAGGATGTTAGTCCCGCTAAGTAGGGCACTGAAAATTTTCAAGTCATGTCATTTACCTTAAAAGTACCAAACAGCATTGTGAAAACCTCTGCAGTACTTCAGCAATGTAACATTATGACTAACACCAAAATATAACATCTTCATGTGACATCAAAGTGTAACACCGCGAAGTAACATTAAAACGCAATGTCATCTTGACATCAAAATGTAACATCATTATGCAACATTATAACGTATCAACACATCTGTAATTCGAAATGGCACAGTCCACACAACAAACCAGTAGTAGCAGTTAGCTTTAGCTGTTCCTACCACGAATGCGCCTGTTCAACATGTGTTTAGCACTGGAAGAATTTTTATGCATCCTAGTCGTGCCAGATTATTGAACAAAACTTGATCTAAGTTAGTTTTTTAAAGTGTAATTTAGATAAATTACATTAACAATTCTTTCTGCATAAATAGTGCTGTTATTTTTCATATGCCACTGAACTGCATGTTTCAATTATTTTGATGTTGATGGACTTGGACTCGGAATCGACCTTTGGTGACTCGGACACCTCTGGACTCCGACTTGACACTCACTCAGCTTAGATGGACTTGGACTCGGCTTAGGTGGACTCGACTACATCACTGCAATGCTGTTGAGCAGCTCACAGGAAAAGAAACTTCCTTAAGCATCAAAGCAGACGCATGATGATTCACACACCATGAAGCTTCAACCAAAATACTACAGATACTAAACTGTAGAAGGCAGCCGTAGACTCAAACATTTACCTGACGTTGCTTCTCAACACACTGCTCAAATGCATGGACCTCAGCAGAACAGTTGAGGCTTTGACTTTTGTTATCAAGATAGCACTTCTTCACAGCCTTCTGCAAGTCACCGCAGACTAATGGCAGCGACGTATTGCTGAAAGAGCATGATAAAACTAGTGTTTAGTAAACATGAATGGTTTCAATATACTCAAATTTTTCACAAGACAAAACTTCATATTCCTTTAGAATCAAAAACTAATATGTTTAGAAAATATCTTAATTCAACTATTGGTAATCAAATCCTTATCATCAGATGATACCTTAACAGCTAATGAAACAATTCTCGGCTAAAGTTCATCATGGGAGATATTAACAAGCATTAGCATTTTCTGAAAACTGTTCACATAAGCTACACAAAATCTCACCCAATCAATTCATTGAAAAAATGAGCAGGGTCGAGGCCAAATTTCTGTCGCTTTAGAAAAATGTGTACATTTACATTCACTTTACACAGGTTTCAAGTACAGCCAAAGAGAAGAAACAAAAATATTTCTGTCATAAACTTACAGGTATTTCTTTTCAACCTGCTGCACTGCCTTCGAAAAATGGTCAACCGTTGTCATGTAGAGTTCGGCATTCTAGAAACAATATACATTACATATACAGTCTGAAATAAGATTATTTCTACATTTAACTTGAATAAAGAAACAAAAGGAATAATATCACAAGGAAAACCTGCCTGGTTTATAGACTTTAAATTATCAAGAAATGAGAAATTTACTACAAATAAAACCAAAATAAACTCATTACAGTACGATATGTCTAAGGCTGAAAAACAAAACAGTTACCCTTAACACTTTAACGACGAGAGTGTACTAAAGTGACCAGGAAAAAAATGCAGCTTGTTGTTAAAGTGTTTAAATAGTTCAAATTAATTTAATTGCATGAATGTTTGGATGGGTGGTCGAATACATTGACCGTACATTTTCAGTGGGAAGATCACACAGCAAGGGAGAGGACTGGCAACCTGCCCTCGCATACCAAGGCCAAGGCTGCTAACACTTCATACCCATGGTTGCCTCTCAGAGTAGCTTAAGGAACTGCTCTTCTTCATTTGAATGGTAACTGATAATTATGTATGTCTTATTACAGTGCAAATCTCTATTAATTTCAGCACTACAGCTAATTTACTGTCATCTACATGTTCTGGAGCAACTGATGTACAGTAATCTTACTTGTTTTTCAATTTCCTGGATTTTGGCATCGTAATATGCTTCAAGTCGACGAAGCTCATCTTCATCAACTTTTGAAGCATCCTGAAGAAAATATCAAATAAAATTCAAAAACTCAAATGAACGGCTTCAGGTTTCATTAAGCATAATTCATATACACAGTAAACAACTACTTTAGCTATCTGAACCAAAATAAGTTTTTATAGAATGTTACTGATGAGAGCTGACAAAGAAAATTCTAAGCATTCAGGCATATCCATTAATAGTACTCATCAAAGCATGCAATCAAAATTCTTGCTAAACATCACACACAACCTACACACACATATATATACTGTATTTATGTACGGTTAAGACAATGTCCGTGGTCTATTTCAGTAGAGTTACACAAGACCATTTAGAGTGGTCCATTCAGTGTACAGTGACTTCTATCCACTTGGCCAAGAGAGGGAAGGCAGGAGGAATTGGAGCAGGAATGGAAGGCGAAGGGAGAAAGAGGAACCACTGGAGCAATCTCCCAGAATGAATATTTTGCCAAACTAGTGTGCAGATGCTCTGTGCAGAACAGGATAGTTTTATTCATAATGCATTGTTTCATTCATAATGCACTGTTGTGTTTATTCTCATTCTCTGCAGTTGCATAGTAACACTATCTACTTAAACAGGTGCTACATTTACACTGTACAATGGGTTACATGTATTTTTATCCACTGAACTTCGGGTTATACACAGTCCAAGATCGGGACAATTGGCAAAGCATCATGGAAATGGCATTGCCCTGGAGAGGGCATGCCACTGATGATGATGATGTACACGCATTAAAATTTTTTAAAGAAATGGTGCTAAGCAACTGTGTGCATCTGAGGGGTGGCCTGACCCCGTAGTCAGAGGTGCAGCCTACAAAATCAATTGGAGTCTTGACCGAATTGCCCCTCAAATCCTACCCTGTATATTGTATAACCTTGTGTATGCCAAAACTTAGTCCAGTTACCAAATTCCACCCTAGCAGTTGTATGGATCACATGTGCAGTAGAACAGGTAACAATTTTTATTTGATAGAATCTTTGATTAGACTTATAACATAACTTGAAAGCACTGGCAATATACCAAATATATAAATTATATATACAAATAACTTAAGTTTCGTTAAAGAGCTAAGAATGTAAGCCTGGTGGCAAAACTTACTGCAGCTTTTCCTTGACCTGAAAATAAAATTTTTATACAAGTTAGTAGCATATGTAAATTAAAATATTTAATAATTTAAATCCCAAAATAAAATTCTTAGTTCTATTTCATCATATTTACAAATGTAAGCTCCCAGAGAACCATGGCATCTTGAAAACAAATGTCCTCATGGGGTACCTGCACACTGATGGCAGCCATTTTTGGCCCAGAACTTGCCATCAGTTGAAGCCAGTACTCATAAATTGTTACCTGTTCTAACTATTTAAAGTTGCCAATCATGAACTAATATACATAGCTGATTGGTTCAAGGCTAATCGACTCTCCTTGAATTTACTTAAAACAAACTATGTACTATTTAGATCTTCCAGGAAGTTATTACCTCACTCGAATTATTCACTGAATATTGATAATTCGATCATACTGCAAGTGAAATCGGCGAAATTTTTGGGTGTTTTTATTGACGAACACCTGTCCTGGAATGTCCACATTAACCAAATTGGAGCAAAAGTTGCTAAAAACGTGGGGATCATATCTAAAATTTCTTATTTACTCCCATCTCATGTACTAACCAACCTGTATCACACTTTAATTCATCCATATCTGGAATATTGCAATTTGACTTGGGCCTCAACCTATCCAACTAGACTGGACAGACTGAGGAAGTTACAAAAGAGGGCGATACGCATAATTACTAAAAGCAAGTTTAATGACCATACTTTCCATCTTTTCAGACTAACGAAAATACTGACAATTGATCAGATAAAACAATTACAGATAGGGGTATTTATGTTTCAATTCACCCATAATTCCCTTCCATCTTGCTTTGCTAGATACTTTACTGTTACTAAGGATATTCACAGTCATAATACTAGGTCTAAGGACACCCTCCGTCCGATAAGCTTTCGTACTAACTATAGGAAGCAGTCTATAAAGTACATGGGTCCTATTATATGGAACAACTTGCCATGGGAAATTCGTAATTTGTCAACTAGTAATTCCTTCAAAAGATCACTAAGAATGCATATAATGAATCACTAATGATAATGCACCGGGCTCTCCTAGCTTTGTTTCTCTTGCTGTTTTCCTCTTGCATTTTTTGTTATTCTCTTGTTATATTTTTGTCAACTCTAGTTAAGTCTGCATACTTTCGTTTATATTACGTTAATGATGTTTGTAATGGTCTTGTGACCACTTATGCTAAGGCTCTTTAATGATGTTGCTAACCTGCCTGGATCGTCATGTATTGACACTGATGCTATTACCTGGGGGTTCCTCCTAAGCGGGACAATATTATTAAAGTTTTTGAACATTTATTGAAAAGTTCACCCATGGACACCACAACATCGAAAATATTCCACTTTCACAACTTTTTCACAAATTGTTTGAGTTACATACTAATGTTTTAAAGTTAATCATACTCCTTACTTGACACTTGGTAAGCAGGAGCTGCTTTTGATGACTGCAAAATAATCCAAAATCACAGGTAAAAATAATTAATAGACTTACTAAATTCATTAAGTTAGAGCAGTTTTTATTACATGAACTATATAATGTCAGTAAACCAAGAAATTACACCTATTGCAATCCGAATCTGCGTTACATTAATCAGTCATTTGTAGCTTAATAGTATACGGTAAGCTTATACATTATTGAGTTCACGCACAACGCTAGGATACCTGGAAAACGATATGCTTTCAATAGTTTTGGAAATTACAGACGGGTCTGGGTCGCCTAGCGTTATCTTAGCTCTCAGTGGGGTGAGCCGCTACACATCAGCACAAAGCATGCTATAGAATTATGGTAAACTATGTCATTCATGATAAAAACTTTAGGTTATTAGACGGACCTATACATAAAAAGTGCTGCCAAGAACAAGTACCACAGAAACACTATTTTCTTCGTTACTGTCAACAGAGAGTGTCCTTGGAGAACTGGTGTTTCCTCCCATTACAAATCTTTCTCTTAAAATACTTTATAATTGAGAAGCAACAATTTTTGACATTTAGCTATCCGTTAAAATGCAAAACCCTGCGTGTCCTTTACTGATAGTTTGCTTTCAAAGACAACACTAAAGATATTGTGTAAATGTGTTCTGTGCATGCTCGGAATATACTCTGCTGAGAGCGTGGAACGGAAGCGAGTAGATCGATATGTATCGATGGTACAGAATCGTTACTGTTACCACAGTATCTGTTACTCCGCTTGTGCTTCAAATGCTTTACGTTTAGACCGATAAGCTCCTCGGTCCATTCCAACACAGCTTCCAAAGTTTCAGTTCATTAGAAATGTTACATAACACAGATTTGTGCATATCCTTAATGAATGTAATCGTAATCTTTCATTTTTTTCATTTTTCATATTCATTTTGCATAATTTGTCATGTTTTGTCATATTTTGTGATAATTTTCTTTTCATCATAAAATTGCCTTTGTTTGTATACTTCGGTTCTGATTACTCTGTTTCTTGACTTTGATAATTATTTGACTAAGGTATACTGTCAAAAACTGTGGTCGCAACTGCATCTCATCAGCATAACTTAGCTTAGATCTGTGTGACACTCTAAACGTTGACTGAAATGTGAATCAGGTACTAGGGGTCAGGGTGGTATAAGCTTTTAGCTTTTTTCTGGCTTCCTGTTGCGCAGTGATTGATATGTTTTTTGTCATGACTTGTACTTTGTTTTTCTGGACGCAATAAACAATAACAATAACAATAACAGTAATATAGCGCCACTTGAAAGCAAAGCGCAGGGCACCAGCATATTCACGAGCGCTGCAGTGTCAAATGAGTTGTCTAGAGGGTAGTCAAAAACAGGCTAAAGGCCGGTTACCAGAGAGAGCGACGAGAGGGGGCAGAGCAGCTGCTAAGACGGGTGTCGTGTAGGCTAGGTCGAGAAGCATTGGAAGGCGGAGGATAAGATAAGTCAGGGCAGGAAATCTTGGAGACGAGACTTTAGAATATTAACCATTTAAAAGTTAAACAGGTCGGCAAACGGAGCATTATTACACATTTCCCGGATGGAAAATGCAGCTAGGAACAGCACTAACTTTTGATGGCCATTTAAGTCGTTTACGTCTTGCAAGGCACCACGACAGAACTTTGCATGAACTAAAAATGGTCCTAAATTCCCTGTAGCCATCCTGCCAGCACATTCCCATATTGGCCCCGCAGCCGGCTAAGCCTGTAAGGGCTCCACGGTATACCATTAGAAATGCTGATGGGCAGAACCAAATACTGTAAGCTTCCACTACAGTGGCCACCTAATGAGCAGCGTGAGAATTGTCGGGGGGGGGGAGGTCGGTCGGAGTTCAACCCGTCTTACTTAGGACCACCACAGTTGTCTTCATTGCACACCCCAGGGGGTCGTTTCCAACCCCTTGTTGTGCTGGTGTGATTTAACTTTTATCATTTGACTCAGAATCTCTGCCAAACAGAAGAAATTTCCATGGTGTATCATGTATGCATTTTTAAATTTTCTCAACAAAGGAATTGATTTTGATTGGAGTCTGACTTGCAAAACTGCTAGCATTGAAATCAGCTGCATTCAAATTTCGTTGAACTTCAGTTTACAAAATACGGATAAAATATTCAACTCCACATGGATCAAGGTCTACCCCCCCCTCCAGTATTTGTTCTACAATTCTCACACTGCCATCAAGCAAGGAAATCAGTTTAAACCATGTCCTATAGTTCACAAGGATTTACAGTTAAATCAACTGGCTTCTTGTTCACCACTCATACCAACAAAATGACAAATATTCTATACTGGGTCAACGAACTGACTTTGTACTACCTTGCAACAGACAGCATTGGGCTTATGGTGGGTATCTGATCCAAGCCTCCAAATTCATTGTCCAGTTGTACGTAATATGTCAATTTGAAACTTAGGTCTAAACATAAGACTCGTCTGTTTCAACTTGGTTACCCTCTGCAGCCCGACTTCTATGTTCCAAATCATTACGATTTTTCGTTACTACGGTTTCAGTTGAAACGATCATCAACGGAAGCCTTGTGCATTTTGATAAAGGTGCCATAGAATTACATTTGATTAGAAATAAAAGTGAAACGTCATTTCAGTTTAAGTCTTTCTTTCACGGCCATCCAGAGATATAATGCAATAACTTTTCATGGCGCCTTCACACAGATCAAATTCTAGATCAGGTTTCTCTAACATAATGACTGTTTAATACAGTTTTTATACTAAATTAGTTGATCAATTCAAACTATTTAAATCTGTAACAGAAATGAGGTATAACTATAAACCAAAACACAAATGAACTTTGCACAGTCAAGCAGCTTGCAAATGTTAATCATGACTTAGCGTAATAATGTAAAATTAATAGATAACTACGAACTGGAGACATAATGTTTTATGTGTTCCACGAAAAAACATAAAAGACTTATTCTAAATAGTACCCAAAGTATATCTCTCTATGGTGCATAACATCAGTGATAATAATGTTCCATAAACTGCTTTTCAAGTGCAAACATTTTATCATAGAAGTCACAGTCATAAAATCACACAGTGAAATGATATACATCAACAGTAATTCTCAGATGAACATGATTTTCAGAAGTCGCTTTTCAGCTGCATGGGTTCTTACTCTGCCTAGACGAAAGGTCGTGCATGGTTCTGCTGTCGCTAACTTTTCAATCAACACAGTCGTTACCTTCAGCAGATAGGCTATGATGAATCTTTACAAGTACTTCTTGGCATCTTTTTGTCATACTCAAGTCAAATGCTTGACACAATAGACTCGTGTATAATTCTTTATTACTTTATGGAATCTTGTCTACATCGGAGATCATCACTCCATGCAAATGCTTTGTGCCATAAATTACAATTGGAAAGTTTTTCTTCAGTGTGACTGGTATTCCTTTTCAGGCTACCTTGGTCTGCAAAACCCTTGCGACATAAACTGCACAAGAATGATTTTCACAAGTGAATGTTTTTGTATGGTATTACATTTATTTCAAGATGAAAACAATCTGTAACATAATTTGCATCTGTGTGGCTTATCTCCAGGGTGGATTCTGTATGGTATTCCAGGTGATTTTTCTATTCAAATATTTTATTACATAACTGTCAAATTTATGCACTTCTCCAGTCATTTCAGATTACCCCTGTCAACAAATGTTTTGTCACACAGATTGTACTTCAGTGTGGTTTCTTATGTGGCATAAAAGAGAACGCCTATAGGCAAATGCTTTGTCACATAAATTGCACTTGTATGGTTTTTCTCCTGTGTGGCTTCGTGTGTGGTGTAAAAGAGAACTATTATAGGGAAATGCTTTGTGACATAAATTGCACTTGTATGGTTTTACTCCAGTGTGGGTTCTATTGTGGTTTAAAAGAGAACTATTATAGGGAAATGCTTTGTGACATAAACTGCACTTGTATGGTTTTTCTCCAGTGTGGCTTCTTGTGTGGCACAAAAGAGAATTCTTATAAGCAAATTCTTTGTGACATATTCTGCATTTGTATGGTTTTTCTCCAGTGTGGGTTCTTGTGTGGAATAAAAGAGACTTCTTATAAGCAAATTCTTTGTGACATATATTGCATTTGTATGGTTTTTCTCCACTGTGGATTCTTGCATGGACTTTCAAGACACTGCTGTCTGCATACATTTTGTTACAGAACTGGCAAGTGAATGCCTTTTCTAAAGTGTGGTTTTTTGTATGTAAACCCAGATGACTCCTATGTGCGAATGCTTTTTGGCATAAATTGCACTTGTATGGTTTTTCTCCAGTGTGGCTTTTTGTGTGGCTTTTCAAGCTGCTCCTATCCACAAATCCTTTGTGACATAAACAGCACTTGCATGACTTTGTTCTAGTGTGTGTTCTAGTTTGGGTTCTAGTGTGGTATTGCAGATTTTTCCACCATGCAAATGCTTTGTCGCATAAACTGCACTTGTATGGCTTTGCTCCAGTGTGGATTCTTTGGTGACAGTCCAGGTTACTTTTCTGTGCAAACATTTTATTGCATAAGAGACAAATGTATGGTTTTTCTCCAGTATGCATTCTCTTATGATATTCCAGATAACACCTAAGTCCAAATGCTTTGTGACAAAAATTGCATTTGTATGGTTTTTCTGTAACATTTATGGCATGTACAGTTCTTGTATGGCGTTCCAGAACACTACGTAGTGCAAATGCTTTGCAACATAAATTGCATATGTGTGGTTTTTCTCCAGTGTGAATTTTTATATGGCAATACAGACCTCCCCTAATTGTGAATGCTTTGTGACATATATTACAAATGTACGGTTTTTCTCCAGTGTGCACTCTTTTGTGGTATTCTAGATAACACCTAAGTCCAAATGCTTTGTGACAAAAATTGCATTTGTATGGTTTTTCTGTAGCATTTATGGCATGAACAGTTCTTGTATGGCATTCTAGAGAATCCTGATGTGCAAATGCTTTGCAACATAAATTGCATTTGTATGGGTTTGCTCCAGGGTGAATTCTTGAATGGCGTTCCAGATCTCCCCTAAGTGCAAATGCTTTGTGACATAAATTACACACGTACGGTTTTTCTCCAGTATGGGTTTTTGTATGGTATTGAAGGTGAATATTTTGTGCAAATGCTTTGTTACATAAACCACATTTGTATGGTTTTTCTCCAGTGTGGACTCGTATGTGGATTTTGAGACGGTAATTCTGTGGAAATGCTTTGCTACAATATTCACATTTGTATCGTTTTTCTTGATTTTGGATTCTTGCTTGCATCTTTAAATCTTTAATACAGTGAAAACAGCTCTAAATGTATTAATAAGTTGCATTTATATCCAAAATATAGGCGAATACATGGCAAGGCAAATTCCACAATGTCCACACCATTTGAGCTTTAAGGTGTCACAAGATTTAGTTCCCCAAATGGTTTTTGGTAAAGGTTGCCCACATAAAATATAAAATATGGTCAATAAAATGTGTTTGATTATACTGTTAGAAGGAAAATGTGTACAAATGGGAATATCAGCATGAAAAGTGAGATTAAGAGGCTTTGTAATGGGAAATATCTGGCTGACAAAGGCAAATGTCTGAACAAAAGGTCATGAAAATTTGGGTGACACAGACTCTTGAAATTGGCTCCAAAGTGGGTAGACTAAAGAAAAAGTGCAAAACCTTGAATCTGACTCCAAAAGTGACATGCATTACACAAAGATCTTCAGGAAAATTGGGCAACATGAAAGATTTTAATTGTCCCCAGAACAGTGGCAAGGACTAAGAAATGTCATCAAAAATTTTCACCATACACGTTTTATTGTTAAATTTGCCCTCCTTGTTCCTCAACTTTTGAATTCACCAGTGTTCATAACGCTTTCTACATTAATATGGCATCCGTTCAAAGTTAGAAATTGCACTTAAAATATAGCATATAAATATCTGTGAGGTACAGTAGTCAATCAGTTAAAGAATTTAACGTGTAAAGTAGGCATACAGGTTCGAGCCAAGGTGAGAATTGTCGGGGTTGGAAGGTCTTTCATAGGGTTCCCCAGTTAAGACTTCACTGCACAGTGCACACCACAGGGAGTTGTTTCCAACCCCCTCCCCCAGTTGTGCCAGTGTGATTATATTGTGCATATCTTTTAGCATTTTCTTTAACAATTCACTTTGTGTGTTACTAATAAAGCAATGATCTGGTTTATTACAAGTGAGATTTGTGACCATGCGAATTTTATACTAATAAATTTGGTGATGTCATCACTTTAAGGAGTTTAAGCATTCTATTACATGTGTGAACTTTCTCAGTTTGCAAAATACGGATAAAATATCCAACGCCACATGGATCAAACTCATCAGTCTAACCCCAGCCATTTTTCTACAATTCTCACACTGGTTCGAGCCTACTATGAGACAGTTACTGTAGTATAGGCTACATAGGTGCATTGAGCAAGTCCTTAACACACAGACTGCTCAGCGCCATCGACTGATGCTTAGTCATTACATAGTGATGCTTAATAAATATGAAACAATAACAATAATAATGGCAAAAACTGTCAAACTTATTATGGTCAGTTGTCTCAGAACCTGAAAAACTTGGACTAATAAATGTTAAAAGTCTAGGTAATCCTGGGTTTTAGCGTCCGAAATTATTTTCATTGAAACGTTATAATACAATAACTATTAATACAATAAATAATCATCGTTCATCCAACTTCTAATTTCAATTACATTTTCATCCATCATTCAGCTTCTAGTTTGAGCTATATTTTCATCAATCTTCCAACTTCTAGTTAAGTTTTAGGGCCTACTATTGAATGTTTTCATCTCTCATCCACGGCAATGATATCGGCGCTTAAATGATATATTTTCATCGCAATTCCAACTTCTAGTTTGAATTTTATTATGTGTAATATTTTCATCGATGATCCAGCTTCTAGTTTCAGTAATAATTTCATAAATCTTCTAACTTCTAGTTTAACTTTTACTAAGAAATGTTTTCATCGCTCATGCATTGTAAATAATTTCGGACGCTAAAACCCAGGATTACCAAAGTCTACTGAGATTATATGTCGGGCATGCAGTTTTGAAAACTAGGCTACAGAATAAAACTTGCTTCGATTGTAAATTTATAATAATGACAGAGGCGAATGGATAACAAACCTAAACCGGTACAATAATGAAAAGCACAGTAGGCCACAGATATTAAATTATTAACTCTATTTGGTTAGGCTGTGAATCATTCCGTGTCAAGCTCCTCAGGATGGCGCTTAACTAGAAACAACATCAAAGTTTTATCAAATATATATTTTTAATAGGAGAATTTATGTAGTTTTATCAAGTTGGATCAACTAGCTATAAACTACGTCTTAAGCACAACGTACACCAATGACGTAAAGCAGTGACGCTAGATCTCAAGATCCCGCACTGAAGCTTCTGAATGCTGATGCAAAACTACAGGCTATATAAAGTGTGTCGATCCAAGGAATCTATAAAAGTCCTTGGTGGCGAACAAGACTGCAGCCTGCAAGATTGTAACAGGGGCCTACATAATCATCTACCTACCATAGGAAATAATCGAATGAAGGAATCGAGTAGCTTCCTGCAGCAGTTGGCAAAAATCATCTACCTACCATAGGAAATAATCGAATGAAGGAATCGAGTGGCTTCCTGCAGCAGTTGGCAAAAAGCAGAACAAGTTACAAAGTTATGTAGGCTCTAAAACGCAAATAACAAGGATTGTCGATCATACCACAGTATAAATAACTACAATCGATGGATGTTTTATTCGTATATATTCGTATATATTATACAGTGATGGGCAATAATTAACTAAAAAGTTGCTTAGTTTTAGTTTAACTAAAAAAAATTTTGTTAAGGTTGAAGTTTAACTAAAAAATATTAGTTTAGTTAAAACCATAGTTTAACCACACTATAGGCCCTATAAATAATTAATTATTTATACTGTGGTTTAACTAAAACAAATTTAGTTGCTAAAGTTTAACTAAAATAATCAGCAATACCCAGTACGCAACTATTTTCCGCAATGAACATTGAACACTATCAACAACTCAACGCGAAACTTATCGATTAACACTTCACCAATCCTTATGTGTTATCCTCACTGACAGACAGACAGACAGACAGACAGACAGACAGACAGACAGACAGACAGACAGACAGACAGACAGACAGACAGACACACACACACACACACACAGACACACAGACAGAGGAATGTGGAGTGTGTCATATGAAGAGCAGAAAGGCTTTGACAGCGGCAGAAGCGTAGCCAGACTTCAATTCAAGAGGAGGCAACTACTGCTTGTCAAAAAATTTGATGACATTTTTGGGGGAATTTCTTCGAACAAAATTTGATGGCCTTTTTTTGGTATTTCTCCACCAAAACATTTGATTTCTTCCGTTCAAGAGGAGGCAACATCCGCCTCTAATGGGGTGTACTTGAGGATGCAGAGCTATAACCCAAGGAAAATTTTTAAATCTAAAAAACCAAGAGGATGCAAATGCCTCCTCTTGCCTCAATGTAGCTACATGTACGCCTATGGACAGCGGTTGTGATATTATAGGCCTATAGCTAAATCACGTAGGCCTAATACCCCGCACATGCGCTTTCATAGACAGGCAGACTTGCAGACAGATTGAGTCAGTTTAACTTGAGTTAAAACTCGACAAGATATCGAGTCCGAAGTTTCTCATCGGCCAAATCTGGCGCTTCGGGCAAGTTCGGGGTATAGGCTCTCGTTGTCGTCACGTGATGACCATTGAAGTTATAGGGTGGTGATAAAATTGTCTTAAGCACCTCAGTTTGCCGCCCAATTTTAGAAGTCCCTTATACATCGCCCGCGATGCGGCTGCACCATTCCTCTACAATTATAGCTACGCCATAGTGACATCGTCGCACAGAGAGACGCCTATAGGCCTAGCCGTACGCTTTAACCAATGTATAGCTAACCAGCCGTATATAATAGTTTACCAAAGTGGAGGATTTTAAACTGATACTGATTAGGCCTACATGTAGCATGATTATGATTTGAGCGTGACAATTCAGTGTCAGATTATTAGCAAAAACGGCAACAAAGTAACTGATTTTGGAAGATTCTTTTTCTATCATAAAATTATAATTATTATAATTAGCTCATAATTTCATCAAGTATATTCGGTTTAACATTATAGAAGAGTTTGCAGTAAAAATGTCTTGCAACGTTAATCTATACTAGTGTTCGTCTGACATTAGACAGTTTTGCACATGTTAATATTTTCTTCAAGCGGTTTCTACCTCTAGTCGTCTAGTCTCATCTGATCAGAGAACGGGCAGAGAACTGGTTTGCAAAGCAGTTAACTTTAAAAAGACTATAGGCTATGCGGGTTTTGTTTCGTTACAGCGGGGTCGCACATTATCCAATTTATAATTTCTTTTCTTGCTTGCTCGTTTTCCGTTTCCAGATATTGACGCTCATGATCGCGATCCTGAATCGGTCTTCCGAGACTTTCGATCATCCGTTCTGACTTCCATTCTCCGCCCTTGCGACCCTACAAACACACACAGACACACACTGTGACACACACCTACACACACACACACACACACACACACACACACACACACACACACACACACACACACACACACACACACACACACACTACACACACACCTACACACACACCTGCAAACACACACTCACACACACTCACACACACTCACACGCACGCACACACACACTCACCCACACCCACACACACCTGCACACACACACACACACACACCATCACACACGCACCCACACCCACACCAACACACACGCACCCATACCCACACACACACCCACACCATCACACACGCACCCACACCCACACACACCCACACCAACACACACACCCACCTAGTCGTAGTACCCCATGGAGCTTACGGGGTTTTACGCCACGCCAGGGGCTCCATGGGGTACTACGACTAGCACACACACACACCCACACCATCACACACGCAACCACGCCCACACCAACACACACGCACCCACACCCACACCAACACACACACACACCAACACCATCACACACACCCACCTAGTCGTAGTACCCCATGGAGCTTACGGGGTTTTACGCCACGCCAGGGGCTCCATGGGGTACTACGACTAGCACACACACACACCCACACCATCAAACACGCACCCACACCCACACCAACACACACGCACCCGCACCCACACACACACACCCACACCATCACACACGCACACACACACACACCCACACCAACACACACACACCTAGTCGAAGTACCCCATGGAGCTTAAGGGGTTTTACGCCACGCCAGAGGCTCCTTGGGGTACTACGACTAGCACACACACACACACACACACACACACACACCCACACCATCACACACGCAACCACACCCACACCAACACACACGCACCCACACCCACGCACACACCAACACCATCACACACACACCCACACACACACACACACACACCTACACCATCACACACACCCACCTAGTCGTAGTACCCCGTGGAGCTTACGGGGTTTTACGCCACGCCAGAGGCTCCATGGGGTACTACGACTAGCACACACACACACACACACACACACACCCACACCATCAAACACGCACCCACACCCACACCAACACACACGCACTCACACCCACACACACACCCACACCATCACACACGCACCCACACACACGCACCCACACCATCACACACACCCACCTAGTCGTAGTACACCATGGAGCTTACGGGGTTTCACGCCACGCCAGGGGCTCCATGGGGTACTACGACTAGCACACACACACAACCACACCATCACACACGCACCCACACCCACACCAACACACACGCACCCACACACATGCACCAACACCATCACACACGCACCCACACCCACACACACACACACACCATCACACACACACACCTAGTCGTAGTACCCCATGGAGCTTACGGGGTTTTACGCCACGCCAGGGGCTCCATGGGTACTACGACTAGCACACACACACCCACACCCACACCATCAAACACGCACCCACACCCACACCAACACACACGCGCTCACACCCACACACACACACCCACACCATCACACACACACACACACACACACACACACACACACACACACACACACACACACACCACACCGACGACACAGAGCCAGAGTGCAACCGTAACATGCATCCCTATCAATCCCATCTCGCCAAACGGTAGAATCATTCGCCGCCTGCCACAGGTACCTATAGAAACAGAGTAAAACTACCAAGGTTATTATTACACGTTATGAGTGATATATCATATGCAATTATGCATGTAGTAACTAATTAGAGGAAAGAATAAAATACAAGATTGTCCTCGTTTGCCAGCACCGCACTGCCATGCATCAGGAAGCTTCAGGTTCCAGTCTCAAGTCAACCAGGTCAGCGATCATTGTGCTCAGTTGCTCATGCATTTATGCAGGTACCGCGCTCCAGTATATCAGCTCAAACCAGTGCCGGCCTTAGGATATTTCGGGCTCCGTGCAGAGTATACTGTACGGGCACCCATAACACAAGTTAAACTGTTTTTCATTGTTAATCATTTTATTTTAGTATTGTATTGTACTGTATTGTATTTGGATATTTATAAAGCGCTTCTAGCGGGAGGGCCATTCAGAAGCGCTCCCAGTGCGAGAGACCCCGAGAGAAAAAGCAAGTTTTAAGGAACTTAAAAGAGGAAGAGACGTTACCTGAGAGAATAGAAGAACGAACGTACGGAGGAAGCTCATTCCAAAGAGCAGGGCCAATGGAGGCAAAAGACCTAGATTGAGCCAGAGAAGTCCTGACACGGGGAACGAGGAGGTCCAAGCGGTCAGATGAACGAAGAGGACGAAGAGAAGCAGCAGAGTGAGGGCGATGAATTAAGTCACATAAATATTTTGGAGCGAAACCAAGTTGAGCCTTACACACAAGGATGAGGACCTTAAATTGGATGCGGGCAGAAAGCGGGAGCCATTGGAGTTCTTCTGTCATTTAGTATACATTGTTAACAAGTAAGTTTCTCACAACAAGTCAAACTGAACTATACACGAGAATTCTGGGATATGGAGGAAGTTGACTTTTATTTTATTGATAAATGAGAAGATTTAATTAAAACCATAGTATCATTATTATGGTTTATGTTAATTTTCTGTGACATTTTCGGGCCCCCCTAAGTTGCGGGCCCCGTGCGACCGCACGGTTCGCACGCTCCTAAGGCCGGCACTGCTCAAACCCATTGTATACCTTATCATGACTCGGATCTTCCTCTAGGAAGTATCCGCCATACACACGAACGTGCTGTTGCATTTAGCTCTGTTCAGCAAACATTTTCAAAATGTCTCTAAGCTGCACTTAAAGATTTTTAGATGAGTTAGACTGTGAGAAAGTCATGCACGCAGCGCCTTTGTTAAGTAGCTGGCTAAACGCGCTATATTAAGTAGCTTGATACATACAGGCATGCATACATACTCGCATACATACAACCGTGCATGCATACATATACAGAGAAGAAATATTGTCCAAGATTGAATTTCCCTTTACTCTATTTACCATAGACACCGAACCTCATTTAACTTTGAAGGAGTTAACCACAACAAAGAGACATTACTTTCAAAAGGATTACCCAGGGTGAGAACTGTCGGGGGGGGGAGTTCAACCCCCCAGTCTTTCTTAGGACCCCATAGTTAAGCCTTCATTGCACACCCCAACTCCACATGAATCATGGTCTAACCCCCAGTCTTTTTTCTACAATTCTCAAACTGGGATTACCCTAAACTGAATTTACCCCGGAGGCCGAACCCCATTTAATTTCGAAGAAAATAGCTACAACTAAAACATTGCCCTCGAAAGGATTACCTTAAACTTCATTTACCCAAGATACCGAACCCGGTTTCCTTTGTGGTTTTTTACCGTAAATGGAACTGATTTCACGTTGTTGGCCAGATGTTGATGTAATGTGGTTCGTCAACCAATGTACAACCACCCTGAAAAACCCCCACCACACAAACCCTCACCCAACCCACCACCACCATCAAACTCACCCACCCAGCCCACAAACATCCACTCACCCCACGCGATGGAGTCGACCATAAGCTGGCTCAATGTAGTCGACCATGAGCTGGCAAAATGTAGTTGACCATACGCTCGCGTGATGTAGTTGACCCAGCTGACGTCATGCAGTTGGTCAAACGCTGAGGTCATGTATATTGACCAGATGTTGAGGACATCATGCGGTTGGCCAGTGATCTTGCAGTCTTTTGCAGGCAACCTATTTGAACAGTATTTAATTTGATTGTAATTAAATGCTTCATAAGCTTTGAAATACACACACCACCACCACCACCACCACCACCACCACCACCACCACCACCACCACCACCACCACCACCACCACCACCACCACCACCACCACCACAACAACAACAACCACAACAACAACCACAACAACAACACAAACACACACGTTGTCCCAAATTTGGACAACGTTGTAACAATGCTATTATGCTGGACAACACTTGGCCAACAGTATCCCGGTATGTAGGCTACAGGCTGACTATAACTTAAGGGCCGACCAGCAGTACTGTTGCTAAATCTTTATTGCTAGGATATTAATTAGATTGTCTTAAATTCTTATTACGCAGGCTACTCGATTATTCGAGACAAGAGAAAAATTTTCTTACGTCTGGCTTGGAATTTCTAGTTTCCTTGTGATCGATGTTTTTTCTGTTCGAGATGATATTAGCACGAACCAGACAGTCATTGCTTGTTTTGTGCTTTAGCGTAGCACACTTCTCCAGTCGACCAACCAATTTCTGGCATTTTTTTCATCGAAGATTTTCTCGTTGAAACGACATCCCTTTCCATCTTTTCGCAGTCGCCTGTCCAAATGAAAATCGGCTTGTCTCCATGACTTTCAACAATCGGTCAATGGATGACGTCATTGCAGCAAACGTCATTGCAACCCTCGCAAAGCTGACGTACACATAACTATTAATAGAGATCACTGCTGCCGTATTCATCCATCCATCGATATCTATATCTAAATATAGATATCGATGCATCCATCAAGAAGAGTTAAAATATTATTATTAAGCAGCTTTTATATAGCGCCCCTTCAAGGTGAACTATTCAGGAGCGCTGTCATGTCCAAACACGGCTAAAGAGAGTTGTCTTTGTAAGGAACAAGGTAGAGTGAGTCATAGGGACTAGGCGAAGTGCAAGAGGGAGGCCATTCCTGGTTGCGGGGTCAGCAACCGAAAAAGAACGGCGCTGCATAATGGCTGTCCGCGTGCGGGGGGGGGGGTCAAGAGCTCGATCTGGGCAGCCGAGCAAAGAGCAGATCGACGCAGGACCCCCGATGTAGGGGGGGGGTCGTATCTAGAAATTTATAAAGCGCTTCTCGCAGAATAACTAGCCAGTGTTATGACGATGTTTGGGCGTTCTAGTGACAGCTCTGGCTAGTGAATTTTGGATACATGTAAGTTGCAGACGCTTGATTTGGGTTATGGAGGTATATATTAAGCTCATCAGCCTTTCATAATCAGTTACTGGCAGGGTAATATGTCCAACATGGTCTCCAGGCCCGGTTCGTCCATATGGGCAAGTGGGCAGCCGCCCAGGGCCGCCGATTTTCAGGGGCCGCCAATTTTCCAATTTTCTAAAAAATATTTACTATTATTATTTGTAAAAAGAGGTGAATGACTAAAAAAAAGGTCATCAACTTTTTTTGTGCTTAGGGCCGCCGATTTGCCATTTTCTAAAAAATATTTACTATTATTATTTGTAAAAAGAGGTGAATGACTAAAAAAAAAGTCATCAACTTTTTTTGTACTTAGGGCCGCCGATTTGCCGATTTGCCCAGGGCCGCCAAATGTCTTGAGCCGGGCCTGATGGTCTCCGTGCGAAAAGCGAAAATGGAAAAGAAATTGGTACCCTCCACTTTTTAGACCAAAGTTACGCCTCTGCACAGTACACATCCTAAACAACTGGCTAAAGATACGGGTATAAGGCTGTTGTAACGACATTCGTGGCTTACGTCATTAACATACTGCATTCGTCTAAGCTATTCTCGTTGAAGACTTTCGCTTTCTGCCATTTCGAAGCAGTACTCAGTCAAACAATTGATAGGTGTATAGGCCTACATACCTATTCTACAAGCAATTAAGCTTTAAGTCCTAAACATAAACATGTTAACATGGACAACATGGGCATTATCTCTCTCTCTCTCTCTCTCTCTCTCTCTCTCTCTCTCTCTCTCTCTCTCTCTCTCTCTCTCTCTCTCTCTCTCTCTCTCTCTCTCTCTCTCTCTCTCTCTCTCTCTCTCTCTCTCTCTCTCTCTCTCTCTCTCTCTCTCTCTCTCTCTCTGTTTCTCTGTGTGTGTCTCTGTCTGTCTCTCTGTCTGTCTCTCTCTGTATGTCTGTCTCTCTCCCTCACTCGCTCTCTCGCTCAATCTATGTGTATATGTTTTTTATCCTGTGGTAGGCCTGTAAAAGACGTTCATACCCTGGTTATGAGATGAGGTTATAAAGTCTGTTACCTGAAAAGACAGCGACGCTACCCTTTAATTTCTTTTGAATGCGGCGACAAAGCGTGACAAGATCTTCATGATATAATTGCCATAGAGCAACTAAAGCCATGCAATAATAATGTTTGTGCATCTGTGTGCGAATGTTTGCTTGTGTATCTGTACGTGTGCCTGTACGTCTATACTATACATATACAATACGATAAGCTAAGTATACACAAGAAGTGTTAATTTATGTCCTCTATGCATGCATGAATGTTCGTGTCATCCACGTCGACGCCCATGGTTCAACGTCTGAAAAGAAGTTGCTAGACAGCCTGTGTAACTGTGTGTATACCTATGTGCATACTTTGACTCACTCTCTAAAAGCGTAGTTTTTACATAAATGAACAACCAAAATGACTCTGTAGAACATCAGCGAAAGCCTACATTATAGGGCTTCACACGAAATGTCCTTCAATATACACGAGACAATTAAATATGTCAGCTTTCTGAAGGCACAGACAGGGAAGTGCAGCGTTGATGTCTTCTACAATTCTTTATTCGCGTGTGTGTATATACTCTGTCTCTCTGTCTGTCTCTGTCTGTCTCTCTCCCTTTCTCTGTCTTTCTCCCTATCTCTGTCTTTCTCCCTGTCTCTGTCTCTCTCCCTGTCTCTGTCTCTCTCCCTGTCTCTGTCTCTCTCCCTGTCTCTGTCTCTCTCCCTGTCCCTGTCTCTCCCTGTCTCTGTCTCTCTCCCTGTCTCTGTCTCTGTCTCTCCCTGTCTCTGTCCCTTTCTGTGTCTCTGTCTCTCTCCCTGTCTCTGTCTCTCTCCTGTCTCTGTCTCTCTCCCTGTCACTGTCGCTTTCTCTGTCTCTGTCTCTCTCCCTGTCTCTGTCTCTCTCCCTGTCTCTATCTCTATCTCTCTCCCTGTCTCTGTCTCTCTCCCGGTTTCTGTCCCTGTCCCTGTCTCTGTCTCTCTCCCTGTCTCTGTCTCTCTCCCTGTCTCTATCTCTCTCCCTGTCTCTGTCTCTCTCCCGGTTTCTGTCCCTGTCCCTGTCCCTGTCTCTGTCTGTCTCTGTCTGTCTGTCTGTCTGTCTGTCTGTCTGTCTGTCTCTCTCTCTCTCTCTCACACACACACACACACACACACTTCGTACATTTACAATTCTGCAACACACACGAAAATTCGAACCCACACTTTAGCACACAATTTCACTGAAAACACACCAGAACCTGCACTCACAAGACACACCGAAAATATTCAAGCACGGGCCTTAGACAACAGTCAAGGATTTAATTTGACTCATCAGGGCGTACACAGATCAGAACCTGAACAAGATCAAAGGTGCCTGCAAAAGGCTTCGACCCTCATCATGGTTGAGTGGAATCGAGCCACTCGACGAATATCAAGCCGTATCCTAAAGCAAGTATTTAGTCATTTAGTCACATGGTAACCATATATATAATATATATTATATATATATATACGTATTGTACTTTTGTAATTGTTATTGTAATCAAACATTTATAAAAGCGCCACTCAACGATTCAGAGGTGTATACCTATGTACAGTACACTTGTAGGCTATGCATGGATCTATTTGTATCCGTATGTACATATTGGTCTACAGATTGCTTGTACAATATATGATTTATGTTTGATTTTTGCGGTCGGTTGGTTTTGGTTACTCATTCTAGGCCTATAGTGAAGAAGGCCTGACGTTTGTACCGGCGTACACCACAGAAGTAGGTCTGGCCCCATTATAAGCGTGTTTTTCTTTCATTTCCCCCTCTGTAAAGCATGGTGACTCATGAGGAGCGTGACAGTCACGGACGACGACTTATACAATTCAATGCAATACAATACAACGTGTGTCGCATTTAGACATTGACACGCATAAGCAGATACATACAAGCACGCATAGGGCTTACAAATAATTAAGGATTCTTCCTTGTTAGTCTGTTTCGCTGGATAGAACCGTTTTGCTTCTACATACAGTTTCTTTCATTGGAATATTGGGTTCGTGTTGGAGACAATTCAAACACCTCAGAACTACAACAGCTCAAGATGATTCCGCGGCCTTTTCGTTAATTATCCAGCTATTTATTTAATTATTTAATTAGTAAGGCATTATTTTCTTTCTTTCGGTCGTTTAGTTTACTTACTCACTACAGGACAAGCACAGGTAAGTCGATGTTTATTCTTAAGTATGTTTGCATGCATAAATGTATGTACGTATATATATGTATGTATATGTATGCATACAGGAATGTATGCATTTAAGTATGTATGTATATATGCATACATGAATGTGTGTATGTATGTATGTATGTATGTATACATGAACGTATATGCGCATTTATGCATAAATGTATGTATGTACGTACGTACGTACGTATGTATGTATGTATGCATAAAAATGTATGTATGTATGTATGTATGTATACATGAACGTATATGCGCATTTATGCATAAATGTATGTATGTACGTACGTACGTACGTATGTATGTATGTATGTATGTATGTATGTATGCATAAAAATGTATGTATGTATGTATGTATGTATGAATGTATGTATGTATGTTTACATGAATGTATGTATGTATGCATAAACGTATGTTTATGTATGTATGTGTGCCTACAAATATTTGTATTTATGCATACAGGAATGTATGTATGTATGTATACATGAATGTATGTATGTACGTACGTATGTATTGTATATATGTATGTATGTATGCATAAGTGTATGTATGTATATATATGTTTCAAGACACTTGATATAGCGCCTTTTGTTACCTCACAAAAGCTTTGCCTGTTTAGGCCAAAACATATTTTATTCTATGATCTATCGAGCAATCTTTACATAGCGCTATGTAAAGAATCTCTCAGAGAAAGTTCTGTCGCTCTTTTTGAGCCTACTAAGCATTCACGATAATCCAGTTCGAACCTTTCTCTATCCAATAATCTGGCACTAAGATTGGTTTTCAGCTATTTGAATATTAATTAGTTTCACCAATCAACCTCATAAACATGGTCAACGGTTTCCGAAGTTCTCCACGAAAAGGCCTCAGAATATTGACCTTCCCGATCCTAACAGCGCTGCGCAACTATCTAAGACAAACAGTCTCCGAGTTTCTGAGTACCGGTACTGTTAAATAAAACAAACAATACCCAATATATCCTGAACAGAATAGCGCACAATAAGACTTTACATGCTTCGGATCGACATTGAAAGGAACCGTAATACGTGGAGTTACTTCTTGATTCAGACGCTATCTTTAGGGTTTTCATGACATGGTTTCAGATCATCTGTGCACGTCACCACTTTCTATATGTTACCTGTTCTTAAATACCGTTGCACGCATAGTCACCCCAAAGCGGTAGTGCGACCATGCACATCACTTAAGTTATGCGTGATGAAAACTACTGGCTTCCTAATAGCTACTGTATTCAGTACAAGACGGAATTACATATCCACAGCTGCCTTCACCATTTGCCCATGCACCCCGATTTCTTCATTCCATGACCTGCGTCAATGCGTTCTGGAGTTTCCTTCAGTAATCCATTAATGACAACTAGACGGTATATGGCTCAAGATGTTTCGCTGTTGCTGGACCATCGTCTGGAACAACCTACTGCCGGACATCAAAAACCACCAGCAGTCAGTCGATCAATTTAGAATGGGACTTACAAGGTTCCTTCAACTTCCTTGGAGAGCAGCCACGTAACTTAGCAAGACCGTGTCAGCTCAAGCTGCTGTAAAAACCGTGAAATTAAAATGCTTATATACAATAACAATAACAAAAACAACAACAATAACAACAACAAAATAACAACGACTATAACAATAATAATAATAATGATTAAATTAACAGTAATGACAAGGATTATTCGATGGCGCTAAGGACTTAATCGTGGTCCTTTCATGGAGTCTATCTCTCACAGAAATCATCTTGTAGAGAAGGCGCTCTTTCAATCAGTCAACAGTGAACATTGTCTTGATATGGCGCTACATAATCACCAAACTACACAACGTTACAATATATTGTGTACCGGTACTATGTCCGTTTCAGAATGACGAATGCCTTGGAGACGTATCTTCACGAGATCGGTCTGGTAGCCGGGATGCGTCCTACGACCTCCCAGCATTCAGATGATGCGGCAGCAAGGGAAGATGCAGTAACCTCTGGGCAGCTACAGCTACAGCAGCAGCAACATCAGCAACATCCGACAATGATCTCCTCGACAAAAGACACGTCCGCTCCACCTGTTGCAAAATTCAGATCAGCATCGGATGGAACTCTGATCTACACCAATCCAGTCATAGCATTATCCTCTGTTTCAGGACCTTCTGATCTAGGTCCTCCCTATGCAGCAGTTGCAAGCGCCAACTACTCATCAGCGGGCGAACCAACCTACGTTCACTCAACTGAAACAACATCCTGGTCCAACAGTCGAACATTCTTGGGCGGAGATGCAATCGTCAATAGACATCCAAACGCCGTTACGACCGTAAGAGTTAGTAACAATACAAACGACATAGGCACGAAATCGTCACACCAGAATCATCCAAACGTAACGCAGGTCTCACACGTTACATCAAAGTTAAGCAGCCCACTAAACACGAGACAAACTGTAGTACAGCGTTCGACAAACTCCTACTCCTTGAGCCGCAGCATACCTCAAGTGACCAGCCAAACCTCTGGAGGTATACCAACGACAGCAAACCCGGTGACGCCGTCACTTCATGTCGGTCCAAATCCTCTAGCCACAGCGCAAGCTGCCGCTGCTATCAGCAATTCACTGAACTCTAAGGACGTCACTCAGTATATTCACACAAATGACAGATCTTGTCTTGTAGATGTGGACGATCGTTTGTCTTTTCAGTCTCCGGGTGTTAGTGGAAGCGACTTGTCATGCGACAACAGCCTTGTGATCTCCATACGACAAAATCTTAGCGATATTTTGCATCTCAATCAAACACCCTTCGACCAGGGTCAGTTCAATCAATCAAAGCAACCAACGACCTTCAATCGGGCGCATGCCTTTGAGGACCACTGTTCTAGCATTCTGCCCAGCAGCAGCCAGCGTTTGCCAGCCGACGGCAGCAAAAGAAAAGAAGCTGAACTCCACGAGATTGTCCTCAGCCCTTCGACACTCTCGACCGCTGACTCAACGCCACCGTTGAGCCAGTCTTCCAATGTCGCTTATCAAAACCAACCAACGCTAATCAAAAGCTCCCTGAAGAAGGAAGCAGCACCAAACGGCCCTCGCAAGGCAGTCACATTCTCCGCCTCAGATCTGGTCCACGTCGAGGAATACACCATCTCCCCAGCGGCACCTCCACACGACCTCTTCCTACCGTTTGACAGGCAGCTGGACAACATCTCCGAGAACTCTGGAAGCGTCTTGTTCGGTGGAGACACCTCCGCAGAGTTATGGCCGCCTGGAACCCAAGAGAACTGTCACGGATCGTGGTTCGACTCGTCCACCGATGCTGAACCGTACCTGGTGGACTTCCCGAGTCCAGCGGACGAGACCAAGGACTGTGCCCCCCTTTCCTTCGCCAACGACGTCTTTGGACGGACTAAGATCTTCTTAAATTCTGGGACCTTTCGACCAGGGGAATCGGGGAAGCTCAACGGAAAGACGATTAGCGACCTGAGTGGGTCACACGATCATCACCGTACCCTGTCCACTGGGACCCTGAGCGGAATCAGAAGCCACCGCACTCTTGTCAAGGTCAACTTCCTCCAAGGCCTTCTTGACATCAATCACAATCCTGGCCAGACAGCTGAGGCTGATTCTAAGGCAGTTCAGGACGATTGGAGCGGCATCGACTCTACCTTAGATTACTGCCGAGGAATATTCCATGAAAACCTAAAGGTAACATTTGCTGCTACAGTCAATATCTTACCAAGATTATTAACTTCAATTTCCGATTTCTGTTTTCACTGTATATTCCCGTTTTCTCTGATTCTGTTTTGCTGTGTCCATCTGTCTATATCAGGGTGAGAATTGTCGGGGTTTGGGGTTCAACCCCCTAGTCTTTCTTAGGACCCCCACAGTTAAGTCTTCATTGCACACCACAAGGGGTCGATTCCAACCCCCTCAGTTGTACTGGTGTGATTATATTGTGCATATAGTTTAGCATTTTCTTTCACAATTCACTTTGTCGGTTACTAATAAAGTAATGCTCTGGTTTATTGTGAAATTTATGAAAAAAGACGAGAGGGGGGGTTAGAATTTGAGGTTGGAAACGACCCCAGATGAATTTGATCCATATCGAGTCGAATATTTTGCAAACTGAAAAAATTCAAAAATGCAATAGAAAGCTTAAACTCATTAAAGTGATGACATTACCAAATTGATCAGTATACAGTTCACTTGATCACAACTCTCACAATAAACCAGAGCATTACTTTATTAGCAACCCACAAAGTGAATTGTGAAAGAAAATGCTTAATCCAAGCTTGGGACTGGCCTCACCCAAGTTCGGCGGTCACGGAGGTTAGGTTTATATATTTGCCGTGAATACCAACTCAGCCCATAGGCTAGGTTATAGAATTCGTTGCCTATTTTCGACTAATCACAATTTAAGCCATTATTATTGCAAGGCGGCGATGGGAAGGATTAGCCACCCGCCCTCACAGGCCGAGGCTATAGGAAATATTAATTCGCTAACACTTCATACCATGGCTGCCCATGGGCTAGCTTAAGAGATTAGGCTACTCGTCTTCTTCTTCTTTTGCAAGGCCTACTGGTTATTTTCTTATCCTTGAATTCGAAGGTGGACTCTACATCAAACGTTCTTCAGAATATTATCTTAACATTGGGTAGGATTGTAAACTTTAAAACGATTGATAGACACTACACTTATGTGTGTGTGTGTGAGTGTGTGTGTGTGTGTGTGTGTGTGTGTGTGTAGGTAGGTGTGTGTGTGTGTGTAGGTGTGTGTGTGTGTGTGTGTAGGTGTGTAGGTGTGTGTGCGCGCGCAGTTTACGTAAGCGATTGCTGTCTCTGTGATAAATATCACGTAACCACAAACTGCGCATATCCTCGGCTAAGTAAAAAGTCAAGTCGAAGCTATAAGCCTGAGCATTAGGATAGCAAAATTTATATTTTCTGCTGTGGTGTATAACGCATTGAACCGTAATCTCCAAACTTCTAAAGCGCCACTTGAAGGCCAAACGCAGGGTACCAGCCTATTCACGAGCGCTGTGTCAAATCAGAGGGTTTTTCCAAAGAGTAGTCCAGATAAAGTCCGAGTCCGGTTACCATGGGGACAGGTCGAGAGGAGGCATTCACTTTTTTACTACGCATTTCATTATAGGTCCATTGTTCTTTTGTGCCTTGCTATTGTCCTAGTCAACGAACTGAGCAAACTGGAGGATTTTTTTATTGGGGCCTATAATATATTGGGCCCATTATTATTCTGTTTAAGCTTCTTATATTATATTTTTATGTCAAACAATTAAGGAGAACAATGCTCTGTTATTATTATCATCATTATGTAATAATCACAATTGAAACCATTATTAGGCCTATTGCAAGGCCGCGATGGGGAGGATTAGCCACCCGCCCTCGTATGCCGAGGCTAAGGAATATTAAGTCGCTAATACTTCATACCATGGTTGTTATTATGCCTATTTATTATTATTATTTCACGTAATTACAAATACCTATTCGCAATAAATTAGCTGTAGATTTGTTCTAATAACGCAGGACTAACAATACTGCAGTTATTCTTCGTGACAAAAAACTAAGGAGAGCAATACTGTGGAACAGTGGAATCATTATCATCATTATCATTATAAATATTATTATATAACTATCAGCATTATTTGCCTGTTATTATTTCATGTAATTGCACAGTGCACACATTCTCATTATATAGTAACCGTAGCTTTGCTTTTACTACAGCAGCAGTTGCCATAGCCCCAAAGGTAGTCCAGCTGTTTATTACTACGTCATAATACTAGGACTAACAATAAATAGTCTTGAGGTCAAAAGCTTAAGAACACTGTTCTAGAATTATTATTATTATCAGTTATTATTATTATAGATTTATTATTTTGCTGGTATTATTTCATGTAATTACAATACTCATTCGCATTATAGTAGCCTATCTAACTGTAAGGCTCTTTCTATAGAAACAGTTGCCATAGCAGCAACATAGTCTGTTAATTAATACGCCACTACTATAGGACTAACAGTAAACCTAATTAGTCTTGATGTCAAAAGGAAAAGCACAGAGCTCTTGAATTATTATCATCATTATATCATCATCATTGCCGTCGTCATCATCACTATATTATTATCAATCGTGTTTGCTGTTATTATTTTATTACTTATAATCACACATACTCATTCCTGTTAGAGGTCCTAGTAACTGTAGGGCTCGTATACTATAGAAGCAGTTGTCATAGCAACAAGCCAGTAGATCTGCTCATTAATACGTCACTATAAAACTAACAATTGTTCCTATGATACAAAGTAGTAAGGGTATAATTTCTATATGAAATTTCTACGAATTAATGACTGTACAGGTTATTTAAAATCTATTTTCATCTCTCTATTTCAGAATCCGAACGTCAAGGAGTTTCCGCGTGAAGAGATCGCAGCTCAGGAGAGAGTTGATCAGAAGATATGCCACAAACTGTTGCGTTACAAGCACGAACTGATTGCGGTCATTGTGGGTGTCCTCGTCCTTCTGTCCCTCGCCATTGGCCTTGGAGTCGGCCTCGGTCACTGACGCCCCAACTCAACATAGAGGCGTATGCATTAACTATTGCAAGTTGCAACATAAACTCTGAGCAAGGAGTAGCCCGTGCAGTAGCGGCCATAACCTCCTTTCGAGCCGGGCTCGGACTTTGAGTTCTCGCTGACCGTACACGTAACTTTTTGCGAGGATGTAGACAGCGGAAAGTATACAAACACATGTATATGTATATAGGTATTTGTTTACATACTGAGCCCCTTTTAAGAAGGCGCTGACATCTCTCTGTCTGTCATACATGTAGGCCTATCTAACAATGTGAAACTTAAGGTAGGTTGTACATTATGTGAATGTACGTTTTTCTATAGCTATGTATACCGTATGGCCACGACCGCGCTCAATTTTCAACGAATTGATCGGGAGAGATCCTTCACCATCGCCTGTTTGAATGGGTGCCACGCCTTTAAGGTTAGTGTATGGGCAGTCGTTGTATGTACATAGGCGCCTATGTTTGTAGCAAGCGCGTTAAAGCATCTCATAAAGACACAGCTAACTGACCTAAATAAGCACGTTTTAAGGCAGTTTGAAAATGTTTGCTGAGCAGAGTAAAATACAAGAGCACGCCAGTGCAACAGAAGACGGTTTCAATAAGAAGGTCAAAGAATGAGAATACTGAAAATGATCTGTGTTGCGTCTCGTTTAGATAAAAATATGGCCTAATTTTTCATTGATAGACTGTTTCAGAATGTTGGATCTACGAGAAAGCACGATGTGCTGGTTTTGCCGCACGGAAGCTGGAGATCGATCCCCATAGGCTTGAAAGTGCTGTAATCATGATCTTGATCACTGCACTTAATATATACTGGTACCCATGGGCGTCCGCAGGAATTCTTGTGGGGGGGGAAACTTTTTGTGGGGGGCAAATTTTTGTAGGGGAGCAATGCATTTCCGATCCACTTAATAATAGCACCCCTTAGAAGCAATGCAACACACCAATGAAACCTTTATGAAATGGATAAAACCACAGGCGTAATTTGTGGGGGGGGTACGAGAGGTACCCGTACTCCCCACTTTCTGGACTGGGGGTATCGTACCCCCACTTTTTGAACAATGCCAATCAATATTTTATTATTGTGCCTTCCCAGAGATCGCAGTCTCCGCCTTGCTTCGTTTATGTAAGAACTTGGCACCCCACCCTCACTTTTTAGACCAAAGTCTAAACAAAGTCAAAGCCTAGTTAACGAGGTGCAGTTATAGCAGTTCAAATAGTGTGGTCTCATGAAAACTACATTTTATCCATACATAGCACTCCAAGTCTCCAACCCCCAAGATATTCCCACTCCGTTGTTTTTAACTCTACTGTTCCTTTCTGACTGCGTAGATCAGCAGATCGTATATGCATATTTGTCACATGTTAATTAAGTGCTGTGTTGTCTTTGGCAAATTCATTGATCTCAAGTCGCCTTTTCGGTTGCTGGATCTGTAGTTTGGAATTCTCTCCTCACATCTGCTCATACTGCTCAGAATCAAGTCCTTTTGGTTTCTTAGCTGAAGCCTGGAGTGCTCAGTAATGTAATGGTTAGTGTGCTGGACTTTAAACCAAGAGATCAGGTGTTCAAATCCCCACCATAGAAGATATTTCTGCTCTACCTGCACACTGGCCAACTCTGATATAATTAGAGTACACTCACCACACACTGTTGGTGGGAAGGGAGAGTACTGGCCACCCGCCCTCATATGCCAAGGCTAGGGAAATGAAGTCACTAACACTTAATACCCAAGGCTGCCTCAGGGCTAGCTTAAGGGACTGCTTTTCTTCTTCTTCTTCTTCTTCTTCTTCTTCTTCTTCTCCTTCTTCTTCTTCTTCTCCTCCTCCTCCTCCTCCTCCTGCTCCTCCTGCTCCTGCTCCTGCTCCTCCTCCTCCTCCTCCTCCTCCTTCTTCTTCTTCTTCTTCTTCTTCTTCTTCTTCTTCTTCTTCTTCTTCTTCTACTTCTTATCTATTTCAGCTGGTTTATCCACTACCGGTATAGCCTGTCTCTTTGTCTCAGCAGACAGAGCTTCTGTGCATGGACTTGAATATGGTTTGGCGTTGGTGCACCATCGGTTCACGCCTTGTGCATTGCACAACAATGCTGTATAAGTTTCTAATTAAACTAATAGTAACTAAAGTTTCAGTTGCTCAAGGCCGACGTTCCCTCCGCTCTGCGGGAAAAGGGATTCTCTTAGGCGCTTTCGCTCGTTCAACGACTATGCAAAGTCGAGCTTTTTCAGTGGTGGGCAGGTGGTCTGGAACAGACTTGCCTTAGAGCTCCGCTTGTGCCCCGAGGTCCCCTGGCCTCTTCCTTACTAATCGTTAACTGTACTATTTGAACGTGCTGGTGTCGGGAGCGCCTCTGAGTAGTTCCCTTGAAAGGGCGCTATACAAATCCTCGAATGAATGAAAAAATAGTGACAATAAAAACTTCTGCCAACTGCTTCACAAACACAAATTTCAACTTTGGATCGGAATCTGTTGGTTGGCTCCACGTGAGGCTGTGACCCCACCACTGGTCACACTACTAATTTTATGTGCATTGTTCTGCTTGATTATGAAATTCCTGGTCTTGATGACAGTTATCATCTAGGCGTAGAGTGCTTCTGATTAGTTGTTTTTAAGGGGTGCTATGTAAATTTTACATTGCAATTAGAGCAAAAAGCTGTTATATTGAACCCCAAGGGACCATAGTCAACGGGGTTCGATATATCCTATGTTCGAAATAAGCGACTTGACGGACACATGTAACATAAAATGCAGAATCTCCGAAATTTCCGAGTTCCACACGAAAGCCGCGTTATTGAGACCAGCTATACAATTCACTGTAAATGTATGCCTACAGCCCTACACATTTTTTATGCAGCGGCCGTATGGCCTCGAACCTGCTCATTTTTCAATGAATTGATCGGGTGAGATCCTTCACCACCGCTGCCCGTTTGAATAGCGCTACGCCAGTTTAAGGCCCCCGTGTACGGAGTCTACGGACCGTGGTATAGCCCGAGATTTAAATCTCTGAAATAAGCCACATTCGGGAGGCGATCCACATGCTCTATTCTTACCCTAAACCATCTGATCATCTGCCTTCCAAGCTATCTCGTCCTCAACGAAACCCTCCGTAACAGCTGCTCTGCCTCTCTCTGGTCTTTCAGGCAACCGGACTCGGACCACCAACGGACATCGATCTCTGGACAACCCCTTGGATACGACGCAGAGCTCGTGAATAAGCTGGTGCTCTGCGCTCAACTTTGCAGTGGCGCTTTAGAAAATCGGAGATTACGATTACGATTGCTCTCTTACACAGAGGAGTATGCATATGACGCAGCCTAGTAGCCTCTTGCCAATGTAGCTAAGGGGACCATTCCCCACGTCCGCGTCTGGCATTACCGTCAACACCCCATTTGTGGCGTCTACACTCCAAAAGAGTACTAAGGCAGGCCAAGATTAGGCTACTCTGGCAAAGTAACTCTGCTGATCGGGCAGGGCTTAATGTATTGCGGGGGTGGGTATGTCGTATATTTCCAGCAATTAAAGGGACTTGAACTAAATCCAATGCAGTTTGAATAAAAAATTGCTCTCTGACTGAAGTTGGCGTCTAAGGCACAGTCTTTACGAAAAGAGCTTTAAGTATCAATTTTAGGTGCGGACACCCGCAATGGAGATACATGTACATCCGTTCCCCTTATCCACATTAATTTTGTCCTAATTTGACCCTCCCGCGCCTCGTTGCGGACGTCATTAGTGGATGACCCATACATAGCCGGTAATGGTCTCTGCAGTTGTACAACTTATTAATTATTTATGAAACAGTCAACGACCTCGGCAGTACATCAACTCTTCCGCAGCTCTTCGTATATTCAGCGTCCCTGTAAGTAACATTTACTCTCTTGCGTACATACTTACTGAATTAGATAGCGTAAATTGCGTAATGCACGAATGAGCGGCAAAGCAGTCAACCGGTAGATCGAACGCAGACTAGAACATGATTGGATGTATGTGGCACGTGATATAATTCAAATAATACGATTGGGTAATGACTGGTGACGTCACACTACAGAAACAAACACATGAGTGACGTCAAATCCGTTGCCACGGTAACCCGAAACTTTACGGTTTGGTTATTACTATTATTATCACGTCTACGCATAACCTTTCTCTTCGTCAGTGAAAACACTGATGCGGATCATGAGGCTTTTGTGGATACGCCGACGCTCGATACGGTCCGTTCTTCTTGTCCAGTTCGACCGATGGACTGCGAAGACGAAGTTCAGCTCTGCCACCGGAAGCTCATCTTCGCCAGGAAAGGTATAACCCGACGTTTCTGTTAAGGATGGTTTCTTGTCGTATGATCCTGACCCTGCTGAGGTAAATGAGGTCGAAATGCCGACCGCTGGATGATGTCGCTTGTGGAGAGGCGCTGCATGATTTCGCCTTTGTAAAGGTGCTGGACGATGTCGCCTTTGTAAAGTGCAACATGTCCCTTTTGCAAACAGCATGCACTTAGCTAGGTATGATGTGTGTTGGGGGTAATGTGAGTCTGATTTTAAGGGGGGGTCGTAATTATCAGTAGCCTAAATTAATTAAGCAACCAGCACATATAACCAACACTGTAAGATGTATAAGTTAGCATAGATGTAGGGGTAGTTTCGAGGTTTAAAGACGTTACCTTCAAGACGGCAAGACGTGATTGGTCGACTTGAAATTTACCGGTCAGTTGCAAGGGTTGTCTGCTGGACATGCGCCGTGAGAGCCTATCAACCAAAGAAGGAAGAGTCGTGATGCCGGTCTAGTCACGAATGGCCGATGGCGTAAGGCTGTGGCGATGGGCTCCTGAATTGGGCGTACTAGGTGGAGAAAACGCTGAACAAACCGATTCAGTTCGTTGAGTTGGATAGCGAGCGCTATTCGAACGTTATTCGAAGTGCGGCGATTGCGAATCGATGAAAGTACAATCGAACGATGCGAGCCGATTGGCCGATCTCAAGCGTGAAGACGGCGTAGAATTGATCAGATAGGGCCTACATTCGAAGTCAGTAGCGGTTCATCGTTGCGAACTTTCGAACGGAACTTTGCATAGACTTATTCGATTTGACACGAAGAACAAGTGTTGTTCAAACTTTATTGGTTTTGGTGAACTTTGAGCGAGATTTTACAGAAAACGACAGATCGTCGACTCCATGCACGCAACGACATTCATCGGAAGAACATGGACAACGTTTATTTCTTCTGCATTTTAATCAGGCAATAGGCCTACCTAGGATTATGAATCAATACTTAACTCCATTTAAGACTTATGGTCCATTTTCTCAAAACGCATCACAAATTATTCTCATAATAATTTAATAAACAGTAATTAATGTGCTGGCTTAAGTAGGATAGAATAGACTCTATTAATAGAACTTCATTCCTTGGCATTAATTTGTGTGAGCTGACAATCATTCAATATTTGACATTATTATTCAATTTCACAAATAGTTTTTCCTACTTGACTCTATGTAAATTGAATGAATTCATGAATATTAATGGCGGCCTCTGAGCTAAGAATAACCAAAGTAACTGGGTATACGATCAATACCTGTCCCCAGGTAATAATATCTAAATAAGGGACCTAGATAAATCGTTATATAAAGGTGCTGGAGAGATGTCGCCTTTGTAAAGGTGCCGGATGATGTCGTCTTTGTAAAGGTGCTGGATGATGTCGCCAATGTATAGAAGTAATGGATGATGTCGCCTTTATAAAGGTGCTGGATGATGTCGCCTTTGTATGTCGCCACTTGTAAAGGTGCTATATGATGACGCCAGGGATTGTTTTAACGTGCAATGATACACAAAATGTGCAGTGATGAAAGGCTGTTAACCGCTCTTTGTGCATGAAAAGAATTGTAATTCATAATTATTTATGATTTTTATGTGCTCTGGCGCTGGCCTTGTGCAGTGATAAATTTTCCTTAAAACATCCCCTGGATGACGCCCTTACAAGGTGCTGGAGGATGTCGCCTTTGTAAAGGTGCCTGAGGGTCTCGCCTGGGGAGAGGCACTGGACGATGTCGCCTGAGAAGAGGCGCTGGATGATATCCCTGCGAAGAGGCGCTGCATGACATCGCCTGAGAAGAAGCGCTGGATGCTATCGCTCTTATAAGAGTGCTGGATGACATCGCCTGTGAAGAGGCGCTGGATGATGTCGCTTGTGAATAGGCGCTGGATGGTATCGCCTGTGAAGAGGCTCTGGACGATATCGCTCTCATAAGGGTGCTGGATGATATCGCCTGTGAAGAGGCGCTGGATGATGTCGCATATGAAGAGGCGCTGGATGATATCGTATGTGAAGAGGCTCTGGATGACATCGCCTGTGAAGAGGCGCTGTATGATATCGCTTGTCAAGAGGCGCTGGATGATATGGCCTGTGAAGAGGCGCCGGATGATATCGCCCTCATAAGGGTGTTGGATGATATCGCCTGTGAAGAGGCGTTGGATGATATCGCCTGTGAAGAGGCCCTGGATGATGTCGCATATGAAGAGGCGCTGGATGATATCGTATGTGAAGAGGCTCTGGATGACATCGCCTGTGAAGAGGCGCTGGATGATATCGCTTGTCAAGAGGCGCTGGATGATATGGCCTGTGAAGAGGCGCCGGATGATATCGCCCTCATAAGGGTGTTGGATGATATCGCCTGTGAAGAGGCGTTGGATGATATCGCCTGTGAAGAGGCGCCGGATGATATCGCCCTCATAAGGGTGTTGGATGATATCGCCTGTGAAGAGGCGTTGGATGATATCGCCTGTGAAGAGGCGCTGGATGATATCGCCGGTGAAGAGGCACTGGATGATGCCGCCTGTGAAGAAGCGCTGGATGATATCGCGTGTGAAGAGCGCTGGATGATATCGTCTGTGAAGAGGCACTTGATGATATCGTCTGTTAAGAGGCACTTGATTATATCGCCTGTGAAGAGGCGATGGATGATACCGCCTGTGAAAAGGCGCTGGATGATATTGCCTGTGAAGAGGTACTTGATGATATCGCCTGTGAGGAGGCGCTGGATGATATCGCCTGTGAAGAGACGCTGAATGATATGGCCTGTGAAGAGGCGCTGGATGTTATCGCCTGTCAAGAGGCGCTGGATGATATCGCCCTCATAAGGGTGTTGGATGATGTCGCCTGTGAAGAGGCGTTGGATGATATCGCCTGTGAAGAGGCGCTGAATGATATCGCCTGTGAAGAGGCGCTGGATGATATCGCCTGTGAAGAGGCACTGGATGATATCGCCTGTGAAAAGGCGCTGGATGATACCGCCTGTGAAAAGGCGCTGGACGATATCGCCCTTTGAAGGGTGCTGGGTGATATCGCCTGTGAAGAGGCGCTGGATGATATCGCCTGTGAAGAGGCGCAGGATGATATCGCCTGAGAAGAGGCGCTGGCTGATATCGCCTAAGAAGAGGTGCTGACTGATATGGCCTGTGAAGAGGCGCTGGATGATATCGCCTGTCAATAGGCGCTGGATGATATCGCCCTCATAAGGGTGTTGGATGATATCGCCTGTGAAGAGGCGTTGTATGATATCGCCTGTGAATAGGCGCTGGATGATATCGCCTGTGAAGAGGCGCTGGAAGATAACGCCTGTGAAGAGGCTCCGGATGATATCGCCTGCGAACAGGCGTTGGATGATATCGCCTGTGAACAGACGCTGGATGATATCGCCCTCATAAGGGTGCTGGATGATATCGCCTGTGAAGAGGCGTTGCATGATATCGCCTGTGAAGAGGCGCCGGATGATGTCGCCTGTGAAGAGGCGCTGGATGATATCGCCTGTGACGAGGCGCTGGCTGACATCGCCCTTATAAGGGTGCTAGTTGATATCGCCTGTGAAGAGGCGCTAGATGATGTCGCATGTGAAGAGGCACTGGATGATATCGCCTGTGAAGAGGCTCTGGATGATATCGCCTGTGAAGAGGCGCTGGATGATATCGCCCTTTTAAGGGTGCTAGTTGATATCGCCTGTGAAGAGGCTCTAGATGATGTCGCCTGTGAAGAGGCGCTGGATGATATCGCCTGTGAAGAGGCGCTGGATGATATCGACTGTGAAGAGGCACTTGATGATATCGCCTGTGAAGAGGCGCTGGATGATATCGCCTGTGAAGAGGCGCTGGATGATGTCTCCTGTGAAGAGGCGCTGGATGATATCGCCTGTGAAGAGGCACTTTATTATATTGCCTGTGAAGAGGCGCTGGATGATACCGCCTGTGAAGAGGCGCTGGATGATATCACCCTTTTTAGGGTGCTGGATGATATCGCCTGTGAAGAGGCGCTGGATGATATCGCCTGTGAAGAGGCGCTGGATGATATCGCCTGTGAAGAGGCGCTGGATGATATCGCCCTTATAAGGGTGCTTAATGATATCGCCTGTGAAGAGGCGCTGGATGATATCGCCTGTGAAGAGGCGCTAGATGATATCGCCCTCATAAGGGTGCTAGATGATATCGCCTGTGAGGAGACTTTAGATGATATCACCTGTGAAGAGGCGCTGGATGATTTCGCGTATGAAGAGGCTCTGGATTATATCGCCTGTGAAGCGGAGCTGGATGATGTCGCCTGTGAAGAGGCACTTGATTATATCGCCTGTGAAGAGGCACTTGATGATATCGCCTGTGAATAGGCGCTGGATGATATCGCCTGTGAAGAGGCGCTGGATGATATCGCCTGTGAAGAGGCACTTGATGATCTCGACTGTGAAGAGGCGCTGGATGATGTCGCCTTTGAAGAGGCGCTAGAAGATAACGACTGTGAAGAGCCGCTGAATGATATCGTCTGTGAAGAGGCGTTGGATGATTACGCCTGAGAGGCGCCTGATGATGTCGCAGGTGAAGAGGCGCTGGATGATATCGCCTGTGAAGAGGCACTTGGTGATATCGCCTGTGAAGAGGCGCTGGATGATATCGCCTGTGAAGAGGCACTTGGTGATATCGCCTGTGAAGAGGCGCTGGATGATATCGCCTGTGAAGAGGCGCTGTATGATATCGCCCTTATAAGGGTGCTGGATAATGTCGCCTGAGAGGAGGCGCTGGCTGATATCGCCCTTATAAGGGTGCTGGATGATATCGCCTGTGAAGAGGCGCTGGATGATGTCGCCTGTGAAGAGGCGCTGGATGATGCAGACTGTGGAGATGCCATGGATAATGTCGCCCGTGTCGACTCAAGGAAAGAGAAGTGTGTTGGTTCCTTTTAGTCGGGACTAATAACGTCGTCTTTCCACTTGGTCTTGAGAATGAGAGTAACTCATCGTCAGAAAGCACTCAGCATATTCTGTGAATCGTCATGCGACATCTGGTGAGTAAGAAATTGAAACAACGCATACCTATTCATATCTCATCTAAGGTTCTTCCATAGCGCCGCTATCCAGATACACAATGCGTCAGTCTATGGTCGCTCCAAGTGAGGTCGTAGTCAACGGCAAATCCGATGGGCAGATGACGTCAATGTGAATCTCTTAAATTTATCAGCGCTACAAAAACGATTGCTGCTAGACAAGCCGATGATGACGACGACGAAGTGCAATCGAATCCGATCTAATCTTGTATAACCTAATCATTTCCATGACATAATAGAAAAGACATCAATCGTGTTTATTATGAGCTCAAGTTCAGCAACATGTGCAAAATTGTTCAGTGTCGTGACATTCTATCCACCATCTGACAACTGTTAGTGCATTCTTTCTCTTTTGCGACGCCATCAGTAAATTGCACACTTTGGTAGTAAAGGTTGTAATGTTGAAAAACACAAGTAGGTTTATAGCAAGATCAGTCCTTGTAATATGGGCCATAGAACACCCATGCAGAGGCAATTGCCTAGTAGCGATGAGATCCAGTCGTTTGCGTAGGGACAAGGGGAATCCCAGAGAGGCGCCACGTTCTACGGCTCTCCACGGACCGGACTGGACCTAGAGGCGCCGAATCATAGCCTAATAGGGCGCGGGGAGCTGTTCCGCCTTTCTATAGCTAAATCCGCCACTGAACAAGAGGACTGCGGTCAGCATAATGAGGCTACAGTACGATAGTGAAATTAATGTAAACAAACTATCCCCTCTCACTGACCAGTCATACATGCAGAGGCGTCCGCATGAATTTTTCTAAGGGGTGGGGGATTTTCTGAAGGGGACAAAATTTTTGCGGGGGGGGGCAAAATGACGCCAATATTTTGGACAAGTTTACGCCAGTGAACCTATGGTAGCTTCAAGTGGAATCACAATAAAATAATGGTCAATGGCATACCTGAATAATGTACTTAAGTGCTTTTTAGTATTGAAAATAGTGTTGGGACTGTTGTAATAATCATAATAATCGATTTTATTTTTGCAAAAATTAATATTTGCAAATTCCAGGGGCAAATGCCCCCCTATCTCCCCTACAGATGCCCATGCATACATGTCAGTCAGCCTTGTCGCTTAGCTGGAGGCAGTCGAGAAATAAAGCATCCGTTAATTATTCATCAGTCAGCTATAACTAGGCTAATAGCATTGAGAGCTGCAGAGCGGCCCTGTAAGTTCGATATATCTGCAGGTACATTGTTCGATAAGGACCGAACATCGATAAAAGCGAGACTTCGATATAAGGAGGTTCAATTAAACAGCTATATTTGCATGTGTTTGCATTGTTTGTGGCCACGCCATTTACTGCTATTCGATATATACGGAAGTTTGAAATACCAAAGTTCGATATACTGAAGTTCTGCTGTACCCTACAAATGTTTACTGTCATCAAAAAGTACAAAGTCTAATTGGACATCGTGTTCCGTAGTAGGCAAACTATCGCAGATCTGTTCTCGAAAGGCTAATCCAACAGTTACTGGCAAGTGGCCAAACTTCTTTCGGTAATTCTCAAGGAATGAGTCGTAGTACCCTTTGCCTCTGCCGAGCCGATGCCCCTGTCGCGTAAACCCTAACCCAGGCACAATGACAAGATCCAGGCCCTCTGAAATAAACACATTCAACAGTAACCAAAGAGTTAAGAATAAAAACAACATAAAATATTGTGGTTACAAATTACACCTAGAATTATCCAATCTAATGACTTTCAGTACCGCCATCATCAAGAAGCATAAAGCCTCAACTGATGGTCGCCTCAAGTGAAATTGTGGTCAAGGTCATAATTATGATCCATCAGCAAAGCCGTGTGGAAATGAGACAAATGAAGTCACTGAGGGTAACCACTAACCAAACTGAAACAGATACATTCAAATTTTAGTTCTGATGACATTTAGAGAATTGCAGAATGCACAAAACTGAGCAGTGAGTTGCAAAGCTTCGGGTCAAACATCGAGAACATCCCAGAGTCCAACACAATGCTTTGGAATGAGGCAGACAGGGGCGTACCTTTGGTCTAAAAAGTGGAGGGTATCGATATCCTACATACATGAAGCAAGGCGGAGACTGCGATCTCTGAGAAGGCACAGAACTATAAAATATTGATTGGCATTGTTCAAAAAGTGGGGTACGGTACCCCCAGTCCAAAAAATGGGGGTACGGGTACCCTTCGTACCCCCCACAAATGACGCCTATGGAGGCAGAGTAAGAATCAGGTTAAATATATGCATATATATATATTATACATTATATATACATGTACACAGCATACCAATGAAATTTGATATTAATGCTTCCCTTTACAAAGTTCAGAAGAGCACACTGAAGACAAGAACAGGAAACATTAATTAACACCACAAAGAGAATGGAAGAGTAAGTTTTTGGCTTAACCCTTTAACGACAAGAGGGATTAGTTCTCCATCCATTTTAGTACACGTTCATCTTTAAAGTGTTACAGCAAATGATAGCCTCAGAAAGAGATTTGCAAATGTGAGAAAAGTAAATATTTAAAGACTTATGGACCAGCAACAACTGTGAATGATTGCCTGCCATTCACAGATATACAAATTCATGGCAGATATATAAACATGCATGGCAAAAGAGACACTCTTGCTAACAGCCTCGTGGTGTTCCATGACTTTTAAGGTAAACAACAGTACAAGCAATTCAACACACACATTTTGGTTGTACGTCACAGTGCTGATGTCTAACTTATCAGCGGCATACGGGTGAAGCGGTGATAAAAGGTAACTCACAGCTAAATTAGATGAAACGGACACATAATAATAGTATGATAATAATGACTTACTTACTCACTCATAAAAGAAATGAAACAGAAACACGATTACCAAACACCGCATTCACTTTGCCAACAGATGGAGCATAATCTGTGATAATGAGCATAAGAAACAAAGAAATTAAACCTGTGTCTGTGGCAACCTCACGATCTTTGTCATCAGCCGGTGGCTGCTTGATCTTCCATGAGGTTTCTGGAAGAGACTCGTAGTCTTCCCAGGAATACAGCCGGAGCATGTCCATGGCCACTCCGACGTACCTCGGAATGAAGCAGTGCTTGTTGGACTCAAGTGCAGCACGCAGAATCACGTCAGTTTTAATTTCATCGTTCATGTTCAGAAATAATGAAATCCTTTGACTTTCTTGCCAGCAGTTTGACGAGAACAGCTAAACATATGGAAAAATCACACGTTACCCACTGCTGGGAATCTCTATATACAATAACCTATTGTCACTTCCCAACAATCACTTTGTGCTTTTCCATTCTTTTCTTTTTAGGTCTATGTGCATGCACATATTCACGCATACAATGATGTACACAAGCATTCATACATGCGTTAATGGATGGACAGATGCATGCTTGGTTGGATAACAAAACTTGTGTTGAGTTTCATTGTAGCTAGTTCTGACGGCGTGTGTCCGGTTCCCTTTCACCCAGTGTCAATCTTTATGTGACAGAGTTCAAGTTGACTGGAGACTATTAACAGTCATTTAAAATTCTGTAGCATAAAGTTTGTTACCAGAATTGCTAAAGTCTGTCTCTGATAATGCAATGTTCATGTGATCCAAGCCTCACTGCTGCGCGACTTTGTCCGCCTTATTAATTTATATGATACTAATAATGCACTCATCAGTAATTGAGAAGACCGAGTGCCTCCCTATATTTATAAACAATATGGTTGCCATCGACTTCGCTCCAATAGAGCGCCGCTGCCTACCAGCCACATCCCACAATGCAATGTGCTAAGTAAGTAAGTCGAACACTTGAAGTCAAACGAAAATGAACTTTAATTAGATTGAAAATTAAAATATATGCATACATCTTAAGAAATGGTTTAATCCGTTATATTATACATATAAAAATGGAACATCCCACAATGCAATGTGCTAAGTAAGTAAGTAAAACGAACACTTATATTACAAACACAACTGAATGATTTTGTTTATGTCTAACGGATTAACAAGATGCATGCAAATATTTCAATTTTCAATCAAATTAAAGTTCGTTTTACTTCAAGTTTGCATTTGACTTCAAGTGTTTGTTTTACTTACTTACCTAGCGCATTGCATTGTGGGATGTGGCTGATAGGCAGCGGCGCTCTACTGGAGCGAAGTCGGTGGCAACCATATTGTTTATATAGGGAGGCACTCAGTCTTCGCAATTACCCACTTATCTAATACGTTAAGGTGCCATTTATACTCGTTAAGTTCAATATGCGCGAAAGTAATTTACCCATTAATTAATCACTATGAATTTGTCATAGCGACTTCGTGAAGAATACAAATTGCACAACAGGCATTTACTGACATACTTCATTTATAAGCAAAACTGTTTCGATGTCTGTGATCATACTAAAACACTGTCAGAACCAAGTCGACAGCTTTCACCTTTTCAGAAACAACTGATGACTGCCGGCGTTTTTCTTCCTCGCCCAATCCTGCTACCCTCAGCTTAATTTCTTTTCTCAACGCCTGCTTCGAAAGTCTGATTGCTGCCGCTCCTGCCATTTTATGAACCTTGACCTACCGAACCAAACATAGACGATATATTATTGAGAATAACCAGGCCACACCACTATATGACGCAATTTCTTATACGAACTTTCTGTAAGTATCATTGACGGTTTGATAATCTTATAAAAATAAATTACCGTAAAATAAATTTCTATTCGGCCTTAGTGAAATTGTTGTTGGAAAGTTTAATTTCTGCAAAATTTGGAAAGAGGCAAAATGCATAGGCCCTATACGATTTTTTTTATGAAATGTTTGATTGTAGTCTACGTGGTTAGACTAATCTTATTTCACAGTGGATGTCATCCAATCTCATGATCCTCTGTCTTAACCCTTCCAAAACTGAATTTATCATCCTAAGCCTTCCTGATCAAATCAAGAAAATCCCTGATCCTTCCATAAACCTTTCGACTCTCACCTTCACCTCTGACTCCCCTGTCCGCAATCTTGATGTTATTTTTGATCCACACCCAGGGGCGTCTATCCCCCATAAGTCATTGGAGCAACGTCCCTTTTCGCCCTCTTTCCCCCCTACCCGTTCCTCCCCCCCCCTAAAATGGTGGCACACACACTGACAGATCTTCCCCCCTATTTCTTGGATGGAGCATTTGCTCCAAGGTTTCTATGGTGTAGACGCCCCTATCCACACCACTCCTTCTCTAACCACATCTCCAACCTCTCGCGCTCCTGCTTCATGCACATTCGTGACCTCCGACGCATTCGGCCCATGCTCGACCTTAAAACTGCCTCCACCATTAATTGCTACCTCTATTGTTCATTCAAAGCTTGATTACTGCAATTCTCTTTTCCTCAACCTTGAATCCACTCAAATCAAGCGTCTGCAGCTTATCCAAAACTCATTAGCCAGAGCTGTAACTAGAACGCCCAAACATCATCATATCATTCCCATCCTCAAATCACTCCATTGGTTAAAAATCCCAGAGCGAATCCACTTTAAAGTCCTATCACTACCCTACAACTCCCTACAATATTCCCAGCCAAAGTACCTTTGTGATCTCTTCACCATTCAGACAACCCGCTTCACCCGATCCTCCTCCTATCTCAGTCTTTCTCGACCCCCCAGTCACTATACTCACCTCAAGTTCTCCAACCGAGCCATATCCAACACAGCACCACGCCTCTGGAATGATCTCCCCCTGAATTCCGCAGTTTTTCAGTGCCTCCATCATCATTGCAACCCGTCCTTCATCCTCATCCTCATTTCCCTCTATCTATCACCCCTCGGGCTTTCCACTCAAAACTGAAGTCTCACCTTTTCAAGTACTCCTACTCTGACTCATCTGAACCTCCGCCTTCCAATTATTCTCGCCGTAAACGACACCCGCCTTGACAGCTGCTCTGCCTCTCCTGATCTGGTACCCTGGAAATTGGACTTGGACCTATTTTGGACTACTGTCTGGAAACCCCTCTGATTTGGTTTGGCCTTCTAGAAATCGGACCTGGACCTCGAGATCTTTTGGATAACTCCCTGGAAACCCCTCTGATCTGACGTAGCGCTCGTGAATAGGCTGATGTCCTGCGCTTGGCCTTCGAGTGGCGCTTTAGAAGTTTGGAGATTACGATTACGATTACGTACAGGAAAGGTCGTTTTTCTCTGAGGTGCGCCGCTTGTGGCACAAGTCTGATTCGGCCTACGTGTTGGTTTTCGATCTGTTACTTTGGTTATGCCGTACGCCTAGTGTTGGTTTTTCAGTCGAGGCATTAAGTCCCGGTTCAAGCGTCATCTCTTCTCCAAGGCTTATCCTTCCGATGAATAGGACCGGGTGTTATGTTAGGTTGTAGGCAGTGCCGTCTTAGGCCTAACAGCATTGTAGGCCCTGGGCAAGGCAGTGCACTGGGACCCATACCCACAAACGGGGATAAAAATTTAAACGGTCAATTAAAATTAAACCTATAGATTTATTGGCACTTTCAACATTCACTTTGTGACAAAATGAATGTTTAAACACAAAGAAACATACTGTAAAGCGAAGATTAATCAACACAAACTGTTGAAAAATATCATATAAGTCTAGCTTGCACTCATAGCCATGGGCGGTGATTCTGGGGGGAGGGGTTCGAGGAAGACAAGACCCCCACCTTCAACAGTGGGAAACAGGCCATACATCGGGCGCCCAAATTTTGTAGAAACACCAATAAAGGTCACAAAATTTTCCGCGCGAAAAATTTTTGTGACCTCTTTTTTGACCAGATCAGTTCAAAACAAACAAGATCGCCGCCACTGCATACGTATTATACAAACGTACATACATGCAGACATACACTTCGGGCAACATGATTCGAAATTCTGGAGAATCGATAGCCTGGAAGACACGCTAAGGAACTATAGGCCTACGCCTACCGAGGCGTAAACTTGAAGGCCTTTGTCATTTTTAACCATGACCTTCCACAGGTAACCTTCTCTGAAGCGATGACGTCATCCGAGGGCTGTTTGTCTTACGTCATCTTTCTATATCGACGTTGTCATGGTGCAGCATTTCTTACTTCGTGAAAGACGGTTTACGCTCGAAAATGGCCTACACTTGAAAATCTTCGAATTATTATTGTTATTATTATTATTATTATTCGTTTATTAACTCCACACGTTGTCATACAACAAGAATTTCGAGACGGTCGATGTTTGAAACAACAGCAGACAGCAAGAAAACAGCACAACGGACAGAACGACCACAGAAGCGAAGATCCGAGTGAGAAATTTCACCTTTTTCTTTGCATCAGTTATTAAGAAAGTGATTGTTCGTCGTTCCACTAAGTTGTTGGATGGTTCAGTTAAAATGTTTAAATCAGCAAAACTAATGGACATCAGAGCACGCTTACGATTCAATTGATATTTAATTAAAACAAAGAGGTGATTGGTAGCGTTGCAGCCAAACGAATTAGGCAACGATGGGAGTGTATGGTGGTAAATTTCTATCATGGCACTCATTCCGAACTATTTCACTGACTATACTACATTGGACTGGAAAAAATTCAGGTATTAAAATGAAATCGTATGCAGTTAACTTGAGCTAATTCTCTCAGAAATTCTTACTACACAGTACACACTGCACACTCCAAACAAGACAACTGCACATTCGACAATGTCAACTGCACACTGTATGTCAGAAAATACTCTACTTTAGGCAGTGAGTAATCTAGACGTCTTTGGGGGGGTAAATTTCCCCCCCCCAGGATTGATGTTTCCCCCCCAGAATCCAGCAATATTGTTGGGGTGGAAAATCCCCCCAGGAAACTTGTTTCCCCCCCCCCCACAAGAGGGGGACTAGATTACAGCCTGACTTTAGACCACGAATTGTAGGTTAGCTCGCGACAACAGACTGAATTACGAGCAGCCGTTGTCTACGCAGCAACAACAGTGAAGGACGACAACATGGGGGAGTTGGCCCACGAGGTGCGTCAGTCCCTGTGCGATAGTTTCTGCGTCTGCCCGGGTTTCGTCGTCAACCTCCTGCGCTGCATCAAACTCGACCGCAGTCGCGAGATTAACGAGACAACGTTCGGCGTTCAAGAAGCCATCGACGCCTACGATACCACTCCTACATCGAGACAGAGAGGACCGCCATCATCCTCATCCTCCTCTTCCTCAACCGTATCCTTAGCACCCTCATCCTCATCAACCTTACCTTCGATCATCTTCATCCTCACCCTCTTCCTGCTCCTCATCCTCATCCTCCTCATCCTAGGCATCCTCATCCTAAACATCTTCAGCCTCATCATCATCATCATCACCCTCGGCATCATCACCCTCAGCATCGTTTTTGCCAAGCATCCTCTTCCTCAGCATCCTCTTCCTCGCCCTGAGCATCGTCCTCCTCCTCCCACTCCTCCTACTCATTATTATTATTATATTATTATTATTATTATTATTATTATTATTATTTTTATTATTATTATTATTATTATTATTATTATTATTATTATTATTATTATTATTATTATTATTATTATTATTATTATTATTATTATTATTATTATTATTATTATTATATTACGCATACCCATTACAAATCTCTATTATTCGAATTTTTTAAATATTATTATTATTACTAGAGTATTTGCCCGTCATATGACGGTTGAAAAGATAATGAATGGATTGATAGGAACAGAAAAGAATTTGTTTATTGGAATGCATGACTATAACTTAAGTCACACTGCGAGTGAAAATTCGAGCATCTTTTAGCAAATGACCTTGACCGTCGGTTTTCTTGATGAGTACTTTGATGTTGTTGATGATAATGCGTATCAGTCTTCGCCTCCTCCACCTCAACCTCCCGTCAGATCGTGTGCCATATTGAGGCAGTGATGCCGGGAGGGACGCAGGGATGGAGGCAGTTGGAGATGGAGGGAGTGAGAAAAAGAGAGATGGAGGGAGGGAGGGAGAAGAGGGAGAGGGAGAGCCTTAGGGAGGTGGGCCATCGGCCTCTCAAGCATAGTTAGCAGCGCCCGTGTGCCTGATCGGTCTTCGCCTAATGCAGGCTTTTGTAAGCAGCGCCCGCGTGCCTGTATCGGGCTTCGCCCGATGTAGGCCTCAGGGAGGTCGGCCAACGGCCTCTCAAGCACGATTAACAGCGCCCGTGTGCCTGCATCGGGCGAGCCTGATGCAGGCTTTAGGGAGATCGGCCAACGGCCTCTCAAGCACGATTAACAGCGTTCGTTTGCCTGCATCGGTCTTCGCCCAATGCAGGTTTCGGTAAGCAGTGCCCATGTACCTGCATCGGGCCTGATGCAGGAATTGGTTAAGAGCGCCCGTGTGCCTGCATCGGTCTTCGCCCAATGCAGGCATTGGTAAGCAGTGCCCGTGTGCCTGCATCGGGTATGCAGGCCTTAGGGAGGTCGGCCAACGGCCTCTCAGGCATGTTTAGCAGAATCAGTTACATCCCATACATTCCGCAGCGTTTCTTGTAGGACACACAGATCTGGGAAACTATATAATAGATTATTTTAACGCCCGACGTAAAAAATATACCTTAGAATGTATCCGAACAGCTTGGTCGTTCTGGAGTATACCCGCAGACCCCTAGAGCCTACACCTAATTTTTATTTTATCTTGAGACTTGACATGTTTGGTTACGTGGGAACCAAAATAATATGTTCCGCAATTTGTGTTATATTGGTAAAAGGAAATTTCTATTCGCTTCCTTTGTAGCGAACTACTTGTAGGAGGCTATGCGTGAAATCGGCGACGACCCGTGAAATTCTGTCTGGCAGAACTGATGTCTTCACTCGATGGAACACAAATCGATCCAGGAGAGACACCGAATATCCAGTTGACCGACACTCGAGCAGCAGGTAGGCCTAAGTTTGAGTTTGTATGAAAATTTGCGACGAATCCAGTACAGCGGTTGACGATAGAGGGCCTACTGAGTAGCTGAGTCAGGGTCAGTATATAAATCAGTCAGGATCAGGATTTATTTACATAATCGTTATTCTGCCACTGTGTATTAAAACGCATGTTTATTTCAGCCGGAATTATGACGCTTAGGTAGTGCTCGAGTTTTGTGTGGGTATGCTCGGTAGGCCTAGTGTGGCGGTTAACGGGGTGGTCTGTCAATCGAGAGACCTGGGTTCAGATCCCCGCCAGGGCAGAAATTTGTTGCAAGATTTCTCCTCCACCTGCGTCCCCAGCCTACTCAGATAGGCCTATCAATGAATAGGACTGATCGTGCACTATCGCTGGGAAGATGAGACGGCGAGGCAGAGGACTGGCCACCCTCCCTCATATGCGGAGGATAAGAAAATGAAGTCGCTAACTTCATGCCCATGGTTGCCTCAGGGCTAGCTTAAAGGACTGCTCTTCTTATTCTTTTTTGAATTACCATATCATGGGTTTCATTAAGTTCCATTGAGTAGGCCCTATAATTCGTTCCGTGTTATTAGGTTTAATTAGGCATTTCTATGTTTCATCGGGTGTCATTGGATTTCAGTGTGTGTCAAAACAAAACCATCACTGTTACTTAGGCCTATTAGGAGATTCGCACACTGAAGATTGAAACAAAATTAAATTTATCATATTTCTTATAACGTTGAATATGCACTGTCCATATAACAGCTCTACAGGGGTTACGGTAAGAAATTCTGACCATTTTGCAGTTCCTCGATCACTGAATCCTTTTGTATTTGCCTACTTTGTCAGCCTCTGTAGCGGATCCCGTCTTTTGCAGACTTGGTGCCAGAATATGGCAGGGTTGGATTGTATATATGGACACACGATTATGCCTCTGAGGTTTACTCTTTGTATTCTAGTCATAACTGAATGTACATGTAGCGTAAACCTGGTATTTGATCTTATACCCAGCGCTCGTGAAAGGTTTGTGCCCTGAGCTTGGCTTCAGAGTGGCGCTTTAGAAGTTTCGAGATTACGATTACCCGCTACTTCAGTTTAATTTCCCCTATCTTTAGCCTTTGCGATCAAATGCATAACTTAATGAATGCCAATCAGATTCTTCAGTTTAATTATTCGATATAGGCCTACATGTATGAGAATAAGGCATAATCATTACACAATCATGTGATCAATGTTCTATATATAAATTGTTAACTGTCAGAATCGTAGATTATCACTACCAATCCAGCATCGCGATTAACTAGTTATTATTTACCTATGCTAAACTCCCAAACTTGATTCTTGCCGCTAACTCGTAGGCCTACTTGGATTGTCCCAGAAGAATGTCTCTTCACTGTTCGCACTGCTCGTAGAAATTAGGCGTTCCACATTCGAACTGGTTAAAAGTTAAGTTCAAAGTTCACTTCTATTTGAAGTATAATATCCCAGACCGAAGATCGCTGCCTTCGATCGACGATTATTTCGCACGTTCTTGCACTGTTACTTCGTACAACTCGCAAACCGTAGGCCTACATGCAACTGTCCTTGAAGGTACTAAACCTCAGACGCCGTCTTCACTCCTAGTTGAAGTATAATATCCCAAATCGAAGATCGCTGCCTTCGATCGACGATTATTTTGGGCTTCAGAAAGCCAGATAACGATGGCATCACCTTGAAAAAATACCATTCTGCGTTTTTAGACCTACACATTACAATCCTTGCGATGTGTAATTTACTTAAAACTACTTAAGTAAGGCGCTATATAAATGTATACAACATCACCTTGTCGATAAATTACACAGGTCAGACCACTCCGGCCGTTTTGGCACCGTCCAATCCGGCCGCCATGGCAGCTGATTCATGGGCGAGTGTGACGTCAGTATAGAGAATTGGCATAGCCAGTACTGAGACACTGTAAGAACTATAGGCTGGACATCGACGGCCATTGCACGACTAGTTCTTACAATGTGTCGGTACCGGATTCTGCCACTCCTGACCCCGGTCTCTATGACAGCTGACATGGCGCGCTGTTCGAGAGTTGTCCGCGGCATCTGTATCTGCACCGCCAACGACTGGAAGAATGCCGCCAACGACTGGCAGAATGTCAAGTTTCTTCCAAGTCTCGAGGAAGCAGGTACGTTTGAGTTTTCATCAGTGTTGGGTATGAGTTAACTCATATGAGTTTAAACTCACGAGTTAACTCACTTGCTGTGATTTGTGAGTTTGAGTTAACTCATCTTAAAGAGTGTGAGTTATGAGTTTGAGTTAACTCATATTTTCTGTGAGTTTGAGTTTTAACTGTCAATTATTTTAAACTCAACTCACTCTTCGGCACATATTATGTTGAAACAAGCCTTTTTTATATCGTCGGCTTTCCATACTGGTGAGTGGTGACGGCAGGGAGGGTCGTAAACACTGCTAGCGGACAGTATTTAAGCACTGCATATTTTGTATATTGTGGACAGTTAAGAACATGGCTGAAGTACCGTGTATTCTTGATGGAAAATATTTTTCTGTTACAAGTAGGCGTGATGGAAAAATTGTTGCTCGATTAGAACGTGCTAGTATGAAACGTGTGAGTTTATGAGTTAACTCATTTAACAAGTGAGTTTGAGTTAACTCATTTCACTTAGGATGAGTTGAGTTTGAGTTTAAACTCATTTTGAGGTGCGTGAGTTGAGTTTTGATTTAACTCATTTCTTGTGTGAGTTTACCCAACACTGGTTTTCATTAGGACGCGAATCCAACAAATAGGTAGGTTGCTGATGAAATCGTCTTGAATCATTATGTTTTGGTTACTACATGGGAACCAAAATAATATTTTCTGCAATGTGTGTTCTATTGGTAAAATGAAATGTCTATTGGGCTTCGGTTGTAGCGAACTACTTGCAGTAGGCTAGGCGTGATCGTCGCATAGAGAGAGAGAGAGGTATTATAAAGACAATGTAGGCCCTATAAATACCTATATTAGGGCCTATTTAGAAATTGATACAATTTGGTACTAGATAGGCCCTAGCAAGACTTTTAGTCACAATATTTTATTAGGTTTTATTAGATATTTCTTAGACTATTATCATCGGTTTAATTGAGCTTCATTGGATATAATTTATTAGCATCTTATTGGTTTAATTAGATATGGGCTATTATTGGGTTTCATCAGTTATTTTGGGGGTTCACTGGGTGTTACTGGGTTTCAATGTGCATAAAGTTTGCAACTGCAAGTCACTAGTATTTGGGCTAAATAATTGTGGATTGAATTGAAAATGAAATGTAACACATTTTTGTTAATACTGAGCACGCGCTTCTTAATTGTGCCGTCCAATGTGATAGTCTCTTATATAGTTTTCCCAGTTCTGTGTGTCCTACGATAAACGCTGTGGATTGTATGGAATGTAACTGATTCTACTAAACATACCTGAGAGGTTGTTGGCCGACCTCCCTAAGGCCTGCATGTCCGATGCAGGCACACGGCGCTGCCCGATGCAGGCACACGGGTGCTGTTAACCATGCTTGAGAGACCGTTGGCCGACGGGCGCTGCTAATTAAGGCCTGCATCGGACATCACTCCCTCAATATGGCACACAACCTGACGGGAGGTTGAGGGGGAGGAGGAGCAAGGACGAGGCGAAAACTGATTAGCCTAAATATCGATTGGTAACGTGCAATACACGAAAAACAACAATTAAGAGCAAATACTATATTGTTGGTAAATAGTCCTTGAAAATTTCGTTGTCCCATGAATGAAGAAAGTTCCCAAGAGCGACGATTACGTTTAAATCGTGAGCGACGACAAAGATGGATGGCCAGACAAAGCCAAGAAACTCTCGATCATCTGGGGTCGCAAAGACGTGAGACTGATGAGCATTATCACCGGAGACAACATCAAAGTAGGTCTACTCATCAAGAAAACCGACCGTCAATGTCATTTGCTAAATGATGCTCGAATTTTCACTCGCAACGTGACTTATAATCAAGCATTCCAATAAATAATTCTTTCTATTCCTATCAATCCATTCATTTTCTTTTTAAATCCGTCACATGACGGGCAAACACTCTAGTTGTTTTGATATTCTACTTGTCCATTATAACCACTCTACAAAGGTTAGATTATAAATTCTGACCATTTTGCTCTTACTGGATCACTGGCTCCTATCATCTATGCTACTTTGTCAGCTTCTGTAGCGGGTTGCGTATTTCGCAGATTTGGGGCTAGAACCTGGCAGCGTTGGATTCCATGCAGTGGCGGCGATCTTGTCTGAGAGGTGGGGGGGGACAAAGTCGGCCATGGTCTGGTCGATGACCTTTTTTAGGAATTCATTTCCCCCCCAAAATTTTTTAAACATAATCTTCCACACTTTTGTACAAATTCTCTCAAAAAAGTTGATGACCTTTTTTTTAGTCATCACCCTCTTTTTAGTACTTTTCCTCCGACCAAATTACAAAGTTACATAATATCGACCATGGTCTAGTACAAAAAAAAGTAATCTCATCTACGGAAAAACTTGATGACTTTTTTTTAGTCCTCCACCTACTTTCGTGACTTCTTTACTTTAAAAACATACTACTCACTACCTTTTATTAGCTATTCGTCTCGAAAAAAATTTCTCCTTCTTCACATTATTTTGGGGGGACACTTCTCCTCCAAACTACTTTTCAGGTCGAAAAAGGCACTAAAAACTCATTTTCTCCCTCGCACACTATTGCACTTATTGACTTTTTTTTAGTGTTTCTTCAAAATTTGGGGGGGTCCGATGCATGGCGTGTCCCCCCACTCTTAAAGGTGGGGGTCTTGTCCCCTGCGACCCCCCCGGGATCGCCGCCTATGATTCCATGGACCTATTAAGGCTGCTCCTATAGGCGTTAACAAAATCATATAGAAAGGGTAAACTCCACGCGTTCAGTAAACATCAAATGAGCGGACTCAGCCCCAATAAATCTCCGAATACACGATCGAACCCTTTGCAAGCACACCGCATATACAATCCAATAAGGACACATTCTTTTAGAACGAATATTGGCGACTACCGGATGTGTCGCCCGCGAAATTCTGTCTGGCAGAATGGATGTCTTCACTCGATGGAAAACAAATCGAGCCAGAAGAGACCCCGAATATCCAGTTGACCGACTCTCGTGGAAACAGGTAGGCCTAACTTTGAGTTTGAATTCTGTAAATTGTCATTTATTTGCATTATTTTGGTACCATTTGTCGCGATCGAAGGTCGCCTGTCGTGTGTTTGCCGTGTGTTGATGTCGACCCTCGACTGCTTGTTCTTTTACTTGCACTTTGTTTTAACGTGCCTAACTTTTCTATAGAAGATTCACGACGAACTTTGTTTAATTAATAAATGAATTTAATTAAAGAAACAAATATATACAATAACTCTACGGGAGCTTCCACGTAGTATTAAAGCGTTTAGATATTAAATCGGACTATCTCAATGTTGCTTCGTACAGCCTAACTACAGATCGTTCTTCGCGTCAGTCTCTGAACCTGACGGACTTTACTCTGCCGCCGCTGGTCGTTCCTCTCGCTGTTGATCGCTCGACCGTTGTTCACACGTCGCGCTCGTCAGTAGTACAAGTCCCGTATTCTCCTTTTCCTTCCGTTAAGTAGGAACTTCAGCGTGCATCGGTCAGCCCCCTCCCCACGTCATGCTATCGTCAATTAGTGTCAGATTGCTCTTCGAGACGCGGATCGTCGCTCGCCTGCAGCGCGGGCGGTGTCTGGTTACACCATAGCCGCGAGGTGTCCTATTACACCTTGGCTGTGTGGTGTCCGATTACACCTCGGCCTCGCTGCCTTCATTGTTGACCAAGTGGGTACTGGCTTTCGTCCGTCATCATTCCATCTCGACCACCAACGACGACTCTATCATGATGATGATGACATCTCGTCGTTGTCGTCGATCTCCTCACGCGACACCTCCCTTCCCGGGGGAGGACAAAGCCAGTCATTGGTTCGCCTCCCGGCTGAGAATGATGTCGTTCCCTCCCTTGATTTCCTCCAGACCATGTCCTCGTCGTTCCCATGAAAATACAAAATATCAGCACAGTTAGAAATTATTATTTACAGTTGTCGCGGTGCCTTACGTGGTAGTCCGCCTTCTCCTCAATCACAGTCTGGACAAAAGATCAGCGGGAATATTCAGCGACCCAGGTCGATATTCAAAAGAAATATCGAAGTCCTGGAGGGCCAGAGCCCATCTCGCAAGTTTAGCACTTGTGGGCGTAGAAGCAGTTAGGAAAGTCATGGGGTTGTGATCGGAATAGAGGGTGGTCCTTGACATAAAAATCCAATCCCTAAACTTCTTCAACGCAAAAATCACAGCATACGCTTCGCGTTCCACAGTGGACCAACGCGCTTGCGTAGCATCTAATTTAGAACTGGCGAAACATATTGGCCGTTCTGTTCCATCGTCTTGAATTTGGAATAAGCAGCATCCGACTGCTTTGTCTGAAGCGTCAGTCGATAGACCAAACTCTCTGCCGTAGTCAATTGTCTGCAAACATACAGCGTTGTTCAAATCGTGCATGAATTTATCTAGCGCCTTTTGGTGTTCAGCTCGCCAGGGTATCATAGCAGGCACCGATTTCTGGGTCAAGTCAGTGAGAATTCTGGCTGACACTGTTCTGGCATGATTATCTAGACAGGTCAAGAGTAATCTGCTACGAAGGTCGTCCGGGACAGCGCAAGAGTCGAATACCCTTTCACAACGCACAAAGAAACCAGGGATTTGTGCATGGTCGCTTGGGAATCTCGGTAAGAGTCCTTGCAAGCTTTCACTATACGTTATCATTCGTCCTACGACCGAATGCCTTAAGTTATAGTCCCTTTCGTCTCTGAGTCTCCTCTCTGCGTCCCTTTCCTCTCGGACTTCCTTCTCTCTCTTCTCTGCCTCTTCCTTTTCTTCTCTCCTCCGCTTCTCCTCCTGAAGTCTTAATTTCTCTGCTTCCTCTTTCTCTTCTCTCCTCAATCTTTCCGCTTCCTCTTTCTCTTCTCTCCTCCGTTTCTCCTCCTGAAGCCTTAATTTCTCTGCTTCCTCTTTCTCTTCTCTCCTCTGCTTCTCCTCCTGAAGCCTGAGCTTCTCAGCCTGCTTTTCCTCTAGCATTCTGAGTCTCTCTGTTTCCTCCTTTTCTTCTCTCCTCCGTTTCTCCACCTGAAGCCTTAATTTCTCTGCTTCCTCTTTCTCTTCTCTCCTCCGTTTCTCCTCCTGAAGCCTTAATTTCTCTGCTTCCTCTTTCTCTTCTCTCCTCTGCTTCTCCTCCTGAAGCCTGAGCTTCTCAGCCTGCTTTTCCTCTAGCATTCTGAGTCTCTCTGTTTCCTCCTTCTCTTCTCTCCTCCGTTTCTCCTCCTGAAGCCTTATTTTCTCTGCTTCCTCTTTCTCTTCTCTCCTCCGTTTCTCCTCCTGAAGCCTTAATTTCTCTGCTTCCTCTTTCTCTCCTCTCCTCTGCTTCTCCTCCTGAAGCCTGAGCTTCTCAGCCTGCTTTTCCTCTAGCATTCTGAGTCTCTCTGTTTCCTCCTTCTCTTCTCTCCTCCGTTTCTCCTCCTGAAGCCTTAATTTCTCTGCTTCCTCTTTCTCTTCTCTCCTCTGCTTCTCCTCCTGAAGCCTGAGCTTCTCAGCCTGCTTTTCCTCTAGCATTCTGAGTCTCTCTGTTTCCTCCTTTTCTTCTCTCCTCAGCCTCTCTTCTTTCTCTTCTCGTCTCCTCTCTTTCTCTTCCTCTCTTCTCTTTTTCTCTTCCTCTCTTCTCTCCCTTCGCTCCGCTTCCTCTCTCGCTTCTTCTCTCAGCCTTTCTTCTCTCCTTTCTTCGATCCGCCTGCGTTCCTTTTCACTGCTTCTCCTCACCGTTCTCTCCGCTCCCTCTCTCTGGTATATTGTTAGTTCTAACATGACTCGCCGCATTTGCCTTGCCGAGCTCATACTGCTACCTGGGCTACCTGTGCTTACTTTCTCACTTACTTCTGGCGGGGTCTCCCTTCCAGAAACAATTATTTCAGCACTAGCCTCTTGGAGCTGGTCCATCCTCATGGAACCCACTTCCTCCTCTCCTAGTCCCATCTTTATCAGATATGCGACTAGTCTGTGACGGGGCATGTTCAGCACCCTCACTCTTTTCCCTATCGACAACATATCCATCTTCTAACAGTCCGCTCACTAATAGAAAAAGATAAGTAAGTTAGAGGAGAGTCACCGCTGGTCAGAAATCAAAGAAAACAACGTCCTAAAATTCTACCACAAATACAACAAGAACAGAACTGAGCAAAAGGAGCTACGCAAAAGCCTCGGCTATTCGCACACCAATCCTCATCCAGACCTCAACCGCAACCTCACAGATTACCACGACTACCAGTAAGGACTTACCCTCTGAATACGTCGAGCGAGCTCCGTCTTTTGGTATCTTGGCTGATCCGCTGTCCTCCGTTGCCACTCCCGTCCGTCGTTGCTAGCGATGGTCGGTCGTCCGTTGGCGCTCTTGTTCCTCGTCCTTGCCTGTTGCTGTCGGTTCCTTCGAGTCCTTCGTCTTCGGAGTCCGGCACTCGATTTCTCCAGTTGCGAAGGGTTGTATTCGCCGCTGGTCCCGATCTGTTGAGATTCCTCTTTCCGTTTCCGGTTCCGCTCTTCGTCGTGACGTCTTCAGTTGAAAATCCTGTCGACTGCGCCAATGTCGCAATAGAAGGTCGCCTGTCGTGTGTTTGCCGTGTGTTGATGTCGACCCTCGACTGCTTGTTCTTTTACTTGCACTTTGTTTTAACGTGCCTAACTTTTCTATAGAAGATTCACGACGAACTTTGTTTAATTAATAAATGAATTTAATTAAAGAAACAAATATATACAATAACTCTACGGGAGCTTCCACGTAGTATTAAAGCGTTTAGATATTAAATCGGACTATCTCAATGTTGCTTCGTACAGCCTAACTACAGATCGTTCTTCGCGTCAGTCTCTGAACCTGACGGACTTTACTCTGCCGCCGCTGGTCGTTCCTCTCGCTGTTGATCGCTCGACCGTTGTTCACACGTCGCGCTCGTCAGTAGTACAAGTCCCGTATTCTCCTTTTCCTTCCGTTAAGTAGGAACTTCAGCGTGCATCGGTCAGCCCCCTCCCCACGTCATGCTATCGTCAATTAGTGTCAGATTGCTCTTCGAGACGCGGATCGTCGCTCGCCTGCAGCGCGGGCGGTGTCTGGTTACACCATAGCCGCGAGGTGTCCTATTACACCTTGGCTGTGTGGTGTCCGATTACACCTCGGCCTCGCTGCCTTCATTGTTGACCAAGTGGGTACTGGCTTTCGTCCGTCATCATTCCATCTCGACCACCAACGACGACTCTATCATGATGATGATGACATCTCGTCGTTGTCGTCGATCTCCTCACGCGACACCATTAGGCCCATTATAATCAATTCCTGACTTATTTCCCTGATCATTAGGTGGGGCCCATATAATATGGGCTCTACACGGATCCTACATGGGAGTAGGGGTCTTATATGCAGTGGCGTCTACCAATGGCGGGATTGTGAGAACGACCTTCCACGGTTGTCAGAAGTGGGGTTTACCATGCATGATGGCCGGAAGTGGGGTTTACAATGCATGATGTTGATGTATATAAAATTAATTTACAGTTCTGAGTGACTTCTCAACCTCTTACATATAAGTCGACCAGAGTTTGGGGGTTGTTTCCCATTCCCGGTTGGGGGGGGGGTACGACGCCACTGTTTATATGGCCTCCACGTGGGCATGCTCACATGATACGTACCGTAATCCACATGTGAGCGGGTAGTAAGTCATCTCTCTCTCTCCGTCTGAACTTAATTCCCAATGATAGTTCGTGTTCTGTCAGTGCACTAATAATAGCTGATCGAGTACGCAATTGGCTACAGCGCGCGCGAGTGGAGACGCAATATCTAATATTAACGCGGCAAAGTGAGGCCGCGACCCTGCTTCACAGTCGAGCAAGCCAATTAAGTTCGCCAACGCATCACCAAGCACGACATCAAGAAGGCTGGTAGGTATCCCTGAATTTTAAAATCCTTAGGGATCATAATTATGTACCTCTGGGAAATAAATAATATTAATAACTTCATAGGACGGGGATAGAGTAATGGTAACACTCATGGCCAGGAGAGGCTGGAGAGCATTAGGCTAGATCGCGGTTTGATACCCGTAACTCCCCTCTAGGACGGCGCCTTGTATGGCTGCCAAAACGTGTGTTTAATTAAGATCTTGATTGTACTGTCATGTTTCAATGTAATCTTACTTGTCGGTTTGAATTAATAAAGAAAATTATTATTTATTTATTATTAACAGTTCTATTCCAAACTCAATGTTTATTTCCTGAGGAACTTCTACTACAAGTAGGCTAATTAATTAAAAAAATTACAATGTTAATGCATCAGAATCAATGACGACACATCATAATCACACAATCCTAACAGTAAGTAAGAAAATACTAATATATAGGCTTAATTATGCAAAGTAACTGTAATATGATCATTTCATAACTAAATAAAACAAATAATTTCAAAAATAAAAATCTATTATACCAAACTGCCTACAGTGCCCTACACTTCAATAACTGACTGACTGACTTGCACACTCGCTCGCTCACTCACTCACACAAAAACTAACTCAAAAACTAACTCAAAAACTCACTAAAAAAAACTCACACTCACTCAAAACTCACTCACTCAAAAACTCCTTCACTCACTCCCTCACTCACTCACACTCAAAACTCACTCAAAAACTCACACACTCACACACACTCATATACTCACTCAAAACTCACTCAAAAACTCACTCACTCACACTAACCCAACAACTCGCACAATCACTCAAAAACTCACACACTCACTTTATCACTCAACCACTCACTCACATACTCAAAACTCACTCACTCAAAAATCCAAAAACTCACTCACACATAAACTCACAAACACAATCACATACTCACTCAAAAACTCATTCACTCACTCAAAAATTCACTCACTCAAGAGCTCACTCGCTCAAAACTCACTCAAAACTCACTCAAAAGTTCACTCACTCACCCACTCAAAAACTCACTCAAAAACTCAACAACCCAAAAACTCATTCAAAAACTCAAAACACTCAATCACTCATCTGATGGTAGAAGCTGCGAACATAGCGAGTGAAAGACAGAAACTGTGACGGAGAATCAAAGACACAACTAGGCATACTAAACGGACACAGAGACAAAAATGTCTTAATTAGGTGTCATGTGATCAAACCCAGTTCTTGGCCTGAGTAACTTTTTCCAAAAGAACCTTTTGCTTTGGCAGCAGTCACATTATTTCGCCTCAAACTACTTTAGAAACATTTTGCTGTCTAACATAGACAGCCTGATGCAGCGCCTTTATTAGGTTCCAAAATGCGCTATATAACGGCTTTTATACAAATATTCATATACTGTATATAATTATCTTATACATGCAATATACATCCGTGCATGGTAACATACATACATATACACGAATACATATATATATATATACATACATATATATTATACACACATACATAGTATTACATACATATATATATATACATACATATATATTATACACATATACATAGTATTACATACATATATATACATACATATAGTATACACACATACGTATATACATACATACATACATACATGCAAACATACATACATGTATACATACATACATAGGGTCTACATACATATGTATAGGGCCTATACGTGTCTCGTACGCATGGCCTTCCACCTATAGTTTTGCCAGTCAAGCCAATCATGCAGTATAGGCCTACTCCCGCGCGATGTGCAAGGACATCGATTCTGAATAATTCAGCATACACAATTCTTACAAAGGCCAGTTGGCCAAAGGATGCATTCCCAGACTACGATCTGTGTGTGTGTGTGTGTGTGTGTGTGTGTGTGTGTGTGTGTGTACATGTAGGTGTGTGTGTACATGTAGGTGTGTGTGTGTGTGTGTTTGTGTTTCTGCGTGCACGTACAACATAATTATAAGCTGTAACGTTTCTGTATGGGGTCGTCCATAAAAGACGTCCGCAAAATGTGACCTACGGGTTTCATTTCACGGAATGTGCAGTTATAAAAGTCTCTTTAAAGTCTCAGTAAAGGTTATACCATGCACGAGGTTGTAGCAATCGCCTCAATGACCTTTTCGTCTTTCTGGGAAGTTTGAAAAAGGTGGTGTTTAAAAAAACTATCAAATTTAAAGTTTAGATGCGGACGTCCGCACTGGTCATAACCCTCCCTCCCCTCTTGTTCGCATTTGTCAGCATTCCCTCCCTCATTGCGGACGTCCTTTATGGATGACCCCTATGAAATTATCAATGGTATGATATTATTTCAAAACAAATGAAGCTTTAGTGTAAGTTGAACGGCGCGACGCAAAATGACATGTGATGTTCAACAGAAACTTAATCACCGAGGTCGACTATATCCTTATAAATTCTCGTTTCGGTGGATATGCAGATTATATTTTGGTTCGCAATTTCCCAGTTTTTTTTTTACCTCGGCGAAACTTTGATACCTGGAAAACCGTACAAAACATTTTTTTTCAAATTCTCTCTCTTTCGACCTGTCTGTTTGTTTCTCTCTGTCTCTGACTGTCGCCATGGGCGTCCGGAGTGGGACAGGGGGCATTTGCCCGCCTAGATTTTGCACATATAAAACAAATCTTTTGATTATTATGATTTTACAACAGCCCACACACGATTTTCAATGCAAAAATACACGTGTTCTGCGTTCATGAATCGCTATGCAAAATCGTCATTTTGCTCCCCTATACAAATTCCTGCTGACGCCCATGTCTGTCTGTCTGTCTGTCTGTCTGTCTGTCTGTCTGTCTGTCTGTCTGTCTGTCTGTCTGTCTGTCTGTCTGTCTGTCTGTCTGTCTGTCTGTCTGTCTGTCTGTCTGTCTGCAGATGTGATTGCACGAGATGCTCGTTCGTTGGTTTTGAAACCTTTCGCCACTTGTTGCTGTATACATGTCCTGTACTAATAAAAGAGTCTAAATCTTTCACAACTAAACACAACATGTAACGCTGACAAAGTTGCTCTAGATGAGCAGTAGGCCCTATTAGGCCTATACGTGGCTTAAGTCCCCTTCAAATTTTGACGCCGAGGTAGATTGAAGCTCAGTGGCTTTCCTAGGCCAACACTCCCTCATAAAAACCGATTTCACTACTTAAACCCGCATGGAAACAGCGACATAAGTGAAAAGCTAAATTTTTGCAAGAAGTTTAATGCTGCCCGGAATCCATGATGCAGTGCCAATTAGGTAAGTGCCCCAAATGGCCAATATGTCGGACCCCCTATAGGTCCATTCTAGCTTAATTATGGCCTCGGATCTTTAGCCCATTGTGCATAGCTAGAAAAGAAGACGCATAACGCCGGCGCCGTCTCACGAATAATATGAGAACAAGTTTTAGTTAAAGGGAAGTAACAGAGATATTACCCCATAAGGGACATTTTGCCGAAGTGGCGCGCAGAAAGTTTGCTCGGTAAATGTAAAGGTAATCGTTTTTCTCTAAGGACTCAACACATTTTCAATAAGTTGATCGGGTGAGATTCTCCACCACCGCCACGCGGTATAGGGTATAATGTATATATATTTCTTGATAAGCGAAATTTAAACCCACAAAACGCGTGTGTATGGTTATAGCTGCAGCGATTGAAAGTCTAAGCCCGTGAGCAAATTGGAAATAAAGTAGAAAGTATAGCCTAGAGTCACTGGCGGCGACCTCGTTTGACAGGTAGGGGGCGGGACAGTTTTGAACCGATCTGGTCAAAAAATATGAAAAAATTTCTTGACCTTTTTGGTGCTTCTTCAAAATTTGGAGGGGACAACTGTATACTGTGTACCCCGCTGTTAAAGTTGGGGGTCCTGTCCCCCTCGAGCACGCCCGGGATCGCCGCCCATGTCTAGAGTAGAGAAGGCGCTAAGGCAGATGCATCAAGCGATTGAAGTGTTATTAGCCTAGCGTTGCTTGTGGCGTCCCTAGCGACAACAAAGAATACGACGTTCAGGTGATGTTGGATTCCTCGGTGGCTTGATCTTCTTGGCTCTGCTGGGCTTCGATCTTCTTTCGGTTATCCCTGTAGTGGTCCCAGAGTCCGCTGATGAGCTCGGCGGCGATCAGATCGCTCGTGTTCTTGGCCACCAGCCTCACTATGAAGCACCCGTCCCTGCGCAGGTAGTCGACGACGAACTTCTCGATCCGGTCATCCGTCTTATTCTGCTTGCGCTGGACACGGTCCATCGCGTACAGCCGGCTGCGCATGAACCTCACCTGATAGGGGATGCTGATCGACGTGATGAGCCAGATGATGAGACTGATGGCCGTCGCTATGCCAACGAACCAGAACCAGAACCAGAGGAAGATGAAGAATATCTCGTTCAGCAGGTTCATCGGCAGCGAGCACTGGACCGTGTAGCGATGGATGTTGCCGAGGACGCGGATCTTGAAATCGCACATCGTGACGCGCGGGAAACGGTGCGAGGTCGTCCAGTTTTCACCGCTGAAGATCCGCTTCATCACGTCGAACCCGTACCAGTGGTAGTCGGTGCTGAGAAAGGAGTTCAGCAGCAGGAACTGCCCGATGATGTTCCCGATGTACAATACCTTCATGGCGACGTACAGACCGAATATGTAGTTGCCGGCCAGCTTCGTCAGGCAATCCCTCGAACAGGTGTTCGTCGTGTTTCGCGCGTCTCGGCTCATCTCGAGCAGGAATCGACCCATTGACTTGATCAGGTAACGCATGATCTTGTCGGCACTCTCCGGATCAGACTTGCGCTGACGTTCGATGGCCGCGTCCGTAATGGTGTGAACGGCGATGCCAGACTTCTTGTTGAAGACCCGCCAGAGGGCGCGAGGCGTGTAGAACATGACGGCCTGACAGACGAGGATGACACTGACCCACTGGTAGTAGCTGACCTTGCGACGCGGATCGTCCTCCTTTGGAATCTCAACGACGTCGAACTCCAGGAAGTAGGTGCTCGTCGTCCAACAGACCTACTCAGAAGCAATTAAAAAACAACTGAGAAGTTCACGTCAACAATTTCACATTCCGAAACTTCAACTAAGAGCGACATCGTTAGCCACTCATGCAATCACTGACTCGTTGACTCAATGACTGACTGACTGACTGACTGACTGACTGACTGACTTGGCTGACTCACTCACTCACTCACTCACTCACTCACTCACTCACTCACTCACTCACTCACTCACTCACTCACTCACTCACTCACTCACTCACTCACTCACTCACTCACTCACTCACTCACTCACTCACTCACTCACTCACTCACTCACTCACTCACTCACTCACGCACTCATTCATTCATTCATTCATTCATTCATTCACTGACAATTTATTATTGTACATACTCATTTACTACCCATGTACTCTGACTGTCTGTACTATAATAGTAGATGATGTGGCCCATCGTCCATTTAGGGCAGGATGAGGATAAGGCAGCATGTAAGAGCATCACGCAAATAATTTGAGAACAAAATAGTTTGTTTGCATTTTGTTGGCTTGCACTTGACCAGGAATAGCGACAGGGTCAGAGACTGGGACAAGGAGTAAAGTTTCCAAGATCGGGACGGGGTTTTAGCAATTCCTTTCGCTGCCCATAGCTGACGGGGAGCAACATTGGATTTTCACCAGAAGTGACTTTTACCGAAGTAGCGCGTAGATGCTCGGCGGGATAGGCTAGTTACAATCAGATCATAAGTGAGTAAAGAAGAGCGGAAGGGAGGGAGATGGGGAGTAGAAGGTGGAGGGAGTAAGTGAACCAGTGAGTATATGAGTGAGGGATGGAGTGAGGGAGAGAGTGATTGAGTGAGAAAGTGTGAGTGAGGGATGGAGGGGATAGAGGGAAAGAGAGGGAGTAAACGAGGGAGGTAGTAAGTGAAGAGAATGAGTGAGTAAATGAGTAAGTGAGGGAGAGAAGGAAGGAGAGAAGGGTGAATGAGTGAGTGAGGGACGGAGGGAAGGGAGTAGTTTTAACCTCGTGTACATAAACATTTCATAGTGAAGCGAGGTATCGATTAATTCGTAGAAACTATGATGAGAACAGAGTGATGACCTTGTTCACGAAGTCGACGTTGCTGCTGGTGAAGTCGTGTGGACACCAGCAGCTGATCGGTTCCCCCACATACTGTCTCGTCGTTACCATGATGGCGAACACGGCCAGAATGGAGACCGTGTAGCGACAGTTGAGGCGGTCGCAGAAACTGTCCGCTCCACCGAGACGAGGATCACCGACGTCTTGGATCAACAGCAGGATGCGATCCATGCCAGGAGG
>OY744617.1:16805704-16968204 GCA_963556255.1 Allolobophora icterica
TCTTCACTTCACACCCCAGGGGTAGGGTAGTTTCCGACCCCCTCAGTTGTGCTAGTGTGATTTACTAATAAATTTGGTTATGTCAAAAATACGGATGTTTAAGCTTTCTATTGCATTTTTGAATTGCGTCAACAAAGGAATTGATTTTGATTCGAGTCTGACTTGTAAAACTGCTAGCGTTGAAATCACCTGCTTTCAAATTTCGTTGACATCAGTTTGCAAAATTCGGATAAACTGTTCAACGGACGGAAGGTTTATAAGATGAAATGGCCCAATTTGGAGTTCTGTTAATGTGAAAAATATTGTTTTCAGCCTTGAGGAAGAAATAGTAGCAACATCATGATTCCGACGATAATTATATCGGATGATCTACCATCGTCATAATTATTATCATGAGTCGTCGTCATTATCATCTTAATGCATAGGCGCCGACTTCTTGGGGGCCTTGGGTGCCAATGCACCCAGAGAAAAGTTCAGTGGGGGCCTGGCCCCCAGAAGAATTCGGACCTTAAATTCAATTTTTTGGGGTAATCCTAATAAAGGTCGTCACATTTTTTCTGGGGATGAATTCCTAAAACAAGTCGTCAAATTTTAGGAGACATGGCCCTCATTTTATGTGTAACACGTAGTTGACGATGGAAAATGACCAAATAATGCAGGGTTAGGGTTAGGGTTCACCCGCCCCATAAAACCTAACCCTAACCCTGACTGCAGGGGCGTAACTTTGGTTTAAAAAGTGGTGGGTACCAATTTCTTACATACACGAAGCCAGGCCGAGACTGTGATCTCTGGGAAGGCACGATAATGAAATATTCGTTGGCATTGTTCAAAAAGTGGGGGGTACGGTACCCCCAAATGGCCCCAATCCAAAAAGTGGGGGGTACGAGTACCCCTCGTACCCCCACAAATTACGCCTATGCCTGACTGTGAGTCAACTTACTACAACGCAAGCTTTCATATGCACGGGATTGTGTTTCGTCATTGCTTATCATCAGAAACAGATGCACACGCACATGACACACATTTGGACACGTAGTAGGGCCTATAACAAAGCGATTGCCTTCATTTACTAGGGTGCAGAATCGTAATGGGATCACAGCGCTGCAGGGCTGAATTTTGTCTCAGCAATTCAGAATCACTTTTTGTGCGCTGAGGCTCAGTCTGCTTTTGATCAGACCTAAGCGCGTGAATGCCTTCAGTAAGAAACTGCAGCCGAAAGCGTTTGAATGGGAAAAGTGCATTGTCATCATACGCTTGCATTTAGGGAATAAGGGCATTTGTGACGTCGCTTCAGCTCTGAAAAAGTCTACTGTTATTATAACTTTAAATTTAGAAAATAGAGGTTTATTATTACGTCATTCTAATTGTTATCACGTCTACTACTTTTATTCTGGGATTTAGAGAATAAAGGCCTTGCATGGTTACATTACCTAAATAATGAAAAGGTCTATTGTTATTGAGTTTAAAATTAGAGAATAAAAGACTAGCAATTTTTACGTAGGCCTACGTCATTTCGATTATGAAAAACACGTCTATAATTAGAATTTTTAGATTTAGACAATAAAGGCCTTTAATTGTTACGTCATTTCAATTATGAAAAAGTCTATAAAATGTTATTAAGTTTAAATTTAGAGAATAAAGGCCTATTATTTGTTACGTCACTTCAATTATGACCGAAACACGTCTCTTCAATAATGAAAACGTCTATTGTTAGTAATTTTACATTATTTTATTATTATAATTATTATTATTATTGTCATTATTATTAAATAATTATTATTGTTATTGTTATTATAATTATAATTATGCTTATTATCATTATTAAGGGCCTGTTATATTTATTTTTATTGTTATCATCATCATCATCATCATCATCATCATCATCATCATCATCATCATCATCATCATCATCATCATCATCATCATTATCATCATCATTATCATCATCATTATTATTCGGAATTGCACATAAATGGCGCCAAATATAGACTCATTGGGCGCCATTATAGTTATTTAACAATCTTGAAGGGGAAACGATGGGAAATTTGGTTTCCCCCCCCCCCACTTTCTAGACCAAAGTTGCGCCTCTCCTCTGACCACATCTCCAACCTCTCGCGATCCTGCTTCATGCACATTCGTGGCCTCTGACGCATCTGGTCCATGCTCGACCTTCCAACTGCCTCCACCATTGCTACTTCCATTGTTCATTCAAAGCTTGATTACTGCAGTTCCCTCTTCCTCAACTTTGAATCCACCCAAATCAAGCGTTTGCAACTTATCCAAAACTTACTAACCAGAGCTGTCACTATAGAACGTCCAAACATCATCTTATCACTCCCATCCTCATATCACTCGGATCCATTGGCTAAAAATCTCAGAGAGAATCCATTTCGAAGTTCTATCTTTAACCTACAACTATTCCCAGCCCAAGTACCGTATCTCCGTGATCTCTTCACCATCCAGGCAACCCGCCCCAACCGATCCTCCTCCTATCTAAGTCTTTCTCGACCCCCCAGTCACTACTCATCTCAAGTTCTCCAACCAAGCCATATCCAACACAGCACCACGCCTCTGGAACGATCTTCCCTCTGAATTCCCCAGATTCTCCGTTCCTCCATCATCATTGCAACCCGTCCTCCATCCTCCTCCTCATCACCTCCCGGTCTTTCCACTCAAAACTGAAGTATCACCTTTTCAAGTACTCCTACCCTGACTCATCTGCTCCTTCGCCTTCCAATTCTCGCCCTAAACGACACCCGCCTTAACAGCTGCAGTGCCTCCTCTCTTGATCTGGCCCTCTTGAACCGCACTCGGACCTCTTTTGGACCACTCTCTGGAAAACCTCCACTGATTTGATGTAGCGCTCGTGACTAGGCTGGTGTCCTGCGCTTGGCCTTCGAGTGGCGCTTTAGAAGTTTGGAGATGACGAATTCTTCTCCAAGCGTCTGGTCCAAATAACATTATTGAGTCACCTCTGCTGACCTTTATATGTAGGAACGCATTCTAGGTAAATATATGGAACCAGCATAGGCCTATATAGCCTACAATTTAAAATCATCATTTTGCTTTCTTTCGTATACGGTTCCGGTAATGGAACATAATTAGAAGATTAGCTATCTGTTTTTTAAATCATAATTATTACGAATTAAGTTTAAGAAATAACTTCAAATAAGCTAGAATTAGAAGACAGTCGGCTACAGGACAAGATCACGATGACTCATTGATGAGTCGACAAACTACATGTATAAAACCACTAGGCCTACGTTTCTGTTTTTATTGTCGAATATTAAGAACTAACTTTTTATTTTGTTACATTACATTCTTTTGTGTAACACAACTTCAGTAGTGTTTGTTATGTAGTAAACTGAAATGTGTTAATACACCTTAGAAGTTAGAACAAGTTGAACAACACAATTAGAGTCCTGCAAAATATCCACAAAATGTAATGTTTACTTCAAAAATTTGATTCGGCTTCAGGTATGATCATAGCTGCAGACAGGCTTTTACAAAACATTCCAAAACATATTTAGGCATTACAAAATGCTGTTTTGTTGGCTTTAAAATGCTCTAAAACTCATCTGCGAGAGTCTACAATATAAAAATTTTCCGGAGGTGATACCTTGGACCCGCACAGTACCCACTTAAGGGGAAAGGGGCTGAGGATGGGATGGGAAGGGTTTGGGAAGGGAAAAGCAGGAAATAGGGTGGCGATAGGGTGGGACGGGGAAGGCAGGGATAGGCAGGGGATGGAAAAAAGGAGTAAAGATAGGGAAGCGGAGAGGACGGGAGGGGAGGGCAGGGGCGGGGATGGGAGGGATTTGCCTCGTCTTGATTTTGCCTCTGGCTACGGGCCTGCGTATGTATGTATGCATGTATGTATGTATGTGGATGTATGTATGTATGTATGTATGTATGTGTAACATATATGTATGTATGTATGTATGTATGTGGATGTATGTATGTATGTATGTATGTATGTATGTATGTATGTATGCATGCATGTATATATGTATGTATGTAATGTGAACGTGTTGGATGCATGTGTAACATTCATCAGCATGCACATAATAATTATAGCCTACGTATAGCCTATGTACAACGCTGGATTCAATCGCTTACCTCTAGAAATCTGCCAGGAACTCTGACGACAAGGTCGTAATCGATGACGTCATGAATCCAATCGTTTTCCTGGCTGCCATTCAAACGCCTTCGTCCAATAGAAAGCCTTCTCTCTCCATTGATAAATATCCAGTATAATTGCGTCAAGCAGTAAACCCACGCATTGATTCCGCCAACGCTGAAGACGCAGCTAGCTCGAATTAGAGACTACGAATTGTCTGTATAGAGTATCGCCTTGATTCCAGAAATTTCCCTATTTCAATCGTAGTAAATAAATACTTACTCTGCATAAATAAAGAGATGTAGTAGAAACCATGTTCTCGTGACTCATCAGAAAATCCAAGATATTAATAATGATAATTCGACGCATGGACAGGCGTGCAACGGGTGGCAGCGGAAAAGACAACGCCTACTGAAGAGTCACGGGCTCGGTACATGCGACCAGCGCTGGTCTCTGCGTTGCGATCGATCCCCGATGCACGGGGCCTGCAGCGCGTTCGCCCCATTGATGGGCACCTTGTGTGTGTGCATATGTCTTCGCAAACAATCGTACATGCATACCTTCCATCGCTCTCAGACAGTGCTAGGCCTATACTGTCTGTCTGTTTGTCTGTCTCTGGGCAACGCCATCCATCCATCGATTCATCCACCTATCTCCTCCTATCTCTATGTCTATCTGTCTGTCTCTTTTTCTGTCTCTGTCTCTCTCTGTCTGTGTGTCTGTATCTCTGTATCTCTCTGTGTGCGTCTCTGTCTGTCTGTCTGTCTGTCTGTCTGTCTGTCTGTCTGTCTCGTAAACAGTAAATAAGTATTTATGTTCATATAGATGTAAACGTGGAACGCAGTTGAAACTGACCTGTTTCAGATTCTCAACACGAATCCTCTGCACATGGGCCCAAACGCATCTGCTCCATTCGTACGATTGAACGCATATGGTCTTAGCCCCTGAGACTTTCTAGGAATTTAAAGACCCCTATTGGAGCGTTGGCGCTTTAACTCCATCATGCTGTGAATATATACGAGGGTTTTTGCTCAAACGATCGAAGACACTGGGCATCAAGCCAGTGTGATTCTCGTTAACGTTAACGGTAACGAAAATGTTCGGTAACGAAAAAACAATGATTTCGTTAATGATAACTATAATTGTAACTAAAAGATATCATGCATTAACTAAAACGAAAATAACACTAACAAAAATTCAGTTATTTTCGTAAAAAACTGAAAAGTTGATTGATTGATTGATTGATTGATTGATTGAAAAGTGCAATATCGACAAACATGAGAACGTGAAAGTGCGCTACTACTAATAGCCTATGTTCGCCTTGAATGTCGGTGAATATGGAGCGTCGTGCAGTGTTTAATCTAGTCCCCCTCTTCTGGGAGGGGAAACAAGGTTTCTGGGGGAGCAAAGAATTTGCACAAGATTTTTTAAATCCATCTTGAAAAAGTTTCAGACTTTTCCTAATTTCATCTTCAAAAAAAGTTGATGACCTTTTTTTAGTCCTTCGCCCGATTTTGAACTTTTTCTACACCAATTAGCCTACTCTCTGAAAAAGGTTGATGACCTTTTTTCAGGAATTCATCTCTCTGGGGGGAAACCATGTATCCACATGTATCGTGGGGGGATATTTTCCTCCCCTAAAGGTCTCTACATTGTAATATTAAATTTGCTGGCCTCTGGGGAGGGAAACACAAATCCTGGGGGACATTTCCCCCCAAAGACGTCTAGATTAAACACTGAGCGTCGTGTATTGATGAAGCTCAATGCTCCCATTCTTCAAAACCTTTCGAAGCTCTAAGCAAATTGTATGACGCATCTTGATTCTCGTTCACGATAACGGTAACGAAAATGTTCGTTAACAAAAATAAAATGATTTCGTTAACGATAACTATAACTGCAACTAAAAAATAAATGCCTTATAAAGGCCCACGTTTTTTTTAGTCTTTTAAAGAATACACATCTGTATGCAGATGATGCTCAGGCTTTTGTGCATGGTCCGTCAACTGATCAACTCTCCCTTAATTCTTTGCTCCATTGACCATCTTGTCTCTGACCTTCACTACTGGATGTCAACTAACCGTCTCTGCCTAAACACTGCTAAGACTCAATTGATCTGGCTTTGGACTAGACAACAGCTTGCTAAACGCAACTTTCCATTGCTGACTGAGAAATTTCCTGCTTACACCTAGGCCTACTCTTCCACCGTTCGCGACTTGGGTGTCACACTTGACTCCTCCCTCACATTCACAGAGCATATCTCCAACTTGACTCGCTCCTGCTTCTTTCAACTGAGGCGTATCAGGGCCATCAGATGCTCGGTCTCACCTTGTGTCTCAGACAAATACGTGAACTATGGTGGTAACACCATAGTTCACGTATTTGTCTGCTCACGCTTGGACTACTGCAACTCGCTCCTCATGGGTCTCCCAAAGCAGCGTCTCTCCCCTTCAATCTGTTCTAAATGCTTCGCTCGATTCCCCGACTTTGCCCACATATCTCTACTTACATGCTTAATTGGTGTCCTTCACTGACTACCTATTGCTGCGCGCCAGTGATGTAGTCGAGTCCACCTAAGCCGAGTCCGAGTCAAGTCCGAGTCCATCTAAGCAGAGTCCGAGTCGAGTCCGAGTCCTGAGGTGTCCGAGTCCGAGTCCGAGTCACTAAAGATCGAGTTCAAGTCCGAGTCCGAGTCCAAGTCCAGCCTCATCAAAATACACTGAACCACACAATTCAATGCCATAGAAAAATAACATAAGTTACATAACATATATGTAGAAAGAATTTTAAATGTAACTTACCCAAATTTCACATTAAAAACCCTAAATTAAATAAAGTTTTGTTCGATAATCTGGCACGATCATGAGGACACATAAAAATTCTTCCACTGCTAAACACAAGCTCAGTAGGTAGGGACAGCTAGAACGTAAATGCCACAAGTGCAGCCGTGGCATATCATGTCCTCGCTCCTTCTCTACACTGGAAAGGGCGATACGAAAGTTTCTTCTAATTCGAAGCGATAAATTAATAACTCCATGCACAGTTTAGCATTATAATTGAAGATATATCATATATTTACAAATCGACAATCCCTAGTATTCAGTTGACCGTTCTCTTCAATGTCACACTCTTCACGGTGTTCGCCTCTATAAATGTGCCCGTCCACGCCAATTAGAGACCCTCGGTCTTATACCCCAGCCTATTCATGATACTTGTCTTCATTTCATTAGTTTCTGTTGTCTGCTGGTAGGAACTGGTTGGCGCCAGAATAGTTCTAGCTGTTCTGGCTTATGCCTATAGGCCTGCAGATGCCTATACCAGGTCGAATAGAGACCCTCTGTTTTATACCCCAGTCTATTCATGATACTCGTCTTCACTTCATTAGTTTCTATTGTCTGCTAGTAGGAACTGGTTGGCGCCGGAATAGTTACACTGTAGCGACGGTCGGCCGGGTATTCACGTCAGTTCTCGCATGAGGGGTGGTCTTGGGCTCTTGGTCAGTTGCCTGTTCTGCCCAGAAATTGTGACTCGGAAAACGAGTCAGCGAGTCAAATTCGAGTCCAGGGTTCGAGTCCGAGTCCAAGTCCGAGTCGTGACAGTCCAAGTCCGAGTCCGAGTCCGCAAAAAATCGGTCTCGAGTCGGACTCGAGTCCTTGGCCGGACTCGAGTACTACATCACTGCTGCGCGCATCCGATATAAGATACTCTTCCTTGTCTCTAAATCTCAGCAGCCTACTGCCCCGAAATATCTCTTGAACTATCTGCGAAAACCGCTATCTGCATCTTCTTCTCGCTCATTGTGCTCTGTAAATCGGCTTGATCTTTTTGTTCCCAGGGATAAAACTGCCTTAGCCCAGCACCAGGCGTTTGCTATAGTGGGTCCCACGATGTGGAATGATCTTCCCCCTCTGCTCAGGGCCAAACTATAGGTCTATATTATGATGACTGGCTTTTCCGCATCGGTCTGGCGTTTCCTAGTCATTTTTGTTCCCCCGGGGCTTCTGTGCTGAGAGCGCCTCTGAATAGTTATTCTGCGAGAGGTGCTTTGTAAATTTCTAGATACAATACAATACAATACATGTAGTCATGCATTTGGTAAAAGGTCAAATGTCCATTCCCTGAACGAGGAATTGTAGGCACGCGAAGAGCTTAGAACCTCGACATATCTCAATTAAGAAAACTACATTTCGCAATCTGCCAATGCAACTCGGATTCGACCCTTAAAATGCACTGTAACATTCACAATGGCAAACCATTTACGGTAACTTAATTGTGCAGCATTTAACATATATATGATTAATTCAAGTGACGGGAGCTTTGATTCACAGAAGGCGGATACTGAACCTCGGTTTAGCACAGATCATGGACCATGCACAGACCATGGACCATGCGCAGATCATGGACCATGCACAGACCATGGACCATGCACAGATCATGGACCATGCACAGACCATGGACCATGCACAGACCGTAGGCCTACACATGGGACCATAAATTGGCAGCGCTGCCAAGAAACTATTAAATTAAATTCCTTAAAATAATGAGCAGGATCGAAACCAAACAGTCGCTACGGGTTCTCCGTTAGGCCTATTAGAGGAAGGGAGGGCCATCCCAGTGCGGACGTCCGCATCTAAATCTCATATACTTTTTTCAGTACAACCTGTGCCTTAAGCACCAACTTCAGTCGGATGGCAGACAGTATAGTCTGTACTAAACTGCATGGTATTGGTTCGTCATTAGTAATGTTCCGTTGCAGATCGCTCAATAAACATTTCATTAGCGTGCACAGGGACTGGGGAATAACACTAAAAAGAATGTCGATATTAAAAAGTGGATTCACAGTCTGTCACGTAAAACAGCAGAACTGGGTCATCTACAAACGCCATCCGCAATTAGGGGAGGGAATGAATCAATAATATTCGTTTATTCGGAGGTTATAAGCTAAGAACGCAACATATAGGCCTAATGCGTGCAATATCACGCATGGCAGCCTGCTCGGCGCCCGGCCTCGGTGGGGGGCACTCTGCGCTAGTCTCTATGATGTTAAACGTCAATTGAAGCGGAGCATTTGTTAGCGAAATTTCCAAATGCGGAAAAGGCGAGGTGTTATGACCAGTGCAGACGTCCGCATAATAGTTTTTTAAACACCACCTTGTTTCAACCTTCCCCCAGAGACGAAAAGATCAGCGAGGTGATTGCCTGAAAACTTATGCACGGTATAAACTTTAGGCTACTAAGCCTTTAAAGAGGCTCTCATTACTGCCCATTCTGATATGAAACCCCAAGTCCCCAACTGTCACTTAAACGTGCACAGAACTGTGGAATAACTGTAAAAAGAACTTCATAATTAGCTTTGGCGTGTGGACGTCCGCAAAGAACATGGGGGTGGTGGAATTCAAATGCGGACAAGGGGAAGGGAGGGTCCAAAGTAGGTCACATTTTGCGGACTTCCTCTATGGATGACCCCATCATATGGCCTCGCCCTGCCCATTTTGCAATGAATTGATCGGGTGAGATCCTTCACCACCCCTGAACGTTTGAATGGGTGCCACGTACACCAGTAAGGTCCCCTGCAGGTACGGACCGTGCTAGCTGGAAATTCAAATAGTTGAAATAAGCCATCAGTATGCAAACCGTAAGCTCCCCAGTGAGGGCTGGGGTAGAACCCAGGCCACCAAAAATTTTGGAGCAAACTATAATTCCTATACATGTAGTTAAGATTGAAAATCAACACTTACCGCAGCAAATATAAATTCATAATCTCATATCTTACAGCATGAAATCTAAAACTTGGCTCAGTAAAAGATGGCGATGCTTAAAACAAGGTCAAATGACTCCCTGGACTCCAGAGCTCCATCATCCAGGGACGTCATTTCAACTTTTTCCGGGGGGGGTGGGGGCAAAAGAGGTTAACAATTTTTTCCCACTCACGTGCAACATTTTTTTCACCTTTTTTGGTGTTTCTTTAAAATGCTTTGTATTTAGTCTACATGTGCAAAACTGCCAGTGCTACAAATGATTGTCTTTTTTTTTACCCCTTTCTTCCTCCTCCTTTCTTGTTTACATCATTTTTTTCCCCCCAATGACGTCCCTGCCATCATCTATTATTTTCATGCCACATTAGTGTGTGGCAGTTAGCTGCTTCTTATTATTAAAACTTCTTTTGTAAATCACCCTGAAATGAGCTCAGGTGAACGAAGACAACTCGTTGTTCAAAATATGATACTTCGTGCATTTATCTAACAATGTCCTTACAGATCAACAATAACAATTACATATATACAAACATGCACTACTGTAAATATGATTGCAACGACACTGGTGGCTACTGTTACATGTACCTGCTTTAACATAACGAGGTGAATTAAAATCTCTTCTGAGTGTCTGTCTCACAGCTGCAAGAATGTCATACAAATTGCTCAAATTATGATTAATGGTTACACTTCAACGCACAAGTGAGCGTGCAAGTAAAAGAAAACCGATATGTGTACATTAAAAGAGTATAAAGAATACAATAACGGAATTGGTGGCAAACAATTCCGACGCTCACTTAAAACTGCAACAATTGTCACAAATTTACATCATCAGTTAATAGAAGTCAAAAATTCGATACTGTGGCACTCGTCATAAGTAGTTAAAGCATTTTCCCTAATCCAGTGAGAACCATAATCTTGAGATTTCTACAGCACTTGAAGACAGCCAAGTCGTGGCAACCAGCTCATTCACAGGGGCTCAGTGAACACAATATAAGTTAACACAATAAACAACTTCAAAGATTTCCACAACTGACACAGATATTTATGATTTTCCTTCGTTAACTGATTCAAGGTCTCTGTTACTTCTGTCTCTTGACCAGTTCCCATCTTAACTACACCCTTTCGATCTTTCACGCACAACTTACATCGGTTAAGCCGTGTTGACATCAATTTCCTGAAATGCTGCATACCACAGGATTGTGCATACTAGTCCAACATACTTGTTCTATATATGTATATATACAAGTCGCAATTGAATTTTATGCTAACAGTTGTTCTCTGAAATACCCGCTACAAATTAAATGACACCTTATTACATGTTATAATGTTATGAATGATATTTTGTGTGTGTTCCCTCTTGACCATTACCTGCATCAAGATTTAAATCTTAGGCTAGCACGGTCCATGCACGGGGACCTTAAGCACCATGGTAATCATTAAAACGGACAGCACTTGCTGGTATAAGCTCGAGATCACCCGATCAATTCAATATCAAAATATGAGCAGGGGTGAAAGCTATACGGTCGATATGAAAAAACGTGTACGTTTACATTAAACTATTCTGGATATTTCAGTCAGTGATGACATTCAGTAGTCTATAGACAACTGAATTTCTTTCAGGACTCCCAGAAAGAAAAAAACAAAATCAATTTACAATGCAGCAATTCCGTCATGTAGTCACTGCTAATACTGTAAATTCCATGAAATTACCCGCAATTACTCCACACAAGGGGAGTCGCCATTTATGCTGTTCCATTAAACACTGCATTCTGGTCTTTGATGTTGACCGAAGCAGATTATGACTATGGACAACTCTTTCAATCCAAATTGATCATTCAATAATGGCAGCACAGATGGCCCAAGGGTAGATCTTATTAGAACACCAAAAACTGAATAATATCACAATTCAACTGCTACGATAGACTTGCTTACCTAAGTGAGATAAATTTTACGTCAACACTGCATGCCTATAAATTGCCCCTAAATTTAAATACCTGACAACTTCCTAAGTAAACAAAATTCATACCAACTCGGTAGCTTCACCAAATCTATTCTAACATGACAAACATACGTTAGAGCAGAGCAATGAGCTTCAGCCTGTTCAGTATTCACTTCCAGTTTTAATGTACAACAACCCATTAACTAATTTGTCTAATTATACACAAAATTCATAATATCCTTAGATCAGGAGCACGGTTTAAGACCAGTGAAGATGTGGAACACCTGAACAAGAATGAAGGTCACAAGGGCGCCACAGAACGACCCCACCTGTGTAAATCCACCGCACCAGAGCAGCTCCCTGCGGCCGCCCTCCTCTCGCAGAATGGTGGCCACGGAGACGCGGACAAAGGAGTAAGACGCTGCCATGACGACTGAAGAGATAATCTGAAATAAGAACAATGCTAAAACTGCAAACATAATTCAAAGGGGCTCGTATGATAACAAAACTGCAAAAGAATAAGGTAGAGAGCATAAGGGTAAAAGCGAATGGAATCTTTATGATGAAGCATTTCTATAGATTAAAGTAATAACAACTGAGAGATTTTAGAACAATAGCTGGTCAGGTATCTTTATGCTCCTGGCATTTCATGCAAGCAGTTTAAAGTAAACTTATTGTAGCGCCATATATGATTTGTAGCACCATACATGATGGACTCCCAACCTGCCGATTGATATGCCTTAATCGGGTCCTGCATATGGCTGCCCTAACTTTGCCCGGGTCTCAGAATACATATGGGAGGTGCTCCACTATCTCCCCTACCCGCAGCAGGTCTCTACTTTGGTTCAGCGGTGCCTTGAGGGTTTGGCTCCCCCTTACCTCCGGGAACTTTGTGCTCGGGCTGTCCAGCGTCATGGCTCACTTCGCTCTGCAGCACAGGCCGAGTTTCTTGTCATCCGCGCAAGGAATGCTATCTGGCAACACTAAGCCTTCTCTGTTTCTGGCCCAGTGACCTGGAATGGGCACCTAGTAGTGCTGCACCTGACCCCAATCGAATGCTCTTCTTGTTCCACTCTAGCCTCAAGACGGTCTTGTTTGACCGGGGTTGAACTGGGAGCACTTGAAGGGGGCACTACACAAAACCTCTGTAATAAAATATTAATCATCAGTATGTTAATAAGTAAAATATTAACCATCAGTATTTTAATAAGTAAAATATTAACCACCCGTATTCAGTGGCGTACGGAGCTGAAATGCCGCACGGGGCGAGGGCCCAAAATGCCGCCCTCTGTCGCTTCATTTTCGATATGCTATTTCTCTAAGATATTGCATGACGATCGTATTGCATAGGCCCTATACAATTTTATTTAATACAGCTTATAGGCTTTCTTGATTTTTCACTTTTCACTGTATTTTGTAATTATCCGTTTTAGCTATACATTTCCCACTTACTGTAGGCCTAATCTATTTTATTAGATAATAAAACATTTTATTGCATGATTTGCGACTGTCGCTGTGATGTGTACGTAGAGTACACACATATCATATTATGTTATAATTACCGTATTATCATTAAGTATTATCATTATCATTAAAGTTACTTTGCAAGCTTTTACGACTGCAAATTCATTGATGACATAGGGGGCCATCCACATATTACGTACGCAATTAGGGGGAGGGGGGGTCGGATTTTGGCGATTTTGCGTACGGGTGCGAACGGGGGGGGGGGGAGGGGGGGGGCAATATGTGTACGTACACAAAATAAATTTCTAATAATGACGTCCACATTAGCCTATTTGTAACTCCGTATTGTCCTATAGTCTTCCGATGGCATTTTATTACATTATATAAAAGCCATGTGCAGTTATTCTGTGCTGTGAACGAGACACCTATAATTTGTCTATATTGATTGGCCCTTCACTCATCATTCAATCTGGAGTAAAGTGCAGACAGTCCGGCTGTCGAGACACTTTCTGCAGCTGGTCTTCGGGGGGGGGGGATGCGGCAAGCGTACGTACGCAGGGGGGTGGTGGTGAAGAAAGTATGCTTGCGAACAGGGAGGGGGTCCAATTTTCCCGGATTTTTGTGTACGTAATATATGGATGGCCCCTAAATCATCAAAATCAATTGTTTCAGCCGTCTCTCTCTCAATGGACAACATTGCCAAATTCGCCAATCGCGTCTCGCTCGTTGTTCACCTTGAATAAGTTTTAATCAGTTTCCGTTTTGAAAAACTTCTTTCACAGCTAGCACTACTGCAGCACTATTGCAAAAACGCCAAAGGAAAAAATTCATAACGAGTAACCGAGATTAGAAAACAACTGAATACTATTACTAAAATCATGGTCAATTTCTCTCAAAACCAGACCAATTTTAAAATTAATTTTAAAAAGAGGACTAAAGTAAGTGGTGAAGGGCTGTTGGGTTGGTGATATTGATAGTTAGTGATTAAATTCTATCCTAAGTCATTAATTCATTTAGATACCTAAACATATATACTAGGCGTAGGCCTATATATATAATATATATAGGCCTACGCCTATTATTATGATAACGAAGGACGGCATAATAAAAATATGCTTTAAAGTAGACTATGCTGTGTGTAGTCTGTTACTCTGTTTGCAGTGTACTAGATTAATGCGATTAGGCCTATGCTTCCTTATCTGCAATTCTGTTTAATGTTTAACATAGACCACTGAGAGTGATGCCGCCCCTAACGATCAACAGAAGCCAAACCGACTTGACCAAAGTGACGGTTTCTTTCTTTCCTTCTTTTTCTTTCTTTTTCCTCCTACTTTTTATCTTTATCCAAATGTCCCTTTTTTATTTTACTTGAACCCTATTTTGCCGCCCCTGCAAAAGTGCCACCCGGGGCGACTCGCCCCCTCTGCCCCACATTCAGTACGCCACTGCCAGTATTTTAATATTACTCACCACTAATAACTCTCCTGCCAACTGACCCCTCAAGATTGGAGTCGGACTTTGTGCTGCCAGCGTCAGATGGAACGTAGATAGTGAAACACCGACAACTGTCAGAAATATAATGATTTTGACAGACGGCCTTGGCAGGAACATGGACGACAGAGATGCCAAAGGACTTACCACTGACGACAGACGAATTGACAACGTGTAAACAAGACTGCCGTAAGGCAGGCAAGTGTAAGACTGAGTGGCAGGCAGGATGCCATTTGTCATGGCACTTACAACACCAATTGTCACTAACAGTAAAGCAAAACGAGTTGGCTTAACACCAGGTTTCTTGACTTCGACAACTGCCATGGCAGTATCTTCTTCTTCGGTTGCTTGTTTAGAAAAATCCTCTTCACCTGCTTCCAGCGAAGCCTGTAAACAGCTTCTGCTGGCTTCGTTATCATTAGTCAGTGCTGATGTTTTGTCTCGACCATTTGACTCGACTGGTAGGACGGGTTCGTCAATGCTCTCGTCAATATCCTCAGAAGTTGGCACAATGTTTTCGACCATTTCCTTCCTGGAAAAGCTTGCAAAGTTAAGGACATAGAAAGCCAGCAGGGAAATGCCCAACAAACTTGCTATAAAGCCGAAAAAGATGTCCACTGAAAACAATGGTGGTTTATAGTATGGTGTCAATGCTGGCTGTAAGTAGCTGAAATTTCCAGTCGCATTGAAAATGGTATTTGTAGTGTTGATGCAGATCGGCTCCTGTCCGACGCCCTGAATGAGTCCCACAAGTCCAGGCACCAATCCGGAAAGACCTTGACCAATATAGTACGCCGATATGTAAACAGCATTGAATCTGGCCATATATGGCAAGAAAACAACAGATGACATACAACTGACAAGAGCTGTTGAGCACACTAGAATGAAAAGCGGAACGCTGTGTGGGACACCAGCTACAATGACCGTGTACTGCCAGAAGAAGCACATAAAAAAAACCGAAAGTGTGGCAACAATAATGATCACAAACGACACCAACACGTCACAGCCAACAAACGACCTCTGTATCTTGACAAAGCTGTTTTTCGACGGCGACTTTGAACGAAACTTGTAGATAAGAGCATACGTCGCTGGGCCGACGTTCGCACATTGAATAATGATCGTGAGAAAGGCGGGTAAGCCCCATCCCTCGGGCAAAACGTTTACCAGGAGTGGGATTTCCACCCAGATACCAACAACATCGATCCAGGTTGACATCGAGAAGAGCATCACCAGGAGGAATACTGGCAGCGATACCTGCCCTAACTGCTGACACAGACCCATTTGGATGAAAAGGCCGAGCCTCAGAAACTGGTTCAGTGACTTCTTGACTCAACCGGTTATTTATACTAATGGCTGCCTTCTTCACAGAAACCAAGTATCTGCTGCAGATTGATCAGAACATCCTCTAGAACCTAAAGACAAACAAAGGTCAAGACCATTTAAGACATCTGATGTTTTCAAATAAACTACATAAGAATATTTATATTTCCTCCCGAGTGCCACGCTAAGGCAATGGTTGCTCTGCAGGATATCAGCCAGACTGATCCACACTAAAGCTTACATGGAACCATCAATTGATGCATTACTATAATGATCACATTGCAGACATGAAAGTAGATCAGATATAATTATAAGCTAATAATCTATGCCAATGTAATCGAAGTCTGGAACATTCTGGAACATTATAGTGATCGAATAGCATCTAATTATCCAATAGCATCATGAAATTAGATTAGACTTGTATAGGCTGACAATATGCAAGCCTGGAACATATAGTAATCGAATATCATCTATAGTGATTAAATAGCATCATGAAATTATATTATACGTATATAGGCTGACAATAATGTAAACCTTGGAACATTCTGGAAGCGGCTGTCATTCAACCTGCGAATGAGGTCATTGGCTTAATCTTGTACTCTGATCTTTGCCCTCTGTCCCAAACCACGTTTTTTTTATCAGTAGTACAACACACCCAGAAATACGACGAATTCACGAATTACATACCTGTTTATTTAGATTAGACAATCAAAGATCAAACACCATAAAAAATTATACGTGTACACAGCGTAATTAATTAGTCCTTGTCCTGGAGACCTCAATGACGATAATGAGTGATGCAACCAATGACCTGCATGCAACCCATTTACGCCGGTGCCATACAAGTATTCTATTGCAATGGTAATCTCTAAATTTATAAACAAAAGTTAAGGAGAAAATCACAGCGTTTGTTGCTAACTTACGATAGTTTATACAAACACGAGGTGTTAGAATTATTTGTAACGCATACGATAACAACATGAACTACTTCACATTTAGCTGCAGCGCATGTTAACGTGTCAGTGCGTGAATCGGTTTACACGGATTACGAAATTGTCTGCGGCATCAACAAACGAATACGCAAGAGAAGTAGCACTGGTGCGTCATCATACGAGTGATGAATTTAATTGAAAACTATGCAGCAGTGTTAATGGAATAAGGTAATTATAATCGTACATGTAATTCCGACATTTCGCTAACAGCACTCACGTGGCTAAATCGACAATAGGTTTTGAAAAGTATTAGATCAAGGCAAACTCGTCATCAGCGCGTGTTCAGGTCGAAGCGCCATGTCAGAGGAGTAGCTCATCATTTTGGTGTATGGTACAGAGCAGCAAAAGGCGTTAAAGACGAGGAAAACTCATGATAAATTAAACCTTTAATCGATAAGTAAAAAATGTGTTGAAGCCAGTTGGTCTAGTTTGCACCTAACAATGGCTAGATGGCGCTAAAACATAAAATGACGTAATTATCTAGAACGCCCAATATGTCAGCTGTGTTATTAATTTGTGCTGAACGATAAATCGTGAAAAAGACAACTCGAAACAGTTAACAGATTGCCAGTTAACTGACTGTATTTTTCATTAGCTTTATTTCCGTGTAGGTTACAGTTTATGCATGAAAAGCTGATACTTTACTGTGAACCATAAATAAATTGATAATGTTGATTTTACACAACTGCGCTCAGGTCTAAACTTGTAGTAATCATATGATTGCAACATTGTTGGAACTTGGATTGTCTTCTGCCCAATAAATAATCGTAAATAATCACAGGCCTGCTTTTCTCCGCTCCAGCGTGTGTGTGAACAGTTTGTTGGTCTCGCTTATTTGGCTTCGGCTTGTAATAGGGTCGGTTGTAGTAGCCATACGTGCAGGAAAGCAGGTCAACGTGATTTTCCAACCCTTTATAGTTCAAATATGCTATTGATAGAATGTTCTCTGGGTAACAGAGAAATATACAATTGTGTTGTCTCTGTCTGCAGTCTGTATCTTGAACACATACGTTTACTTTACTGCACACCTGCCAGATGTAAACATTGTAAGAGGTCATTAAGTACAACAGGCAAATAGGTGACCCAAATGTTACTAAACCTTACAGTTGTAATACATAAATGTAAAGTAGCAGGGCTTTTTTTCAGCCGGAACGAGCCGGAACGGCGTTCCGGCACCTTTTTTCAGCTACTAAAAATATTTTTTTTATTTTAATAATAAAAACAATAATTTTGTTATTTTAATTTAATTTCAGTGTTCTTGAACTGTTTTCAGTGTTTATTCAGACCCCTACCAACACCCATTCCCGTTTTTCTCGTGATTTTAGCCCGCCCATAAATGTTGCGTTCCGGAACCTATTGTTCCGTTCCGGAACCTTTTTTTCTAGAAAAAAAGCACTGTAAAGTAGTATTTTGTTGTGATGCATTCACGGATTTATTTCTATATTCGTGACAGCCAGGAGTTGTTTTGTTTTAGTTTAAGTTGAGAATTCTTTGGTGGTACTTCCTGCTGAACAATGTCTTTCCTGAAGAAATTCCTTAAGAACGAACCGAAGCCAGTGGAGGTGAAAAATGGTCCACCAGCCGGAGTGCAAACAATGGGTGCAAACCTACAGCGCAAGTTTGCCAAAGGAGTTCAATATAACAGTAACTATTATTTTAGACTTCTCAATTGATACATTTTTTTTATTTTATAATGTGTTCGATTGATATATATATTGTAAAATTATTATTTTGTTTCATTTTGGTTAAAGATTTCAAATATCCTTTGGTATATTGTGATTAAATGGGTGTAGATTTAATAATAGAATAATTGCAGTTGTCTGATCTATTCTAAGAACTATATAGAGTTGCTATAAAACGTGAACAACGCATATTAATTTAAATAGGCCATACTGATCTTGCTATCAAGTGTGGGGTAATATAACATGTTCAAATGTTTTTATGGCCTTTGTAGGACCTTTTAGAGCCACTTTAAAGCTTATTGTCCTCTTGCTGGGACTGGGCATGCAGTGTTTCTGATTATAAGATATAACACACTGGTCATGTTTGTTAGCAAGATTAATAAATATAATTAGACATTTGTTGTGTGCACAATGGAACAATAGTACAAAGGTGCATGCAATGATCGTGTAATACTCGACCAGACAATGTCATTGTCCATGCTTTGGTGTAAAGAAGAAAACTAGACACTTATGCAGTTCTAGTGAAGAAATAAATTTTCATTTTTTTAAACCAGTCATTATGTTTAAAGTCAGCTCTTTAATTGTTCTACTTAGCAGAATAAGAAAAAATATGATCCACAGGACCAAATGTCCTGGTGGAAATCTTTTGTTTTCAAAACCAGTTACTGAGAGTTTTATCTATAATCTCGATTGTTGGAGCATTGCGAATGACAGCAGAACAATAAATCCACAGGGACTTAATGTTGTAGTGGAAATCTTTGTAGCAATAAGGTTTCCATTGAGTTGCATAGCATAAACAACAGTAACTGTCAAAACCGAAACACAGTCTTGAGAGATATAATGGTGCAGAATGACTCCAGTCAGTGATTACGTTTGATGTTGGAAAGGTGTTGTATAACGTAGAACATGGAGAGATAGAATGGTGCCAATGCATGATTACATTTGATGTTGGAAAGGTGTTGTATAACGTAGAACATGGAGAGATAGAATGGTGCCAATGCATGATTACATTTGATGTTGGAAAGGTGTTGTATAATGTAGAACAGGGAGAGATAGAATGGTGCCAATGCATTGATTACATTTGATGTTGGAAAGGTGTTGTAATCATAGATGTCCGTGCTTTGGCATAAAGCTGCTCATCATCCCTGCATGTGCTCAGGGTCCTTCTTACCCATGGCCTCCACCATCCTCCCTTCACGACGTTACCAAAATGACCACCATTGCCCACTTAATGTATGCCTCCCTGGCCTGGTGGGGCTATGCGAATATTGGGGACAGGGGAAAGATTGAAAAACCGATCGGGGTAATGAAGCATTGCGGGTTCATTCCTCCCTCCACCCCGAGCGACTCGGACTTGGCTAGAATGGTGGATGATCGTTTGCTTAAAGCTATATGTTTTGACCAGCATCATGTGCTCCCCAGCCTTCTCCCAGCTGCTCGAACAAGAATGCATTACCTCCCCCAAGACCTAACCCATTCACCCTACCGGCTAAAGATGACAGGAACTGCATATCACATACCTTATATAGAAATGCTTATTGATCTTTTCCTTTATTGCACGAGCTGGTGCTGTAGGCTGCACAGAGTAATTGAACAATTACATGTGTGAGCTTGTCTGATTTGAATTAAACGGATATTGATTGATAGAACCTTGAGAGATAGAATAATGCTGATCTGTGATTTATTTGATGTTGGAGGGATGTTATAGGACATAGAACGTGGAGAGATGGCGTGGTGCCAGTCCATGATTGTGTTTGATTTTGGAAGGAAAATGTTTTGAAATGAAATGGCCAAAGCATAAGGTTGCCCATCTCAAACAACATGAAGATGACAACAATGTAGATGATGGTGGAGATGTAGACGATGATGATGTATATGAAGATGATAATGATGATGATAGTGATTGTAGATTCACAAATGTGAAAAGTGATTTGTAGACCTATGTTAGACTTAGAGATAGAACGTAACAGGTGCTTATTGATCTTCCACTCCATGATTGCATTTGATATTGGAAGAGCATTGCATGAGTTCTCCGAATGAGTCCTAGAGCATGGCTGGAATGACCAATGGGGTTAGTTGTAATCTATTTTGATGTTTTGCAGTGAAAATAATAATCAAAGGCGATCGGAATGTTGGAAAGTCATGTTTGCTGCTCAGACTTCAAGGCCAGAAGTTCAAGGAGGAGTATATACCAACGGATGAAATCGAGGTAAGAATTTCAAGTATTCAAGGTTATAATGTAGAAGTTTAAAGAGGAATGTATATGGAAGATGATATCTACATAAGAATTTCAGCAATTTCAACCATCACCATTGCTTTGTGATTTGTCATTCGTTAATGGCACGATACATTTATCAGTGCAGTATTTGGTGGTTAGTTAGAAAAAGTAGAGAAAGCAGAGTCGCAGCTGGTTAGATCTTTAAGGTAGCCATTGTGAGGTTCCTAACAGTTGCTATATAAAGACTAAGATAAATACTTGTGCCCCATGCATCATAAATACATATGTAACAACGTTTCAACACCTTTGAGAGACTCTTTAATGCTTTAACAATGAGGTGAACTGGTTTCCGATTCACTTTTAGTTCACTTTCATCATTAAAGTGTTAAAATGCATGTACATGCCAGGGTGAGAATTGTCGGGGGTTGAAGGTTCAACCCACCCTTTTCTTTCTTAGGACCCCCAGTTAAGACTTCATTGCACACCCCAGGGGGGTCGTTTCCAACCCCCCAGTTGTGCTGGTGTGATTATATTGTGCATGTATTTTAGCATTTTCCTTCACAGTTCACTGTGGGTTGCTAATAAAGTAATGCTATGGTTTATTGTGAGATTTGTGACCGCGTGAATTGTATACTAATAAATTTGGTGATGTCATTGCTTTAAGGAGTTTAAGCTTTCTATTGCATTTTTGAATTTTCTCAGTTTGCAAAGTACAGATAAAATATTCAACTGCACATGGATCAAACTCATGAAAAGTCTACCCCTCAAGTCTTTTTTCTACAATTCTCACACTGGTACATGGTAAATCTTCAAATGCATGCATGCATACAACTGTAAGATTTAACACAGAGAGCTCTGCCCTCTGTATCACTTAGACTCTTGTGTTTGTAAACTGTCGTGAATGTAAACAATAGGGACTTTGTCGGTTGCTTATCAATTTTTTGGGTGCAGGTGGCAAGTATCCAGTGGAATTACAAGGCAACGGATGATGTGGTAAAAGTGGAGGTCTGGGATGTTGTCGATAAAGGGCGGAAGAAAAAGAAGCTGGATGGACTCAAGTTAGACTTAGCTGCCGATGCGGTATGATTCAACCATGTGGTAATACTTATTTCTTTGTTTTTATAACTGTAGTGCTAGTGAGTAGTGAGTTTTAATCATGTGTTACTTTTCTGTGTTTACTTGCAGCATACAAGCTTTGAATTATTAATCACCACTTAACAGGTTCTAATGATCAGTTGTTCTTGCAGACTCAGACTTGGAGTCACTTGAGCAACTTTCAGTTCGGATTTAATCTTTGAGTTTATTAGCTAGTGTCGCCATTTATGCAGCCTGCCATTCCCCAATTTTCCTTACTTCTTGTCCTTAGTAAGGAAGTAAGTGTATTCTTTATTAACCAATTGCTAATTGCACTAAAGATGCAATTGGTTGGTTTATAGACATCAAATAGACATCAAATAAACACAGTTAAGAAGTGTGTAACATCATATTAATAGATGTTTTGCACATCAGGCCGGGGGATTATGTGATCATGAGCATGGGGATGGAGGGAGTAGTAGGTAGGCTTGACTGGAGATAGTAGATGGTGCAGGACATGGCCCAGGTCCGTCTGGACAGCCCTGAAGAGGCAAGTATCGGTGTTATCGCAGAGTTGTTCAAACGTCAGGAAATCCTTGTGTTGCAAAGCTTTCTCAAGCATTTTGGTCTAGTACTCTTGGATTGTTGAATTGTTTTCTTACCAATTTGATCATGCTGTTCTGCCTACATTGTCATTTTTTCAAAGAACAGTGCAGTTATAAATTAAACAGAGTTATAGCAACTAGAAATAATTGTATTTTTCAGATTTATTTATTTATATACTTTTTCTGTGGTTTAGGCTAACGAAGATCCCTGCCTTGATGCAGAATTTGTTGACGTTTATAAAGGAACGAATGGTGTCATATTGATGATGGATATCACCAAACAGTGGTATTTATATTCAGATACACTGCTTGTCAGTATATTTTTAATTATACAGTACAGGTCTGGTATCGCACATTCCATTAACACGCAAATTTGTTTTTAGTTGTTTACTAGTAATTTTCAAACTGGAAGAATTGTGTCAGTGCTTTAAAAGACTGTAAATATCTAGTTAATAATGATACCAGTAATATTCGTGTTTACTGACAGGCTCACTGACAAACCGCAGTAAGTTATATTGAAACAATTGAAACATGATGGTACAATTATCAAGATCTTAATTAACAGACGTCTTGGCAGCCTATATGGCGCCCGCTGCCTCCTAGGGAGTGGAAGGCTGAGTCGACCTAGAGGAGGCTTACGGGTATCGAACTGCAACTTTTCCAGATTTAATGCTCTTCAGTCCAGAGTGTTACTTACTATTCATCTATCCCCCTCCCCATTCAGTATGTAATTAATTCAGTGTGTTGGATGCAGTAGAGTGCTTTGCCTTGGGGAGTTCAGGTTTGAGCCTCCTCTAATATGGTTTACTGTGTAGGGACCTAATAAATACGTAATAATAATGTAATGTGGTTCTAACAATCTGTTGTCGTGTTTTTGCGTCAAACACTGGAAAATCCTTTTGACCTCAGGACCACACTTCTGATGAGTTTTTGTAGCGGCATGTAAACAAGTCTGTTATCTTTGCTTTACGTGTACAGGACGTTCGATTACGTTGAACGGGAAATCCAGAAGATACCTGGACAGATTCCTGTGCTTGTCTTGGCAAACCATCGTGATATGGGCCACCACAGAACGGTCTCGGAAGATCAAGTTCGATCTTTCATTGAATCACTCGACCGGTATGTTCACAATCTGCAGTCATCAGTTTGATGACGAAAAAGGTGATGGTGATAAAATGATGGCGGTGTTCATAGAACAGCTTTTCTTTTTTAAATGTGGAAGACTATTTTCATTAACCCTTGCTTGGCGTAAAAAAATGACTACTATTTAGCATCAAATATTTAGTATTAAGTATTATTGTATAATATTGTTTTTAAGTTAACTTCTTAAACAGTTTTTTAGTGTATGCAATTCATGTAAGATTTAATAGGAGTAAGATCAAAATTATGATTCTGGTTATCATCCGCGGACTGGTAACCAATCACTCTGGGCCGGTACCAGGTTGTGGACCACAGTTTGAGTAGCACTGTATTTGTCAACTTTTGGCTCCCAAGCAGTTGTAATTACCGGTAGTTATTTTGACAGTTTTGGAAATGTTTAGTACCCTGCTTTGGGGTTTATTTTTTCTGCACATGCCACTATATGCAACCTTTGGTCCCTCTCTGTGTGTCTCTTTCTCTGTCTCTCTCTATGTCTCCGGATCTCTCTTTGTCTCTGTCTGTCTGTCTAACTATCTCTTTGTCTGTCTGTGTCTCTCTCTGTCTCTTTCGCTAGTAGCCAAATTAACTGCATTTCGACGATGCAGTGCAAAGCTGCTCTATCCTGGTTCTAGGTTGACCACATCGTCTTTTGCTGTTACTTCTTTATTGAAATAAAATTTATGCAGTATAAGTATATAATTTCAGTTTGTTGCTTTTCTTTTAAGTCTTGCATATGTGGATACTCATGAAATTTTTACTTAATTATTCCAGAGGGGGAGAAACTGCTCAAATACGTTATGCTGAAGCCTCAATGAGAAACGGCTTTGGTCTCAAGTACATTCACAAATTCTTCAATCTTCCATTCCTTCACTTGCAGGTAATTTTTCTATTCCTTGCTCTCAGCGCTGTGCTGTCATGCTTTTCAGGGGATCTTTGTGTAAGTAAGTAAGTAAGTAAGTATATCCTTTATTTGACTAATTGCTAACTGCACTTTGGTTTACATAGTTTAGTATTTGAGTTAAAAGTAAGACTAACTTGTCACGGATGCCTGTCAGGCAGTAGCCTGCTATCTTCAATTTTCGGATGAAGAGTAAATCATCCTTATACTATGCGTTTATACTGCATCAAACAGTCTGCGTTTGGTATTATTCTGTTATGGGATGGAGGATGCAATGAGCCCAGCAAACTTGCAAATTAGTTGTGAGCCATCAAACTTGCAAATTACTTGTGAGCCCATCAAACTTGCAAATTACTTGTGAGCCCAGCAAACTTGCAAATTGCTTGTTAGCTTAGCTCCAAGGTAGCACAGTTTGATAAAAACATGTGCTTTGCCATAAAATTGAACTGCTTTTGGTGATACAAGCACATAATTAATGAGCAATTTGTTTAATGAGACATTAGACTGCCTATGGGTACCATGGCTCACTGGTTAGTGCGCTGGGCCTGTAACATGAAGAGTGTGGGTTCTAGCCTTCACTGAGTTGGTTAATGTGAGGAGACCTTGAGCAAGTCCTTCACACACAGTTGCTCAGCGCCATTGTTGGTCTGTCATGTGGTCTTAAGATTACTTCTGAACTTTGCAAGGAGGGCAATATCATATACAATTGTATTGAAACTCTGAACATCGTGTTTCATCTGTTGACGGGAATCCATTGTTTTGGGCTCCACATGTGCACATGAGCCTGCCACTGGTGACTCTTCTAGTTTGCTGAGCATTGTTTTGCTAACTGATGAAATCCTAGTTCTTAATGACGTTTAACATCATATATGCTAGCACAGAGAGCATCTCTGATTAGTTTGGTCTTTGAGTGGTGCTATATAAATGTTCAATTACATTTACTGTTGTATTTTGTTGCTGTCACTTGCAGCGGGAGACCCTTCTACGCCAGCTGGAAACGAATGCACAGGAGATCGTCTTAACCTTTCAGGAACTGGATATGTACGAAGACTCCGAGGAACAAAACTACGACCTGTACGTACATTTGGTATAGAGGTCTTAAGTTTATCGCTTGTGTTTAGTTGTGTTTACTAATTGTGACAACGGTTTAGTTCCATCTTTATTTGAGTGTGGAAGTCTGCTTATAGAATTATTATGCTGTAATAAGTGTCTGTCATATTAGACATAAATTGAATCGTATGTCTTCTTCTGGTTCTCTGCCCTCAGGCAGGTTCAAACGTCCGATGTCGCCACTCTTCTCAATTTTGAGCCTCTTCTCAATTTTGAGCCTCTTTAAGTCTACCATATGTTGTTAATACTTGACTTGTATATGTACCCTAATGCGGTCTGTCATTTGGCTTTTGAATAAACGAATATATATATGTGTATGATAGTAAATGAAATAGATACAGTGATATTATATCATAAAGAATGCAGTTTATTTACACCTGTAAATATTTAGGTTAGGTATAATTTGTATGTTTGTATATAAAACCGCTAGAATGTCTCACACGTGTGAGGTCAAACAGCAGTGTGAGCTGGAGGTGAAGGTTATTCAGGCACCAGGTCATACTGGATTTGGATGTGGATGTGTTGGGTATATACATCGTTACCGGTACTTCCTTTAATTAAGTCTATGGGTTCTACGGTTCATTGTGTGCTGGTATCGATCGCATTGCATGCCTCCACTTGTTTTACCGTTCCGGAGTTATCCGTCCTCTTTCTCTGTCTGTGTATATCTGTCTGTCTGTCTGTCTGTCTGTCTGTCTGTCTGTCTGTCTGTCTGTCTGTCTGTCTCTCTCTCTCTCTCTCTCACACATCTGCCTGCCACATGCTACTGGAGCCAGTGCAAGCGTAAATGGAACAGAAACAGTCCAACCTGAAGAAAATGACATCAAAGTATCAACAGAATAACGAGTTTTATACTTCTATGTTTGTAGTTTAGTTGTAGGCCTTTGAGTCTGAGTAATGGTTCCTTTTACTAGATACTAATATCCCAAATGCCTTGTACGGTGCCTACAGTTGATCTTGTTTGGCCACACTACGAGTACGTGTTTACATTACATTATGTTTGCCATTTACGAAAGGTTTCTTGACAACATGACCAATAAGCGACGTGAACTGCAGGAGAAGCTTGCGGAGAAGGCGCTAGAGGACGCTGCCAAAAAGCGTACCGAGGAGTTGCAGCAACAGCAGCCTTTGGCTGCTAGCAACAGCAGTGCTACCGGGGTTGGAGGAGGTTCACAAAAGAATGGGTTTTTCTCCAGCCTTGTAACATCGCCAGCCACAACACCCGTTGCACCAACTGCTTCTGCGTCCACTGGTTCCCTAAAAGAAGGTAAGAAATAATGAGCATTCTTTTGGTTATTTAAAAATCCTGGTATTGATATTAATATTTCAGGCAAATTACTGGTATTTTTGGACCTAAAGGCTCACAGTGGTTTTAGAAACACAAGCAGGAAATGTTGCTGTGCAGATTTAAGGCATTCACAAGGTTGATTTTCTGTATTTCTTAATTACAAATAAGCCAACTTATAAATTGCAATTTTCATATGTTTTTTTATTGATTTCTTTGCATGTAATAATATTTTAATCAATCAACACTAAATGGTTATCATATTTATCTTTTCTTTGTGGCTTCTGTTGTACTTAACCTGTATGTGTGTGTGTGTTTAAATACATAATATGGCATCTGTTAGATACCTCACAAAAGGGTTGCCTAAGCTAGCTGAAATGTTGTTTTTAAGAACAAAAAGTTCATCAGCGAGTGAACAGTGCATAAAAAATTTCCGGTAGACAATACAGTACAATGCAAAGTTCTGTATTTGTTATTGCCCTCCTTCCAAATTTCAGAAGTGCACATGCGACCATACAACAGAACATAGATCGTGCTGAGCAATTGTGAGTGAAGGACTTGCTCAAGGTCCCTCCCTACACAGTTATACCACCTGAGTGGAGGCTCGAACCCTTACTATCCACGTTACTGGCTGAATGCTCTAGCCAATCGGCTACCGTGTCCTGTAACAAGCAAACAATGCAGAAACAACAAAAGCTATAACTGGTGGATTACACAGCTGAAGAAACCAGTCACTGTGCTAAGCTTTGGAATAAGTTCAAAGTGTTTTCTTCTGAGATGTTTATGCGGTAGGCTGAAATGAAAGGGTTAATTCAGGTCAGTTTGGATTATATCAAGAGATGTGTTAATTCAGGCTTTTTATTATCGTACATAGGGATGTGTTTCCGGTTTTTCTAACTGCGCAGCTCCTCCACCTCGTCCAATTCCAGGTCTGCTTCTGGAGAACCCTGTTCAGAAGAAGTCAGTCTCCCCAAGTGCCAGCTCACAGAACTTTGCCGCTTCTTCGTCAGACTATTCGCCAGCCGCGCCAAGCAAGTCGGCACCAGCGACTCCTGCCAGCACTCCACTGGCGGAAGAGAAGCCGACCAGCAGTTGGCTGAGGTTTCTTCCGGGCAATAAAGCGGAGAAAGAAAAACCCAGAGCAAACCAGCAAACAGGTACGTAAGCGCAGTTCCAGAGGTTCAGAGGTTCAAATCCCCACAAGGGCAGAAAGATATTTTGAGAGTTATGGGCCATGTTTACCCCCTAGCGAACTGATGTACAAAATGAGTACACTGCATGAACAATTGTCGGTGGGTAGGTCAGATGGTGAGCAGTGTTTAAAGTAGTCCCCTCTTCTGGGGTGGGGAAACAAGGTTTGTGGAGGGGAAAACTGTGCAAGTATACGACAGAAAATGTGTTTACGTATATTTTCAGCTCTACTCTCGTGAATTCTTGATCATATTTTAAGATTTATATCTCCTAAATAACCGTTTCTAAGTTAATGATAACATTTTGATTTGTTATGTTCACTACTGTGTGCCATTTCTGACAGCTTCTGATGTTTTTGGAAATGTTTAACATGATGGTATTTTTATTTTTAAACATTGACCGGTATTTTTATTCACTGTATATTTCATCAGAGGTGAATAGCGTCATTCCTACTGGCTCACCTGTACGCAATGTTGATGACTTTGCACCTGATGGTGGATTGGATGCCAGCTTCCTAGATGATGACATGAGAGATGTTAAAGGCTCTTCTGCAACTGTGCAAGCGACAAGTGACAGGTAGGTTACCACAGAAACGGTGACAAGTGACAGGTAGGTAACCACTGAAATGGCGACAAGTGACAGGTAGGTAACCACAGAAATGGTGACAAGTGACAGGTAGGTAACCACGGAAACAGTGTTCCATCTGTGCCCCTTTAGTGTGTTTGCATGAAAGCCTAATGAAGCACATCACCCAAAACTGATTTCAGCAAAATTAAGGATGTTGATTGACTTAATCTTGTGCTGTTCAAGGACTTCTCAAAAGCCAAATGTAAGCACTAAGTGTGTGCATACAGAGAGGCTTTTTACACTTTATTGATGAGAGCGTGCTAAAATTGGCTGGGAAACCATTGCAGCTCGTCGTTAAAAGTGTTAAATGAGTACTTCAGAGCCTTCTGTAGCACTCCCTGTGGGGCCACATCAAGAACAACCCACAATGTAACATGGAAGCTTTCCATGCAATCTGTAACACAAACTTCTTTCTATTCCTCCAGTTTGCAGACAGTTGAAGACCATTCTTTTCGATTGTGGTCTTTTGTGGCGAGGTCAGGAGCCCCTGATGAGCTTCCTTAAAGAGGTGCTATATAAATAATTGCTTAAAATTACATGACAATGAGATTTAGTAATAATTAGATAGTCTTCAAAAGCTCCACTTAATTTGTGGCCATGTTACATCAGAATTGGTGTTGTTATGAAGTGTTCAATTAGGATAGTCTGGTTTATTGTTACAGTAAAAGTTTTTAAGGGTATTTTTGAGACAATTAATCTTTAAGCATTCCAGTAAATATCTGGCTTCTGTGGTGCCTAAAACTTACATTAAAGCTATATAATGAGTACACTGACCGTACACTTTTGGTGGGAAGAGAGATGGCGAGGGAGTGAACTGGCTAGCCGCCTTCATATGACAAGGTTAAGAAAATGAAATGAAGTAGCTAACACTGCCTCAGGGCTAGTATAAGGGACTGCTCTTCTTCTTATTCTAATGATGAACTGCATTGAAACTTTGCCACTTCTTTCAGTGATGACGAAGACAGAGAAAACCCTATGGTTGCCGGTTTCCAGGACGACGTGGACTCCGAGGATGAAACTCTAACGCAAGGCAAGGCTCCCTCGATCTCTATTCAGCAGAACATCGATATATCAAGCGATGAAGATCAGCCGGGTTCCAGTATGATCCAGTCCTCGTCCGTCACTACCAAACGTCAACATGACAAAAAACCAAAGCTGCCAAAGCCATTCGAATTCGAAAGTCCAATCACCCTAACGTTCGACGCAAAACGGACTTCTTCCCAGTCGAAACAGAACAGCCTAGACACCACTCCTAAAACTTCCGCAAGGGGCGATCAGGAAAAGGCCACAAAATTAGGCAAAATCGAAGCAATCCCAGGTAAGGTGGTACCTCCAGTCAAGACACCGAAGAAAGATGAATCGACGGAGAGCAGCGAGGACGAGGACTTGCCAAAGAACGTGGTTGTGATGAACGACGAGGAGGACGTGGAAGAGGAGGATTCTGGAAACGGTGCCAAAAACAGCAGCGGTGTGGCATCGGTGGACGACGCTGAAACAGCAAAGCCGATGCTTTACACTCTGAACTTGGACGATTTAGATGCTTTGGAAAGAAACTACAGTGGCAGCGGTATGTGAGATTTTCTCTTTTCTTTTCTGCTCTTTGGATTTCTGTTCAATTACAATTTTTGACTATGGTTTCACTTAACGCTCCAACGATGAGCTGCACTAGTTCCCAAGTGCTGTTAGTACACTCTCGTCGTTAAAGTGTTAAGTGACCCTTAAAATAATGCCTTGTGTGCATAGAGAACAAGTTGCCGTAACAACGATTGTCTAACTTGTGGGAATAATGCATTGTGATTTCATAGAGTATATATATTGCCTTAGCAACCGCTTGTAATAATTGTGTTGTGTTTCATACAATCTATATTTCCGTAGCAACACCTTGTAATAATTGCATTGTGATTTCATAGAGGGCATGTTGCCGTAGCAACCTCTTTTATCTTCTGGGAATAATTGCATTGTGATGACATTTTCACAAGGATGTATTGCAGTAGCAGCCTCTTGTAATAATTGCATTGCGATTTCATTGCGATTACAGCATATATTGTCATAGCAATCTCTTGTAATAATCACATTGTGATTTCATACAGGGTATATTCCCCCTGAAGTCATTGGAGCAACTTCCCCTCCCATCCCTTCCCCTTCCTCCCCCCCCCTCAATGATGATGGCACTTACACTGACAGATCTTTCCCTCCTATTTTTTGGATGGAGCATTTGCTCCAAGGTTTCTATGGAGCAGACGCCCCTGCTTATGTGTATAATTTCTTAGATGAGATTGAAATAGATAAGAGTGAGATAGATTTGATTTAGATAAATTAGGTAAGATAGATTAAATCGAGATAGATTTAGATAGATCAGATTAAGATAGATTCTGCTTTCTTGTGCATTGGACCATTCTTCTGGAACAGTCTATTATTTTAAATTATGAACTGTTTCGTCAGAAACGACCAAAGAAACATTTTAAGGCATCTTAAGGTGCACCTTTTTAGATCTTTTAAGTTGCCATACGTGTGAAATTCTTATGTGTACATACATGCATTATTGATTTTATATATGTATGCAAGCATGCATGCATGTGTACGCTTGTATGTGTGTATTTATGTATCAATGTAACTGTGTGTATAGCCATTTAATATAGTTCCTTTTAACTGCCTCACAAATTTGTTGCCAACATTGACCTAAATGGCATTAGTCATGAAGGAAGATGGTTCATGTGGTGGTCTTGCCACAAGTTTGCTTCTACCTCTGCATCCAGGATTTGAATCCCTCTGTTTCATGATAACTTGACAAGATGCTGTTGACCCATGTAATGTGTAAGGAGTACTTGTCCAGTTGTTGAATTGCTATTACCATATTTTCCCTCAGCCAAAGCGTTCCTCAATCCAACAATCAAACTCCCAAGGACCATTGCTAAAAGAAGCAACTAACCCCTATAGAACAAATTCATGCTCCTGTAATACTCATGTTTTCAACTGCACTAATATCTGGTATTGTGTGGTATGAAATAAGATACCAAGACTACTTTCTTACCTACTGCATGAGGAGCTACATGATTAGAAATCATCTGGTTTATTTTGAAATCAGAGTTGGTACAGCATTACAGCCTGTCATAGGACTAGCATGAAATGACTTATGGGTAGCTTATTACTGCTATTCTTATCTTTGGTAGTATGCAAGCCTGTATGTATGTATGTATATATGCTTTTATGCATGTATGTATTTGGCTATTTATATAGTGCATTTAGAAATCTCACAAAGGCTCTGAAACATGTCTTTTTAACAGATCTACATATATGTGTGTCTTGAGATGTAATGTAATCACAGGTTTATATAGCACCTTTTCAAGAAAACTTGTCGACCTAACAATGGAAAACCAGGATCAAACAGTATGGTTTTCAAGCACTTACAGAATAGAGGTAAAGACCGAGAAGGTCATGTCATAAGATGCTAGGTTAACTATTCCAGAAAGTTGGACCGACCACAGCGAAGATATGCTGATAGTGTATCTTGATTACCGAAAGGTTGTCCAATAATCGAAAACTAACTTTGTGTTGTGAAACTATGTAGTTGCTCGTTAAAGGCCGGTTGTTTCTGTCTCGGTCAGTGATTAATATTTCTGGGTTTTGAGTGGCAGATTTACATGTGTGTCTTGAGATGTAGTGTAATCAGAGATTTATATAGCAGTGGTTGAAATGGTTGTGCGTTAATGTCTTATCACATTGCTTATGTTGATGCAATGTAGGCCTCAGCAATCAAGGTAGCAGCAGTCGAATTCTGACGGATACGAGCACGGATGCAGATGCGTCAGGATCTTCAGCTAAGCTGAAGAAGAAACACAAATCGAAGGAGAAGTCACGAGACAAGGTTGTTTCCTCTTTTCTGGTTTAGAAGGTTTCACTTGATGGCGTTCCAAAGACTAGCTGCTAATGCGATCTTTTCATATTGTCTGAATAATAATAATAATAATATTCGTGTTTATTGACAAGCTCACTGACAAACTGCAGTAAGTAACAGTACAATTATCAAGATCTTATAGAACACACATCTTGGCAGCTCGTTAGGCACCTGCTCATTTTACAGCTGCCTCCTAGGGAATGGATGGCTGAGTCGACCTATATAGAGCTTACCGTGCTTACGGGTATCGAAACGCGTCTTTCAAGATCTTATGTTCTTCTATCCCCTCCCCTCCTCTGGTCTGGTCACTTTTATAGCACTAGTATTAGTTGTGCAAGGCTTCGCTTTATAGCTTGGCGAAGCTGCTAGTCTGGTAGATCTCGAGCAGTTTCTTCCATTTGAACAGCTACAATGTCCCACTGACTTCTACCAATAGTTACATGTGACCAGACTCTTGGTAGAGGCTCACAATGCTAGTGGAAAATGACAGCTGTTTCTAATCATAACAGTGAATTACTTCTAAGTCAATCAGTCAACCCTGTTATTTCTCCTAAGTGAACAGTTTGCAATCAAGACCAGTGTGAGAATTGTAGAAAAAAGACTGGGGTTAGACTTTGATTAGTTTGATCCATGTGGAGTTGAAATATTTTATCCGTATTTGCAAACTGAGAAAATTCGAAAATGCAATAGACAGCTTAAACTCCTTAAAGTGATGACATCACCAAATTTATTAGTATACAATTCACATGGTCAGAAATCTCACAATAAACCAGAGCATTACTTCATTAGTTAAAAGCGATTTGTGAAAGAAAATGCTAGCATATGCACAATATAATGCACACTAGCACAACTGAGGGGGTTGGAAACAACCCCCTGGGGTGTGCAATGAAGACTTAACTGGGGAACCTAAGAAAGAGGGGTTGAACCCCCAACAATTCTCACCCTGATCAAGACATTAAGATTTGATAGGTTTGATAACATTTTGCATATGGTTGAATATGTGTCACCTGTTCTATGTTGTCTTGGTCTGTCTGTTTGCTTCAAACTTTGACATTTTGACGTACAATTTATATTAATGACCTAGCCTCATCCTCTCCCGCTTTCAAGTACATTCTCTTCGCTGATGATACCAACGTATTTCTCAATGATAAATCCATTACCAACCTATTTTCTAGAGCTAACTGCGAACTAAAAGTAATAGCAACCTGGTTTAGAGCAAATAAACTTTCACTAAATCTTAAAAAAACAAATTTTATAATATTCCACTCTAAGCGAAAACCCCTTCCCCCACCAAATCTATCCATTTTCATTGATGATGCGTCATTATTGACTCTCACCTCAATTGGAAAGCTCATATCATATTAGTGATGAAGGTAGCCAAAAACATAGGAGTTCTAAGAAGAATTAGACATTGCCTGCCCACTGCTATTTTACTAAATCTGTACTATACATTAATTTTTCCCTATATCGCTTATTGCAATATCTCTTGGGGGTCAAATTATATGACTGTACTTAGCCCTCTAAGTAAACTCCAGAAAACTGCCATACGAATGGTATTTAACACTCATTGGAGAGCAAGCACTAAGCAAATATTCGTTGATAAACAACTTCTGACCATTAACCAAATAAATGTATTCCAGATTAGTCTTTTCATGTACCGTTATCATAATAATTTGCTGCCTTTGTCTTTTGTTTCTTACTTCGGGAGGGGCGTAACCATCCATCACCACCAAACGCGTACCACCCTGAATTACCGCCCTGAGTTTGCCTGCATCAATGTAAAAAGGTTCTCCATCAAATGCCGGGACCCCAGAATATGGAACTCCCTACCTGCTGTACTAACCTCAATTCGACCTATCAGCCGATTTAAAACACTGCTAAGGTCCTATATTATAAGCAACATCACCTCATTAATTGCCGACATATAATATACTAGGGTTCATTGATGTTATCTGTTTTATAATTTGTTAATTATTACTACCACTCATTAACTGATTAATCACTTAAGGTTTTAAGATAGTAAAATAGCTATACATTGGATATGAATATGTCTACTTTCAATGGAAGGTGAATTGTTGGCTGATTAGCCAATGCTTGCTTTATTTTGTGTTTAAATTTTGGCTCACTATTAGTTAAGATTTATAAATTTTCAACCAGATATGTATCTATACTGTCCGTCTCAGCCTGTGAACTTTCAGGGTGTCCCATTTTAGCGGGACTTGTCCCTTAGGGACATCCTTTTATAACACTCAACTGATAACTGTTGTTTTCTGTCACTGTTAATCTGCAGTTTGTGTGTTGTAATCAAAACGGATTTGATTGATTTGATTTACAAAATCTGCTGTTCATAGGAATCCGGCAAATCCGAGAAGAAGCAGAGGCGACACAAGGCGGACGAGGGAGAGGGTGATGCAGAAGAGAAGATTAAATCCAAAAATGGCAAGGACAAATCGAAACGCCACAAGAAGAAGGAGGACGCGTCCAAGCAATCGACCGAAACAAACGACCTTGAAGCCTTCCTTGGCGCCGGCGGGCCTTACGAATCTTTCTGAAGTGCTTTCCGTTTGTGATGTTATTTTTTTCTCTGAAGCTGATCTGTTGATGTTAGTGATTTGTATTGAATTGGTGTGACTTGAAAATCACAAGTTGATAGCTGCTTGCAATGAGACAACTGCAGAACTGCCACCACTGTGGCAAAGCTGTAGATAACGGCACACACGCTCTCACCTTTGCGGCCACAATTGCCAGACAGCTTCGGGCAGGCTAATTTTTATCAGGTTACTTGCTGAAACTGTGCAAACAGCGGCAAAAAATGATCTGAAGCAATGTTTACGAGATGAATATGATGACAGACGAGTTATGAAATAGCCTTTTTAATGGCTTCAAATCGTTTTAGGATATCACTGTTTGAAAGACCCCTGCATTACTATGTAAATTGGTGATAGGTGGAGCCTCTGTGCTCGAACATTTAGCTCAGATATGAAGACCATGAATGTACATACGGTATATCGGGACTCACTGTGTGCGCTACCATGTTGTTACAACGCAATGCAACACAGCTGCCAACACCATTAAGCTCAAATTAATGTCCACTGCATCTTGTGTGAAAGTTTTATGATGGAATTAAATCTTTATTGAAGCATGAAATTCTTGTAAGTTATGCCACAGTAGACCGACTTGCACCTAACTTTAGGGCAGTGCTTCCCAATCTTTTTAGGCTACGGAACCCTTTTGACTCGAACATTTTTTGACGGAACCCCTACCTAAACAAAGCATATTCTGGTACATTATTTTTTAAAAGTGATCCAGGTATGTACACTGTACAGTTGAATCGATTAAAGTTAGACTAGAATTTGTTTTAAATAAATTTTCCCACGGAGCCCTTGTCTTCACCTCAGAGTCTGATTTATAATGTAAAAACACATTCAAACAACACTTATCCAATTGCTTCATGGAACCCTTGTCTTCCCCTCACTGAACCCTAGGGCTCCGCAGAACCCTCTTTGGGAAACACTGCTTTAAGGAATGGGTGCAGAGGCTGCGCCTTAAGTGGTGAAAGAAGCATCGACTGTAGTGTCGCGAAGAGCGTTAAGCCTATGTGATGTGGGCTGGTTCAACAGGAACCTCAGCAACAGCTTGGCGGTGTGTAACAGTATGTTCTATGCCTTGTAACCGGAGGGTCACAGGTTCGAGTCTACCTCAAGCCACTGCATGATTACCTTGGACAAGTTGCTCACCCACAGTTGTCCAGCGCTCCTGAATAGGCTGGTGCCCTGCGCTTGGCCTTTGAGTGGTGCTTTAGAAGTTTGGAGATTATGATTACTAACGTGAGTGACCATAGGCGTAGCTACATGGAGGCAAGAGGAGGCATTTGCCTCCTCTTGGTTTTGTGGATTTAAAAATTTCCCATGGGTTATAGCCCTGCGTCCTCAAGTAGACCCCAGCAGAGGTGGATTTTTCTTCCTCTTGATTTGAAGATGAAAGTAAGTCTTCGAATGTGTTAATGACTAAAAAAATGACTAAAAAAAAGGTCATCAACTTTTTTCGTAACATAAATGGAATTTTTTTTAATCTCGGAGCCAAATTCTGAAATTCTCAGAAGTTTTTGCGACCGCCCTTCGGACGCTGAAAAATTTCCCCCTCGCCTCTGAAACAAGATCGCCGCCACTGCATACAAGTTTTGACAAGCAGTAGTTGTCTCCTCTTGAAATGAAGTCTGGCTACGCCCCTGTAGGTAGTTAGCAGGACATAACTAAGGCAGGTCGATTAAAATAGGCAGGTCATAAGGCAGGTCAAGAGTAAAATAGGCAAGTCAAATAACCTACCGCTGATACAGAATTAACTCTCTACGAAACTTGAGTTGGATTTTATTTTATTTAAATTGCAATTGCAATTGCAACCCCCCACAATTTAATTATTAAATCAAGAAAGCAAACAGCAATGTCACAGTGATACAGAATTTGATTACAAATGAAGCCTCCATTGGAAAAAACCTCTAGAGTCCAATTTTGATACTTTTGAGTTAACTGTGTCCTATTACACTTAATGCTATAGCGCATATATTGCAAGTGTGCTTTTAAAAAACCAACGTCAGTCCAGAGCTATAATGAGAAAAAATATAGAGTTCACGTAAAACCAATTAGAGTCCTAAGGCTTCAGTGTTTCTTCCATAAATCATGAACTGCAGAAACCTTTCTACTTTAAATTTTAATACCATTATTTGTAGTTTAATTAATATCAGCAACTATTATGATTATTTTTATTAGGCCTACTGTAAACAGCTTTGCAATTATTCAAGGATAATTGTGGAATGCTATCTATGCACGGCAAAAAAACAAAGTTATGATAAGAAATTGCCATACGCAACAAACTTTCAACTTTCATAATGATGCGCTAACTACCTGTTAAATCAATATCTTTTAAAACATGTTATTTAGAGACATACCACAACCCTATAGGCCTAAGTGCCAAATTTCATTTCTATATTTTGATAGATAAAATACTTTTAGACTTTCAAAGTTTCTTTTGTGAATATATCTTAAAATCCTTAAAATGCATTCTATAGGTGGGCCTATTCTTCCGATGAAGGCTTCAAATCGTTTATATAACATCATTATATTATATGAAACATACATCGTAAGTTACCCTTGGGATCCAACTCATCCAAGACAGATTAAAGCTGTCGGCCGGCTGCCTAACCAGAAAACCCCTCTGGGGAAGCTGGAGGTAGGATTTTACCATTGATACACGTATCATGCACGAACAGCGGAAACGGGTTTACTCCCTTCCTCTGTCTTGGATATACATGTCAGTGGGGCAAATGTCTTTAGAGCAAACTATACTATAAACCGTTCATCAGTCTTTGGTTTTAAGCTTATGTTTATGGCAGTCTTTTACGAGTTTACCCTGCCGTGGAGCCCGCTTGAGCATTCCAATACGTCAAGTGCACCTGCATTCTCCTGTCCAGTGAGGCGCTGATGACAGGGGATCCAGACGACGGTCGCCAGCGATTATGGTGGCATTGTCGATAGTCGTGTTAGCAGTTTAGACTGGCCACGACATTCTGTTGCTACCGTCTCTCCATCACTCCGAGAGAAGATGAAAGCAAAACAACATCACTAATGTTAGCGCTGTTCGTCCGCTGTCAAGAATGATGAGCCGTCGTTCATGCTATAGCTTAGAAAATGGTTAAGAGAGGACATACAATAATAAGACGATACTTTATTATGTGCTCATAATCTTCATTAACATTTCTGCTATTCTCTTCCCTTACTTTCATCATCATCAGCAATACCACTACCATCATCACCATCACCTTCGTCTTTCATCGTTGTTGGAATCCAATAACCGGGAAGGATTTCACTGACTGTTAATGAACACCTGAAATTTTACTCCTATCCTCTATCTGGTATATCTTTCTCTGTAGCTTCTTCTCATCTTGGTCATCTTCAGATATTCCTCTTCTTGTTCCTCCGATTTCATTCCAAACCCACTTAGTGGCAAACATGCAATCGAGTTCCTCAGAATTCCTCCAATGTTCTGTTCGCCAGCGTACCTCAATGTTCTTCCTCCGACGGCAGACAGACAGACACATACATATATACAGACATACAGACAGACAGACAAAAACGCCTGAAGACGCTCGCTTGGGTCTGAGACGAGTAAGTAATTTGTAGGTCCGCTAATTCACTGCGGTGCGCCTAGAGGATCCTCACAGAGGGACATGCTCCAAACGACGAGTCATACACTTATGGCTGAACTTCGCGTCACTAAACAGACCCAATGGCGATTTGCAGGGCTCTAGCCGCCCCGTGGAATGCATGCCACGTCTCTGCTCGACACCTGACAGTGAATCGGTCGGACCATAGCGATTAGTTTAAATAAATAAAAAATAATAATTTAATTAATTAATTATATTTGTAGAGACAACTGAAAAAGAACTTCAATTCTTGATGTCGTCCGTCCTGCTGTTCGCCGCTCCTATCTTCCTTTGCCCTGACTTCGTCTTCCTCGCTTTCTCTTTGCTTTTCTGTTTATCTTTGAAGGCGCTACTTATGTTTGCATTGTTGGTTCTCATCATCATAGTCATCTTCAAGTACTCCTAACGTGACTCATCTGATCCTCTGCCTTCAAATTGTTCTCGCCCTAAATAACACCCGCCTTAACAGCTGCTCTGCCTCCTATCTTAATCTGGACCCTCTGGAAACCGAACCCGGACCTCCTTCAGACTACTCTCTCGAAAACCCTCTTTGATTTGACGTAGGTTGGTGCTCTGCGATTTGCCTTCGGGTGGCGCTTTAGAAGTTTGGAAATTACAATTACGATATATTCCTCTTCTCGTTCCTCTGTAATTTTGATACCAAACCCACGAGATGACGGTCGCCAACGATGATGGCATTGTCGACAGACCCATCAAGTGCACGCATAAGTTCCTCGAGCTGTTGTTGACTGGCCACGACATTCTGTTGCTACCGGCTCACCAACACTCCGAGAGAATATGGAAACAAAACAACATCACTAATGTTAGCGCTGTTGGCTCACTCTGTCGTCCTCCATATGACCGTCATTTCTGCTATCAGGACTGATGATGAGCCGTTGTTCATATAGGCCTACTACAGCTCACAAAATGGTCACGGGAGGGCACACAAAAATAACACGATACTTTACCGCTCATAATCTTCATTAAAATATCTGCCTTCCTCTTCTCTTACTTTAATCACCATCAGCACTACCACTATCATCATCATCATCATCATCATCATCATCATCATCATCATCATCATCATCATCATCATCATCATCATCATCATCATCATCATCATCATCATCATCATCATCATCCACCTCCTCCTCCTCCTACTCCTCCTGCTCCTGCTCCTGCTCCTGCTCCTCCTGCTCCTCCTCCTCCTCCTCCTCCTCCTCATCATCATCATCACCATCACCACCACCACCACCACCACCACCATCATCATCATCATCATCATCATCATCATCATCATCATCATCATCATCATCATCACCTGCCGCATTATCGTCAGCAAAACACTTATCACGCTATAGGCATGTCATTATAACTGTCATCAGAAATATCATTAACAGCAGCATCATCAACATCATCCCATCTTAACATCATCATCGCTTTCTTCTTTCATCGTTTTTGAAATTCAATAACCGGGAAGGATTTCACTAACTGTAGCCTAGAGACAGACAGAGAGACAGATCGACGGACAGACAGACAGAGAAGACAAAAACCCGAAGAAGACGATCGCTTGGGTCTGAAACGAGTAAGTAATTTGAAGGTCCGCTAATTCACTGATCGGTGCGCCTAGAGGGTCATCACAGAGGGACAGCTCCAAACGACGAGTCATACACTTATGGCTGAACTTCGCGTCACTAAACAGACCCAATGGAGATCCGGGGCTCTAACCTCCCTGTGGAATGCATGCCACGTCTCTGCTCCACACTCGACAGTGAATCGGCCGGACCACAACGATTAGTTTAAATAAATAAGAAATAATTAATTAATTATATTTGTAGAGACAACCGAAAAAGTAGCCACAGAAAAGTTGCTAAAGAATATTCTGGTGTTGTTCAACTTCCATTCTTGACGTCGGTCCCTCCTGCTGCTCTCCGCTCTTATCTTCCTTGGCTGCTTTGCTATACTTTCTCGTGGTGACATCCTTCTTTCGATAGCGTTAACGCGCTATATAAACTACGAGTGCTACTTACCTTCTTGTTGGGGTATGCTGGAATGCAAGACTTCGAAGTATTGTGTTCGATTTTGTCAAAATGTCGTCTTCTTCTGAGTGCGGCACGAAAGTAAAAATGTCTCACAATGCAGCAAACACGCCATGGAACTGTTTCTTTAAATTACAATTCTTTCCTACGTAACACGAAATTACGTCACAGATAAACAAGCGATGACGCAACGATAATATTCCTACCCAGGGATCTCTATTAAGAGTTAATATTAGTATAGTTGTAGTATATTTTATACACATCAGTGGTCATACCCAGCGAATAAGCAGATAAGTAAGTAAGCAAGTAATCTTTTATTATCACGAGACAAAGTTGGCACTCATACTTTACAACAACAATACATACAGTTGCGAAAGTAGCAGAATAGCACAATATCAGTAGAACAAGAAAACAGATGCAATATTATAAAAGTTTCAGAATGTCCGATTTGCATACAGTTATAATCAAGCTAGGCCTATCTATCTGAGGAAGGCTGAGGAGACAAGAATAAACGCTTTCGAGACTTGTCCTACGAGTACCATGGACTGCTAAAAAGACTTATGAATGGATGCTTGAAACCATAGGCGTAGCTACATTGAGGCAAGAGGAGGCAGTTGTTTCCTCTTGGTTTTATAAATTTAAAAATTTTCCTAGGGTTATAAGAAGAAATCCCAAAAAGTCATACAATTTTTTGACAGAAATCTCCCAAAATAAGGTCATCAAATTAAATTTTTTTGACAGAAAAATCTCCCAAAAAGGTAATCAATTTCTTTGGGCAGCAATCTCCAAAAAAGGAATTTTTTCAAGATGCTTTTGCCTCCTCTTGAATTTAAGTCTGGCTACGCTCCTGTGAGTGACAGCCTCGCCTTAGCGTACCCAAACCAGTCTTAAAGCTTCGTTAAAGAGAGTGGTCGGACGAATAAATCCAGATATGCGTCCTGTGATAGCCACGTTCATTGGGCTTCCATTGTGCCCAATACTGGTCACTATAGTTGTCGCAAGTGCACCACGTGGGTCCTCTGTAGGTCCTTTGAGCGTGGCTATGCGCAGGGATTGAATTGTTGGGGTTGGCCCGGTTGGGAGGGTTCGATTCATTTTTCAACCCCTCCAGTTAATTCCGAAAATTACCTTGGGGGTTAAGTTAAACCCCAGCACAGCTTGCAATGGTTCAGTGTATTTTATTTCCTTAATTAATTAAAACTACCGCTTTGTTTTTTTTCTCAGTTTTCATTCAGACCATTTCAGTGTTGAGTTATAAATTTTTTGCTAGAAATCTTCTGAAAAAACTCAAAAGTTTTCCAATAAGTGTTCTTCATTGTTCGATTTTTTTAGACACAGCTAAGGATCGAGTAAACCCACGCCCACTACAGCTTAGCATGCTGCATGTCTACTAGTTTTAGGCACGTAAGAAATTCCGGTCGGGACATCCGGACATGTAAGAATTTTCAACCCCCAGTTGAAAATTGACAATTCAAACCCTGGCTATGCGGGTCGTTGCCCCAATCAGAGACATGTAACATCGGCTTCATCTGATGTCTTCCTGATTCAGTCGTGTCACAAGGAACATAATTATGTCGGACGAACAGACTGGATTAATATGGACAGAAGCGTGACTCAGTGAGTGCTGGTGTCGAGACTTCTTGCAGAAAGGCGAAGAGAAAGAACAGATTGATGTATGACTGGATGTGGTCTTCGAGAATATTCGTCATTGACTCTGTTACACAGAACATCAACTTGACAGGGGCAGCGATCCCCGGTCGAGGGGGACAAGACCCCCACCTTTAACAGTGGGGAGACACAGTATACAGTTGTCCCCAGAATTTTGAAGAAACGCCAAAAAAGGTAAAAAATTGTTATACCTCTTTTTTGGCCTGAGACCAGATCAATTTCAAAAGTGTCCCCCGCCTGTCAAGCAAGATCGCCGCCTCTGCAACTTGATGTTCTGTGTAATCAAGCGGGCAAATTATGGTGTCATTGTGTGGACCAAGAAAATGACTTATTCAGATCGTTCAACACTTTGCAGGACAGGGAAGGATGACAATTTGAAGATAAATAGAGCAAAGACAACTGCATTTGTTAATGGTCATAGGCCTACATAAAGGACGTCCGCAATGACGGGGGGAGGGAGTGGTCATTCAAATGCGGACAAGGGGGAAGGGGTTATGAGTTTTATGACCAGTGCAGACGTCCGCATCTAAATTTTAAAATGCAGTATTTGATGTAGAACACTGCTTACTTTTCAGTTTATACAGCATGTATTGGTTGATATTTAAGTAAGGTGAGTTTAAATAAGATAAAGCTGGTAGCTTATTAATGACGTGAGTCACAGTGTTGATTTTTTCGTTCACTGGTTTTGACGCGGACGTCCGCACAGGGGGAGGTATGGTCAAATGCGGACAAGGGTGAGGGAGGGGTCCAAAGTAGGTCATATTTTGCGAACGTCCTTTATGGTTGACCGCTATGGGAAATAAACACTTTGAGATAAACTTGTTTATGCGTGAAGTAACGAGTTTGTTCGTCTTGAAAGGCTCGTAACACAAGGACAACTATTGTAGAAAGGACTTGAAGAGAACGAAAGCAAAATCAGTAATGACAGTATTTAACAGCATGTGGGAAGGTGGAATAGTACGTGGCCGGGAAATGAATAAGGCCATTCCAATAATGAAATAAAAATAATAATTTAAAATTACTAACAATAGACTTGTTTCATTTTAGAAGAGATGTGCGTTGTCTTTGCTCTATTTATCTTTAGGCCTTTATTCCCTAGATTTAAACCTGTTGACAATAGACTCATAATTTAAGTGACGTAACAAAGGCCTTTATTCTAAAAATGTAAAAAAATTACTAAATACTAGTGCTGCCCCTCGATTAAAATTTTTAATCGAAGTTAATCGATCGATTAAAAATTTTAATCGAAAGTTAACTGCAAATTAATCGCACTTTAGTAAAATTATTTGTTAATTACTATAAGTACATATAGGCCTATTCTTCAGCATGGGCTCAGTTTTCCTAATCTTCTAATCTTCTAAAGATCTGACAATCACACTTTTAAATCAGTATCTTTTAAGTCTCAATGACTTAAAGTCTCATTCAACATTCACCAACTTCAAAATAATCATCATAAAACAAAAACACACAAGTTGTTAATGCTTCAATCATGATTCCACTACAAATCTACTCAGTAATAGCTCTGGTCTTTTTAATTGGATTACATCTGACTTGAAGAGTTTAATCTTCATCATCTTTAAAGTCTCAATTTGATGCCTTAAGTCTCATCTACAAATCTATGCACGATAAAAGAATCATTTTAAATGATTTAAGCTTACGTCTTATTCTAAGAGTTTATCCTGTCAAGAAAATTCAGTTATTATTTTAACCAAGCATTCATAAAGTCTTTAAATGGATTTCATCTTATTTTAAGAGTTCACTCTTTTAAGTGAAGCCAATTATTTAGGCAAACTATCTTGTTCACAAGCTCTTTTCTTATTAACTATTTGTCCCGATAAGGAAAACAATCTCACAGGGTACAGTTGTAGCTGGTGAAGACAGATACTTCTTGGCTAGTCAAGAAACACGGCTTAAACGCCCATACTTGAATTATTTGCAAGACTATTATGTGACTGCGTTAAAAATATTAATCGGCGTTAAAAATATTAATCGTAGTTAAAAATTATGCGTTAATCGCGGGCGTTAACGGCGATTAATCGTCAGCACTACTAAATACTGTGTTTCATAATTGAAGTGACGTACCAATGGGCTTTTGGTTTTTAAATTAAAACATACTATAGACGTGTTTTATAATTAAAGTGACGTAAAAGGGCCTTATTCTTAAAATTTTAAATTACTAGCAAAAAACCTGTTTCATACTTGAAATGACGTAACAATAGGCCTTTATTCCAGGGCCGCAACTTTGGTCTAGAAAGTGGGGGTACCAAATTTGGCATTGTTTCAGCTTCGCGACTGGTAAATAGGCCTAATTATATCGGAATCGTTTATATTACAAGCATAATTTATATTAATGATTATTGGCTTGATGATGATGATGATGATGATGATGATGATGATGATGATGATGATGATGATGATGATGATGATGATGATGATGATGATGATGATGATGATGATGATGATGGTGATGATGATGATGATAATAATTATTATTATTAGTATAACAAACCCAATTCGGTTCGGATTCTTGGTGCCAAAAGCATTTTTGAGCTCATTACGTAGGACTAAAATCATTTGGGTTGAAATTATTGTCACCAAACGCTTATTGTCGTGCATTTTGGAGCTCATTACGTATGCATTTGATCCAGAATCATTTGGGTTGAAATCATTGGCGCCAAACGCTTATTGTCGTGCATTTTTGAGCTCATTATAGAATAGAATAGAATAGAATAGAATAGAATAGAATAGAATAGAATAGAATATTCTTTATTGGAACCAATTGCAAACCGCATTTTGGTGTACAGCAACATAAACATGTTTATACAGATAATATACTAATAATATGTTAATATTAGCTACTAATATTTGTCTCAATTATCCCCAATTTATATTGTTTTTACCCATAGCGTAAACTAAGCAGCTTCATAAAGCATCCTGATGATAAACGTTTTTCTGGACAAGCTATCAGCGGTCGGGATTTCGTATGCATTTTATCCAAACCCAATTCGACTCGGATTCTTGGTCCCAAGAGCTTATAAATTCCATGTATTTTCGAGCTTATTATGTATGCATTTGATCCAAACAGGTGTATAAATAGCGGAATACCTGATAGCTCAGGTTTGAAGTTCAGAAGGTCTTTTTAATTGTAATGAGAGTGTGTTTGGGAAATCAGTCCAGTTCTGTGGTTGAGTTAGTTTTGAGAGAGATTCACAGTTACAGGCAGTCAGAACTTTACGAATTTAAGAGCGTGGACTTCGTCTAGAATTAGGGGTCAGCCGGGTAGGCATTTTCCACCGAGCACCCAATCCGAGTATTTGGATGTACTATTTGCCGGATCCGGGTACGAACCGATCGAGTACCATTTGTTCCATATCCGAAGCTTCACATTTTCATGTAATGAAAAATTATCGAAATAAATTTTTTTATTCGTTAACTAACTGACTAATACATTTTTAATTTTATAAATAAATAATCAATGAAATGGACTTGACGTCCGTTGTGGACTTCCGGTGTTGACGTTTTTTGTACTTTTCTTCTTCAAAATGAATATGCTAGATGAAGCTCAAAGCTGATATTATGAGCCTACAAATTCCGGCATGTGAGGCAGATAAGCAACTTTTTGCGTGTACAGTATTTGCCGAGGCGAATACTTCCGAATAGTGCCGAAAAACGGGAAATTCGGCCGAGGCAAATGTCCGAGGCGATTTCCGGCTGACCCCTACCTAGAATCTTGTCACATTATTGTCTCGGTGACAATCACGGATTTGAAAGTTGTAGGCCTACATTAAAGAACGAACCAGAAAACTGTATGTAATGTCCCTGCCAACATGCCCACATATAGCCCATGTAGACCGATATTCTCATAAGGGCCCGTATAGAGACCATATGGGTCCCATCTAATCAGTACCGTAGCGAGGGGTGTTCCAGCGGTGCCATGAAATAGGGCGCAACTGAAGAGGGCGACTGACTTCATTTTTACACTAATTATCTTGAAATATAATATCCATTTAAAAATGAAATAAATGTAATAAAATAGAGTAACAACAAATAAAAGTGTATATACAATATTAATAGATAGATACCTGCCTTATTTAAACATTGTCGTTTGAACATATTTATAGCAAATATATTCGAGATAACAAATTTGGTCGTTAATGGTTAAGTTGATCTTTGGGGCGTTATATTTACGCTTGTCACAGAGGGCAATAATAGCTTGCTACGTTCGTGCATCTAATGCTCATGGATATGCTGGTAGGTATAGGCTGATGGGATCTACAAAATTTCACGGGGCCACACAGTCAGGGAGACAAAGAAACCGGTAAAATATCAAATCAATTAAGAGCCACGTTATGGGGCAAGTTTCGATGCCAGGTCAGACTCTGAGGTGTGCCAGGTTAGACTCTCAAGGAGCACCAGGCCATGTAAGACAGCGTAATGGTATTGTGCAACTGACCACAGGCACCATCAGTTGTGTATTCGCACGGCAAATTGGTAAACCTTTCATTGCAACCTCTGGACAAACATGTGGCTGGCACAGAGATTCATGGAGTGAATGATTGAGTATGGTATGGATCGTGCAGCCTTTTCCACTTCTTCGGCTCTACGGCTCAGGTCGTTCCATTCCACTGTGTTCCTAGTTAGCTGGAATAAACTGGAGGAGCGCGATTCCGTCTGGGTCGGTGTGGGAAGAGCTGGAATGGATGGAGTGGCTATCCGGTGACGGTGAGTGGAAAAGTGCTCTGATCTTCGTCGTCCGTCATTCTTTCTGCTGTCAACTCGCAGCAGATGAGCGGTTTGCCCTCCAAGATGCAGTCTAGCTTGCTCAGCCGTCGTCCCTGTACCTCTGACGATGGAGAAAGGCCGATGTGGTGGTGGTGGTGGTGGTCTTGATGGTGGTGGGGCAAAGATGACGTCCTACTCAGTGACTGCGACCGCTGCATCTTCACATCATCCGTCTGACGCAGACTGGCCGCCATCTTTGGCGGACGCGTTTCCCCTAGCAACGCGCTCGATGACGTCGTTCTACCACGTGACTTTGTTGCCGCCGCCGTCTCCGAAGGCCGCATCTCCCCTAGCAACGCGCTCGATGACGTCAATCGGCCGTGGGCGGAGCTACACAGCTTGTCGGCCATCTTGGCGTCTGCGGCGGAGAACGTGGTGGCTTGGGGGTCCAGACATCTGCAGTATTCGAGGCCGGGATCGATTTCGCCCGGGAAGGGACCTTCGGACAGAAGTCCTAATCGACAGCCGCACGTCGAAATGTCCGGAATGTCGTGCAGACGCCTCGCGCAGTCGTAGCAGTCTTCGACGCAGTTTCGATCCGTTCTCGAACATTCCGCACAGTCGGAGTATCCGAGGCTCGGCGAACATCCGGGTCCCACCGAGTGCAGACTGTGCAGAACGGAAGACACGTGACCGGAAGTTAGGCAGTCTTCGTCGTCGAATCCGGTGACCTTGAGTGTAATTGAGTGTTTGAAGTTTGATTCTCTGTTGTCTTGTTTCGTCCAGAAAACTCGCTTCCTGTTCGTACAGAAACATCGTTCTTAATCTTTTAGTAATTATCTAAAACGTTCTGTACAATCAGTTTGGAATTCAGATTTCTAGCATAATAACTCCCACGTCATCGTTTATGCACAGTTTAATAAGGTAAACCGTGCATTGATGCAGGCGGTGATCCCGGGGTTAACAGTGGAGGGGGGGACGCTATACAGCCCTCCTCAATTTTGAAGAAACACCAAAAAGGTCAACACAAATTTTTCACCTGTTTTTTTTACCAGATCAGTTCAAAAGTGTCCAGTGTCCCCCCCCCCCTCCCACCTGTAAACAAGATCGTGGCCACTGCACTGAGGCACGGCTCAGCAACGCCTTTCAACAAAGCCCGTCAGTTTGAGAATTTCGGCGAAAGTAACGGACTTATCCTATGGAGGTCATAAGCGCTATGAAACTGAAAAGTTGGTATTTCGTCAATAGGGCCTACTTGAAATACTTAGCAGAGCGGACAGATTGAGGAGGTATTCTAAAAACATCGTTCCCAGAGAAAGACGTGAGTTACAGTTACAGACAAACTATTCAGTTTTTTGCATATCCGCTCTTGGAGTGAGCTCACATTGCAGTTCTCGAATATTCGCCTTCAGCAAGTTACTTCCTACTTGTCTGAAAAGTGCGACGTTGCCATGTAAAACGTCCATCCTACGTCCATGCGAACAGTGTGATGCATAGACATGGAAAGAATATATATATATATATATATATATATATATATATATATATATATATATATATATATATATATATATATATATATATATATATCAGGGTCACCGTACCTGCTAAGTACAAGAAGCCCAAAGCACAACATCAGTAATCCAACGGCCGACGCAGTCACCAGAATTATGACAATGCACCGACCTATACGAATGACAGAAAACCAATACATATTTTTATATGTCCACACATAAAACAGAACTTCACACGCTTGCAAGCATTCTGGTAGACCTTTTGTAAATCAAAAGGACTCTCATCAATATAATATTGTCAAAATATTGTTGTCTATTGCTTCCCACAGGAGCGGAGAGACTGTAAAAACGCTGCGTTATCTTAAAATCTATTCAGCCGTCATATATTATAGAAACTATAATGGTTGAATGCTCAGACTGGAAATAGCAACGCCAGGAAGTGGTTGACTGCAGTGGGACCTCTGCACTAATTTAGTTGTCGGAGGGGTTGGGGGTTCAACCCCCTGGCTCTTCTTCTAATCCCTCAGCTATGTTGGGGTCAGGAAACTAAAACATCTCACGAGTCGTCAGTTGTTTCTGTTTGCAGCATATTAAAAACATTTTATTTGGACCTGAGTTCGTGTACTTTGGTAATCTGTAACATTTTCGACCCCCAACTTTCTTTTTTGGCAACGAAAACACTGAGCTACGGTTTCCTTTGGGGTCGTCCACAAAGGATGTCCGCAAAATATGACCCACTTTGGACCCCTCCGTCCCCCTTGTCCGCATTTGACCTTACCGCCTCCCTCCCCCTTGCGGACGTCCGCACGCCTAAGCCAATGTTTAATGTCGTCATCACTATTTTTACAGTTATTCCACAGTTCCTGTGCAAGTTTAAGTGACAGTTCAGGTTTCATATCGCAGGATGTGCAGTAATAAAAGCCTCTTTTAAAGTCGCAGTAAAGGTTATACCATGCATGACGTTTTAGGTAGGGCTGTACCGAATAGTGATTATCACTATTCGGCCGAATACGAATAATTGGACCAACTATTCGGCCGAATACGAATACGAATACGAATAGTGTACAAAATAGGTCTACCGACAACATTCAAAGTTTCAAATGTAAGCAAAAGTTTCAGTTCAGTAAATTTAATACATAAACTAAAAGTAAACAGTTAACTACATGTAATTTTTGCATCATTCTGCCAGTCCGTGTAAACTAGGAATGGAACTAATTTAACTAAACTTAGAAATTGTCACTTAGTTAACGTTTACTCCACTCGCTATAGCAGCTGCATATGTAGAAACAGATGTCACGTGACCACTATTCGTATTCGGTCCGACCGCAACTATTCGGCCGAATACCGAATAGCTATTTGGCCCACTATTCGGCCCCGAAGCGAATACGAAGCGAATATTCGGTACAACCCTAGTTTTAGGTAATCACTTCACTGACCTATTCATCTTTCAGGGAAGGTTGAAACAAGGTGGTGTTTAAAAAAATATCAAATTTAAAATTTCAGATGCGGACGTCCGCACTGGTCATAACCCTCCCTCCCCCTTGTCCGCATTTGTCCGCATTTCGATGACCCCTCCCTCCCCCTCATTGCGGACGTCCTTATGGATGACCCCTTTCGGAGCCAGTCGCTCTGTGCATTCGATAGCCCACAGCAGTTAAATTGCTTGTCCAGAGGTGGTGGATCTTTAAATTTTTCATATCTAAAAGCTATAAACCTATCTGACGAATCTATAACCGATAGTCGCAACTCAATTGCTAATGGGGATAAAACATAGAGTGCGTGAAACACTTGCACTCCTTCGATTATCTTAACCAAAAATGCATTTAACAATTATCAATTCGTGTCTATTTCCTTATCTGCATGGAACCCTACTTATTGGGTTTGCTCTCTCTCTCTCTCTTTCTCTCTCTCTCTCTCTCTCTCTCTCTCTCTCTCTCTCTCTCTCTCTCTCTCTCTCTCTCTGCATGGAACCCTACTTATTGGGTTTGCTCTCTCTCTCTCTCTTTCTCTCTCTCTCTCTCTCTCTCTCTCTCTCTCTCTTTCTCTCTCTCTCTCTCTCTCTCTCTCTCTCTCTCTCTCTCTCTCTCTCTCTCTCTCTCTCTCTCTCTCTCTCTCTCTCTCTTTCTCTGCTGTTAAAAGTCTTTTCTTTTTCCGCCTCTGAATAGTTCGCACTGTGAGACGCGCTTTATGAATTTCCAGATACCATACCATAGCAGGCGTGTACGTATGGCGGAACGACGTTACTTTCCCCCACAAAGAGGCGACACCAGATTCCCTGTTCCCTCTCCTTCTCTATCTGCTTCCATTCTCCCTCTCCTTTCCCTTCTGACATTTTATACAAACATGACAGCATACTGTCAACTACAACTAGTAAGTAAATATGAGCTAACGTGGTGGCATCTATCAGCATTTCCATAGTTAAGTATGCAAGAATGCATCGACTTTAATCGTCGTTGCTTGAACTTGCTTCAGACCAAAATAACTCTGTCATGTCTGAAAAATTATTTCAGCCCAAGGACAAGAATAAGTGGTGGCTGTCACCACCACTGTTAAAAGCGGTGGTGACAGGACACTGCCGTCACAATGCAAAGTAACGCCTGTGTGTGTATATATACCGTATGAGAGCGAATTCTCTTCATCGTGGAATGTCTTATTGACTCCGCTTGTCCAATGGGTCGACGCTGCAAAGGAAAGCAACATCATTTCCGTCTTACGGATTATATATCAACAAACATCCCGTCCGTGGGGTGCCACGCACGTCACCCGTCCTCTGGACAAGTAGCCTATAGATAGTCCTATATACACACGCACACAATAGGACACAGGAGACGATTAAAAGACGGACAGGAACAGAGACAAGGAAACTCAAATAGACATGATTAGCAAAGAATACTTTTATAAAAGTGCCTGTAGCATAGACTTACGTGTTTGCGTGGGCCCGCCACTGATGACTCTTCTAGGATACTGTGCATTGTTTTGCTAACTGATGCAATAGTCTAGGTCTAAATTAGGTCTGTACCGAACATTCGCTTCGTATTCGCTTCGGGGCCGAATAGTGGGCCAAATAGCTATTCGGTATTCGGCCGAATAGTAGTGGTCGGACCGAATACGAATAGTGGTCACGTGACATCTGTTTCTGTATATGCGGCTGCTATAGCGAGGGGACTGAAGTATCTCTCTCATTAACATAGGCCTAATATACGCTGTGGTTGCAGCCAGGCGTTGCCTACTGCCTGGACCGCGGTGTCGCAATGTCAGTAGTCTCATTCTTTGTGTACAGTGAGTGAACGTTAACGTATTTTTGAATGTTGTCGGAAGACCTATTTTGTACACTATTCGTATTCGTATTCGGCCGAATAGCTGGTCTAATGATTCGTATTCGGCCGAATAGTGATAATCACCTATTCAGTATAGCCCTAGTCTATATGACATTTATAGGCTATAGCGCAGAGAGCGTCTCTTATTTTGCTCTTTATGCGGCGCTATATAAATATTCGATTACAATTAAAATATTTATTTATTTATTTATTTCGGATATTTCTATAGCGCCTCCTCAAGTCTACTACTACTCAGAGGCGCTCCCAACAGTTCCAACTACAGCATTTGATACTGTGTCGGAGTTTTCACGCCGAAGCGCCACGAGCAATCGCGAGTGAAGGACTTGCCCAAGGTCCGTACGCAGCGGCTAGAGTGGGATTCGAACCTGCAACCCTCCGGTCACAAGGCGCCGAACTTACCACTGAGCCACCACGCTCCACAATAGGCCCCTATAGAGAAATGTGACAACCACGACGATGGGGCTCTGACTCATCAGTTTTGTCTTTTCTCTACGACCTCGAACCAACTTCGCCTGTCACGTGTGGTTCCACCACTTGCCGTACATCTGTAGAAAATAGCCCTATAGATTGGAATGCATGCTTATTGATCCTGGCATTGGCATATCACAAGGCATTTGGGGTAACGATTAGGCCTGTCTTTTTCCCAGGCTGCATATCTTCAGTGTGAAGATATACGCAATTATACATCTACATAAATAAAAGATTGGTGCGTTTTGTGGTTGGAAGAGCACCGACCTGCATGCGCCTCTATCTGGATATGTCACGCGACCGATAAGCCAAGACACAGGGGACTAATTATATATATATATATATATATATATATATATATATATATATGCACACACATAGGTCTATATGTATATGTTACAGGGAATGTGTATTTTCAGGGAATATGTATATTCCCTGAAATTTCAGGGAATGTGTATAGAAGCGGGATCTATGATGAAAATGTAACTAGAAGCTAGAAACTGGACTAGCGATGAAAATGTAACTAAGGCCAGAAGCTGGATTAGCGATGAAAATGTAACTAAGGCTAGAAGCTGGATTAGCGATGAAAATCATATACATATTCCCTGAAATCTTCAAGTGATTTCTATACACATTCCCTGAAATTTCAGGGAATATACATATTCCCTGAAAATACACATTCCCTGTAACATATATATATATATATATTTAGTCGTATACATATACTCATAGATAGTACATATATTTATATGCTCGTTGTATGGTGGATATAATATATTTAAGTAAATGTAGCATGTTTGATATGGTTGATTGGTGATTCCATGTACAGTTGTACACGGATTGTGCAGTTCAAATCTCTCTTGTGGCGGTCATTGCTGGACGAAGAGCAAGGTCTGGAAATGGAAGACTGACTAGCGCCATCGATCGATGCTCTGAGAATATACTGAGGCGCTACATCAACAGAAGAAACAAATCTGTATGCACAGCACAAAGAAATATTGTGATTGATTGATTGATTGATTGATTGATTGACTGGTTGATTGAATGATTGATTAACGTGATCACGACTGAAGATACGTACATTCATTAATTATTTAGATTTAGAATTCATACAATTTACTGACTGAATAGTTGAGAATCGTCTAGACATAATTATAGCTATTGTTAGACTAGTTCACCAAAACGTTTATCTCTTCGGGTCAAAAGTGTGGGTAAAAACACATCTGTCCCCAGATTTTCGAGTGGGATGCATGGCCTCTGTTCCGTCCTTGTATACACTGACATGCACCTTTGCACCTATAGGGTATGCATAGGCGTAATTGCGGGAAACGAGGGGTACCCGTACACCCCCTCCCACTTTTTGGACTGGGAGTACCGTTCCTCCCACTATTTGCTAGTCAATATTTTATTATTGTGACGTCCCAGAGATCGCAGTCTCCGCTTTGCTTCGTGTATGCAAGAAATTGATACCCCCACTTTTTAGACCAAAGCTACGCCCCTGAGGGTATGCAATTGGTGTAGCGCTTTTTGGAACCTGCTGTAGATCACGTAGTGTATGACCCTGTCTGCATGTCCATTCATTCATTCGTTGATTCATTCATTCATTCATTCATTCATTCATTCATTCATTCATTCATTCATTCATTCATTCATTCATTCATTCATTCATTCATTCATTCATTCATTCATTCATTCATTCATAGACTTATATAGGACCTCTTCAAGAGAACTACTCAGAGAACTACACATCCTTATAGGTTTCACTCAGTGTGAGAATTGTCGGCGGGTTGGGGGTTCAACTCCCTAGCCTTTCTTAGGAGCCCCCAGTTAAGTCTTCATTTCACACCCCCAGGGGGTCGTTTCTACACCCCTCAGTTGTGCCATTGTGATTTAGCATCATTTGACTCTGAGTCTTTGACAAAGATAAGACATTTCCATGGTGTATCATGTATGCATTATTTGAATTTTCTCAACAAAGGAATTGATTTTCATTGGAGTCTCGCTTGCAAAACTGCTAGCGTTGAAATCAGCTGCTTTCAAATTTCGTTGACATCAGTTTGTAAATACGGATAAAATGTTCAACCGCCCCAGTCTTTTTTCTACAATTCCCACACTGGATCCACACCCCATCTTATTAGCTAAATCATAAATGTCCAGAGTCTACATTGGAGCGTGGGCCCGCCAATGGTGACTCTTCTCATTTACTGTGCATTGTAACTCTAGTTCCTAACGACATTTGACATCATAGGCTATCGCAGATAGACGCCTCTGGTTAGTCTGCCCTTCGAGTGGCGCAACATAAATGCTCAATTGCAATTACAATTACACATGGGCCATGAAGATGCTGGCAAAGGATGCGCTTTAGCAGGTGTTGAAAGTGATGAGTGTATACCTGGCAGCGTGCAGTTGCTGAAGTCTCCGATCCACGCCTGACCGACACAGGACAGGTGGAACTCTTCCATCGTCTGATTGCACCGGATGATCAGGTGGTCGCCCTGTCTAATCGCCCAGACATCCATCGTCGTCGCTATGTCAACGCAACCGACCGCTTGGCAGACAGACAGACAAACAGACAGACAGATAGACAGACAACAATGTCATCTATGCAACTTACACGTATAGCAACATAAGTTTGCAGCATATATTAACCAGCAGGTAACACAGAAAATATAGTCTACATCGTCATCTATATAAATGTATAGATATCTTCTTCATTTTAATACAGGCGAATCATTTGGAGGGGGGGTTCAAATCCACGCCAGAGCAGAAATTTGGTTCGAGAATTCTGCTCCACGTGTCCCTCACCCAAAGTCGGCTATAATGAGTACACTGACCGTACACACGGTGGGAAGATGAGACGGCGAGGCAGAGGACTCATATGCCGAGGCTAAGAAAATGAAGTCGCTAACACACCATACTCAGGGCTAACTGAAGAAACTGCTCTTCTTAGTCCAGGGCAGTCTGTATACACCGCGGACGTCTTCGCTGTCATTGCGTGTTTCGGGTTTCCTTGCGCACCGTCTACGCTGACGAAGTGAAGATTTGTCAACACTCCGACCCGTCATCCTGTGCTAAATTGGTACGTCAACTATCGTTATGCGTGCAGCGGGTTCTCTAAATAGGACGGCTAGTTACCGACTTTGGTTAAATCCGGCTAAAACTGAACTCGTCTGGCTCGGTATTATTTTAAGGATTGCCCGCCATGGCCAGTGTTGATGTCCGTCGCTTACAATGTACGACGTTGTACGTCGGCCCATCCACAGGCGTAATTTGTGGGGGGTACAAGGGGTACCCGTACCCCCCACTTTTTGGCCTGGGATACCGTACCCCCCACTTTTTGAACGATGCCAATGAATATTTCATTACTGTGCCTTCCCAGAGATCGCAATCTCCGCCTTGCTTCATGTATGTAAGAAGCTGGTGCCCCCCACTTTTGAGACCAAAGTTACGCCTCTGGGCCCATCTACCGTGTGTACATGATTTCGGAGTCTTAATTGATGATCACTTGTCGCTGATTACACACGTCAGCCATCGGACAAGTAGGCCTAGTGTCTTTTACATCGAATGATATACTTTGGGCAATATTATTATTATTACGGCTTCGTAGAAGTGATTTTTAGGTTGAGATTTGATTTAATGTTTGGTGCTTCTATGCCTTAGACATTGGAAGGAAGGACGTATGATTTTCGGTTAGTATATCTGTTAGCGTTTAACGACATCTGGTGTCTGTCTGTCTGTCTGTCTGTCTGTTCATCTGCCTGTCTGCCTGTCTGTCTGTCTATCTGTTTGTCTGTCTAAATGCAGATCTACCTTTACACTAACCTCTAACTCTTACTCTACCTCTTAGCTCTGTCTCTAACCCTATCACAGGCAGGCAGACAAACAAACTCTTTGCTTTAGCCCGTCCGTGACCTGATCTATCGGCTGAGATAGATCAAGTCAAGAACATGCTGAAGCAGAGTATCTCTTTACCATCGTGGAACACAGCGTGTGTCGTCTCCGCAGTATATGCTTCGCCTTTTACGTTACGACAGTAGAAGAGTCTATCTGTGTCCATGGCTGTGTGTGTAAAGCGATTCCGTCTCTCATCGTTGTCTCTGATGTTGCATCGATATTCTGAGGGTTCGTGACTAAAGCAGTTAGACGTTTATGGGCATCGACGTTCCTGAAGATAGGCGACGGTTGTTAGCCTATTGATCGGAGTGGGGCAAGTGGACGAGAGGGGCGACGTCGTCAATTGGTTAAACAGAACTCTTTGATGACAAACTCGATCGCTCGTCTCTCTGTCTGCCTCTCTGTCTCTGTCTGTCTTTCCCTCTGTCTGTCTTTCTCTCTGTCTGTCTGTCTCTCTCTTTCCGCCGCTACTCTCTCTGAATCTTTCTGTCTCTGGCTGTATCTCTATCTCTGTATCTCTATCTCTGTATCTCTATCTATCTTTCTATCTGTCTATCTGTCTGTCTGTCTGTCTGTCTGTCTGTCTGTCTATCTATCTATCTATCTATATATCTATCTATCTATCTATCTATCTATCTATCTATCTATCTATCTATCTATCTATCTATCTATCTATCTATCTATCTATCTATCTATCTATCTATCTATCTATCTATCTATCTATCTATTTATATATATATATCTATTCATCCATCTATCTACCTATCTATCGATTTGTATAAATATCCATCTATCTATCTATCCATCCATCCACCCGTCCGTCCAATTATCCTTGCGTTCATCCATCCATCGATCCATATATCTATCTATGTATCTTATATATATTCATCTATGAAGCTATGTATCTTTCTACCTATCCAGTACCCACCCATCCATCCATCCGTCCGTCCATCTATCCTTGCGTCCTTCCATCCATCCATATATCCATATATCTATCTATATATATTATATATATCCAACTATGCATCCATCTATGCAGCCATGTATCTTTCTACCTATCCACCCATCCATCCGATTATCCATCTATCTACCTATTTGTCTGCCTATCTGTCTGCCTGTCTGTCTCTCATGTACAGGGATACAGATAGATATTCAGTGCTGAGCAATTATTTACACAGAAGACTCCTCCATTTCTCAATGACTGGTTACGTTTCTGGTCCGAGAACATGCATGCTTAGGCCGTTTCCGTGACTTATTCAACACTTGCTTCTGGAGCGCAGGAAGCACACACCGCAAATCTGGACTTCGATTCCATCCATTAGAACTGTCGATCATATACGCTAACTGCAGCTTCGGGTTCGAAGCCTCATATCCCATTATTACTCGGCGTTTGGGGCAAATTTCGGTTTATTTATAGGTCCATGTTTGTTTATGTGTAAAGGTAATCAATAATTAAGACGGAGAGAAGAGATAGAGCGACTGAATGAAAGACGGGAGAGGAGTAATAAAATATATGGATGAAGGCAGAGTTTAGAAAGGAGGATATTAAGAGAGAGAGAGAGATTAAATGAGAGAAATACGACAGGAGATAACGATGGAACGACAACGGAATCGTCAAGAGAAACAGACAGACAGACATACAGACAGAGAGACAGACAGACAGACAGACAGAGATTAACAAAGGTTAATTTATAGCGTCTGGATTTAGAAAGCAGTGCAGATATTCTACACAACTGCCGGCGAAACTGAAACGGCTTTAGATTGATTGCTTTAATACGTTTTGTACATTCGTAGACGTATCCGGATTATGGCTTCCGATTACATCAACGCTCTCGAATAATCATAGATATGCATATATATTTATATATGCATGTACGTAGTCCTGTTTGTATATTATATATCTATAAAATGTGCAGTAATTTTGTCACACACACATATATATATATATATATATATATATATATATAATTATGATTATGTATGGATATGACACACTCACACACAACACGCAATACACCCATACATCCGCGCGCACACATATAAATGTGTGTGTGTGTGTGTGTGTGTGTGTGTGTGTGTGTGTGTGTGTGTGTGTGTGTGTGTGTGTGTGTGTGTGTGTGTGTGTGTGTGTGTGTGTGTGTGTGTGTGTGTGTGTGTGTGTGTGTGTGTGTGTGTGTGTGTGTGTGTGTGTGTGTGTGTGTGTGTGTGTGTGTGTGTGTGTGTGTGTGTGTGTGTGTGTGTGTGTGTGTGTGTGTGTGTGTGTGTGTGTGTGTGTGTGTGTGTGTGTGTGTGTGTGTGTGTGTGTGTGTGTGTGTGTGTGTGTGTGTGTGTGTGTGTGTGTGTGTGTGTGTGTGTGTGTGTGTGTGTGTGTGTGTGTGTGTGTGTGTGTGTGTGTGTGTGTGTGTGTGTGTGTGTGTGTGTGTGTGTGTGTGTGTGTGTGTGTGTGTGTGTGTGTGTGTGTGTGTGTGTGTGTGTGTGTGTGTGTGTGTGTGTGTGTGTGTGTGTGTGTGTGTGTGTGTGTGTGACTGTGGAGCTTGAGTGAAAGCATTGAATGGGCATTTTATAGGCACATCCTCTGGCGTTTGACTCTGATCAATGCGTAGGTCGTCAGCTCCGTCGGTCGCTCGGTCGATTGGTCAAAGGAGTCAGCAGCGCCTTCGATATGAAGCGTTTCGTTGTGTCATCACCTCCATCACCTCCATGATGGTGTGGGAGTTGAGTGGAGGAGGAAAAGGAGGAGAACGCGGACGAGGAGGAGAGGTTGTATTTGGAGAAGTAGGAACGGCAGAAGGAGATGGAGCAAAAGGAGAAGAAGCTGGAGGGGAAGGAGAAGGGAGAGAGAGTAATACGAGGAGAAGGAGGAGTAGAAGGAGAAGGAGGAGGAGCAGGAGGAGATGGAGCAGAAAAGGAGAGCAGAAGGAGGAGAAGAATGAGAAGGAATAGGAGTAGTATAGTGCCATGAAAAGGACGAGGTAAAGGAAGAGGAGGAGCAGGAGGAGGAGCAGGAGGAGCAGGAGGAGCAGGAGGAGCAGAAGTAGGAGCTGAAGCAGAATAAGGAGCAGCAGAAGAAGGAAGATGAGGAACAGGAGAAAGAGGAGAGGTTGCAGCGCGCGATTGTTGTTCTTGATTCGGGTTGACATCTAAATTGAAGTTCGCGGGCATCTCCGACTCACAAAAAGTGCAATCAGATAAACCGCTGCAGTCAGCAGCAGCAGCCGATAGATGAAAGACAAGGCATCTTTCGCCTCCTCGGTCGTCATCATCCTCAAAGTCCTTCCTTTCCTATCTAATATCGGACGATGCACTTAACGACGACGACAAGGCGTCATTACACTGCGCCAAATCAAATGCATGTCATCTCCTGACGTTATCACACCAATATGTGAGAAATAAGTATCTTATATATTCGTTTTTAATATTTTCCTTTATTTATTTAATTAAGTAAATAATTTTTTATCCAGCATTTAAGGGATGTAATCTTATGGCTGTCAGGTCTGTTGACTATATTGAACGGTAGGCCTATACGAATTGTGGAACACTGGGATTTATAGCGACTAGATAGCTATTAACGATCCTGTTGATTTGATGATTAGGGTTATTAGGCCCCTATTATTATTATTATTATTATTATTATTATTATTATTATTATTATTATTATTATTATTATTATTATTATTATTATTATTATTATTATTAGCCCTATTACTACAAGCATTTTTGACGCGCGCAAGGTCACACAGAAATGCGAATCTGAGGCGCGGTTAGTCAGCCGCCAGGTGAAGAGAAATTAGATATCCGCATGTTTGAAACCTAATGGGAAATATCAAATTTTGAGGCGTTTCTTAAAGGAAGAGATAGAGTTCGGGCATCGAACAGACATTGGTAGTTGGTTCCATTGCTTGGGGGCAGCAACAGTGCTACATCGAGGCTCAACCAGCAGACCCGAAGATCTTAGACTGCGGGAAAGGACTACGGAGATGATAGTGGTTGAAAAAAGGAGTGCTCGTTGTAAGGGTTTAATAGGTAAAACAGGCCAGTTTAAATCTTATTATGAATTCAATAGAGGCAGAGCAGCTGACCGAGCGGGGTTAAGGAGTTTTTACGAGTAGGCCTACATAAACGTGTACCACGTATTAACGTATAGGCCTACGTATACGCGGGAAAGAATATTTTGGATGCGTTGAAGCCTCGATTTAACCTGACCTCTGAGATACATGCGCGCACAGTGTTGCCTTCCTCTTTTATACAGGATTTGGTCTGGCGTCTCCCGTGAAACGGCAGTGACATTTTTGCACTTAGCTACTGGAATTCCAACAGTTAAATATCTTATGTCAATCATGCACTTAGGCCTAGCTACTGAAATTCCAACAGTTTAACATATTTGTCCTGAAATACCGCTTCCGTTAAGAGGAAAATTTATGCGCTGAGCTCACTGTTATAGGCTCGGGGCAATACCAGCATATTTGCGATTTGGAGGATCCGTAGTTTAACGACATCTTATGGCACCAAGGACCGTTGACGTCGACATGAATTACTTTGAACAGTTGAATCCGTCGTTCAACGACATCTTGCGGCGATAAATTATCAATACCGGTTAAGCAGATTAATTATTATACAAAAACTGCAGTTCGTATTTGCTGTATGTTGCAATGGTCTACAATTTCTAAACCTGCTTTTAAATTACTTAATTCACTTAAATACTCAGTTCACTTAAACTGACTGATATAACGAAATATTAAACTGTCATATTTATGTTTCGTTATCATAACAAGAAGTTGCCAGTTAGCATTTGACGGTTATTTTCGTAAAGGTAATAAACCACAGCTGTGATCATGGGGGTCCGGAGGGGGGTCAAGGGGGCATTTGCCTCCCCTGGATTTTGAAAATATTTTACAAAAATAAAAGTTTTCGATTATTATGATTATTCCAACAGTCCCAACACGATTTTCAATTCGAAAAATCACTCAACTATTTAGGTAAGTCAGCTATTCTATGCAAAAAACGTCATTTGTAAATATCAAACGGGGGTCATGGCCGGATTCCCCCCCCTCCCCCAGATCCGCCCCTGTAACTGCCAATGATACATCTGAATAATGACTCAGCAATATGCAATAATTATTAACGAATTAACCGATTACGTTACTAATATGTTACTATGCTAATTTGTCTGTTTTGTTCTGATATAAGCGTCTGTTTTTGTCTGTCATTTATCTTAACTTCGGTCCACATTAAGTTTTATGTGTGTTGGTCGTAGGAACCATTTTGTACATAAGCGATACATCAAAATAAAAGCAATTAGGCAAGGACCCATATAACACACAGGACTGGAAAGTCCTAACTAAACATCATGGGACTCGTTGGGAAGACTGTGAACCGCAGCGTCTCTAGCGACCAAAAGTATCAGTGCAGTTTCAAAGTATATCATATTGCATGTACGTTTACTTGTTCAATTACGTCTTGGGAAATTGAAATTTGCAATAATCATATTTTGTTTTGATTTCCTCTTCAGTAATAGCATTAAGCCATATCGTCCACTGCTTCTGTTTATAGTAATACCTTGTAGTTATGTAGGCCTACCACTTCTATCGAAGAGGAAATTGTCGTTGGCTATTCGAAGATTATTTACCAATCTTCCATTTAGGCCTACATTATTTAAATCCTGCCTCAGTGTTGATTAGGCTGAGTGTCATTACTCTTTTCAATATGCATAGGCTACGTATGGCCTCGATCCCACCTAGTGTACATGCATATATGGCTTTGGTTTTGACTTGATTACGGCTTGGTTTTGGTGTGCCATCGGTTGATGCCTTGTGCATTAGACACCGGCGCGATAGAATTAAGTTACTAATTGCAATACATAAGTACATTCTATGCGGATCAGAACGCTGGTCAATGCGAAAACAAGATAAGAAAGGAATTCTCACAGCAGAAATGAGTTGGCTACGAAAAATTTCAGAGATTTCAAGACAATAGAAAATTAGAAACGGCGACATCAGGCAATTATTGCGTAGGCCGTATCCAAAAAGAAACTCTGCTAAACAAAGTCATTCAGCGAAGACTCCGACGATTCGTAATTGTAACATATCGCCGATGGCCTAGTCCAATAAATGCGTTATATTATTCTGCACATGGAAAATTCACTCATCCGTGAAGAGGCGGATGGTTGGCTACCTTTGCAGAGGCGGGAAGAGGGAGTGGAAAACAGGAGCAGATTGTCAGATGTGAATTTAAGCGCAGCTAAGTTAAAACGTTAGTGTGAAAAGATCGATTCGAATCGAACGAGTTTTCTTGCTAAAAGAAGTTACAAGGAAATAATTTCATGAATATTCTGTACGGTGTGAGGGGAATAAAGGCAAGCAAAGGGTCGGTGTAGCATGAAGAGAACCCAACCGGCTTTTGGTCACAGTCATATATAGAATGTCAAATTCAGAAATCCACTCGATGCTCTGCATGCAAGATTGAAGGCAAGATAAATAAAGGCAGACCAAGACTTCAATGCATGTAGCTCAGCTTAGGCTACTGTAGTTTAACTTGGACAATATTGTCTAACATCAGTATCAGCCTGAAGCGGTAAACAACCAACAGACATGCAAATGTCCATAACTCATATGCATCATTTTCATGTATAGGCCTATTAAAAAAATAATCGACAAGTGATAATATGGTTCAGCCCACTGACAAATGTCATACAGGACTGGTAACTCTTTATCAAACGTCGTGTGATGAGTTGGTGAGACTGTGCACCGTATCGTATATACATTTTTATACGAGTTTCCTTCAAGGCTTCCTAAATGTATGGATTCATTGGCATTCTAAGCTTACGCTATGGATACACGAGGAGTAGGCCATAATGTAAAGAAAAAGAAGAAGAATGAGAAGAACAAAAACAAGAAGAAGAACAAGAATTCGGAGAAATAGAATGAAGAAGAATGCGAAGAAGATGTCGTTAAGAATAATCATGGTGTCGACAGAACAGCCCTGATCTAGCAATTCGTGTCAGAGCAATAATTCACAAAACAAACACACAGTCCGCTATAGTTAGAAGAGAGACCTACAGCGAGAAACACAGGTCTACCAATTTTGGATTTGGCTTATTTAGGTCGCACACACACACACACACACACACACACACACACACACACACACACACACACACACACACACACACACACACACACACACACACACACACACACACACACACACCTACACACACACACACACACACACACACCTACACACACACACACACACACACACACACACACACACCTACACACACACACACACACACACACTAACACACACACACACATAATATTATATACATTTGCATATAGCTAGGCCTATATATATGACTTCCAGAGTCTGTTTCTATATATAAATATACAACATAGAAAGATGTGCATATATGTGTGTCCGTATATGCATCTATATGTTGTATATATATATATATATATATATATATAATATACATACCCAACACTAATAAAGTTATATATACACATATATATATATATGTATAACTTGATTATTGCTGGAAGATATCAAATGACAGCTAGACATTATACTACGTATAGCATCTGTCTTCTGCCCGCTAAGTCTGTTTATTGTTCACTGATCCAAACGCAGTACTAATAGACTTTTGTTATCAGTATCCAGATACGCAGTCTGTATAGTGAAAGCCATTTACATACATACATATATGGCAGAAATGGGCTACATAAAATATATGTATGTACGAGCGTGTGTGGGCGGATGATGGTGTTTGTGTCGGCTGCTGCAGCTGTCAAGCTGGATGCGGAAAATAGGCGCTGCCAGTGGCATTGGGTTTCAGATGCTCCGACTTAACGCACTTTCAGTAATCGAATTATACACAAATTGAACACGACACACGTTCCACTGTTTCCCATATGTAAAATTTATATATAGTACAGATCATATGCGTATTGTACAAGCATACACTGCGCGGTATACAGTCTCACAAGCATCTGTTTCAACGGCGGCATGCAGATGCTGGCGGGGGCGTAACTTTGGTCTAAAAAGTGGGGGGCACCAGTTTCTTATATACACGAAGCCAGGCTGAGACTGTGATCTCTGGGAAGGCACAATAATAAAATATTGATTGGAATTGTTCAAAAAGTGGGGGTACGGTACCCCAGAACAAAAGTGGGGTACGGGTACCCCTCGTACCCCACAAATTTCGCCTATGGATGCTGGGAGATATTTGCTGGTATACCATTCAAATCGTATCCGACTCATCTTCGAGGGAGAAACTTTGGAGACGTATAGTTCATTCAAAGCCACGGTTCAAAGTACGTTAAACACTGGAAACTAGATCTACTCTATATTATACTACTAAGGGTATATATAGGCAACGGTAAGTGGTTTAACGACGCTCTGTCGTAACAAAGATGAAAGCGTCGCCCATAGGCGTAATTTGTGGGGGGTACGAGGGGTACCCGTACCCCCCACTTTTTGGACTGAGGGGTACCGTACCCCCTCCCCCACTTTTTAAACAATGTCAATCAATATTTTATTATTGTGCCTTCCCAGAAATGGTCTTCATATGAAAAACGTAAGTGGAAAGAAATTGGTACCCCCACTTTTTAGACCAAAGTTACGCCCCTGGCGTCGCCCTCCCCTTTATCCAGTTTCTGCCGGCGTCAACGGACTTTATTGCCATAACATGTCCTTAAACATTGGCTCAATCCAAAAGCCCAACTGGATAAATTAGATACTTATTAGGCTGTATTAATAGGCCTATATATGCCATGCGAATGGTGAAGACTCTTCCAAATAATTTCTGCCAACGTCAGCTGCCTTTGTTATCATAAGATGTCGTTAAACATTCGCTCCAACTGTAGAGATTCTGTTTCTGACTGATCAACCAATTTCAGTCATCAAAGTAAGTTTCTGGTTTTTGTTGATCGCTAATCAACTGCTTATAATTCCGTTGTTTTGACCGAGGAGTTTTCGCGCCACATATACGACCCGGATTTAATTAAGAAGATCAAAAGTGTTCACGCTCTCAAAGAACAATTGAAATTCCGTCTACTTTGTAATTCTAACTATTGTGTAACTCTAAGTACTGTCATTGTTCACGTTCTCAAAGAACAATTGAAATCCCATCTATTGTGTAACGCTAACTATTGTGTAATTCTAAGTACTTGCGCTGACTACTGACATTATATAGTACCACAGAAGTATCACAAGGCAGAGAAACAAACGTTATCACATAATGCCACACATAGGCGTAATTTGTGGGGGATACGAGGGGTACCCGTACCCCCACTTTTTGGACTGCGGGGTACCGTCCCACCAGAGGCGCGTTTACAGAATATGGGGCCCTAGGCGCAAACATTTTGGGGGCCCTTCTGAACTTATAGACTGAGAGTCTGAGACTCTGGTGGTGCTTAGTCTATCATGTGCTTTTTCCGCTTTTCACTTTCTTGTCTAGCGTTCGCGATCTACGTCCGAGTGACCCTTTACAATTGTCTCACCTGTACTGAACATATTTCCAAACTGACCAAACACTTCCTACTTTAACCTAATGCGCTTTAGGGCTAAATCCGTCGCTCTGTCTCATCTCCGATTTTCACTTCGATTGTCCATGCATTTGTCTGCTCTAGACTTGACTACTGTAATTCCTCCTCACTGGTCTTCCCAATGTCCGTCTCGCTCCTCTTCAGTCCGTTCTCAATGCTGCTGCTAGACCAATACTGCCCGTGTTTCTCGATTCTCTTAAATCACCACCTTAATGGCAGAATAATTCCACTGGCTCCCACTTTCAGCCCGCATCCAATTCAAGGTCCTCGATGACATCCTCGTCTGAGTCGTCTCTGAGGTTCAATTTGGTTTTGCTCCGAAATATTTATGTGACTTAATTCATCGCCCTCACTCTGCTGCTTCTCTCCGTCCTCTTCGTTCCTCTGACCGTTTGGACCTCCTCGTTCCCGTGTCAGGGTTTCACTGGTTCAATCTAGGTCTTTTGCCTCCATTGGCCCTGCTCTTTGGAATGACATTTCTCCGTCCGTTCGTTCTTCTATTCTCTCAGGTAACGTCTCTTCCACTTTTACCTTTCTTAAAACTTGCTTTTTCTCTCGAGGTTTCTCGTAGTGGAAGTGCTTCTGAATGGCCCTCCCGCTAGAAGCGCTCTATTATAAATGTCCGAATACAATGTGCTGCTGTGCAAAAACCCGCGAAGTTGAACTTGAAGCCTTTTTTGTGAGTGTTATTGACACTGTGCACTGTAGTTGTGATTAGTTATAGAAGCTATTTTTAAGGAATGTGAAGTTATTTGATTTAATGATTTTAGTACTTACAATAATACATTTTTATGTGAATGCTAAACTGTAAAAATAAAAATAGGTTATATTTAAAATAATTCAAAATTCACTAAAGTTATTTTTTATAATTTAAAAAATATTTTCCTTCGTTTGGGTAGCCCTCTAGGATTTGGGGGCCCTAGGCGCGCGCCTAGTGCGCCTACAGGTAAACGTGCCTCTGCGTCCCACCACTGTTTTAACAATGCCAATCAATATTTTATTATTGTGCCTTCCCAGAGATCGCAGTCTCCGCCTTGCTTCGTGTATTTAAGCAATTGGTACCCCCACTTTTTAGACCAAAGTTACGGCCTTGATGCCACACATCAGAGAAGATTGTCTGACTGTCACTTGACTTCCACGCAGAAAAGTATCCTAATGTTTAGCAGGCCAGAATAATGTCCATGAGTAGCGACACTGCTAAGTGGGTGCATTATTGTGGCCACGGTCACTAAAACAATCACCACTCCCTTAAACGCAGACGCGACCGACCAGTAAAGCTCCATAGATCCAAACAGACCACTATACGACGACCTAGGCCACCGGCCCGACCCATGCGGACGCAGAAACGCTTATAGACCTACAGGCCTATATATGGCCATGGCCACCACGGCCAATAGGCCTTCGACGATTCCATCCAAAATATTTATATAGCGCCGGAGACAGAACTTGATCGTCCGCTTGGTCGTCGGTATTTGCGCAGCAATCGAGGAATACGACGCGAGACGAAGCTATTTGCAGAGAGACGAGAGCAACGGACCTTTGAAATGACAGGCTGCTGATGCTGCTGATGCTGATGCTGCTGCTGCTGATGCTGCTTGGTCGACGGGCCATCGATTGATGCAAAGGGTATCATTGCGTGGCGAGGCTTCTTCTTCTTCGGCGGAGGCTGACGACGCTCTGTTTGCACCCTCAGACGCCTCCATGCCACCTTTCCACGCACAGTTTGCCTTGCCACCCACAATTCATGGATCACTCCTATCTTTCTTTATATATATTTCCATCTGTTCATTTGTCTGTCTATCTGTCTGTCTGTCTGTCTGTCTGTCTGTCTATCTGTCTGTCTGTTTGTCTGTCTGTCTGGTTTTAGCCAGGTGTTAGGGGGATAGAGTAGTGGTAACACTCATGGTCAGGAGAGCATAAGGTACGCGGATCGACTCCCGTAACACCCCTCTAGGGCGGCGCCTTGCATGGCTGCTAAACCGTGTGTTTAATTAAGATATTGATTGTACTTTCATGTTTCAGTGTAATCTTACTGCGTCTGTCGGTTTGAAATAATAAAGAATATAATTATTAATTATTATACACCCTATACCGATTGAGGGCTATGTCTGTTGAAGAGCCATAGCACGACAGCGGCAACTAAGCAATCGGAGAACAGCGCTTTGAGCAACAAATCCATTGCTAAGACGAAACTCAGGGTAAAAGTAATTGTTATTGTAATCAGACATTTATATAGCGCCTCCGTATGGGAAAACATAATCAGTGGCGCTGTCTGCAGTTTTCTAAACGATGATATGGCGAAGAAAAGATGAACGGTTGATCAGTTTGAACAGGCAATGCTCAGCAGAAGTCTCTTCGCTCGGCCGTCTGTCTGTCTGTTTCTCTGTCTGTCTGTTTGTCTGTTTGTCTGTCTGTCTGTCTTTTGCACAACGGTATTGTCTGTGGGCCACGGTAGCCGATTAGTCAAAGCACTAGCCTTTAAACGCAAAGAGTATGGTTTCGATCTTCCTCTGAGACGATTACCGCGTATAAGAACCTTGAAGAAGCCCCACCACCGATTGATATCTTATTCATTCATTCAGTCGTTCAGAGAATTTATATAGCGCCTCGCCCAAGATATATCTACTCAAAGGCGCTCCCGGCACTACTTCGACGGAAAAGCGTTTGTAGAAAGTGCGTGCAGAATCCCTTGCTTTAAGACAAAACGCAGATCCAAAAGACTATTCCATGTGGATCCAAATGGAGACCATTCCAGGTGGATCAAAATTAAGATCATACCAGGTGGATCCAAAGGGAGACCATCTCAGGTGGATCCAAAGGGAGACCATTACAGGTGGATCCAAAGGAAGACCATTCCAGGGGGATCAAAAGGAAGACCATTCCAAGTGGATCCAAAGGAAGACCATTCCAGGTGGTTCCAAAGGGAGACCATTCTAGGTGGATACAAAGGGAGACCATTCCAGGTGGATCCAAAGGGAGACCATTCCAGGTGGATCAAAAGGAAGACCATTACAGGTGGATCCAAAGGGAGACTATTCCAAGTGGATCCAAAGGGAGACCATTCCAAGTGGATCAAAAGGAAGACCATTCCAAGTGGATCCAAAGGGAGACCATTCCAGGTGGATACAAAGGAGGGCCATTCCAGGTGGATCCAAAGGGAGACCATTTCAGTGGAGAGACCTAACCCCAACCACTGAAAAATCTCGATGCACTAAGCTAACGATGTTATAGACGTTCCTGGATACGACTACATTTGGTGAGTGAGTATCGAGATTTCTGCTCCACCTGCACCGCATAGCACACTCAGCTGTAATGCGTCCACTGACCGTACACTGTCGGTGGGAAGATGAGACGGTGAGGGAGAGGAATGGCCACCCTTCCAAATACGCCGAGGTTAAGAAAATGAAGTCGCTAACACCTCACACCCATGGTTGCCTTAGGGTTTGCTTAAGGGGCTGCTGTCATCTTATCTTCTCTTATATGTAAATATATGTATGCACACACATCTATGTCTACCTTCATACTTTAGAATGAAGTAGGGCGTCTCATTGTTGCTGTCCTCGTTGTTTGTGATTCCGACTTCCAGGCGGTTCGTCGTTGAGAAGTAGACCTGCCTCTCCCTGGCCACTCCTCCGCCGCACAGCGTCACCCTTCGAGGTCCGTTAGCCAGCTGCTCTTGAACGATGGCGTACGACGGGCACTGGGTGCCCCGCGACCCATGACCCACGACCTTTGCCCTGGCAACGTTGAAGTCGAGAAGGGTGATCCGGATGCGTTGACCGGGGCTCGTCTCTATTGTCCAAGGGTTGCTGAGGCCACCGCATCCCGTTTCCTCGGTGACGATGCTCGCCAGGTAGGCTGAAGGTACGGACACAGGAATCGCTCGACCGTCGCCATGACACTTCTGGGCAGGAGTCAGAACTACGATAAAGAAAACAGTGCCAGCTACTATGAGCACGATGGATGGATAGACAGACAGATAGACAGACAGACAGACAGACAGACAGACGGATAGACAGACATACAGGCAGACAGATGGATGGATGGATGGATGGACGGATGGATGGATGGATGGATGGATGGATGGCTGGATGGATGGCTGGATGGATGGATGGATGGTTGGATGGAATATGGACGAACGGATGGATTACATAGGTCGGCCTGACCTTTAGAAAGATATTTAGGAAGAGTGGAAGACAATGTATTCTATTGCAACTCTACGAAATATCTCGATGCCATAAAAATGATGCGTCAGAAAGATCAGGTCGTTCACCGGCTCCATTTTGGAAGTCCTCTTAAGAGCAAAGCCGAATAAGTGCTACGCAAACTAGTCAGTTGCTTGGAGACCCGTTAAAGAGGGCCCTCGATTGAAGTCAGAATTTCTCCAACGACAAAAAGTGACGGAATTAATTATACCAGCTTTTCGTTCATAGGAACGAATCCTCAGTTCTTCATTTTAAATAAAACTTTGTACGGTTGCTATCTGTTAAATTTCAGAGGCCCAGAATTAGCTGCACTCTGTTTATGATATGTCTGTAGGGCATCACATATGGATGGCATCCTATCAATCTATTGTATGCATAATATCCTATATGTAGGATATAGATAAATAGATAGACAGGCAGCCAGACAGACAGACAGACATGCAGATAGACAGACAGACAGATAGACAGACAATCAGATAGATAGACAGACAGACAGATAGAGACATGGGCTCTATAGATATTTAAATATATAGGATAGATTACATCCGGTAATAAGAAAAGTCGAAGCACGGAATCGACATAAACGGGCAGTGAGCCTATGGACTCAAAGAACCAAGGAAGGAAGGAAAGAAGCAAGCAAGCAAGGAATAAAGAAAGCAAGAAAGGAAGAAGAACGAAGAAATAAAAAGGAAGTACGGAAGTTAGACAGAAAGGGAAAAAGGAAAGGAAAACGGAGGAAGGAACGAAAAAGAAGGCATGCTGTTAGGTCTTGGGTTGTATACTACCTGGAATGCAGGTATATCCAGCCTCTAGGTATGGCTTCAGATCTTCGGGGCAGGGTTTCGTCTGGGCAAAGAGTGCATCTGGGATCGTAATCTCGCAGACCCTTCGTCCAGAGCACCTGCAGTCTGCCAGCTCAACGACGTCTGAGGAGCAACCAATGTGACCGTAGTCGATTTTTGCGCACCTGCTCAGAGTCATTCGACCGTAGCGCGCGTGAGTCATAAGGATGACGTAACCTTCGTCGCAAACGGCGTTGAAAATCTCGTTCTCACAAAAAGGCTTGAACAGTTTCGAAACACCTGTAATGCAATTTCAAATATAATGATGATGATGAAGAACACAATGCCAACCGATCAACGCCCGACACACACGTCATCAACTTATATCCATACAATGTATATAAAGATAGATGGATAGATAGATAGATAGATAGATAGATAGATAGATAGATGGATGGATGGATGGATGGATGGATGGATGGATGGATGGATGGATGGATGGATGGATGGATGGATGGATGGATGGATGGATGGATGGATGGATGGATGGATGGATGGATGGATGGATGGATGGATGGATGGATGGATGGATGGATGGATGGATGGATGGATGGATGGATGGATGGATGGATGGATGGATGGATGGATAGATAGATTGATAGATAGATAGATAGATAGATAGATAGATAGATAGATAGATAGATAGATAGATAGATAGACATCGATTAATATATATAGGCCCCTATGCTTATGGATACCTATCTATCTATTAATATATATATATATACATATATATATTAATGGATGGATTAATGGATGGATATACGTTTATGGAAGTTACTAATGATTGCAGAACTTCTATAGCGCCACGTCAGTTATGCTCAATTAATCAGTCGATGGTCGCGGCTAAACAGTCGGTTGATTTTCATGTCAACCGTGTAAGGTCAATGTATTCAATTAGGTCAATGTATTCAATTAGGTCAGTGTATTCAATTTATAACTGAGAGACGCAAGTGTTGCAGAAATCTCGAAACATCTTCCTGTCTTCTGCTCCTTTTGGTCCTGTGACAGGCAGGGGCGTAGCCAGACTTCAATTCAAGAGGAGGCAACTACTGCTTGTCAAAACTTGTATGCAGTGGCGGCGATCTTGTTTCAGAGGTGAGGAGAAAATTTTTCAGCGTCCGAAGGGCGGTCGCAAAACTTCTGAGAATTTCAGAATTTCGCTTTCAGAAAAAAAAATTTGTTCCATTTATGTTACGAAAAAGTTGATGACCTTTTTTTAGTCATTAACACATTCGAAGACTTACTTTCTTCTTCAAATCAAGAGGAGGCAAAATGCACCTCTGCTGGGGTGTACTTGAGGACGCAGGGCTATAACCCATGGAAAATTTTTAAATCCACAAAACCAAGAGGAGGCAAATCCTCTTGCCTCCATGTAGCTACGCCTATGGTGACAGGATTCTTCAGTCACCAAAACTATACACAGATTTAAAGCACACTTATCTACCGAACTCCTTCCGATTTTCAATTGCCCGCCGGCCTTTCTGATCACGATAAACTGTTGAGAAGACACTGGTGTCTAAGTGGTGTCTAGTATATGGTATCTAGATAGTAGATACATCACTCAGGGAGATATATAGGCGCTGTGAATAGGACGTTAGCAAGCAAAGCGAATGAAAGCAATGGCCGCATAGCTCGGTTAGTAGTGCTTGAGAGGGATGTAGGGCCACGTGAACCAACTAAGCCACCCATCCTTGCATGGTCATTAAATGAATATCATCTGGTAGCTGAGAGGGACAAATTAGACCACGTTCTAGGCGGTCAGTTACACTAGTTAAGAAGGTTTTAATTTTTTTAAACTTTATTACGCATTTATTAAGCGCCACTATCTAATGACAAAGGAAAAATCGATGGCGCTGGCAAATTGTGCGTGATGACCAACCATCAATCTTTGGCGTTGAACAATTGTGAGTCATCCCAATCCCATAGAACCGTGAAATACTCGTGTTCGCCTCGATCAATCATCAAGTCGAGTGACAACCCTATGTGGTCCTCAGATAATCAGGTCACAAAACTATTATGGCAAATTGTCACGCCGTGTCATGTAATGACGTATCGTATACTGTGACGTGATGACATACCACTGTAAGTCACGACACGTGAAATCTATGTACATTGGCCAATGAAAGCTTTTTATTGCCTGCATGGCCTTTGCTCATTTCTTGATGGTTTTATCAGGGCGCTCGATAGTGTAGTGGTTAGCGTGCTGGACTGTCAATCGAGATGTCGGGGTTCAAATCCCCGACAGGGCAGAAATTTGGTTCCAGATTTCTGCTCCACCTGCGCCCCTTCTCAACTCAGCCAACTCAGCTATGATGAGTACACTGACCGTACACTGTCTGTGGGAAGATGAGGCGGCGAGGGAGAGGACTGGCCATCCGCCCTCATTGTATTGTATTGTATTGTATTGTATTGTATTCGGATATTTATAAAGCGCTTCTAGCGGGAGGGCCATTCAGAAGCGCTCCCAGTGCGATAGACCCCGAGAGAAAAAGCAAGTTTTAAGAAAGGTAAAAGAGGAAGAGACGCTACCTGAGAGAATAGAAGAACGAACAAACGGAGGAAGCCCATTCCAAAGAGCAGGGCCAATGGAAGCAAACGACCTAGATTGAGCCAGTGAAGTCCTGACACGGGGAACGAGGAGGTCCAAACGGTCAGATGAACGAAGAGGACGAAGAGAAGCCGCAGAGTGAGGGCGATGAAATAAGTCACATAAATATTTTGGAGCGAAACCAAGCTGAGCCTTAGAGACAAGGATGAGGACCTTAAATTGGATGCGGGCAGAAAGCGGGAGCCAGTGGAGTTCTTCTGCCATAAAGGTGGTGATATGAGAGAATCGAGGAAGACGGGCAATTAATCTAGCAGCAGCATTGAGAACGGACTGAAGAGGAGCAAGACGGACTTTGGGAAGACCAATGAGGAGGGAATTGCAGTAGTCAAGTCTAGAGCAGACAAATGCATGGACAATTGAAGTGAAAATTGGAGATGACAGAGAGCGACGGATAGCTCTAAGGCGCCTTAGGTGAAAATAGGAAGTGCGAGTGAGTTTGGAAATGTGTTCAGTAAAGGTGAGAGAATTGTCAAGGGTCACTCCTAGATCACGAACGCTAGACGAGAAAGTGAAAAGCGGAAACCTTTGAGACAGCACAGCAAAGTCGAGTTTTTTAAGTTGCTGAGGAGTGCCAAACCAGATAAACTGGGTTTTTGACGAATTGAGGGAGAGGCGATTGCAAAATTGAGGGAGAGGCGATTGCAAAATATTCCGAGGCTAAGCAAAATGAAGTCGCTAACACTTCATATACCCATGGCTGCCTCTGGGCTAGCTTAAACAACAGCCCTTCATCTTCGTTATCGGATGACATGCTTCGCTGTCGTTGCCCGTTTGAATGGACGTCGCAACATTTCAGGCCAGTGCTTGTCCGATATAGAAACATCTGCCCATGTATAGCAGGGCGTAAACTAACGCGTTTTCAGACACAAATCGTGCAGGTGACAAGGTTGAGTGTGCAGATGCCTTGTGTAGTTTTGAGGGATTAGCTAACGCCAACTACACACGATTTCATTCTAAAACCTGAAATTTTACTTAAAAGTTCAAATAAAATTTGACAGTGTCAAGTTTTATTTGAACTTTTAAGTAAGATTTGAGGAAGATTGTGTAGTTGACATTACTGAATATTTTAGGCATTGGCATATATAGGCATTAGGCCAGTCTTGTTGTCAAGACCTTGAACCTTAAGACCAAGACCAAGACTTTGAACCTCGAGACCAAGACCAAGACCTTGAACCTCGAGACCAAGACCAAGATCAAGACTTTGAATCTCAAGACCAAGACCAAGACTTTGAACCTCAAGAGCAAGACCGAGACCAAGGCCCAAAGAAATCATATTCAGTGCTAGACTTCTTTTCCTAAAAAAATTGTCAAGTCGAAACTCGCTATCGTGAGTCTTTTATTTTATTCAGGCAAATTAACTTTAAATGCAGACTGCAGAGAATTCCGAATTTGTATTTACAAAAGTCCGTCATGCAAAATGTTATTCCAAATGCCTTTTGTATTTTATAAAAACCAATTCGCTCAGGATTTTCTGACCAAGACGTGCCTTGTGGGGCCTCATAAAAATTCCGCCATGCGAAAAAATAGATGCTGAAGTCGCTGGCACACACAGTAGCTTTCCAAGCACTGGATGTAAATGTACAAATCGTGAGCCTTTTTGAAATCCTCCCACGGTTTATCAGACCGTCTGGCTTCAGAAAAGTCTCGGCAGGGCTTCCAGACACAGCATAACTTAGTTGCTGCCACCGATGGGTTTTCCTGACCAACAAGACTTGCATCCGTCCGTAGGTATTTGTCGTTCATATTTGACAGCCGGTTTTGGTCTTGCGAGACCAAGACCAAGACTTTGAACCTCAAGACCAAGACTTTGAACCTCAAGACCAAGACCAAGACCAAGACTTTTGGTCTCAAGACCAAGACCAAGACTTTTAAAAACGAACTCGAGCGCACTCGAGACCAAGACCTTGGTCTCGAACGAACTCGAGCGCACTTGAGACCAAGACCTTGGTCTCGAACGAACTCGAGCGCACTTGAGACCAAGACCTTGTTGTCTTCGAGACCAAGACCTTGGTCTCGAGGACAACAAGTCTGCATTAGGCATAATCGGTATGCCATTCGGCAGCCTCTCGCACAGACGCTCGGGTTGTATACTGAAGTAGCTATAAAGGTCTGGAACAAGATCACACATTTTCTTATCGACTTATGTCTTTATTATAGAAAATGACTCCAGACGGATAACATACAGGCATAAATAGTCTGACTTTGTGACTTTGTGACTTTATGGCTTTACGACTTTATGACTGTCTATCCATCTTTATCTAAGTAAGAGTAAACGAACGAACGAAGGAAAGAATGAATGAAAGAATGAATGAAAGAATGAATGAAAGAATGAATGAACGAATAAATATGGCCTATAAATATAATTCCAGCAAATTGGCTCTCACATGGACATCTGCATTTTGTTTAATAGCATGTATATAACTATAGACATATATACCATACATACCCACAAACGTACATACATACATACATACACACATACATACATACATACATACATACATACATGCATACATACATACATACATACATACATACATACATACATATGTGGCGGTCAAGGCCACGGTGCGTAAGTGGGAGGATTTATTTTATGCGAATAGCATCGTTTTCTTTAAGTTTACATGCGAAGGGAACAGCATCGTTTCTCTTAATTTTACATGCGAAGGCCCAGCATCGATCATTTAATTTTTATTTAATTTCAATAGGCGACAGTCCGGCAACGACCGTGATAGGGAAGCCCGATCGACGGTGTAAAGCCAGTGCATAGCGAGCAGACGCGTTAATTTGGGATGCATAGAGCCTGCCTCACAGTGCGCTGCTTTATACGTGAAGAGTTGGTTCGACTCTTCATACATAGCAATACTGTCAAACAGCGTTGTTGGTTAGCGATTCAGTTACCGATTCAAATATACTGCACTCAGTGTGGTAGGCGAGTGATTTTGGTTACGACCGAGTTAGAGTTCGAGTTTCCGGTTAGTACAAATATATTTACGGACGAAAGGGGCGTCCGAATAATATAATCAGGCGATCCCGGGTACAGCTAAAGAAGTTCACTGTTGGGAGACGGGCCGACAGCGCCGATCCGGTGGGTTGGATCCCTCAGTTGATCGCGAAGCGGTCCAGATCCCGATTGTGGGAAATCTACGGCTGAGTAATACTCGGGGAAGGATACCGTTGATACACAGGAAAACCAATTCAGTGTGAGATCGAAAACCTGGGTGAATTTGGCGACGGGCAGGAAAGTCCCTCTTGGGTTTGGAAGAACTCCGCGATCGGAGCTTGTCGGGTAACCCATGAGAGTAGAGGTGACCTTCTTAAGGTAGCCATTTTCTGGAATTCTGAAATCCTTGAAACCAAGGGTGAATTTGGCGTCGGGCAAGGAAATCCCTCTTGGAGTTCGAAGAACTCCAAGATCCGACAGTGTTTGGTTTTATCCACTGAGAAGAGTTTTACGCGAATTCGGCGTACTCGACACAAGGGAAGTTCTACGCGCTTTCGGCGTACTCGGCCGGGAGGATTTTACGCGACTTCGGCGTCTTCGGCTGGGAGAGTTTTACGCGACTTCGGCACTCGGTGAAGTGACCGTCGGGATACCTGAAAAAACCAGTTTAGTACAAAAACGATAATAAGGGTAAATTTGGCGACAGGCAGGATCGGAGCTTGTCCGGTTACCTGTGGGAGTAAGCGTGACCCTCGTTAGGGAACCAAAATTCGGAAATTCTTGGGAAAAAAATTCAGGACATTCTGGTAACCTTACGGGGTCGGCGTTACATTTGGATTGTGACACTTGGATGGCTGACACGCCGGTGGAGCGTTGGAGGGGCTCCATCGCCCGGTAACTAAAAATAGTTACTGGGAAAGACCACTGTTACCGAAAGACCGCAGTACGGGAAAAGACCGCCCGACAACTGATTACAGTGCGGTAAGACCAGGAAAACGATAGAGTCAGGAAAATCTTGTATTCAAACCAGTCGTTATTCAGAGCAAATAACTTGGTGATCGAAACACGTAGTTCCGAGAACTGACCGAAGTGCGAAGTAGGGCCCACCTCGTGCGCCGGTCGGAACACAGTTCTGCGTGCGGTTAGGGAGGTTTTAGACCTAGAACCTGTCCTATCAGAAGAGAGTGTCGTGAGACCAGTATACCGCGTTAATATTACACGTGTATATATTATCGCAAGATGTTCGCGTGTTTGAGACGGCACGACGTGACGACTCGTCAGATGTACACCTTGTCCTCTTGGACAAGAGAACGTTCAGAGTTTTCCCCTATTGACGATAACTCGAGAGTCATGAGATGCAGAATGGTACGTGAGGGTTCGGTTAAGGTGGAGAAAAAGAGAAAGTCTTTGACTAAGAGATCTCACAGGAAGCTGAGGACTCCTGCCGGCAAGAGAGCGAACCCTGTTCTAAAGGACGGCCATCCTGAGGACGAGGACGTTGCCCACCCGGCGACCGCGGCAGTGGCAGAGTCCGAAAGTGAGATGGAGCTTGACAGCGACACTGTTCGCAAACAAGCGATACCCTCGGAACCTCCTCTTGGAGAAATGGGCACTGAGAGCGGAGACAGGGAACCGCTCGTCTACAGCAGAAGTAGACAGGATAGTGACCCGGGCGACTCCAGAAGGTCAGTTGGCTGGAGCCGAACCCAGCCCGACGACGAAGCAGCGTCTCGGGTAAGACCGACACAAATTGGTACCACGTCTGATGAAGGGTTAGTTGATCTCGAGCGACGAACGTCACAAACTGGTACCAGAAGTGGGGTTCTAGCGTTTTCTTGTCACAGAACCAGGCAAGGTCAGGAAGATACCGAGGACGAGTCGGATGAAGTGCCCCATAGTGAGCACGGAGGCGCGCGTCCAAAGTTACGTAAACGGAAAAGCAAACGAAGGTTGCTTGATGAAACGGGTGCACCTGACGAAACCAGTGCATTTGAAACGGAAGCTGGAACCCGCAGTGGGCGTGAAAGAGGTTTCCATGAGGATAACGGATGGTTGATAACCGTTCCAAAGACTACTGAGGTAGTACAGAACGATGTGAATAACGAGACATTCACACACTGGCGAGAGACCGTTGGTGAGAGTAGGTTTGACAGGTCCAAACCACTCGTCGACAATAGAACGGAGAACCTTGTGCAGGTTCAAGTACCTAGTATCGTACGGGGCAGGCAACCTGTACAGTCGAGACAGGCTTGTGATAGACCAAGAGACATTGAGACAGGCCTGAAACCGCGGGGTGACGCGGTAGTGCAGAAAACGAGTGGTGACATCGTGGCGCATCAGCGAAACGAAGGTAATCGAGTACCGTTTACCAACATGGAAGAAGGTCGCCCAAGACCTGTGACCGAGGAGGTAGATTGGCAAGCGGAGATGTCTTACCTGCGACAGAGTGTGGCAATGATGAGTTCGAAACTTGAAGAACTGTCTGTTCCTGCTGCTCAGCATGCGAAGTCTTACCGACGCGAGACATCGTGGAAACCTACGGGCCCAGGTTACCAGATGGATCGCCGAGGGAAGCTGCAGATCGAAGAGCCAGCACGGAGCCGAGGTAACACAGAGACACGCGAGGAAGTTTCGCTTTCGGGAACTTCGGAAAAGTTACGTAGCCGCTATCTTCCCGAGGACAGCGGGAGAGAGTCACACAGAAAAACGGCAAGGCAATCGAGTCGACAACGTCTGTTGACAAGAGGAAGAGTTGAGGCGAAATTACGTTCGTCAGTGAGTTCTTCGGATTCAGACACCGATAGTGTTGGTCCAGAAGAGGCCATGAGAACCGGAGTCTTTGACAGGAAAAACTTCCGTCAACGAAGAAGGCACGAGAGTTATGAGAAAACTGAAAGGGAGACGTATGGTAAGGAACGTCTACCAGAGTACGAGAGACACGGTTTAAAACAGGCACTTGATAGAGAAACCGAGAGAGAATCGAACATGGGAAGAGACAGAGATCATTTGGCCTGGGATGAGACCCACGAGCGGTACTCTAAAGGGCACAAACCAGATTCGAGAAGTCGTAATTGTCTTAGGTACGACGAATCTGACAGACCGCCAGAGTCAGGAAAAAGAGATATTCGCGAAGAAGACAGAAGAGTTACGTTCGTCAACGGAAACTCTCAGAGCTCTCGCAATAAATATAAACGATCGGAGTCCAAAGACTACGCAGGTGGTGAGCCTCGTAGAAAAGGTCAGAGACAGGCTGAGTACATCTCTGATGAAGACAGTGCAACGTCAGGCGACCGAGAGATGACTACGATGTATTCTAAGTGGCGTACAGGGAAGACGTTGGGTACTCTGAGGGGACAGAGTCGGCACCGGTCAGTGGTGAGGACAGACGAGGGAAACGATTCCCGGAGTAACGATGAGGACAACCGGAGAGGAAATCCCAAGAAGAGTGTCGGAAGATCACTTGTTACGCGGACAAGAGGCGAAGACCGATCGGATCGCGGTATACGAATCAAGCTAGAGAAGTACGACGGCAAGTCAGCGATCGCAGCCTTTCTAGCAAAGTTCGAAGTTTGTGCACGGTGCAACCGGTGGAGTGATCAGGAAAAAGCAGACCAGTTAATGTGTGCCCTAACGGGTCCCGCTTCGCAGCTGTTGTGGGACATGGGTGCACAGAGGGACGTGTCTTGGCGAGAACTTGTTGAGCGGCTTAAGGCCCGGTACGGGTCTGATGACCAAACTAGCCTATATCGGATGAAACTTCGCACTTACCGGCAGGCTCACGGAGAAACGCTGAGTAGTGTAGTGCAGGAAGTAAGAAGGCTAATGGCTTTGGCATACCCAGGACCAACAAGTGATATCGTCGAGACGGTCGCTTGTGACGCTTTCATCGATGCACTGGCAAACCAAGATTTGGGGCAGAAGGTGCGCGAGCGAGAACCAGTTAACCTCGAAGCGGCGTATAAACATGCGGTGAGGTTGGATGCCTATGGTCGATCTTCGACACAAGGTGGTGATTTAGACCGGAGACACGCGAGAGTTAAAGTTACCATGGAAGACCGAAAAGACTCGAGCACTGAGGGGCAACAGTCTCGTCGTCTAGAAGATCTCGAGCGAAAGATTAAAAATCTTTCAAGAGAACTTGATCGAGTGACAATAAGTCAGAATTTGGGCATCGTTCCGAGAAAACCTCATGAAAGGGAGAACAGTTCTGATCTAGCTGTGGGAGATCAGAGGACAACCGAACCGAATGTGGGATGGCGACGGATTTATCCGCCCACACGGTTGCGTAACCCGGATATCGAATGCTACTTGTGCAAACGAAAAGGACACATAAAGCGATTTTGTCCTCAGAGAAACGCTGAGACGAATGGTGCAACCGGTACCAGTGAACCTACAAAGGCTGAACCGATACAAGAGGAAACCCAAAACCGACTGGTCAAAGGCAGTAGGGTGGCCTACGTGGTTGCGAGACTGACAGGAAAACGTATACACTGTCTACTTGATTCTGGAAGTGAAATGTCACTTGTGCCACGACGTTTCGTGCTAGACGCTGTGCTAGTACCGTCAGAACAGCGACTCCTAGCCGCTAATGGAAGTCAGATTAAGGTGGATGGTGAAACTAACCTTAAGATTGGGATCGGAAAGCAGGTGTACCCTGTACCCTGTCTAGTTACAGACCAAGTGACAGAAGTGATCTTGGGGTTATCTTGGCTGGAAGCCAATCAGGCAAGATGGGACTTCGCAAGTCGATGCGTTTTCCTTGGGAGCGAGAAGATCCCTCTGAAAGAGGTCGTTACCGAGTCCATGTGCCGGAGGGTTATTGTGCAAGAGGACATAATAGTTCCTCCAAGGAGCGAAGTTGACGTTCCAGCTTGGGTAGTATACCCGCATTTCCAAAAAGATAACGAAGATTGGACGACCATTCCAATGGAATTATCAAAAGATTTGATAATCGGACGTACGTTGGTGACAGGAAGAGACACGGAAGTGTGGATCAGGATGTTGAATGTTGGAGACAGAGATTCACTAGTCAAGAAACGGACTGAATGTCCGCTGGAGCGAGTGAACGTAGTTGATGTGACAGTTAATCGAGCCAGAACGGAATCGTATGATGAGCCTTACCGAAGCGAAAATCCGGAGAAGCCTATGGGCCCAGGTTATCCGGAGGAACGCCGAAGAAAGCAGCAAAGTACGATTGACCGGTTTGGATCGAAGATTAGTACAACGGCCAGTGTAGCGGAGCAGACGCTCAACCCACTTGCCGAACAGACCCTAAAACGACTATGGGAAGAAGTGCCAGCAGACATTTCGGAAGAAGAGCGAATCAGGTTACGAAAACTTGTGCTAACGTACAGCGCAACGTTTTCCCTTAACGAAAGTGATAACGGATTCACTTCGGTGATCCAACACGAGATCGATACGGGACAGGAGAAACCAGTTCGGCAACCTTTGAGACGTCAACCGCTTTCCATGTTACCGGAAGTTGATCGTCAGGTAGAAGACATGTTGAGACAAGGAATCATTGAACCTTCGATATCGGAATGGGCATCCAATGTCGTAATGGTTAAGAAAAAAAGGATGGCAGTATGCGTTTCTGTATCGATTACAGGCAACTGAACCTGAAGACACGGAAAGATGCTCATCCGTTACCCCTTATCCGCGAAAGTTTAGATACCCTGGGTGGCGCCAGATGGTACAGTACGTTCGGTTTGAGAGCAGGTTATCACCAGATGGCCTTGCACCCAAGAGACAAACACAAGACCGGGTTCGTTACGAGAAGGGGCAGCTTCCAATTCAAAGTGTTACCTTTCGGATTGTGCAATAGTCCGGCCTCGTTTTGTCGACTAATGAACTTAGTCTTGACAGGGCTAAACTATGACATCTGTCTGGTTTACTTGGATGACATAATTGTGTTCTCGAGGGACGTAGAGACGCACATGCAACGTCTAGAGATGATTTTCAGGAGATTACAAGAGTATAATCTCAAGCTGAAACCATCCAAATGTTACCTGTTACAACAGAGAGTATTGTTTCTTGGTCACGTTTTGAGTGAAGAAGGGGTCGCGACGGATCCGAGCAAGATCAAGGCCGTAGAAGAATGGTCTGCTCCTCGGAACTTGAGGCAAGTCAGATCCTTCGTTGGTCTTTGCTCCTATTACCGACGTTTCATACATGATTTCGCGGTGGTAGCTCAACCACTTCATTTTCTGACCAGGAAAAATGTACCGTTCCGTTGGACTGACGAATGTCAGGGAGCTTTCGAAGAACTTAAACGAAAGTTGGTTTCCGCACCTATACTTGGGTTACCGAACGACGAAGGCCAGTACATCCTAGATACGGATGCCTCGGCATACGCCATTGGAGCGGTGTTATCGCAAGTACAAGAAGGAGAAGAGACAGTGATTTGTTACGCGAGTCGGCTCTTGTCGACGGCGGAACGGAACTATAACGTTACCAGGCGAGAGTTGTTAGCTGTGGTGTATTTCTTGAAAGAGTTTCGTCAGTACTTACTGGGTAGTAAATTCCTACTCAGAACAGACCACTCCGCACTTCAGTGGTTACGCAGAACACCGGAACCGATTGGCCAACAGGCTCGTTGGTTAGAGATGATAGAGGAGTTTGACATGGAGATATGTCACAGACCGGGAGCAAAACACGGTAACGCAGACGCGATGTCTAGAGGTCCGGGTGAGGAACAACCTAAAGTGGTTACCATGAGAGTTACGAATGAAGACGTGATGTGGGCACGTCCGATCGGAGAAGTAACGCGCTCCGAGGTTACCAGTGAAGATACAGGCCAGGAAATCCGTTGGACAAAGGAGTTTCTTCGAAGAGAACAGCAGAGCGATTGCAATATTGGTACGGTCCTTGATTGGAAGGAGTCGAAGCATCATCCAACACAGGCAGAACTATCACCTGCTAACGGAGAGGTGAAAGTGTTGGTGAGCAACTGGAATCAGCTGGAAGTCCTGCAAGGAGTGTTACACAGAGGCTGGATTCAGGGTAACACAGGAAAAGCTGAGCGATCTCAGTTAGTTGTGCCCTTATCTCTACGGCCAGAGATGCTTCAGTTAACACACGCAAGCTTTGCCGGAGGACATTTCGGGATTCGGAAGAGTTTAACTCAGTTGCAACGCCGGGCGTATTGGCCGAGTTGGAAGGACGATGTTAGACGGTTCTGCCAAAGGTGCGATCGCTGTGCTCGTTATCGAAGGGAGAAACCTCCAAGACAGGGTTACATGCAGACTCCTGTGGTCGGTGAACCAATGGAGAGATTCGGAATTGATATAACTGGTCCGCATCCTGTATCAAGTAAAGGCAACAAATACATACTGACAGCGATAGACCGTGTCTGTACCGGATTCAGAAGAGTCCGAAATCCACGCTAATGGTTGTGCACGTGGATAAATTGAAGCCGTTTTACGGTAAACCTCCGAGTACCTGGTTACCGGAGAGGGACAGAAATCTTGAGTTACCTACAGTAGACTGGCCAGTCCTGGCTCAAGATCCTAATGCAGAACATGAACCAGAGGAACCTTCAGAGAATCCAGACGAGACCGCTGATCCAGAATTGCCACCTGGACGACGGACGAGACGAAGACCTCGCTTGGATGGATGACTACGACTGTAGAAGTCCTTGTTAGTGACCTTCTGAAGCAGACGTGTATCTAGGACCAACTAGATGAACGCTTAATTGCGTTGGTTTCATTGACTATTCGAGAACCATGTTTCAGTTGCCCTTTTGATGAGAGTATTTCTTTTGAGCGGTATCTGGGAGCATACAGTACCTGTGCTACCAGAACGCTTGATTGCGTTGGTTTTACAGATTGTCAGTGAATGACTGTTTAAGTTTCCTTTTGATGATATGTTTCGGTTAAACATTGGATTAGTGGTTAGTACTGAAACGAGTAAAGATTCCAGTACTAGGACGCTTCATTGCGTTGGTTCTACAATATGATAACTTGTACTATTATTTTGCTTTCACGATTTGGAAGTGGTACCGGGTGTGACTGATCGACAATGGTTACCAGATCGGGAGACAGTGGGCGACTTTTCTCTCCTTTAGTTCTCCTGGCCCTTGGGGTCCGGTAGAGCCCAGGTTCATGATAGAGGGCCTGTTAAGGTTGGCGATTTGTCAGGTACGACAGGTTGCCAGTAGGGTGGTGGTTCGGATCGAAAGCATCATTAAAAAGGCTGTCGCTATCACGGTTCTCATCGTGTTTGGCGTACGTGCAGGGTGCCGAGAGATCGAAAGCATCATTAAAAAGGCTGTCGCTATCACGGTTCTCATCGTGTTTGGCGTACGTGCAGGGTGCCGAGATTGTCGATAGACCGCCCTATAACCAAAGGTGCATTTGGTTCCTTGCTCTCTAAGTGGATCTGGGTTGGGGATGTTCCTGTCACGTTTGATTAAGGTCCCCGATTTTGGCAGAGATGCTCCGCATCTAAGTAAGGTGGGGAGAGTGTGGCGGTCAAGGCCACGGTGCGTAAGTGGGAGGATTTATTTTATGCGAATAGCATCGTTTTCTTTAAGTTTACATGCGAAGGGAACAGCATCGTTTCTCTTAATTTTACATGCGAAGGCCCAGCATCGATCATTTAATTTTTATTTAATTTCAATAGGCGACAGTCCGGCAACGACCGTGATAGGGAAGCCCGATCGACGGTGTAAAGCCAGTGCATAGCGAGCAGACGCGTTAATTTGGGATGCATAGAGCCTGCCTCACAGTGCGCTGCTTTATACGTGAAGAGTTGGTTCGACTCTTCATACATAGCAATACTGTCAAACAGCGTTGTTGGTTAGCGATTCAGTTACCGATTCAAATATACTGCACTCAGTGTGGTAGGCGAGTGATTTTGGTTACGACCGAGTTAGAGTTCGAGTTTCCGGTTAGTACAAATATATTTACGGACGAAAGGGGCGTCCGAATAATATAATCAGGCGATCCCGGGTACAGCTAAAGAAGTTCACTGTTGGGAGACGGGCCGACAGCGCCGATCCGGTGGGTTGGATCCCTCAGTTGATCGCGAAGCGGTCCAGATCCCGATTGTGGGAAATCTACGGCTGAGTAATACTCGGGGAAGGATACCGTTGATACACAGGAAAACCAATTCAGTGTGAGATCGAAAACCTGGGTGAATTTGGCGACGGGCAGGAAAGTCCCTCTTGGGTTTGGAAGAACTCCGCGATCGGAGCTTGTCGGGTAACCCATGAGAGTAGAGGTGACCTTCTTAAGGTAGCCATTTTCTGGAATTCTGAAATCCTTGAAACCAAGGGTGAATTTGGCGTCGGGCAAGGAAATCCCTCTTGGAGTTCGAAGAACTCCAAGATCCGACAGTGTTTGGTTTTATCCACTGAGAAGAGTTTTACGCGAATTCGGCGTACTCGACACAAGGGAAGTTCTACGCGCTTTCGGCGTACTCGGCCGGGAGGATTTTACGCGACTTCGGCGTCTTCGGCTGGGAGAGTTTTACGCGACTTCGGCACTCGGTGAAGTGACCGTCGGGATACCTGAAAAAACCAGTTTAGTACAAAAACGATAATAAGGGTAAATTTGGCGACAGGCAGGATCGGAGCTTGTCCGGTTACCTGTGGGAGTAAGCGTGACCCTCGTTAGGGAACCAAAATTCGGAAATTCTTGGGAACAAAATTCAGGACATTCTGGTAACCTTACGGGGTCGGCGTTACATTTGGATTGTGACACTTGGATGGCTGACACGCCGGTGGAGCGTTGGAGGGGCTCCATCGCCCGGTAACTAAAAATAGTTACTGGGAAAGACCACTGTTACCGAAAGACCGCAGTACGGGAAAAGACCGCCCGACAACTGATTACAGTGCGGTAAGACCAGGAAAACGATAGAGTCAGGAAAATCTTGTATTCAAACCAGTCGTTATTCAGAGCAAATAACTTGGTGATCGAAACACGTAGTTCCGAGAACTGACCGAAGTGCGAAGTAGGGCCCACCTCGTGCGCCGGTCGGAACACAGTTCTGCGTGCGGTTAGGGAGGTTTTAGACCTAGAACCTGTCCTATCAGAAGAGAGTGTCGTGAGACCAGTATACCGCGTTAATATTACACGTGTATATATTATCGCAAGATGTTCGCGTGTTTGAGACGGCACGACGTGACGACTCGTCAGATGTACACCTTGTCCTCTTGGACAAGAGAACGTTCAGAGTTTTCCCCTATTGACGATAACTCGAGAGTCATGAGATGCAGAATGGTACGTGAGGGTTCGGTTAAGGTGGAGAAAAAGAGAAAGTCTTTGACTAAGAGATCTCACAGGAAGCTGAGGACTCCTGCCGGCAAGAGAGCGAACCCTGTTCTAAAGGACGGCCATCCTGAGGACGAGGACGTTGCCCACCCGGCGACCGCGGCAGTGGCAGAGTCCGAAAGTGAGATGGAGCTTGACAGCGACACTGTTCGCAAACAAGCGATACCCTCGGAACCTCCTCTTGGAGAAATGGGCACTGAGAGCGGAGACAGGGAACCGCTCGTCTACAGCAGAAGTAGACAGGATAGTGACCCGGGCGACTCCAGAAGGTCAGTTGGCTGGAGCCGAACCCAGCCCGACGACGAAGCAGCGTCTCGGGTAAGACCGACACAAATTGGTACCACGTCTGATGAAGGGTTAGTTGATCTCGAGCGACGAACGTCACACATACATACATACATACATACATACATATATATAAACATACATATATAAACAATCCTGGAATGGAATTCCAGTATAGTGCTGCGCCTGACCCAATCAATTGCTCTTCTCTGTTCCACTCTTGCCTTATGTCATGTTTGACCAGGGTTGGACTGGGAGCACTCCTGAGTAGATAACCTTCAATGGGCGCTATGAAAAACTTCTGTAATAAAAATAATAATAATAATAATAATAATAATAATAATAATAATAATAATAATAATAATAATAATAAATATCTAAGTCCCCGAGGGATCGTATGTACCTTGGGGCAAAAAAATAAATAAAATAATAATAATAATAATAATAATAATAATAATAATAATAATAATAATAATAATAATAATAATAATAATAATAATAATAATAATAATAATAATTATAATAATGATAATAAACAGACGAACGTAAGAAAGACACACACATATGCAGACACCCATTAGAGGCCAAAAACGCTTCGTGTTTTAATACACTGTTGATAACCTATTCACTATGCAACGCTTAGCATTTGCGCTGACAGGGAATATAGTTGTGAAGCACCCGAGAAGTAGCTTGCCACAGACGATGCGATAAATTGTCGTAGTTACAATAACAATTAGAGAGAGACATGTAGAGAGAATTCTATGAAGCGGAGCCATTGTTTCAATTGGCAGCTACACGTGTTGATCGAATCGATAAATGTCCAACTCTCTTTGTTTGACTTTCAACACCAGCATATGCAACATCCATCCATCTATTCATTCACCCATCCATTCACCCATCCATCCATCCATCCATCCATTCACCCATCCATCCATCCGTCCATCTATCCGTCCATCCATCCATCCATCCATTCATCCATCCATCCATCCATCCACTCATCCACCCATCCATCCAGTAACCCATCCATTCACCCATCCATCCATTCATCCACCCATCTATCCACCCTCCCATCCACCCATCCATCTACACATCCATCCATCCAGTCACCCATCCATTCACCCATCAATCCACCCACCCACCTACCCATCCATCCATCCATCCACTCACCCACCCATCCATCCAGTCACCCATCCACCTATCCACCCACCCACCCACCCATCCATCCAGTCACCCATCCATCCATCCGGTCACCCATCCATTCACCCGTAGCCCACCCACCCATCCATCCATCCACCCACCCGCCCACCCACCCACTCATCCACCAACCCACCGAATCACCCAACCACCCATCCATCCACGCACCCACCCATCCACCAACCCAATTCCCGTTCCAACTGTTTGCCGGCTGGTGATGAGATAAATGGATTATCTCTGCCTTCGCCTGGAGTGACATTACACTTCAACGGACGTAGGGACGCACGGGCGAACGAGGGGCGATCGGCGTTTTCGGCGGCCGCGTCGACCGCTCTCTGTCCCCGCGAGGCTCAGCTCCAGCGCCGCGTCGATCGTCGCTCACAGCGCGTGAATATTGGCGCCGTCGTCACTCGACTTGCGAATCTTCGACGGCGTCGGCGACACAAGTCTAACTGTGTTACGGCGCATATGAACTAAACACGACCGCCGCGCTCTTAGGGAGGCAGACGGACAGACGCAGAGGGAGGCAAGCAAAGAGGCGGACTAGTAGGAGGGTGGGACCGTGTTACCCCGAGGCGGGGCTGTCGTCCTCCTCCGTTGCCGCCTGCCGTCGTGTGTTTAAATGGAGAGAGAAATGTTTGCACGACGGGGAAACTGGCTGTGACAACATCTCGAACTTCATCAATGTCTCCGATGTTGAGACGAGGCGTTTCATCTCTCCTCTGCTTCTTCTTCCATAGATCTTTCGTTCGTTCAGTCGTTCCTCTGTGTGTGTGTGTGTGTGTGTGTGTGTGTGTGTGTGTGTGTGTGTGTGTGTGTGTGTGTGTGTGTGTGTGTGTGTGTGTGTGTGTGTGTGTGTGTGTGTGTGTGTGTGTGTGTGTGTGTGTGTGTGTGTGTGTGTGTGTGTGTGTGTGTGTGTGTGTGTGTGTGTGTGTGTGTGTGTGTGTGTGTGTGTGTGTGTGTGTGTGTGTGTGTGTGTGTGTGTGTGTGTGTGTGTGTGTGTTTGGCGTCTCTTAAGAACCTCACAAAGGCGTTCTTTCTTCGATCGTTCTTCCGTTCGTTCGTTCTCTCACTCGTTCTTTGGTTCTCTTCTCTCAGCCGATCGCTTATAATTGCATAAGGGATTGTGGTGTCTCTTCGCTTGGGGAATGCATATGGTTGACAGTGTGCTTCGGCGGCGTTCGCTCGCATGTCGGGCGGCCCAGCAGAGAGCGTGTGTGTACAGTCCATCTGTTGGGTCCCTCCCTCCTCCGTCATTCCTATATTCCATTCCTTTGTTTTTTCTCTGTGCGACATGCTGGTTGTCCCGACTTTGTTCCAAAATGGATTTCCCATGAATAAGAAAAGAAGCGAAGAGAGGATGAAGGACGAGGAGGAGTAGGAAGAGGAAGAGGAGAGGAAAAAAGGAGGAAGAGAAGAGGTAGAAAGGAGGAAGAGGAGAGGAAGAAAGGAGGAAGAGGAGAGGAAGAAAGGAGGAAGAGGAGAGGAAGAAATGAGGAAAAGGAGAGGAAGAAAGGAGGAAGAGGAGAGGAAGAAATGAGGAAGAGGAGAGGAAGAGGAGAGGAAGAAGGAGGAGAAGGAGGACGAAGAGGAGGAAGAATAGAAGATCAGTCATTTAGGCTAGGGTCTGAGAGGCAACCAAAGGCATGAAGTGTTAACGACTTCAATTTCTTAGCCTTGGCATATGGGGGTGTATGGCCAGCCCTCTCCATCATCGTCTAATCTTCCCACCAGTGTAGGGATGTGCAAACCGTGCGGTCGCACGGGGCCCGCAACTTATATCAGGGGGGGGAGGGGGCCGCGAAAATGTCACAGAAAATTAACATGAGTAAATGATTCGCAATGTCTCTGTCTCTGTCAGTCTGTCTCTGTCTGTCTGTCTCTCTCTCGCGCTCTCTTTCCAATCACTCTATACTTCTCTTCGTCTCTACTTCTCTCTCTCCTCTCACTCTTCCTCGCTCTCTTTCTCTGTCACTCCTTCTCTTTCTGTATCTCTGTCTCTCCTTTTCATCTCTTCACCTCTCCTTACAAAACAGCACACTATTATGATTAGGCCCTATAATTATAATTACACAATTATTAAGAGCCACTATCTCATACCAAGGCTCAATCGATCACGCTGAGCAATTGTGAGTGAAGAACTTGTTCAAGGTCCCTACACATAGGTGAGGCTCGAACCCGTAGGCTACTCTTCGCGTTGTACAAGGCGAGCGCTGTAGCCAATCGCCCACCGGTCCTTCACCAGCTCGATCACACCGCCCACATGAATTCATAATACGTTCATACATGATTATATATGCTTGTCTGTGTGATATTTTGTGTATTATCTTACTTTATATAATTCGATTTTGTATGTACAATCGAAAATAGGCAATTAGAAGGCAGCAATCCGCTTGCTTGTTTCTCGAGTGCCGAGACAAAGCAAACGAAGTCGCGATGGCACTTCATAGCACTGTCCGCATATCCGTTGGCTAAGTGTCCCACCTAATCAATATTTGACACGACCTATATATCTGACCTCATATATGACCTACATGTGTTTATTACCAGCGCAGTCGTCTATAAGATAGACGCCATATATTGTGTCATGAGTCATAGATCTGGTTATGGATATGGATATCAGCGGTTGGGTCGTCTTTCCCTCTCCATGGAATCATTCCATCGTCCGATGGAAAGTATACCCGACTGTCCCAGTCGTGAAATTATCCTCTTTCCGGGCGTCAGAAACCTAGCCCACGCTCCTTCCTCCTTCCCTATCGCGCCCCTCTCCCTCCCTACTGTTTCTTCGATTCGATCGCAAGTCAGTTACCCTCCAGGGGCTTCGAAACGGGTTTTGCAACAGTAAAACACCCAGCATCGTTTACAGCCGATCGAATTGAAGACATCCCGAATAGGACCACACAACGACTAATCGATATCAGGAAACTATAATCACGCCGATATCATCATCGTTATCATAATCGTCGTCGTCGTCATCATTATCGTCATTACCGTAATCATCAACAATGTATTTAAATGTCTTCATTACCAATTATCATCACCACCTCCACCGTCAATGTCATCTCGACCACATTACCAAAGACACCAACATCATCACTACCACCTCACCACTGCCAGCATCATCATCACCATCACCATCACCATCATCATCATCATCATCATCATCATCATCATCATCATCATCATCATCATCATCATCATCATCATCATCATCATCACGACCGCCTCGCAACTGCCATCATCATCACCACCCTACCAACGCTATCATCATTATCATCATCACGACCAGCTCACCACTGCCAGCATCATCATCACCACCCTACCAACGCTATCATTTTCACCACGACCACCGCACCACTATCATAACCATCATCAAAACGAACACCCTACCATCACTGCTATCGTCATCATTGTCGTCGTCGTCGTCATCATGATCATCATCATATCGTCAATCTTGTCACATCAGTAGAGAACAGTTTTCACTGCTGCCACAATCATTATCGCTGTTGGTTACTTCATTCAGGACGGCAGTGATGGCTGCGAATTTTTCAAAAAACTAGACTAGGAACGTATTATAAATAATAAATAACCTTATTTCATCATTACTGATTATACGACTAATGTCACCATCGGTATTGTAATTGTTTTCATTGTCATTATCGCTGGTCCATGGTGCTTTCATTGTTGTTGGTTTTTCTTCACATCCATTGCTGCTTCTGTTACTTTAGCCTATATCTGCAGCCGTTGCTATCGTTATTCATCTAGTTACGTTGTATTATTATGGCCCTCGTAACGTGTTGTCGTTTTTATTACGGTTTGAGAATTCCTGTCTGGCTAGAACTCCAGAGATCGGCTGATCGTCCCTGGGACGACCCTATACTAAGACCCCCCCCCCATACTGAGAAATTCCATCAGATGGAAGAAGCCACAAAGGTGTTCTCCGCAGATGATTCACTGCTGTCTGGTGCTACATAAATGTTGCACTACAGTTCAGCGCTCAGAGCGATTCATCTTCAGGGCATACTTTACGTCAGCGCATTCTGACCGGTGCTCATCTATGCATGGACAAATCGATTAAGTGAAGATTGGCTCTGTTCCAAAATGGATGAGAAATTCTAATATCAAACTACGGAGAGGACAGTGATCTAAGACTAGATATAAAGATTGCAGATAATGCGTACGCATATGTATCGCATACATGTATATATATGCATAGATGAATATATATATACACATATGTATATATATGTATATATGTATATATATGTATATATATGTATATATATATATGTGTGTATATATATACACGTGACCACGGCCTGGCGCTGTGGATATGACGCTGGGGGCATATTATCCTAATCGTCATCATGATCGTAATCGTGAGTACATAAGTGTGGGACATGGTAGCCGGTTGGTTAAAGAACTCGCGTCTTGTTAGGCGGAGAGTGCAAGTTCAATCTTCCTCTGAGACGATTACTGTGTAGGGACTTTGAACAAGTCCTTTGGTGACTATTGCTCAGCGCCATCTATTGGTGCTTGGCCGTTTGATAGTGACGCTTACCAAATGCATAATAATAATAATAATAATAATAATAATAATAATAATAATAATAATAATAATAATAATAATAATAATAATAATAATAATAATGATGATGATGATGATAATGATAATGATAATGATAATGATAATGATAATAATAATAATAATAATAATAATAATAATAATAATAATAATAATAATAATAATAATAATAATAATAATAATAATAATAATAATAATAATAATGAATAGGGCCATTCCGGACACTTTATTTTCCATTTTAGTTAATATTCAAGTCCCTGAGGGATCCTGTATACCTCGGGGCAAAAAAAAAAAATAATAATAATAATAATAATAATAATAATAATAATAATAATAATAATAATAATAATAATAATAATAACAGAAACAACAGCAACAACAAATAATTTATATTGCAGGTCTTCAAGAAACCTCAAAAAAGTGTTCCTCCATATGCTGACTAAGATTGGAATCACAGTATAATGTGCTGACCGCAAAATGACTATTCAGTGGAGTTAAACAGCACTGTTAGCACTTGGATGAGTGCATGACCGTCCACAGAATTTGATGTCGACTCAGCCCGCAATCCCTACGTGTTCAGTAAATGTCGACGGTGTTGAAAGTGTGTCCTGTTGTTCGATTACTTCGTCGTATCTGCGCTTCAGTTGAAAGATCGCTCAACCTGGAGACGAGGTTTCTGATTAGGGCTGTGCTATACGCAAGACGCCGGTGCCTGCTAATATGACTGCAATATTTCTTCAGCGCTCGCCGGTCAACTATGGTTGTTGGCATGAAGTCTGATACAAAATTGTGTACAAAGTAACCGGTCATCTTAGCGCAACTAAAGTGTATACGCCTTACTGCTCGTACCCTGCACTCAGCTTTTAGGTAGCGTTTTATAAATGTCGAGATTACGATATCTCATTATTATACAATTATCATAATGATGATGATGATGATGATGATGATGATGATGATGATGATGATGATGATGATGATGATGATGATGATGATGATGATGATGATGATGATGATGATGATGATGATGATGATGATGATGATGATGATGATCATCATCATCATCATCATCATCATCATCATCATCATCATCATCATCATCATCATCATCATCATCATCATCATCATCATCATCATCATCATCATCATCATCATCATCATCATCATCATCATCATCATCATCATCATCATTAATCTTATTATTATCTGAAACGGTCAGTATTCTTCAGGTTCTGATAGAGAGAAAGTGCCGCGGAAAGCAACTGCAATGAAGCGTTGAATTGTTAACGCCAGGCGTTTTAAAAGGTAAGATGTATTATTACTATTATTATTATTATTTTAATTTTATTTGTTTATTGTTTTACCCGAGGTATATATGATCCCTCAGGTGCAAGATATAGCCCTGCGCCGGCCGCGCCGCCGCCGCCGACATTTCGTGGACGCCGCCGCCGCCGATTTTTGTTTGTCGGCGCGCCGCCGCCGCCGACAATCTGTCAGCGCGCCGCCGATGCCAGTTTGATATGCTTAATTTTTATTGTTGCATTTTCATGTTTTGCATGATATTGCAAAGATAAGCAAACTATTCTTTGGTGGGAACTCGTGTGTTAATGAAGAAGATAAAGAGTGAACATAGCTGATTACAATATTTGCGGTCTTTATCTTGATACCAAGAATGCATTGTCTTCCTGACTAAATTCGTTTTCCTTATACTTTGATGATCTTGTCTTTGTGCCATGATACACAAAGCCATTTAAAGCGATATCTTGTTACAAGTAACCATGCATTGTTTTGATACAACTGTTCCTGTTGCCATTTCCTTAATACCGTGACAACAAAAGCAATATGCAATGCATGTCTTTGTATGTGTACTACAGTACTACAGTATTCCTCATTCGTTACCTTCATGTTGAATAGCTTCTATTACTTATTGACTGTTGTCTTTAATGTCTGTGGTCTTATTACAAGGGTGTAAATTTTTGGCTAAATGTTGTAAGATTATGGAGTTTATGAGTGCTATTAATATCAAGATATGCCATTTAAGTAATAATCCTGCAGAAGGGAAGGTGGTACAATCGATTAATACTTTTGGCTGGAATCTATTAACAGTATAAGTTGACACAGGTTTTGACTTAGTACGTATAGTATCAAGAATGGTCTTTTTCAGTTTAGTCTGATACAAATAATGGTCTATATGTGGAAACTTTAAATGGCGTGGCACCAATTCAAACGGGCAGCAGACCACCTGGTAAATTCATTGAAAAATTAACAGGAGTGAGGCCACTCGGCCAGTCGGCCAGTGTAATACCATAGGAAAACGTATATATTTACATTTCACTTCATGGCTTCAGGCTTCAGCAGCCTCTCTTACTGGGAGGATGCTGTTATCCAGCATCTGCCATGTGACTTTGTGTGTAGGCCTAGTCCTACACTGTATCAGTTCATCTGCAAGTGTATTCATGCAATATGCAAATGCAAGTTGCTTCATCTGATTACAGTTTGCCAATACCTATACAGATGTGCAGTGTAATTAAGGATGTTCATATTTGTAAGGCAAATGTCTGAAGGTGTCTTCTCTTTCAGTCCCTTTATATGTAGTTGAACTTCAATGTGATGGAATGGCTTTAGAGAACTTGGCCCTTTGACTGGTCACAGGACCAACGGCTGTTCAACTCTCATAGTGACTCACATGGGCGTCCGGAGGAGGGGAAGGGGGGGATTGGCCCCCTGGATTTGTGAATCGATTTTCCATGCATAAACTTCATTTTGCCCCCTGGAAAAATGTTGCCCCCCTTGCAAAAATGTTGCCCCCCTGCGGAAAAAATTCCTGCGGATGCCCATGGTGACTCATGTTTCTGACTAGGGCACGCCGCGCCGCGCCGCGCCGACGCCGACATATAGTGGGCGCCGCCGCCGCCGATTTTTGTTCATCGGCGCGCCACCGCCGCCGACCAAAAATGACCGGCGCGCCGCCGCCGACACTATGACGTCGGCGCAGGGCTCTAGTGCAAGATACTAATTAATGATGATGACCCTGGAGTGGCCGTCCTAGTCAATTGTTATTATAATTATTGTTGTTGTTGTTCTTGTTCTTGTTCTTGTTATTTGATAATGCACAAGACATATTAACCGATGGCTAAACAAAGCCAAGCCGTAATCTTTCCATACTTCTATATCGCATCCATAGACGATTACTGATTCCACCTTAAAACTTCTTCTATAAAAAATTATGTCCAATAAAATTCATACTCATTAGCCGCAAAATCCACAACCAGATCTCTACAACCGTGAGCGATAAACTTGGCTCAGCAACCGTATTTCTTGTTTGCTCTCTGCGCCGCCGACGTACATGTAGGTACATATCGGCAACATCGCCAATATATCTTCGAAACCTTATCACGGTTCAATAATGTCGCCAAACTTTGGGAAGCCCAAGAGGTAGGCCGTATACCTCTGGCTTAAGTGGAACAGACAATCCACGTGCAGAGTACCCTCGATGATTTCTCAAAGGATCTTAAGAAAGGGAAGACTGTAAATCAACCGCAGAACAATTCATCAAGAACTGCCAAACGGATGGACTCTAACTCCGGATCCCAGATACACAGAGGAAAGACCGATTTCATGGATTATAGGCCTATATATACACACATATAATTACATTCTCAAAAGACACTATAGTAAGTGCATATATACATACATACATACATACATACATACATACACACATAATATACATACACACATACATATATACACACATACATACATACATACATACATACATACATACATAGGCCTACACACATACATGCATACATACATAGATGCATAAACGCACTAATGCATGGATACATAGATACATGAAGACCTACATACATATAGACATACATACATAAATACATGCATACATACATACATGCATACATGTATGCATACATACATGCATGCATACATACACACATTGATACATATAGCCTATACATACCTAACATGCATACATGCATACATACTTACATACATACATACATTCTATCTAAATACTATTTCAATACATCCTTTTACATAACTATTTTAAATAGTGAAGCAAATAGTTATGAACTATTTAAATACTATTTAAATAGTATTTACTATTTGTATAGTATCAGATACTGATCCTACTCTATGTCCTTTTATATGCTATTCTATGTCCTATTCTCTATGTCTTATTCTCTGTCCTGTTGAATGTAATGCTTCTTCGTATTGGACCAGAGAGGCCCGTATTAACCATAATACAGTGATCACGCAACCGTTGATCCGGTTCACCTGGTGCTAACCTCGTCTGTTCACTCTCTTCCACCTGCGGAGTCGTTCGGACAAATTCCGTCTAATCTGACGAGAGAAGGAAAAGAACGGAAATTGTTTAAACGAAGAAGCAATCAACGCCTAATTGATTACAATCATGCACTTGATTTCCGATCCAATTTGACCGACCGACTCGTAATTGTAAACTTCAAATGTCTAAGCGCAGGGCACAGGGTTATTCACGAGCGCTGACTCGCAAGCCCTGTGTCATAACAACTTTTAGAATTACACCTTACTATACTACTCAATACATCGGCTATTGTGGGACACGGTAGCTAACTGGTTAGAGCGTTCGTCTTGTAACGCTGATGTTACGGGTTCGAGCCTCCTCCTCTGAGACGGTCACTGTGAAGAGACCTTGAGCAAGTCCTTCACTCGCCATAGATTTATGTTTGATCATTAGGTAGTAGTTAAGGGAGCAACACTTTAAAAACAGCATTGACCTACTTTCATGGGCGGGCGTGACCTTGCTACTCATTGGTCGGCCTTTGACCTACTTTCATGGCCTAGATCCTAATTGGCCGGCCATTGACCTACTTATATAAGTGCTTGTGACCTAGCTCCTCATTGGTTGACCTTTGACCTAGTTCCATGGGTGGCCTTTGACCCAGGGTGAGAATTGTCGGGGGGGTTAGGGGGTTCAACCCTCCTAGTCTTTCTAAAGACCCCATAGTAAAGTTTTAATTGCAAACCCTAACTCCACATGAATCAAAGTCTACCCCCACCAGTCTTTTTTCTACAACTCTCATACTGCTTTGACCTATAATGAACTATTACTCCTTTAACTACTTTAAATAGGCCTAGTGTCGCTTAATCAATGAATAGTAGGCCTAATGATTATTACTGGTGTTACTTATGACAAACTAAAGAAGAAGAACTTCAGATACGGAAAATAACTCCAAAGCCCATTCTCAGACACAGCAGAAGTTTCAACAGACAAGGACTATCGAGCAAATTGCGCACACGACGACCCAATCGATCACTACAGGCAAACAAGGCCATCCAAGCGACGGACGTCAGTAAACTATATTGTTACACATATCCGCATAGGCGTAGACTCTGGGGGCAGCCGGAGCTCGTGCCCCAAACAATGAGGAAGAGGGCATTCCCAAAAAATCGAGAGGAGAATTTCTTGAAATATAATGTTTCAATTTAAGCAAACTTCTTCAAAAACAGAGAAACAGAGACAAAGAATTGAAATACCGTCAGAAATTGATAATGAAAACAGGAGTTGAGCACTGTGCCCAGTCAGTTTTTCCGATGTACCCGGTACTTAATTGTTCCAGAACTTCAATGATCTTGGCAAATGTACTTGGCAACGAGGTTCCCATGGATGAATAACTAACACCCCAACCCCATATTTTGGACAAGTTTACGTCACTGCATATCCGAATGTTCGGCGGCCTATTTGCGATGCGTTGCTGCTTTTCTTAAACCGAGAACTTAATCCTATCTCTTCTGGATATTTATTCTACATCGAGGGTTTTGTACAAACGCGCGAATTATAGTTCTAACTTCTCTGACCGATATGCTTCATACTAACTCACTCATTTACGAACTCGTAAACATACAGTTCATAAAAACTCATAAAACTCATAAACTTTCTTATGGCATAACAGTAGATTTTTAAGTGTGTACCTGGTTGCGGTTTGCCAATTGGTTTATTGAATTAACGAATATATATATATATATATACATATATACACTGTGAACGGAAAAAAACCAGACCTATACAATATATAGGGAAATAAGCACCAAATATTGAAAATGTTATTGAGCCTAAAACTATTTTATTCCAAACTATAATCTCAGATAATAATGCGCTAAAGCAGTTAAAAATTGACGTGACCGTGACGTCATTTGTAATAAAACATCTGATCGAGCTGTAATCGATTCAGCAATTAGTCAGTGGCGAACGCGTCTTTGTGCGTGTGTTGAGGCCAAAGGAGGACATTTTGAACACACATTATAACTAAAAAATAATAGTTATATGATTCATATCCTTTAAACTGAAGTTTCACCGCGTTTTATTAAAATATACAAATTATTACAAAAATTATCGTAGTAATAAGAGAGGTCTGGTTTTTTTCCGTTCACAGTGTATATATATATATATGTTAATATTACTAAAATCCAACGAAACATGTACACGCCTGTACACAAGGGCAATGTTTTAGTTGTCGGGGGTTGAGGGGTAGGAGGGTTTAACTCCTAGTTCTGTTTCTAACCCCCTAAGCTAAGTAACTGAAAGATGTTGGGATGTCAGGTCTTGAAACTCGTAGCCCAGTCGTTTCGTGTTCAACATATTAACAACATTAGATTTTTAAAATGCTTTCGTTTACTGTGGTCATCTGTAAAACTGCCTTATATAAAGCCCAGCTCTTTTTGACAACTAAAATACTGCACGCGGTTATCACTAAACAACGTCACGTGGTGTAGGCCAACCACAGTGAAAGAACACATTCCACTGAGAGCGCTTCAACGCGACTATGCGTACTTCCATACAGACCAGTGAGAGTCAACAGCCTTGTCATTAACGGAATGACACACATGTATTTCGGATGAAAGTAATGGATGACAAACTTGTGTCAATGATCGAGTGTGTGTCCGCGTGTGTGCGAGTGTGTTTGTATGCGTGCGCCATATAAATGTTCTTCGTTGGGAAAAGACGCACCTGCAGCGGTCATGCGCAATCAGGGCGTCCTTTTATCGCGCGCTCAGTGACAAGAGAACAAGTGCGTGAAATATGGAGTCTGCGCCGAACGGGGCAAACAACGGATCCGTGGTTTAAAATTGGTTTCTCAAATTGCTACGATGTAGAGCGAGGCGCAGCACTTGCACGCGGTAAATAGGAAATCCCGGATGCTGTCATGAGTGTGAAGCCAAATCAGGCCCTGGCGAAAACGGTTCCGATAAATATTTGTGATTGGTTCAGTTGAAAATTTTCTGTTCATGGGCGGCGATCCCGGGGGGTGGTCGAGGGGGACAAGACCCCCACCTTTAAGAGTGGGGGGACACGCCATACATCGGACCCCCAAATTTTGAAGAAACACCAAACAAAGGTCATCAGTTTTTTCCAGTTCAGGTCATCAAATGTTTTTGACCAGATCAGTCCAAAACTCTTGTTTGACCAGATCAGTTCAAAAATGTCCCCCCACCCGTCAAATTGTTTCTGTCCACCGATATCGTTTGCAGCCAATATCATGTCTTTCCTAACTACCAGGCTGTAATCGAGTCCCCCTCTTGTGGGGGGGGGAAACAAGTTTCCTGGGGGGATTTTCCACCCCAAAAGGTGTCTACATTACAATATTGCTGGCCTCTGGGGGAAACATCAATCCTGGGGGGGGGGAATTCCCCCCCCCCAAGACGTCTAGAATACTCACTGCCTAACTACGACTCCACTAAACTAGACAGTGGGTGCTCATACAGGCACTAAAAGCTCCCATAGCTTCCGTACTCTAATGACTGTAACTGCAACTGTAAGTATACGGTCGGCTTGGACGACTGCTCCGAGTACTGTTTGGCCGATTGACTGAAATATTGTTTTCTGTCAAATTGTGCTACCAAGACACACTCAAATTCAAATTTGATTTGTTGTATCAAAAGTCGGGACCGTTTTCGACCCTTAATCGATTTTGGCACCACACCGTCGTAGGTCGTTGCATCGATCCAGATACTGCAATGCTCGTTTCAATTCAGAGTTCAATGTCCTATGTTTTGTGTGCTCTTCAAAGGCGAATAGCCTACCACAGAAGAGGACTTCGGCTTGGACGTTATGCTTTCCGTCAACAGTGTATACGACCACTGAATCGTATTTATTGTAGTGTCTCTTTAGACGTTGCTAGATTAGATTAGAGGCCAGCTTCTTCAAGTAGGCGACATATACTTCTGTAAGTGTGTAACGCCGGCGAATCTTAATTCGGTCTCTATTTACCAGTTTTGCGAACAAAACGTTGTTGACACAGATCTGTAAACAGTGTGGGAATTGTAGAGAAAAGACTGGGGTAGGGTTGAACATTTCATCCGTATTTTGCAAACTAATGTCAACGAAATTTGAAAGCAGCTGATTTCAACGCTAGCAGTTTTGCAAGTCAGACTCGAATCAAAATCAATTCCTTTGTTGAGAAAATTCAAAAGTGCATACATGATACATCATAGAAATTTCTTCTCTTTGTCAGAGACTCAGAGTCAAATAAGGAGTCACAAGTCTAGCACAACTGAGGGGGTTGGAAACGACCCGCCGGGGTGTGCAATGAAGACTTAACTGGGGTCCTAAGAAAGACTAGGGGTTGAACCCCCAAGCCCCGACAATTCCCACCCTGTCTGTAAACAAATTGAACAACTGCCCATTTGCAGCGACTGAGCCGTGCGCGGTTGGCTACCTATATCTGAGGTCAGTTTTGTCTAACCACACTGTCCATGCTCTAGCGGGTGTAGACGGTTCTATTGGTTGCATCAATTCCGAGAAGCCAGGAGCATTTTGTCGACCCATGACCTCTGACCTATCCATGATCCCTATGTCGAGACGTCTCACACGTCCGCCAGCCGACTGCCTCTGCATATACATACAGCGTTCTGCGATCCATCAAAACTGCAGCATATGGACATGGATGTAAAGAACTCTATAGCTCGGATTTTCATGGCGAATATCAAACTTATACTCTGTCAGCCGTTACATATGCCTGTTGATTGTATACAGTAAACCTATATAGTAGTGCCAGTAACAAGCCTGGCTGAAGAAGGAGGGCGACGCTAATCAGTGTTTAATCTAGTCCCCCTCTTCTGGGAGGGGAAACAAGGTTTCTGGGGGGGGGAACCAGCGAATTGACATAATTGTGTTGTAATTTGATCCACCATCTTGAAACAGTTTCAGACTTTTTCAAATTTCATATTTCATATTCAAAAAAAAGTTGAAGACATTTTTTTAGTAATTCGTCCGACTTTTACCACTTTTTCTACAGGAATGACTCTCTCAAAAAGGTTAATGACCTTTTCTTAGGAATTCATCTCTCAAAAGGTATGTTACTCACCTCTCGGGGCGGGGGACAAACATATATCCTGGGGGGGTCTCTACACTATAATATTGCTGGCCTATGGGGGGAAACATAAATCCTGGGGGGAATTTCCCCCCGAAAGGCGTCTAAATTAAACACTGGACGCTAATCATCTTTGTTTTGACGCAGTTTCGTTAAACAGTAACTATATATAAACCATGTGAACGAGACTATAGATGAATACATCGTAAAATCGTAATCTGGAGATTTCTACAGCGTCCAAAAAGCGAAGTCGCGGGGACCAGTTTATTCACAGGAGCTTAATTAAAACAAAGTTGATATGCGGGGGGGGGTAAAGATCGGCTCCAGGTCAAGATCCAAAGGGGTCAGGCAGGCATATAGCTGAAGGTCGTCAGCATGCGCATGACTATGTTGATTAAATTACAAGAGGAGAGAAATCAATGGAGCAGAGTAAAGCACACAGAATCCCGAGGAATCGTGCGACATACTGTACATGTATGAATAGCACGGAGGAGATGATCGGCTTCGAACTCTCCTGGCGCATTATGCTCTCAGCAGAACTTCATTTCAAGGACGGGAGTCAAATTCATTCAGCGGAGTATAGGCCTAAACTTTATGGGCGGATCCAAGGGGGGTCAATCCGGCCATGACCCCCATTTGATATTTGCACAGGACGTGGCCCCTATCACGAAGTAGACATTACTTCATAAAGGCTTCCTCTTACAGTAGACTAGCACCAACAATGCAGGTTTCGATACCGTGAGTGCAACAACAAGATTATCGAATAAGCCAAAATTGTTTTAAGGGCATGTACCTAATATCACATTACACAAATTAGCACATGACTCTCTTACTAAACGCAAAAAAATTATTTGCCCCCCACACCTACCCCAATAAACCTTCTGGATTCGTCGCTCGCCCTAATTATATGGGCGTAATTTAGATGACTTGGGGTCATATTTGCAAAGAGGGGTACACTCACAATCTAACCCCCGAAGAGTTTCTCTGACTGTTTTCATAAACGATAAGCCACACCTCCGTTATCGCATAGTCGGATGTTAACATGCTCTTGAGACGGTAGTTGCCAGTGGGGGTAACCCCAAGGACCAGTGGGAGAACCCCCAAGGACCAGCGCATTCCAGGACCGATAGCGTCTACCACCCAGCTGACACGGTAACAGATTATACTGCATGATGACAGAGGCACGTATGTGCAAGCCAATCACCTACCAATTACCAGGGTCTCCACACACAGTATATCAGGCTCCAACCGCAATCGTATAGGCCCTATAATTATATATATGTATATATATATGTGTGCCTATATATAGGCTATATATATTTGTGTGTATGCATGCATACAGTGTTTTTTTCTAGTAAAAAGGTTTCGGAACTGTACATTTATATAAGGGCTAAATCCAGAGCAAAGCCCGAGAAAAAACGGGGGTGGGGTTTGCAAAGGGGTCTCGGTGAGACTTTGCCAAAGAAAAAAATGTTCATTTGCATATCAATAACACTGATGTCACTAAAATTAAATTAGAATAATTAAATTGGTTTTTAATAGCTGAAAAAGGGTCCGGAACGCCGTTCCGGAGCGTTCCGGCAGAAAAAAACACTGCATGTATATATATATCGCATCGTAATCTCGAGATTTCTACGGCATCCAAAAAAGCGAGTTGCGGGAACCAGCTCATACACAGGCGCAATATAATCAAACACGATTATTTAACTGTAAATATCCATTTCGTTTTTGCCAGGTAACATAAATATTTAATTTCGATGTCTTTCCGAACCACATCACGTCAACTAAACTCTTCTCTTGCAGCGTTTGCAAAGAACCCATCCTTTCGCAGTTGAAGAACAAGAACAGTCCATTAAGCTAACCCTCGCGAGGCAGCCATGAAGTGCTAGCGACTTCCGTTTACTTAGCCTCGGCATATCATGAGGGCTGATGGCCATTACTCTCCCTCGCCATCTCATCTTCCCACCGACAGTGTACAGTCAGTGTACTCATTATAGCTGAGTGGGCTATAGGGGTTGCAGGTGGAGCAGAAATCTCGAATCAAATTTCTGCCCTGACGAGGATTTCAACCTCCAACCTCTCGGTTGACAGTCCAACATCTAACCACTAGAATATCGCGCACCCCTTTTTTAGTTGACTAAGTAAATGAATATACACCTCCTACCCCGTCAATTTAATTGGACTTACCTGTGGAAGGGCCGGGTTGCGATTCACCGTCGGTCAACACCTGAACAGCCAAGACGACGATTGAGACGCAGAACCAGCGCCAGTCATGCACGAAAACGAATTCCATGTCACACATGACTGCGTTCTATCAGTTCTATCTCAACAGAGTGTAGTCAGGTATCCTATAAATGTGTGCCTGGCTTCTTATTATCGCTTCTCACTGTACGATTCCTTACTGCCTTCAGATCTCTATAAGACTTCAGAAGCTTGCCGATAAACCTAGCTTCTTATGATCGTTTCTCACTATAATGATTCCTAGATTCTTGTACTGCCTTCAGATCTTCTCTAAGATTTCAGAAGCTTCCCGATAAACTTAGCTTCCTATTAAATCGCTTCTCACTGTACGATTCCTAGATTCGTAAACTGCCTTCAGATTTTCTCTAAGACTTCAGAAGTTTAGTGATAAAACTAGCTTCCTATTATCGCTTCTCACTGTAACGATTCCTAGATTTATATACCGCCTTAAGATTCTTCTCTTAGACTCGTACACGTTTAAGACGCCCTCCTTATCCTCAGCGGATGTTGTGTGTAGATGACTACCCTGTTTCCGTTCCGTCAAACAACCCGGCGATGTCCCCTACGCACAAACCATGAAGCAACGGTCAATGTGTAATCCCACTAAAGTTCCCTTCTCCTCCTTGACTTCTATAGCGCCTGCAGCCGTAGTCACAGTCGATGGCGCTTCGGTTGGTTTTCGGATGTTTTCAAGAAACCGGTGGGTAGATGAGTGCCTGCGTCGGTGCCTGCGTCATTCGGTAGAAACGAAGGAAGAGCATCATGGTCTGACTTCGGCCACTGAACGCGGCTGCATGGCGTTGTTCTGCGCGCGCGAACTCTTTCATCTGTGTGTATGGCTGCTTATTGGTGCGTGTATGAGTGCACATGGGTATGCGTGTGTGTGTTTATATGTACATCTGTGTGTTCGTGTAAGTGAGTACGTGTGAATTTATATGTTTTCGTCTATATGCGTGTGTGCAAGTATGCAAGTATGTATTTATGTATACATGTATTTATGTATATATCGATGTATCTGTCTGTCTATCTGTCTGTCTGTCTGTCTGTCTCTCTGTCTGTCTGTCTGTCTGTCTGTCTGTCTATCTATCTATCTATCTATCTATCTATCTATCTATCCATTCATCCATCCATCAATCCATCAATCCATTTATCCATCCATCCATCCATCCATCCATCCATCCATCCATCCATCCATCCATCCATCCATCCATCCATCCATCCATCCATCCATCCATCCATCCATCCATCCATCCATCCATCCATCCATCCATCCATCCATCCATCCATCCATCCATCCATCTATCTATCTATCTTTCTTTCTTTCTATTTATTTAATGTATGTATGTACATGTATGTATGTACATGTATGTATGTATGTATGTATGTATGTATATATGTATGTATGTATGTATGTATGTATGTATGTATGTATGTATGTATGTATGTATGTATGTATGTATGTATGTATGTATGCATGTATGTATGCATGTATGTATGTATGTATGTATGCATTTATGTATGTATGCATGTACGTATGCATGTATGTATGTATGTATGAATGCATGTATGTATGTATGTATGCATGTGTGCATCTATCTCTCTATCTCTATCTGTCTATTCGTCTATCAATCAATCTATCTATTTATATAATCTATTTATCTATCTATCTATCTATCTGTCTGTCTGTCTGTCTGTCTGTCTGTCTGTCTGTCTGTCTGTCTGTCTGTCTGTCTGTCTGTCTGTCTGTCTGTCTATCTATCTATCTATCTATCTATCTATTTATCTATTTAGTGTATGTATGTATGTATCTATGCATGTATGTGTGTATATATGTATGTATGTGTGTGTGCATCTGTACATCAATCTATCTCTCTATCTGTCTATATATCTATCTATCTATGCAGTGTATGTATGTAGGACTTATGTATGTATGCATGCATGTATGATGTATACGTAGGCTATTTGTTTGCGATGTATACTATAGCTTAGGCTATGTAATCGTAATCGTAAACTCCAAACTTCTAAAGCGCCACTTGAAAACCAAGCTCAGGCACCAGCTTATTCAGAGCGCTGCGTCAAGTCAGAGTGGTTTCCCGAGGGCAGTCCAAAGGAGGACGGAATCCGGTTTCCATCGAGGTCCAGATCAAGAGATGAGGCAGAGCAGCTGCTAAGGCGGGTGATGTTTAGGTCAAGAAGAATTGGAAGGCGGAGAATCAGAAGAGTCCAGTTGAGAATTCTTGAAAAGCTGAGCCTCTATGGTTTTTAGTGGAAAGCCCGGAAGTGATAGACAAAGGAGGCTGAGGCGTTTGATGGAGGGCGAGTGGCAATGATGATGAAGGAACCGATAATCTGCGGAATTCGGGAGGGAGATCATTCCAGAGTCGTGGTGCAGTGTTAGATATGACTCGGTTGGAGAACCTGAGATAAGTGGTGACCGGGGGTCGAGAAAGACTGAGTTTGGGGGGACGATCGGGTGGACCGGGTTGGCTGAACGGTGAAGAATTGTGCATACATGTGTGTGAACACGTATGCACGTGCATGTGTGTGTATGCATGTGTGCATGTATGTGTATATGCGAATCGAGTTTATTCAGGCGACCGAGAGAACCAAAAACGTCCTTCTTCAAAAGCCGTCACCGCCGCCGCTTGCTCTGCTACCACCAGCGGCTGATTTCAGACCGTCCGCTCTAGGCACCAAGCGGCCAGCACCATCGCTCGCGGTCTGTTTGTTGGAAGAGGAGGAGGAGGAGGAAGACCGAGCCCGTCCCCCTCGATTTGGCTGTCGGGGTGGGGGTAGACCATCGGCCGCGGCGGCAGGGGGTGAGGGAACGTACGGCGCTGAGGGGCTTCCTGCATGATTTATCAAATATCCCCACAGTCGAGCGGCGTAGATGAAAACGCCGCGTCGAAACTGAAAGAGGGGGTAGGGCTGTGGAACGGGCAATGGGAGGAGAGTCCGGTGCAGGATGTGAGGGTGGGGAGAACGAGAGGGAGGGAGAGGCAGTCGGACAGACCACCGAGCAACGGATGGATGCGAGCGTCGGCCGGACACCAGACTAAACAATCCGCATCCGGTCGCTAGCAGCCATGGGAAATTTTTCCATATTTTACAAGTCTTAATTCAAATAGTAGGCTCCACTGGACCCTCCTCCCTCTCTCGCCCAACTCCACGTCCCGGCTTCTCGGAACCCCTTGCCTACCAATACACGCCACTCGAACATAAATCATATACACCGACATTGCAGTGTGTCGGTGTGTGTGTGTGTGTGTGTGTGTGTGTGTGTGTGTGTGTGTGTCGGTGTGTGTGGGTGTGTGTGCATTACGTATGTGTGGCGTATGCGTATTTCTATGCGTGTGTGTACGTGTATGTGTGTATGCAAAGTGTATTGTATTATTGATGTACATATAATGTTGCCGTCATTTGTTGTACAAGTTGGCTAATAATTAATTAGATGAAATAACTTAAAAACGATCAATGAAGTAAGTACGCAAGTATGCCTATTTGCAGTCTTGTTGTCCTCGAGACCAAGGTCTTGGTCTCGAGTGCACTCGAGTTCGTTTTTAAAAGTATTTGTCTTGGTCTTGGTCCTGAGACCAAAGTCTTGGTCTTGGTCTTGGTCTTGGTCTTGGTCTTGAGGTTCAAAGTCTTGGTCTTGGTCTTGGTCTTGAGGTTCATAGTCTTGGTTTTGGTCTTGCAATGTATCCAATAATTACTAATACAATTGCTTTAGTATTTAAACGGTGTGAATGAGGCTTTACTGTTGTTTTGGACAATTATTTTGACTTCCGGTTATATACCATGGGATCATGAGATTTTAAAAAGGACTCGCGATTTGGACATATATATCCGGTGCTTGAAAAGCTGCTGTGCGTGCCAGCGATTTCAGCACCTGTAGAACGTATTTTTTCACATGGCAGAATTGTTATGAGGCCGCACAGAAAAATTCTGAGCGAATTGGCTTTATAAAATGCAGCAGGCATTTGGAATAACATTCCCCCTGAAGGACTTTTGTAAATACGAATTCGGAATTCTTTCCAGTCTGCATTTAAGAGTTGTTTTACTTGAATAAAATAAATGACTCTCGTTTTCATTAAAATAGCGCGTATAGTCCGACTTGACAATTTTTTTAGTAAGGAATAGAAGTATGGATATGATTGTGATTTTTCTGTCTTGAGGTTCAAAGTCTTGGTCTTGGTCTTGAAGTTCAAAGTCTTGGTCTTGGTCTTGAGGTTTAAGGTCCTGACAACAAGACTGCCTATTTGTGTTTGTATGCTTCTGCGTAATGTGTATGTTATGTACTAGTTTGTGTGTGTGCTTGCTAATATGTGTGTATGCGCGTGTGTTCCTGTGCGTGTGTTTGTATGTTAAAGAGGCCTTACAGTAGAAAGTGGCTATATGGCCGATATTAGTTTCGATCAGTTCCCATTGTCCTTTATTTAACCACATTTGTGGGGCTGGGGTAACTGACTAGTAAACGTTGTCACTCTATAGAGTCACAGTGCATGCGAGTATTCGAGCGAGGGGCGTTGTTGGAAATCGGTACTGAAGAGCAAGAAGGGGAGGGATGAATTAAGCCAATTATTTGCAAGCGAAGAAAATTCATTGGGGATGAAAAAATCAAACAAAGGCATGTATGACTGCATAAGGGTTTTTAAGGCTTCGTGTAGCCTAATTTAACGGCCCTCACGGCATCGGAAATATCACGGATTCAATGTCTGTCAAGAAAAGCGTTCATCCATGATTTTTACAAAGGTAACAATGAGCACAAACTTAAGGTCGATTATATATATATATATATATATATATATATTCCGGTTTATTCGTGTGTGTGTGTGTGTATATGGATATATATATATATATATATATATATATATATATATATATATATATATATATATATATATATATAGGCTACATGTGTATAAAAAGTACACATAAAGATTAGCGTCTATAGCTACGTGACAAGTCTGCGCCTCTCTTCCATTAGAGGAGGTAATGAAGCACGAGGCGGAAACAGAGACTCCGTACGACAAAGCTGCTTTGCAGAGCGAGTCTACAAGGTGCTCAGTTGAATGATGACAAGAGAGAAACAGATGGACGGAGGGTTGGATGGAGGGAAGGAGGGAAGAAAACGATGCCGAGGAGGAGGCTGCTGCTGATGTTGAGTTTTCTCCATAGATACGGTTTCTACCGTCGTCTGCAGGAGAAGATAAGTCTGCGACTTCCACGGTCGACTGATTCCAGACTGAGGAATCAGACGAGACGAGCGCCACTCAACCGAATAACTGTATAGAGCGCCCGATTAATACTTACTTACAGGCGGCTCACACATAATGCTATAGACAACGGGAGTAGATGCGATATGAGCTCGTTCTGCTCGTTCTGAGGTAACAGGTAGGATCTGTGTCGAGGTCCCTGTTGTTAAACATCGGATGCTGGTGGTGGTGGTGGTGGTGATGATGATGATGATGATGATGATGATGATGATGATGATGATGATGATGATGATGATGCTTCTGGTTCTGTTGCTGGTGCTACCACCTCCAATCTAATCTAATCTCCTTCCGAAATCATAAGTCTACCACCAAGATTGCAAAGGTTTCATCTGGATTAGACGACGCTTTGTCAATTATTGATCCTAATCGTGAACGATGCTAATTATTGCAGCTTATTCCGAGCTAGTTTCCAGAACGGAAAAGGCGAGACCAGAGTCACTAGACTAGGCAAGATTATATTTGTCTAGCATGGGCGTCCGGAAGGGGGGGGAAATTAAATACCCCTCCCTAGATTTTGAAATTTTTCACAAAAATAAAATCTATTGACTTTTTACGATCATTCCAACAGTCCCAATACGATTTTCAATGCAAAAAACTTAATTAGTTAGGTAAGTCAGCTATCCCCTCCTACAAAATTTTGCCCCGTAGAAAATTTAGCCCCCCAGAAATTCTTGCCCCCCTAGAAAAATTCCTACGGAATCCCATGTTGACTAGACTACATACTATACTAGACTAGATTAGATTAGAATCGATTGGATTGATCATATTTGACTATATCTGTTTTGACTATAAAGTCATATCACTACCTACAATACACTCCAATCTTCCCAGCCCTCCTATCTCCGACAGCTGTTCACGGTCAACCACTCCGCTCAACCTGCTTTCTCTTCTGCCCTAACACTGCTCCGCCCTTCTGTCACCTCATCACTAAAATTTGCGAATCGCTCAATAGCCATAGCTGTCCCACCCCTCTGGAACAAACTCCCACCAGTACTGCGAGAACTTTCAGATCCATCCTACGAACTCACCAAAACCTCACCACTTGCTATATCTCCACAGGTCTTTCACTCAAAACTGAAAACACTGCTCTTTCACAAATCCTATCCCAAATCCTCCTCCTCTGTCTACCTTCCTCGCCGTTTAAACCCTAAACACCACCCACCTTAGCCGTCTTACTGTCTTCCTGACTGACTCCTTTGGATCTTGACCTGGAACCGATTCGACCCCCCCCCCGCCTATCGATTTTGATTTGTCTAAGCGCCTGTGAATAAGCTGGTTCCCGCGACTTCGCTTTTTTGGGCGCTGTAGAAATCCGGAGATTATGCTTACGATTACGATTACGATTAGATCATATTAGTACAGATTTATGACTTACATGTAAACAATATTTTATCGGCCGCCGAAAATGTACGACAAGAGATTCTGTTCATTCGCAACGGGTCTTAATTACGCGTCTAATCAAAATCCTAATTAGATAGAATCCCGACGTGCTGCAGGATTTCCATGGGATTAGATCGGATTGGACATGGACAGGGTTGTTTGTGGGAATGACCTCCTGAACTTTCGTTTGTTTTCTGCGCTCTGGTCCTATGATCTACGAGCCTTTACTCGAGGCTAAAATTGGCCGCAATGTGTTCGGGGGACAATGGACAATCTACGACCTCTGGGAAATCTGCGATAGTCGGCAACGCCAGGACTAAACGCATGTAGATATATGCACTGTCGTCATCACGCGCGGTATGTGAACGCCACCCATCGTATCCGTCCAAGTCTCGGTGTGTACGCTTCTGAGTACGTTTGCGTATGCGTGGAAATGTCTTCTTCCATCTAGCGGTGGACCAGCGGTGTTGTTTAGAGACGCGCTTCATTTTCAAACATGTATATTGATACTGGGCAGCGCTGCGACAGCAGAAAGTCATCCGTGGACATCGCACGAACCCGTGTATCAACAGAGGCTGAACCGACACAATGCCAAGCCGCGTCGCGCCTCTAAATGGTCCCCATGTTTGTACTTAATGGTTACGCATACATGCATACATATCTCTCCGTACACAATTATTATTATTATTACTATGCGCAAGTCTGTGTATTGTATCAGAGGTTTACCCATAGACAAGCCAACTGCAGATATAATGTAAACGCATGCTATTGTTCCTAGCGGTCTTTATATGTATGCCTGTATCAATATCACAGGCGTGGCGAGTTTTGCTTTTACATGCCTGAATGTTGGGCATGTTATCCGCCCGTGTCTCTCGGTGAGGTGCTGCAGCTTAAGCCAATATACAGAACAAGTGGAATCTGAAAATGTCCCCAACCTTAAAATGGCTTAGAGGTATATTTAGAAGCGGGCAATGCACTATAATGCAGGATTCGAAGGACAAAGAAACAAAGACAGACCAAGACTACGCTGGATATAGATAATAAAATGAGGACATAGCATTTGGACTAACACTAAGGGGAGCAATGGACTTCACAAATGACCGAGCACAATGGAGATGATTTAGTTGTACCCATCGCTGCCAAATGGCTGTCGTCAGAACTGATGATGATGATGATGATGATGATGATGATGATGATGATGATGATGATGATGATGATGATGATGATGATGATGATGATATTTTAGTAACCATGGTACCGATTCCAACAAAAGGACGACCTCTAAGTATGTTTTGACCAGCTGCTGCAACAATGAATAACCGATGCAGAAGCCATCATCACTGAAATTGCTCAAACAGTTTACGTGTAGACTACCGGGAAAAACCTAATGTTCCCAAATGCTAATAAAGTCTAAATCTGAACACAAATCTGTAAGAAGATATTTACCATTTGCAAAACATGCGTGAAAATTATACGAACTCTGAGATAAGAAAGCCACATGTTGTAATGTACGAGTTATTTGTTTTGTTCTTAAAGTACCAATCATGCAACCCACAACCAGCAGGCCAGTTGCATTCATTGTGGAGTTCCATCTCATGAAACCATAGAAGTTGGTGATGTGTGAAAGGCTCAATATCGGGTCTTAACTTTGGTCTAAAAAGTGGGGGTACCAATTTCTTACATACATGAAGCAAGGCGGAGACTGTGATCTCTGGACAGGCACAATAATAAAATATTGACTGGCACTGTTCAAAACGTTGGGGTACGGTACCCCAGTCCAAAAAAGTAGGGGTACGGGTAGTCTGGAGTTTATTCGAAATCAATGTTTTATTTCTTTGAGGAGTTTCTTACCAAAAACTGAATCGATTTCTGCAAGATTCACATAAAATGACACTTTCCTTTCAGTAAAACACGATCGAATTTCGAAATGATTTCATGGACGAGGGCAGCATATACTCTTTTTAAAAGCTCTCACAGTAAGGTAATCAAAAATTACACGTAATGTACATGTAAACCAGCTGAACAACTGTATATCACCGCTAAGGAGCCTTTCGGAAGTTTGCTTTTTGACCCATGTATATTGCTGCATCCACCCTGGTCCACGCCTTCGTGGTCTCTCACCTTGATTACTATAGTCACCTCTATAATGGCCTTCCAGCGGTCCGGATTGGGTGTCTTGACCGGGTACTACGTAGGCCTACAGCAGCACGTCTCATTGGTCACAGCCCCAAATTTGGCTAAGTTTCAGATTATATGCGGAATGTACTTCACTAGCTTCCTTCCCACTGCGTATTCCCTATAAGGGTCTTCGCGCTGATCTGGCGCTGTCTAGCATGGTTGACCACCATGTACCTGCAGGGTCGATGCTGTTTTATATTCATTCATTCATTCATTTTGATAATTTATATAACGCCTCTTCAAGAAACCTACTCAGAGGTGCTCCCAGTCCAGCCACAGTTGAAAAGAGAAGACTTATGGAGGCAGTAGAAAGTAGGTGAACTGCCTCGTGGAAATAAGCGCAGAGACGGTGGAAGCCCATTCCACGTAGAGGGGTCAGCCAATGAGAAGGCACGACGCTGTTTAATTGAGGAGCGGGACCGAGGTATACCCCGTGATCGATCGAGTCGAACTGCTACGATCGACTTGGCTCGGCCGACGATCGACTCGATCGACTTTGTCGACTAGTCGACCTCTCGTCGACTCGATCGACTTGGCTAATAAACGATCGACTTGGTCGACTTTGTCGACTTGGACTGTATCTCTTGGCCATGGGCCCGGGAGCCATGGCGCCAAAGGTGCCAATGCTCATACTTTTGGCTCTGTAGCGCCCAGGTAGAAGAATGCTCACACAACTTTTAGCTGGCGCTTTGTATTTGATGCTTGCTAAAGAAGTAATTGACTTATTGTGCCATAGACGCGTTTCATTTCATGAATATGTAGGCCATGTATAATAAACTTTTCCACTGATTGTAAAAAATGACAAAATATTCTTTTTGGTTATATCGGATATAATGTATAATTCTATCCCAACTTAGGTCGGTAGCCTACTTGGCTGAGGTTAGCTCACGCAACTTTTAAACACTTTCCGAGCCACTGTTCATGGCCAAAATCGAAGCATTCAGGGTCGTCCTAACATACAGATATTCGAACGTTTTGAGATCGTTGTAATAACTAACTACAGAGCTGAAATTTCCTGAAACTTGCGCATTTTTAACGCATCTTAATCTTTCCATTTTCACCGTAAAACTGCGAAAAAAAGTATCTGCAGCTTCAACTATACGAAATCACCAAAAGGCTCATAATTTGTACTGAACTTCAAATCAGGTTAATACGGTAATTGTGCGTAGGCTATACAAAGCATTACGTTATCACATCATGTGGGTCATTTTGTGAAGTAGCCGCAAGAAAATAGTAAGAAAATATTTCATAGTCGAGTCAAGTCGAGGAAACAACGATCGACTCGACTTGTCAAAACATATGATCGACTCGACTTGCAAGTCGATCGAGTCGAAGATTTTTCGACCGACTCGACTTGGCCGAGTTTCGATCGACTTGATCGACTGACTCGATCGATCACGGGGTATAGACCGAGGGGCCGACAGCTCACACTGTCAGCTGCAGAACGCAGAACTGGACGGGACAATAGGCCAGAGGGCGCGGACAGCAGAGATCAGATAGGTAAGACGGATCCGAGCTTCACCAGAGAGAGACTGCCAAACAAGAGAAGCAATCCTATAGGAGATGCGCTGGTACCTATATACCGGTACCTCTGGTTTCCATCGGCGATCTACTCTTCGATCGGGCTGACCAAACAGTACTCTTGGTTCCTTACTTGCGAACTGCTATCAAGCAGCGGCGATCTTTCTCCGTCGCTGGCCCTGCGACCTGGAATGGGTTCACTGACAGTTGCAGAGTCAGTGAGTGAGATAGTTCAGGGCAAGTGCCATGAGAGAAATTTACCATCATACACTTCTATCCTTACCTAATTTGTTTGGCTGCAATGCTAGGCCTACCAACCATCTATCGCTGGTCTTTTGTATACCGTCATTATATGCCAACTAGGGTCTATACTGCCGGGGTTCACCATCACAGTCATATTATCTTATTCTAAACGATATACTTGAGAATAGAATAACACAGCTGTGAACTCGTACCACAAATAAACCTCGTTTACACATATAGGACCTCGTTTGCAGTTGCAGCCTGGTGTGAGGCAAAGCTTCTGTTTCTTTTAGAATATGAAGATGTTCGCAAATCGGTCTATTGCAATAAGGTTGATCAATGGTCCATAAGCAATGGTATTTTCTATACCAGTCATAATTAGCTTAGTCACTGTTCGGTGTCAATCAGTGAAGTTAGTACTCGTATTGATATTCTGAGTATGGAATTAGTCAAAGACCAGTTACAACAAAGATTTGTCAAAGTGTTTGTCAGAACTTCGGGTCCGTGTTGCTTACTTACTTTAAATTGTTATATAGTTTACAAGTCAAAGTCAAAGACAGTCAAAGTCGAGAAACTCCGCCACTGTCCGTACTCTGGCAGTGCCAGTCCCAAGCCTTGAGAATGGAGGAGGGCGACGCTAATCACCTTCGTTATGACACAGTGTCGTTAAACAGCAACTATATAACGAATCAAGGGCGACATTGGAGAGTCAGAGCTAGGGCGTTTTCAAAGTCTGTAAAGACACGACGATAGAAAGATAATTAATTGAACAAAATAACTTTTAAGTTATTCTACTTTATTACACAGTCAACGGAGTGAGAGGTGTTCCTCCTTCTCACACTGTTAATTACTTTTAAGTGCAAAAATCTGCTTCAGACTCATAACAAAGAACTTTTATGCCAGTTTAGGATAAGTGTCTGTCCCATTGTGAGTTGAGTCGAGGCTGTCCTATAGATATACTCTTGCGGTTGTGTGTTCACTGTCCAATCGTTACTGTACGCCCCTGTGCTTTGACTCCACGTCCAACTCCTCTTCCCTCTAATCCCGTCTTCCTTCATCCTCCTTCTTATCCCTCGGCTCAAAACACAAAACAACAGACAAAACACAGGCCCTATGAGCTTACGGGGTTTCACACCACGCCAGGGGCTCACCTGCCAAAACAAAGGGCTTACGGGGTTTTACGCCACGCCAGAGGCCCAGCAGGTACTACTAACAAACAACCACACAACACAAAACAAGACAGAGCCATAGTGCAACCACAACACGCATCACGATCCATCCCATCTCGCCTCAGACAACAACGCACCGGTGCCTCCAATTAATGCCCTCCATAGTGCTACCGTAACACGAATGACGATCCATCCCATCTCGCCTCGGGCCGAAAAACACCAGTGCCTACAGGAACAGAATAAACCAATGTGGATTATTATTATTATTATTATTATTACAACAGATATGTAGTATCATTGTACAGTAGTAAGGAATAAAATACATGATTATCCTGCTTCAGCCTCGATCGTCTGTTGGCTGTTTGATCTATCCGGTATTAAACGTGCTGGATAAAAATTATGTAAGCCAACGATTGCGTGTCAGCGCTTGCTTGCACTTAGGAGTAGGTTAAAGAGGTATGATAGGCATTAAAGTCGTTTGTAATTGAAAAGAAAAAGAAATGAGATGGTTGAGGGGTGCTGGTTGAGCGAGAGAATGTGGAATTGGACCCCGAAAACAAGTTTATGCACATGCCGATTTGCAACATTTCTGTTCTCCAATCTGGATGTCTTCCTGGAAAAGTTACAGGCATAATTCAGAATTTCTCTCTTGAATTAGACCTATGTTTTGTCTTAAATTAGCACGTTCGAAAAGATAATCTATGACAACGATGCTTTGAGATCAATTTTTCTTCTGGATCATATCATGATCCATGTAATGATCATGTCGTCCTGATAATGTTGTAACGATCCAGATGATCAATGTAAATGGGATCAGTGTAAAATTATCGGTGCCGTGAGAAAAGTATAAAAGGATCAGTGTAGTGAGATCAGTGTAAATGGGTCAGTGTACAAGCAATGGGATCAGTGTTAAAGAATCAGTGTAATGGGATCAGTGTAAAAGAATCAGTGTAATGGGATCAGTGTAAAAGAATCAGTGTAATAGGATCAGTGTAAAAGAATCAGTGTAATAGGATCAGTGTAAAAGAATCAGTGCACTGGGATCAGTGTAAAGAATCAGTGTAATGGGATCAGTGTAAGAGAATCAGTGTAATAGGATCAGTGAACAAGAATCAGTGTAATAGGATCAGTGAACAAGAATCAGTGTAATAGGATCAGTGTAAAAGAATCAGTGCACTGGGATCAGCGTCAAAGAGAGTCAGTGCAATGGGATCACTTTAAAAGAATCAGTGTATAAGGATCAGTGTAAAGAATCAGTGTAATAGGATCAGTGTAAAAGAATCAGTGTAATAGGATCAGTGTAAAAGAATCAGTGCACTGGGATCAGTGTAAAGAATCAGTGTAATGGGATCAGTGTAAGAGAATCAGTGTAATAGGATAAGTATAAAAGAATCAGTATAATAGGATCAGTGTAAAAGAATCAGTGTAAAGAATCAGTGTAATAGGATCAGTGTAAAAGAATCAGTGTAATAGGATCAGTGTAAAAGAATCAGTGCACTGGGATCAGTGTAAAGAATCAGTGTAATGGGATCAGTGTAAGAGAATCAGTGTAATAGGATAAGTATAAAAGAATCAGTATAATAGGATCAGTGTAAAAGAATCAGTATAATGGGATCAGTGTTAAAGAATAAGTGTAAAAGAATCAGTGTAAAAGAATCAGTGTACAAGAATCAGTGCAATGGGATCAGTGTAAAAGAACCAGTATAGTGATCAGTGTAAAAGAATCAGTGTAATGGGATCAGTGTAAAAGAAGCAGTGTAATGGGATCAGTGTAAAAGAACCAGTATAGTGATCAGTGTAAAAGAATCAGTGTAATGGGATCAGTGTAAAAGAATCAGTGTAATAGGATCAGTGTTAAAGAATCAGTGTAATGGGATCAGTGTAATTGGATCAGTGTAAAAGAATCAGTGTAATAGGATCAGTTTAAAAGAATCAGTGTAATAGGATCAGTGTAAAATAATCAGTGCAATGGGATCAGTGTAAAAGAATCAGTGCAATGGGATCAGTGTAAAAGAATCAGTCAGTGCAATGGGATCAGTGTAAAAGAATCAGTGTAATGAGATCAGTATAAAAGAATCAGTGCACTTGGATCAGTGTAATGGGATCAGTGTAAAAAAATCAGTGTAATGGGACCAGTGTTCCTGGTATTCCACGTTGAGGACATTTTCCCTTGTCCTTTTTGAACCGACAACCCTGGCTGGGTACAAGGACCATCCGTGCTGGTTACTTGCTGTCTGACGACAATGTGTCATAAAAAAGATGATTATCGTCGCCCTCCTCCTTTATCTAGGCTTGGGACTGGCACTGTCAGACTATGAGCAGTGGCGGAGTTCTCATCTGTGCTGGGTACAGAATGATGCTTATCTAATAACACGACAAACTAATCTAGAGAAGAATGATGCTTAATTCGCGAGTTTTACCTTAACCATTCTCTGGTTTCTCGTGCGTCAGAAATGACGGTTGCTGATCAAACTTTAGATTGGGTTCTTCGGGTTAGATCATTTCTTTAGATTGGGTTCTTCGGGTTGTTATTTCTTTTGATTGGGTTCTTCAGGTAAGGGTGTCTCTTTAGATTGGGTTCTTTGGGTTAGGTCATTTCTTTTGATTGGGTTCTTCGGGTTGTTATTTCTTTTGATTGGGTTCTTCAGGTAAGGGTGTCTCTTTAGATTGGATTCTTCGGGTTAGATCATTTCTTTAGATTGGGTTCTTCGGGTTGTTATTTCTTTTGATTGGGTTCTTCAGGTAAGGGTGTCTCTTTAGATTGGGTTCTTCGGGTTGCTATTTCTTTTGATTGGGTTCTTCAGGTAAGGGTGTCTCTTTAGATTGGGTTCTTTGGGTTAGGTCATTTCTTTTGATTGGGTTCTTCGGGTTGTTATTTCTTTTGATTGGGTTCTTCAGGTAAGGGTGTCTCTTTAGATTGGATTCTTCGGGTTAGATCATTTCTTTAGATTGGGTTCTTCGGGTTGTTATTTCTTTTGATTGGGTTCTTCAGGTAAGGGTGTCTCTTTAGATTGGATTCTTCGGGTTAGATCATTTCTTTAGATTGGGTTCTTCGGGTTGTTATTTCTTTTGATTGGGTTCTTCAGGTAAGGGTGTCTCTTTAGATTGGGTTCTTTGGGTTGTTATTTCTTTTGATTGGGTTCTTCAGGTAAGGGTGTCTCTTTAGATTGGGTTCTTTGGGTTAGGTCATTTCTTTAGGTTGTGTTCTTCGGGTTAGATCATTTCTTTAGATTGGGTTCTTCGGGTTGTTATTTCTTTTGATTGGGTTCTTCAGGTAAGGGTGTCTCTTTAGATTGGGTTCTTTGGGTTAGGTCATTTCTTTTGATTGGGTTCTTCGGGTTGTTATTTCTTTTGATTGGGTTCTTCAGGTAAGGGTGTCTCTTTAGATTGGGTTCTTTGGGTTAGGTCATTTCTTTAGGTTGTGTTCTTCGGGTTAGATCATTTCTTTAGATTGGGTTCTTCGGGTTGTTATTTCTTTTGATTGGGTTCTTCAGGTAAGGGTGTCTCTTTAGATTGGGTTCTTTGTGTTAGGTCATTTCTTTTGATTGGGTTCTTCGGGTTGTTATTTCTTTTGATTGGGTTCTTCAGGTAAGGGTGTCTCTTTAGATTGGGTTCTTTGGGTTAGGTCATTTCTTTAGGTTGTGTTCTTCGGGTTAGATCATTTCTTTAGATTGGGTTCTTCGGGTTGTTATTTCTTTTGATTGGGTTCTTCAGGTAAGGGTGTCTCTTTAGATTGGGTTCTTTGGGTTAGATCATTTCTTTAGATTGGGTTCTTCGGGTTGTTATTTCTTTTGATTGGGTTCTTCAGGTAAGGGTGTCTCTTTAGATTGGGTTCTTTGGGTTAGGTCATTTCTTTGGATTGGGTTCTTCGGGTTGTTATTTCTTTTGATTGGGTTCTTCAGGTAAGGGTGTCTCTTTAGATTGGATTCTTCGGGTTAGATCATTTCTTTAGATTGGGTTCTTCGGGTTGTTATTTCTTTTGATTGGGTTCTTCAGGTAAGGGTGTCTCTTTAGATTGGATTCTTCGGGTTAGATCATTTCTTTAGATTGGGTTCTTCGGGTTGTTATTTCTTTTGATTGGGTTCTTCAGGTAAGGGTGTCTCTTTAGATTGGGTTCTTTGGGTTGTTATTTCTTTTGATTGGGTTCTTCAGGTAAGGGTGTCTCTTTAGATTGGGTTCTTTGGGTTAGGTCATTTCTTTAGGTTGTGTTCTTCGGGTTAGATCATTTCTTTAGATTGGGTTCTTCGGGTTGTTATTTCTTTTGATTGGGTTCTTCAGGTAAGGGTGTCTCTTTAGATTGGGTTCTTTGGGTTAGGTCATTTCTTTTGATTGGGTTCTTCGGGTTGTTATTTCTTTTGATTGGGTTCTTCAGGTAAGGGTGTCTCTTTAGATTGGGTTCTTTGGGTTAGGTCATTTCTTTAGGTTGTGTTCTTCGGGTTAGATCATTTCTTTAGATTGGGTTCTTCGGGTTGTTATTTCTTTTGATTGGGTTCTTCAGGTAAGGGTGTCTCTTTAGATTGGGTTCTTTGTGTTAGGTCATTTCTTTTGATTGGGTTCTTCGGGTTGTTATTTCTTTAGATTGGGTTCTTCAGGTTAGATCATTTCTTTAGATTGGGTTCTTCGGGTTGTTATTTCTTTTGATTGGGTTCCTCAGGTAAGGTCGTCTCTTTAGATTGGGTTCTTCTGGTTAGATCATTTCTTTAGGTTGGGTTCTTCGGGTTAGGTCATTTCTTTAGATTGGGTCTTTGGGTTAGGTCATTTCTTTAGATTGGTTCTTCTGGTTAGGTCATTTCTTTAGATTGGGTTCTTAGGATTAGGTCATTTCTTTAGATTGGGTTCTTCGGATTAGGTAATTTCTTTAGGTTGGGTTCTTCGGATGGATTCACTTCTCTCGCATTGATAACATAGTCTGAAATTAAGTTTCACAGGTTGAGGGGATCAAAGTAAAGTAAAACAAACATCGTAGCATAAGTTCACATAAGGCAATGCAAGGTGAGATAGTGTATAATAGGATAAGGTGAGGTAAGGTAAAATGACACAGGGTGAGGTAAGGTAAGTAAGTCAGGAAGGAAGTAAGGTTAGGAATGGCTATGTATATTAAGGCAAGGTACAGTAAAGCAATGGAAGGTAAGTCAAGGAAAAGTAGGTATGGTAATTGCTAAACGTTTCTCACCACTCGTCTGTCACCCAAGTCTGTTCGTTGTAGTAGATAACGCTTCGTTTAACAGACGATAGATAGTTCATGTCAGCGAATGACTCTATTCTGGTCGATTTCTTTCCACTTCGACTACTGCAATTTGCTTCTAATTGGTCTGCCTAAGGTCCGTCTCACACCTCTGCAGTCAGTCCTAAATGCAGCTGCGAGATTAATAGCACGCCTGCCACATTACTCACGCAATTCGTCCCTCATGTTTGAGCAACTGCACTGGCTTCCTCTCTCTGCACGTATTAAGTTCAAAATCCTTATTCTGGTGTCCAAGACACAACGGGGTATCGCCCCCAAATATATAATCGATGTAATTCACCGGCGTCTTTCTGTCTCCTCGCATTGTCCACCTCGCTCTTCGAACAGATTTGATCTTTCAGTTCCTCATACTAGAACAGCTATGGCGAAGTCCCGATCTTTTGCCTCAATTGGTCCCTCTCTCTGAAATACACTCTCCTTCTACTCGCTCTCAAATTTCAATAGTTGTAACTCCTCGTCTTCTTTTCCTTTCCTCAAGACTTATTTCTTTTCTATTGGCCTTGCGCACTGCGAGCGCCTCTGAACGATTCACCTTACTAGAGGCGCTTTATAAATGTTAAATACAATACAATCTTGTGGTTAAGTTCAATTTCGACGTGTCTTTAAGTTCTTTCCACTTTGTGGTCAAGTTCAGTTTCGACGTGTCTTTGATTTCTTTCCACCGTGTTCTCGTGTCGCTTAGTTTTGATTATTAAAACATATTAGGTTAACTCTTTAACGACGAGCTGCACTGGCTTCCCTCTGGGGCCTCATTCGCTTTTAGTACAGTCTCGTCGTTACGGTGTTAAACTAACCATCCAACAACTAAGTGGAACGACAAATAATCACTTTTTTTATTTAATCAATAGAAAGAAAAAAGTGAAATTTCTTACTCGTTTCTGTTCGTTGTGTTGTTTTTTGTTACTGTCTACGGTTGCTTCAAACGTCGACCGTTTTGAAATTCTTGTTCATTCCAGATTTCAAACGTTGATCGTCTTCAAATTCTTTCATTCGAAGATTTTAAAGTGTATTTAGACTGTAGACGTCTTCGAAGTTCTTTCACGAATTGAGAAAATTTAAATTTTGCGATAAAAAGATGACGTAAGACAAATGGCCCACAGATGACGTCATCGTTCAGAGAACGTTACCATGAGAACGCAAAATGACGTATTCAAACTGAGAAAATTACTGGTATTATACGTGTTCTCCTTCCACTGCAACGCAGTCCAGCAGTAAAATAAATGCAGAATTAAAGTAACTTATGTCGTTTATAAATTGCTTCTAGCAATAAAACTTCTTAGCTCCTTGTTGAAGAATATCTCGGCTAGAAGGCAAAAACAGTTATAATACACCGACTTCTACGGACCTTTAGACGCTTTTCTGTAGTTGTGGTTTCAAGCTAGAATAAGTTGCATAAATTATTAATCCACAAAAGCCCACTTTGGTTTCGTATTGTCGGCGGTTGGAACCATTTTGTTCACTATGCTTTGGAGGGAAATAAGTAATTTCCCATGCAGTGGTTAACGGTAATCTGTAAAATTTTCGATCCCTTTTCGGAAACTAAACGCTCACTGGCACTGCTTTAGCTAGGCCTACATATATAGGCCCATAATTTATTATATATCGGTTTCCTTATGACAGGAACCGAGGAGGAACTAAAACTGCTTGTTGAATTTAATTTAGCTGCAGCTAAATAATAATAACAGTGGATAATGTTGGATGAACTACCAGCAAGTAATTGCCATGAAAACGTGGAGGACATCCTGAGAGAGGAGGTAGAGGAAGCTATAGGGAGATTGATAAAGAGGAAGGCGCCAGAATAGGATAATATTGACCTTGACCTCTTAGTTCCTGCCTTGACCTCTTAGTTCCTCGCGTCAGGACTACTATGGCTCAATCCAGATCCATTGCCTGCATAAGTACCTCGCTTTGGAACCGACTGCCTCCTTCTGTCCGCACCACCATTCTCCCTGGTAGGCCCTAGCGCTGCTTTTTCTTTTTCTCACCTTAAATCCTGCTTTTTCTCTCGGGGTCTCGTGCACTGGGAGCGCCTCTGAACGGTTTAAACCGCGAGAGGCGCTTTATAAATGCCTATATACGATAATATACGATACGATAATATTACAGCATAAAATTAATGATATAAGCTGAAGAGGAATGTTCAGTGGAAATGTTACACGTGTTATGCAACAAAATCTATCAGGAAAAGAAGTGTCCAGCTGATTGGAGAAGGCTATGATCGTACCAATACATAAGAAAAATGGCAAGAGGGAATGCAGCAATTATCGAGGCATTAGTTGAGTGTTCCTGGAAAAGTATACACACGGATACTAAAACATCGTCTGAGGAAATATGTTGAGCAGGTAGTGGCTGAAGAACAGACGGGATTCAGAGCAGGAAGAGGTATAATAGATCAACTCTTTGTTGTTCGACAGCTATCAGAGAAGTACTTCGAAAGAAATCGAACTTTGTACAACAATTTCATAGATTTTAAACAGGCATTCGATAGTTTGTGGCAACATGGACTGTGTCAGGTACTAATTAAGGAACTATGGAATTCCAGAGGAGTTGGTGATGCTACTAGAAGATCTATACAGCAAGTCAGTGAGTACAATCAAAGTGGATAGAGAACTAACGGGGCACGTGGTTTAAGATCACAGCAGGCATAATGCAAGGATGCGGCCTGTCGCCAGACCTGCTTAACATACTTCTCGAGGCCATGATGAACTGCGCACGATTTCTGTTGAGGCTGGAGTGACACTAAATGGACAGATACCTACAATCTGAGCTTTGCTGATGATATTGACTTGGTTGCAGAGTCGCCATACCAACTGCAGGAACTGACAGACAGAATACAGGATAGTAGGCCCTACTCTTAGTCCAAACCTTCTACTACTGTGAAGGTCTGCCTTCCTCATCCTCAGGGTAGGATTCGATTCGGGGACTGACCCTCGCTTCGGGGCTTGAACTTAATTGGTCCTCCCCCTCTTCTCCCACGTTGGCCATAGCCAATAAGGTCTCAGCGGCTGCGGTCATTTCCGTCGATCTACCCTTATGAGGGGCCCTCCATCCCGGGCTGTGTAGGGTGCTCTTGAGGTGAGGATAAACGATGGGGTTCGAATAATCAGAGGTTCGAGTATGGTGGAAGTAATGATCTTTGTCTAATACTGGACTACCAAGGAGTGGCCTAGATGGGTCCAAATCTCTCATGTCCGTGACTTCTGAGTTAGAAGCAATCCACCGCTCCGATGGGTCAGGGTTCTTGTCAGCCCGGACGGGGTTCTGGCTGGATTGCCAATGGATCAGCTGATCAACCATTAGATTCAGCTGCCCTTTCATATCCTCAAGGGCCTGTAAGGTGGTGCCCACTACATCTCCCGAAGGGAGATGTGCTCTCACACCTTCTTCTTCTTCTCCTCCTGTTGCCATTTTTACTGCTTTTACTTATTGACTACTTTCTCCAGATAGTAAGTACAACGACTGGATACAGAGATATAAAATGTGTTATTACAAACTTCAAATTAACCAATGCAGTCAGTTTTACAACTTCAGTTGACAAACTAGATTTCTAACAACGGTTTCTTCAATAGATCAAGCATACAATTAAAGAATATTGATTGTACTAAGCTAGTTCTATTTATAGACTTGCTCCTCCGTCAACGGTTCACCTATCCGTGGCGTGGTAACTTAAACTCGGTGGATCCCTCCACCTAATTACCAAGTTTATCTTACTTTACGTGTAAACCTACCTTATCTACTAAAGCAACTAGCCTTAATTTCTATAACGTAAAAATAATCTTATCTACGCCTGCAACTAATTCGAATCATCCATTTACATCTACATCCGGGACCTCCGCGGTCAAAATGGAGACCCCAATTCAATTTGACATGAATTCTAACACTAAGTTTCTAGTCTTTACAAACACACAACTCTCGCCAAGCGGTTTCCGCTCTTCTCTTTCTCGACAAGTGTTCGGGACTTGGGTGTCATTCTTGACAGTACTCTTTCATTTGCCGACCACATCTCAAGCCTCTCTCGGTCTAGTTTTTATCATCTAAGGCGTCTTCGTGCTGTCCGGCGTTCTGTTCCTTCCTCCACTTTCACCTCCATGGTTCATGCCTTTATCTGCTCACGCATTGACTACTGTAATGCATTACTCATTGGTCTCCCAAAATCCCGTCTGTCTCCACTTCAATCGGTCTTAAACGCAGCTGCTCGTCTGATTGCCCGCCTTCCACGCTACTCTCATATCTCGACTTTTATGTCTGAGCAATTGCATTGGCTTCCGCTCACCGCGCGTATCCAGTTTAAAATTCTTTTTCTTACCTCTCGAGCGTTCCAGGGCAAAGCTCCTCGTTACCTTTGTGACCTTATCTGTCGACCTCTGTCGGTTGCCTCTGGTCGTCCTCTCCGCTCTTTTGACCGACATGACCTCTTGGTCCCTCGGACCCGGACTTCTATGGTTCAACACCGTGCCTACGCATCTGCTGGCCCGTCCCTTTGGAATGATCTTCCTCCTATGACTCGTTCTCAGATTCTAATTGGGGGAATTTCTGCTACTACTCGATGTCTTAAGACTTTTCTTTTCTCACGAAGCTCTGCGCACTGGGAGCGCCTCTGATTAGGTTGTACTGCGAGAGGCGCTTTACAAATGCATAAATACAATACAATACAATACAATACAAAGGATATTCCCCAACACCCTTTATCACCTCAGAACCTTGAAACAACGAACAGAATATTCAGCGTGGTCCTATTACCCGATATTAGCGTTCGACCACCAAATTCTGAACATTAATCAACTTTCTGTTCCCGACAAATCAACCCAAAAGATCACAAACAAAACAAGAACTTCTCCCTTTTTTTAAGACTACTCACGTGACCCGGGCGAACCAATGAAAAACCCCGTAACCCAGTTAGATGGTCCAGGATTGGACGCCATTATTACCATAGAGATAATTAGGACATTCGGCCGCGTACCGAAAGGTTTGTCCCCGCAGTGGATGTGGAGATATAGACGATTGCCAGTCTTCACACCCTCCCCTACACACCTAAAGTGGCAACGCCACTTAGCTAAATGGAGCCCCTAGGCGCCAAAGCCTCCTATTTCCACAGAGGAACTCCCCTGTTCCCTCTAAGGTTCAAACGGACCACTACCCTATCTCCATTAAGCTTAGCTACTGGCAGTGTCACAATTCACCTCCCAAACGTATTCAGTGGAACGTTGGTTACTAGGAAGATTAACATCGCAACATAGAATTAAGCAATTAATGAATTAAAACGGCAGTAACCGATGAACAGAAAGCTCGCACGAGTTACAACTAAACGACAGAGTTCTAATGTAGATCGTTCTTAATATGGTTATAATGAAACTTAGCATTACGGTATCAGTGACCCAAAAAGAAAAACAAACAACTAATGATTATTTCTACCAATGTAGTTCTTATAATACACAGTCTAAAGAGACTTCCTTACTCTACTCCTTCCAAGGTATAAGTAACAAGGAGGTTTACCCACTTACTCCGGCAGGCTGATTAGACAGTCCATCAACATTGTTCAATATCAAAAGGAACCATCAGATAAAAGAAAAACAACGATTTAACACAAGTAACTGTTAGACTTCAGGTGCCACCTCCTAATTCTTATGCTGATCCGCATTATTCTGAGGAAACCTATCTGTTTAACATGATTACTTCCTTATCACCTCTTTACTTATCGGAGAATAAGACAGGCCACACCCACTAGTGGACCACAACCGAGGGTCATCCCCTATGCTGAGACCTAGGCGAAACACACCTCTACCCTCCACCAGTCTTCTCCCTTCTCCAGTAAACATACTGCAACAGGAATGCAATACTACTATTCATCGATCAATACCGCGTGATCAGCACCTTATTATCATTCCCCTGCAAAGAATGCAACAAAGAAAGTTCGCACCTGATAACCACAAATGAAGGTACGTATAACTTAACTATTTTTATTCGAGATAAAACACCATCGGCCTTTTATTCGCCTATCTCCTTTCTGAATCTTACAGGCAATTTAACTTGACGTTTTGACTGTTCCGGAAGGTCTACTGCTTGTTCCTCATCCAAGCCTAACCCTTGTCAACTCACCATTCCAACAGCCATCGTCTGTAATTCACCCTGCCGAGAATGCGGCGGCACCAGTTGGTAGCGTTTGACTTGGCCTGCAGTTGCATCAACCCAAGCCCGACAGAAGATATCGTCTTTTAACACCAACTGTGGCCATTGAGCCACTAGAGTTTTCATCATTCCCCTCTGCGAGCGTATGTCATCCGGAACCGGAACATCGAGAGTCGCCAACTTCTGGGTAATCACCCAACTCGGGTCCGGATCAGACCTTTGTTCGTTGACCATTGATTCTCGATCCCATCCGTCTGGCATGGTAGTAAAGTCCGTCGGTTCCTCTGTTACGAGTTTCACTTCAGTAAATTTATTGACACCTGCCGACTCCCCTGTAGCATTTTCCATATCGGTGGACTCTACTACCGGCACTTCTTCTAAGACGCACTGAAATCCACGTCTCAGTCGAAGCTGTTGATAGGTCGGATTCATTACTCTCATCATTAGTTTGTGAGTTCGATCAGGGAGTAAAGTTCCCGCCACGAGTCCCGTGTTCAACACTTGGGGTTGGGTCGCCAAGTCGTTTCGTTCTGCACGAAGGTATGGAAGAACAGCATGTACCTCCACACCCAGCTCGCTCATGTCCGGTACCTTCACATCGTACATTGTCGCCACTTTACGACACTTAGCCGTACGCGGTAAACTGTACAAAGAGAACATTTGACCCTGCAGCTGAATTCCTCTTTCACCAAAGTTTCACGTGGCTTTCTGCTACTCCAACCAATTTAGACCCAGTATCATCTCGCTCAACTGTTCAGTAACGAGGCAGGGGATTCGAAAAGTCACACCAGCGATTTCGCTTTCAACCAACGTTTCTCCGAGCACTTTAATTGAAGTTCCATTGACAGCTCTCAACATTTGCTGAGATAGAATCATATCTCCCGAGCGCACCAAAGAAGTCGGAATGAGTGACCAATCGCTCCCCGTATCCACCAGCGCAAGAATATTTTGTCCATGTATCCTCATTGGTAAGTATGCATTTGTACAGCCTTGGATGTATCTCGCATTGGCAGTCTCTTCTTGTTCTTGGTGTTCATTGCCAATCCGAGGAGGTGACCTCAGTGGACACTGTCGCTGGAAATGTCCTGCTTGATGACATCTATAACATTTGTCATTATAGGGACGTTTCCCCGAGCCACGAGGACGATTGTCTCGACTCATCTCAGTTGCGACTTGATTGTGATCCCCAGCCGACGACCAAGGGTGTTTCACGAAAGTCTGTTCAGTCTCTCTAGCCGGCGGTGGCCACATGGTTGCTAACCGTTGTTCCAGTTGACTCTGTCGATGTTCCATCTTAACCATCTGATCAGACAGCTGGCGCGTCAATTGTTCTAAAGCAGTTTCACTTTCTCTAACTGCTTTAACTCGCCCTGCTCGTCGATCCTGATCGTCTCTTCGATTTCCCGACCACTGATTAGCCTCTAACCGAGCAGCCAGCCGACAAGCCAAATCCAGAGTGTTCGGTTCTCGGTCTCGCACTCTCAACGCTAAGTCAGAATCGATAATTGCGTCCAGAAAGGCATCGATGGCAACCGTCTCGCTCATTTCGGTCGCTGGCCCCGGATAAGCGAGTACCATCAATCGTCGTATGTCTTGGGCTAAGGCAGGTAGACTTTCCCCGTCTCTCTGTCTTCTAGTTCGCAGCTGGGTTCTGTATAAGGCGGTCTGTTCCGAACTTCCGTATCGAGCTCTAAGTCGACTTACCAGATCAACCCAAGAAGTGACTCCTGAGGCGTTAAACTCCCACAAGACTTGTGCAGCAGAACCGCCCAGCGAACACATCAGCTGGCTCAGCCTTTCTTCGTCGGTCCATTGGTTATGTTTGGCGCAGATCTCATACTTAGCTAGAAAGGCTTCCACTGGAGACTGTCCATCATACTTCTCCAACTTTATCCACTGTCGATGTTTCACAGTAGCTTTAGTTGACGCTTCTACTGTCTCTACACTTGCTTCCGATACAGTCACCTTCGCATTGGATTTACTTATTGACGGAAGTGGCTTAGTTTCAGACGACAACTTAGTCTTTACTTCCTCCCGTGGAACTGACGGATTTAATAACAAAGTCGCAGCATCGGTCGGTCCAATTAGTTCTGGCATTGACTTTATCTCCGTGTGCTTTACTTGTTCTCTATCCAATGTTCTCTCCCTAGTGTTTACACACCCAGTGCTTACATTCTTTTCCTCCACCCTGACCAAGTTCTCGTTTGTCCACTGCATTTCCTTGAGCCGACAATACGCACTTTCATATTGCCTTAGAGCCTCCTCCCAGTCATGACCATTTATCTTGGATCCATTACTTAACAGTTCCTCAGCCCCATACACCCGTAGTTCATGCATTTTCATGTCATTCGGATTTGGGGTGGCTTTGGATTCTGGGACGGATATCGGACCGGACAAGGTGGTTAGGCTCCCCGTTGCACCCGGTGGCAATAACAATTCACGTGGTTGGTTGCAAGTGGAATATCTAGCCGGTGACCAAGTGGTTTTGTCATAGCCGTGGGTGTTACTATAGTCTGGGTGTCCGCCTTCCACCCCTTACCCACAGGGTTTACTTTGATCTGGGTTCCACCCGTTCCCATTGTGTACCCGGCCGATACCACATCCATCTGAGAAAGCAGGGTTCGATCCTCCTTTTCCAGAACCAAACAGGGATTGGAGCTTAGACCATACGATGGCATTTTCCCAGGGTCGCTGGATGACCAAAGGACACCCGGACCTATCCCTCGGACATCACCCAGCTTAAAATCGGTGTCGATTTCTTCAGGTACTGGCACACGTTTCCTTCCTTCAACCGCACCACGAACAGGTAGGTACGATACGGCTGGAACTACAGGCAGGACACTGGGTAGGGTCGGAAACACCCTCTGAGCCCATGTCAGCCCCTCTCCTCCAACTACCATGGGGGTTGGTCCCCAGGATCGGGTACCCGGACCCTCATATCTTAGACGCGGTAGCCCTCGACCCTCTACGGGGGTGGTTTCATGGTCCCTTGTCCTGATTCTACTCACAGCAGGGTCCACCATTTCCCCCATACTCCCAATGGTCCCAAGGATATTTTCCCCCCTTGCAGACGACCATCTTCTTCACCTGAAACTAGACAGGCAACATTCAACGCATGTCTAACATTTCCAATTTCTACATTAACTCTATTCTGTCTACCTATTGCTACACTATCCAAAAGATTATTTGTTCTATTTGTTAACCTTAATCCTTCAGCAAGAGATTGTTGTTTCTCTTCTTGACTTTTACCTGTATCACTTCCTACCTCTTCTCTCCTCTCTCTCCATCCATCCGCTGTTTTCATCCTCTGATTCCTCTCAACCCATTCTAGTTCACCCCACGATCTGGTACCAAATTGTGAAGGTCTGCCTTCCTCATCCTCAGGGTAGGATTCGATTCGGGGACTGACCCTCGCTTCGGGGCTTGAACTTAATTGGTCCTCCCCCTCTTCTCCCACGTTGGCCATAGCCAATAAGGTCTCAGCGGCTGCGGTCATTTCCGTCGATCTACCCTTATGAGGGGCCCTCCATCCCGGGCTGTGTAGGGTGCTCTTGAGGTGAGGATAAACGATGGGGTTCGAATAATCAGAGGTTCGAGTATGGTGGAAGTAATGATCTTTGTCTAATACTGGACTACCAAGGAGTGGCCTAGATGGGTCCAAATCTCTCATGTCCGTGACTTCTGAGTTAGAAGCAATCCACCGCTCCGATGGGTCAGGGTTCTTGTCAGCCCGGACGGGGTTCTGGCTGGATTGCCAATGGATCAGCTGATCAACCATTAGATTCAGCTGCCCTTTCATATCCTCAAGGGCCTGTAAGGTGGTGCCCACTACATCTCCCGAAGGGAGATGTGCTCTCACACCTTCTTCTTCTTCTCCTCCTGTTGCCATTTTTACTGCTTTTACTTATTGACTACTTTCTCCAGATAGTAAGTACAACGACTGGATACAGAGATATAAAATGTGTTATTACAAACTTCAAATTAACCAATGCAGTCAGTTTTACAACTTCAGTTGACAAACTAGATTTCTAACAACGGTTTCTTCAATAGATCAAGCATACAATTAAAGAATATTGATTGTACTAAGCTAGTTCTATTTATAGACTTGCTCCTCCGTCAACGGTTCACCTATCCGTGGCGTGGTAACTAGTTTAAGTTACCACGCCACGGATAGGTGCCACCTAATACCAGTTTGACGGACGGAGCAAGTCTACTAAATAGCAACTAGCCTTAATTTCTATAACGTAAAAATAATCTTATCTACGCCTGCAACTAATTCGAATCATCCATTTACATCTACATCCGGGACCTCCGCGGTCAAAATGGAGACCCCAATTCAATTTGACATGAATTCTAACACTAAGTTTCTAGTCTTTACAAACACACAAAGGATATTCCCCAACACCCTTTATCACCTCAGAACCTTGAAACAACGAACAGAATATTCAGCGTGGTCCTATTACCCGATATTAGCGTTCGACCACCAAATTCTGAACATTAATCAACTTTCTGTTCCCGACAAATCAACCCAAAAGATCACAAACAAAACAAGAACTTCTCCCTTTTTTTAAGACTACTCACGTGACCCGGGCGAACCAATGAAAAACCCCGTAACCCAGTTAGATGGTCCAGGATTGGACGCCATTATTACCATAGAGATAATTAGGACATTCGGCCGCGTACCGAAAGGTTTGTCCCCGCAGTGGATGTGGAGATATAGACGATTGCCAGTCTTCACACTACTATCATAGTAGTAGAAGGTTTGGACTAAGAATAGGCCTAATTACGCAAAAAAACGAAGACAATGACTATCGGAAAACAACATAAAGAGCTGAAAGTGAGACTGCATGGATGGAGAGGAGCTGGAACAAATCACAGAGTTTGTGTAGCCTATACCTATAAGGATTAATAACGGAAGATGGCCTATGCAGGTGCAAAGGATATAAAACTGATTGAAATATGGATTGACTTGGCGCAGCCATGTTTGGCAGATTGAGTAGGCCTAGGATGTGAAAGACGAGCAGCATATCAACAGGAACAAAAATTAAACTTTATAGGACATTATTTTATTTTGTCATCCAAGTACTGATGTATGGAAATGAGTGTTGGTGCCTACGGAAGGAGGACAAAAGAAGGATTGTAGTGGCCGAAATGGGCTGGCTAAGAAAATTATCGGGGAGGACCGGACGAGATCAAATTCGAAATGAGGTAATCCGCAAGGAGTTGGGACTGAGGTAAACACTCGTAGGGAAGATTGGAAAAAGAAGACTTACGGTACATGCATGGTTTGGACATGTAACAAGAATGGACGACAAGAGATTACCAGCAAGGGCATGGCATTGCCACGTGAAGGGAACAGGAAGTCGAGGAGGACAAACAAAGACATGGATAGAAAACGTGATAAAAGATCTTAAAGAACAAAATATGGACATGAGAGAGCGGCACTAGATACTATCAGAGACAGAAAGAAATGTAGCCATATTGTAAAAACCTCATCGTCGGCAAACACCTGACGGAAGAGAGAAGAAGAAGAAGAAGAAGAAGAAGAAGAAGAAGAAGAAGAAGAAGAAGAACAACAACAACAACAACAACAACCAGAAGAAGAAGAAGAAGAAGAAGAAGAAGAAGAAGAAGAAGAAGAAGAAGAAGAAGAAGAAGAAGAAGAAGAAGAAGAAGAATAAGAAGAAGAAGAAGAAGAAGAAGAACAACAACAACAACAACAACAACAACAACAACAACAACAAGAAGAAGAAGAAGAAGAAGAAGAAGAAGAAGAAGAAGAAGAAGAAGAAGAAGAAGAAGAAGAAGAAGAAGAAGAAGAAGAAGAAGAAGAAGAAGAAGAAGAAGAAGAAGAAGAAGAAGAAGAAGAAGAAGAAGAAGAAGAAGAAGAAGAAGAAGAAGAAGAAGAAGAAGAAGAAGAAGAAGAAGAAGAAGAAGAAGAAGAAGAAGAAGAAGAAGAAGAAGAAGAAGAAGAAGAAGAAGAAGAAGAAGAAGAAGAAGAAGAAGAAGAAGAAGAAGAAGAAGAAGAAGAAGAAGAAGAAGTAGCTTGCTTCACAATAGTAGGCCCTCGTAGTTTCCAGTTTAACGACGTTGTGTCATAACAAAGGTGATTAGCGTCGCCCTCTTCCTTTTCCAGGCTTGAGACTGGCACTACCAAGGCACAGGCAGTGCTGGCGGTTCTTAGTTACAAACACAGAACCATCATTTTTGTCTTTCAGAATCTGTTTACTTTAGCAAGTGTCTTGTGAGTTTACGCTTTTATCCCTAAAGTGTTAACTGATGCAAATTCAAGTGTTCAGACATATATCGTCGACCATACTGTAGTGCCGCAGCACGCATCTCTACTCTCCCACAGCATCCATTTAAACGGTGGTAACTTAATTAGCCGGGTCAGGTGCAACAAACTTGGGTAAAATTCAGTGATATTTTCGTTAACGAAAACTAAAATTAGAAGTAAAAATAAATGATTTCGTTAACGAAAAATAGAAGTAAAAGTAGGAATTATTTCAGCAGCAAGAACGAAATTAAGAATTGAATTAGGAATTATTTGCCGAACTAAAATTATGAACGAAATTAGGAATTATTTTCAGAAGTAAAATCATTTTACTTCTTGTGGCGCTTAAGTCAAGACGAAGGCGAGTACCGGTAAAATTGCACGCGCCCCAAACAAAATCCATTGGAAAACTTCGGTTGAGATGAAGACGCTACGCGATGTAGGCTCTAATCTACTATCTTTGGTCTTCGTTGTCTAATAATTGTCTCCACTTAATTGCGAGATAGGCCAATTTTGGGTTTATCATTTCGATGAAACTACATGTGCAGGCAGATCTACATGCCAAGCAGTGATATTTTCGTTAACGAAAACTAAAATTAGAAGTAAAAATAAATGATTTCGTTAACGAAAAATAGAAGTAAAAGTAGGAATTATTTCAGCAGCAAGAACGAAATTAAGAATTGAATTAGGAATTATTTGCCGAACTAAAATTATGAACGAAATTAGGAATTATTTTCAGAAGTAAAATCATTTTACTTCTTGTGGCGCTTAAGTCAAGACGAAGGCGAGTACCGGTAAAATTGCACGCGCTCCAAACAAAATCCATTGGAAAACTTCGGTTGAGATGAAGACGCTACGCGATGTAGGCTCTAATCTACTATCTTTGGTCTCCGTTGTCTAATAATTGTCTCCACTTAATTGCGAGATAGGCCAATTTTGGGTTTATCATTTCGATGAAACTACATGTGCAGGCAGATCTACATGCCATGTACTAAACAGGGAAAATGATGGAATTTGTGGAACAGCACTAGCTGGAGAAATACAAGCAATATAAGTCTTGGAAGGGGATACATGAATGGTAACACGCTGGCATAGCCTATGAGCATTAGATCTTGGCGACTGACTGGAATGAATTCCATCAGCGACTGCACAGCGTTTTGGATAGGCATATGGATGTTCACACAGTAGGGCCTTCCTGGTATTAATGATAACCAGACGACTCAAAAATCAAATTACCAGCATTGCTAGACTAACGCTTCACCCCTTGCTTAACTTCAAACAGTTTTTTCTTTCTCGAGACAGGTTTGGTGTGCTTCTCTCTGCAAGCTTTGCATACTTTTAGGCCTACAGCACGGAAATTAATAATTATTTGGAGAAGTAAAATAAGAAGTAAAATTATTTGAGAACTAAAATAGGAATGAGAAGTAAAATTATTTGTGAAGTAAAATTAGAATTAGAAGTAAAATTCAAGAGCTCAGAACTGAATTAGAACTGAATTAGGAATTATTTTTAGAAGTAAAATATCACTGATGCCAAGTACTAAACAGGGAAAATGATGGAATTTGTGGAACAGCACTAGCTGGAGAAATACAAGCAATATAAGTCTTGGAAGGGGATACATGAATGGTAACACGCTGGCATAGCCTATGAGCATTAGATCTTGCCGACTGACTCGAATGAATTCCATCAGCGACTGCACAGCGTTTTGGATAGGCCTATGGATGTTCACACAGTAGGGCCTTCCCGGTATTAATGATAACCAGACGACTCAAAAATCAAATTACCAGCATTGTTAGACTAACGCTTCACCCCTTGCTTAACTTCAAACAGTTTTTCTTTCTCGAGACAGGTTTGGTGTGCTTCTCTCTGCAAGCTTTGCATACTTTTAGGCCTACAGTACGGAATTAAATTAATAATTATTTGGAGAAGTAAATTAAGAAGTAAAATTATTTGAGAACTAAAATAGGAATGAGAAGTAAAATTATTTGTGAAGTAAAATTAGAATTAGAAGTAAAATTCAAGAGCTCAGAACTGAATTAGAACTGAATTAGGAATTCTTTTTAGAAGTAAAATATCACTGGTAAAATTAGGCCTATGTATTTCAAATGTGAATTTACACTTCCGAAATTTCTTAGCGCCACGCAGAAGCAGCGCAAGGGAGACCAATTAGGCCTTTCACACAGGCGCTATATTAATTCAAGTCTTGACTGGTTTGTTAAGTTTCGGTGCCAGGTCAGAATTCGGAGAGTCAGAGAATCCGAATAAGTAAGTAAAGTAAGTAAGTATATTCTTTATTACACCATTAGCAAACGCACAATGGGACAGAAGCTAGAAGCATTGATTGTAAAACATTGAAGTAATAATAAATCGAAATAAAAATGATAAAATAAGTAAATAAAAAGCAATTGTTTTCTTATCATTTAGCCTATGCAGTAATCTAGCAATGTAGGCCTAACCCTTCCCTGTCAAAGGATCGCATCGTGGTATCTCACGATTAAGCCTGCGAGGTCGAAGAGAGTACCCGGAAGATCGTATCGGAGGGAGCAAATCATGGAGGACATGCCTTGGGTCCCGAAGGATTGCAGCAAAGAGAGCATCGTCCGCCTTAGAACACAACAAGTGTTACAAGTCAAATGCAGGAGTAGGCTATCAGATAGCCTACCCTTGTCGTTTAAGTTTACGCATCAAGGCAGAGAGACCATTGGAAAATCCCCACCAGACTGGAGATGAGTACAACATTCGTGCCACTGTGGTGGAACGTAAATTTAGGCCTACAACAGCATGGAGGCGGCTTCCAGTTAATCCATGCGAAACCAGGACTCGCAGAGCAAAAAAGGATTGTTTAGCTTTACAACGATGTTGTTAATGTGCGAGGAGAACATCATTAGCAAACATTATTATTATTATTATTATTAATATTCTTTATTGATAAACCAAAAGCGAACCGCACATTTGTGAACAAGTATAGAAAAATATAAAACATAGGCCTAGAAGTAATAAGACGATAATAATATTTGAAATTTAAATTTTTTTAAAGTAGAAAATTACTAATAACACTAAATCAAAGCATCATAACAAGAGAGAAAATTTAAATCTATAATAGTTACTATTATCTAAAAAGGGTAGCAGAATTTGAGAAGTTTTACTAATTAAACAACATCAAAAAGCATCCTAATAATAAAGCTTTTTCTAATCAGATTATCAGAATGAGGTAGAGTAAGATTATGGCCTCTGGGGCGCAACAGGTAACCGGTCGATTTAATTTGAGGCAATAGACCATGAAGGACATGACCATCAAAGCTTCTTATGGCTAAGAAGAGACGGATATCAGCTGATTGACAGAGTTAAGCATAGGAAGGGTTGTCTTCAGGTAAGTAATGTCCTCTTTAAGTACAGTCGAAGATATCTTTATTATTAGCTTTAATGTCGGATCTTTCTTTACCAGCATTTCAATTTTGATCGGGCAAGCTCGTTATAGACCAAACCAATAAATGAATTGCATATTTTCTGATGGCTTAGAATGGCTGGTACTTGTTTATCACCATATGTTCAAAATGACGTAACGGCAGGGCGTGTTGCAAACTATTTAGAGATCCAGGGAAAATTACGGAAGAGGGAAGAAACAAATTTATACAAAGTTTTAGAAATCCTGAACTTTCGGATAATGGCCGACGACATAATAACAAAAGAAACTGAGCGGTACTGTGTGGAGCTTGTGCAATAATAAAATTTTGTAATTTAAGCGACGAATATCTCATTTGTGCCTTTGACTTTTGTTTACGAATACATACTTATGTTGTCAATATAAATAAGTAGTAGTTGCTGCTAGCGATGGATCTGTGTGTATGTGATGAGTTTCTGTTCCTATGGCTTACGGCTCGTTTTTAAAACGATTGTTTTGTGCATTTTCATTTAGACAGTCACAGTTGAGGAACTTGCCGTACTTGGCTACGACGTACCCGACTAACTTCTAGATTTTGGCAAGCATTTTGATTTTACACGAAGTAGCCTTCGTTTGATGTATGCGTTATGCCGCTAAGCTATAAAAGTTTTGCCAAACTATTACAATCGGGGTGCGTAAGTATGCTCGCGTGCTGTTATTGGTCATCGTCAAATAAACACGGACCATATATCTATAGAGGTCACCGTTTCATATGATGTTAATTCCTTCGTAACACTGGGTGGCCCTGCAATATGGCGCAGAATGTTGCATCATGAGGGTCGATTAGTTTCAGGGTAGGCGTCGTGAGGGTCGGTTAGGTTCAGGATAGGCGTCGTGAGGGTCAGTTAGGGCTTCGGGTTAGGGTCAGTGTTGCCAAGTATACTCCATGTATACTCCATGTATCATTTTAATTGCCCATTGACGGCACAGCTGCACCGTTGAATGGGAGTGTACCCAAAGATACCGTATATAACGCACCCCGATTGTAATTGTTTGCCAAAGTTTTCACGTTAAATTTGAGATGAGAATGGACTGATTTTTGCGGATTTGTGTGGTGTGACCACTTTCGAATGCAGAGGCTGTAGAAATGATTGAATTAGATGAATATAATGTACAACGATTAAGAGGAGTGCTATTCTCATAAAATATTAATTTGCACGAAAGTTAGAACATGAATTATAAACCCATTATGATGAACTTCACGTTGATGTAAAAATTGATGCCCTTTCTGTTCTTTTTGCATTTTCAGAAACATGGACATTTTTTCATACATGTCCCTAACTCAGTTTTGTGTGAATGTAAGTGATCGTTCATGTCAAATTGTGTAGGATATCTTTATTTTAAAAAGCTATTTATTTTGGATACCTATAAATATTATTGTGTAAATTGTGATTACTGTATTTGGAATCTGAAGTGTAAAGGATCAGCACCCGTATCCTTGGGTTGGCTCAAGAGCAGTCTAGTTTGGAAAATCAGGTAGTAAGAATAGGCTTTCACTGTCACTCTTCGGTGCATGAATGCATGCGTGTGTGCCTCTGTGTGAATATATGTAATTTATGTAATGCACTTTGCTTATGTGTATCTTACATTTGAACGGCATGATGTTTACACATTGAACATAAGGAAACATCTTTTAGTCCTATTCTTTGACTGCAGTGGATAAATTACGGATGACTTACTGAATCATCAGGTTGATACTTTCACTGATGGCTGATATTCGTCCAGTGCAGCTTGATAGAACTAAGAGATGCTGACTCATGTTTTCTTATCAATATATATATTATGTAACAAGTTACTGTTGACTAGAAATATCAGCCAAGTCTTATACAATATACAATACAACTGTGTTTGATACTACCTTCCTTGTAAAGTTCTGAGTGCACACATGACCATACGACAGAACATCCATCGCACCATGGGCGTCCTCAGGAATTTTTGTGGGGGGAGCAAAGTGACACTTCTGCATAGAATAGTTATTCATGAACACAGAACACATGACAACTTTGAAATTAATAATAGTCAAAGACTTGCCTAAATAATTGTGTGTTTTTGCATTGAAAATCTTGTTGGGACTGTTGTAATATATAATCACAATGATCAAAAGATTGTATTTTTGTAAAATACACGCAAACTCCAGGGAGTAGCAAATGCTGCACCCTGCGGACGCCCATGGATGGTACCAGACAACTGTGTGAAGGACTTTCTCAAAATCCTTACTCAGTGACCGCCTTGGTGGAGGTTCAAGCCCATACTTTCCATGTTACAGCACGAACGCTCTATCCATTCGTCTACCGTGTCCCACTTGTATCAAGTATCAGCTTATAAGTTTTATCTTGGCTTCTGTTGGACTGTTCCTGTCAGCTTGTAACTGCTGCTATCCTATACCTAGAAGAACGATGAATTTTGTGTTATGTTAACACTGATATCTGCTGCATTGTTATAATCATTTCATGGCCTGTGGTAGTCTGAGGTATGTTATGTACTTAGTGGCAACCAGGGACGTCTATCTTTCCCTACCCCCCCCCCCATTTCTTGGATGGAGCATTTGCTTCAAGGTTTCTATGATGTAGATGCCCCTGGTGGCAACTGTGAAATTGTGAATGTCTTGAATTTGAGTAAGTACTTTCATCAGAATGCGCATTCTCTTTCTTCTGATTTCTTACAGGTTTGTTCTCAACCCTTGTTTCGGACAGTGATTGTTGCATTTCTGGCTTGGTTCGGACTCTACTTGGTGCTTATCTTGAAGTGGCCGGAGAAAAAGCATGAATGGCACTGTAGAATTGTGACTACTGGTCATGCCATTGTCATCATTACGCTGTCTGCCTGGTGTGTGTTCGTACAAGGTCCTTGGCCATTTACAGAGCCAGGTCTGTAGTCTGTGTTTGACAGTTTCCTCCTATGTTCATTGAACTCTTGCTATAACATAGGATTTTGAATCAAGTATTGGGTTGTGGTGAGAGCCATGTTATAGTGAAATTATTTACCTCATTGTTATTATTATTATTTTTTTCCGCAAGGTAAGTATAATCCCTCAGGAGGCAAAAAGTTGTCAGGAGACAGTTAATAGCATCTGGAAATAATGGCTATGTTTCATCCAATTCTTACGAGGGACAAAAGTACTGTGGTAAGCAACGACGTTAAACACTGAATGATTATCAAAAGGCGTTGCAATAGATGGCTAGTTTACTAAATTATTATTATTACTATTATTATTAATAGTATTGTTTTAGTATTTATTAAGTAACAAACACACTTATTGAGTAATCAGCTTTGTTATGATTTATTGTTCTTATTATTTCTACTAATTTTATCTTTAAATTTATGTCATTGAAATTATTTTGGTGTTGTGTTGTTTTTGACGTTTGTAGCCGGACCAAACACCGCATTGCAGGAATTTGCTTGTGCCATAAGCTTTGGGTATTTCATATTCGACTTTCTGTGGTGCGTGTATTTCCAAACAGAAGGTAACTTATGCAGTTAATTAATTTACTTAGTAAGTCAGGCATGATCTATTAACCTATTTCAACTATTTAGGTCAATGTTGAGCGCATTACATTCTGATTACGTTGCATTGCATTGTAATTCTAAATAGGCATTACATCGTAATCTTGACTGTTGACTCTAGGTTTGAAAATGTCATTTTAAGTAGGAAAGGCTTTTCTGCACTGAGTTAGAAATGTTCCACGAACTTTGAACTCAGAGAATGTAATATATGCATGCGACTAGTATGGCGCCTTTAGGACCCTCACGAAGCGCTGTGTATGAGGCTCGTGAGCTATGACTGTACAGTATAACCAATTAGAATAGTTTGATGTTTGCCACATGCAATATATCACCTTATTGTTAAGGTTGTTTTTCTGTGATTTCTACAATTTAGAAATGATCTACACTGTATTGACATTTAGAAAATTGAAGCATGAGCAAATTTATAGTTTCTGCGTTTAATATAATCTAGTGACATCAGTATCGCTATGGTCACAGGCATCATCAGTTGAGATTTTCTGCAGCATGACTTTATCACAAGAAATACAAAAGCAGGCGTGAAAACCGGTGGCAACGCATTCTGCGGTGGCTTTTAAAGGATTTTTTATTCAACCTTCAGACACTTCTTTCTCCACCTTTTTGCTCTCATCAAGGAGACGATTCAATCCTGTACTAGCATCAGAATCTCAGAACCAGTGCACTGTTAAGTGGTTAACTCCAGATATGTGTACTCCCAGTTCTTGACTGCTTACCCATCTGACATTGGAACTGAATGTGACTATGTATACTCCCAGTATGTACGCAATACGCATGTATACTTCTTGCTGTATGTGTATTCCCTATATGTCCGTTTGTACGGGTATACTCTCAATATAACTATGTATACTACCTAACCGTACTGACCATATGTATACTAGTATAATCACGTATACTTGTTGACCATACTGATCATATGTGCACTCCCAGTATGTCCATATGTATGCTCCCTGACCATACTGATTGTATGTATAATGCTCCAAGTATGATGGTATGTAAACTCCCTGACCATGTGTATGCTCCCAGTCCTTGAGATTGTTAACCCTCCTAACACTTGAACTGAACCTGACATGATTAGCAATTTTGTTACAACCGAGTGGTTTTTAATGCCAGGTCCTGTGACTTAGCACTTTTTTGTGTGCTGAATAAATCATGAGATTACAATTATGATTGCTGATAATGGCTGTTCTGTATCTTATGATGTAGATCTACATATCTTTGGTAAACTGGTTTAAAATGTTTGTCATTTTCCAGGACCAGTAATGCTCTTTCATCACGCCTTGACTATGTTCGGAGAGACGATAGTTCTCTGTCGGGGAATTAACGGCTGCGAGATGATGGCTACGCTTCTAGGCACAGAGCTCACAAATCCGCTGCTACAGATGCGTTGGTTTATGCGCCAGACTTCATCCGACATTCCATGGTATTACAAAGAAGTGGTAGACTTGCTGTTCCTAGCGCTGTTTACGTTCATCCGCATCGGAGTGGGATCTGTGTATCTGCTTTACTACTTGTCGCATCCGCTTCCAGATGTATTTGCACGAGCTGGTGCTGTTGCAATCTACCTCGTTGGATGGGTCTTCTGGGCCGGACTTCTGAGGTACGCCTGGCGAAAGTACGTCTTGGGAGTAGTCTATCCGTCAAAGTCTTCGAGGTCATCGTGCTATGGTGAGAAAGAAAACGAGTCGCTTTCGACTTCAGCAGGTGTTACGAACAATCCATTTAACTCTAGTTCCAAGGCGGGCGATTTTGTCAACCACGTTGTACAGGGTCAGAAAGCTCAGCACAAGGTGTCCGGTTTTGGCAGCTCTGAAATGCATGTAGAGTGCAGACATAGGACAGTTTTAACTGAAGAAGCTCATACAAGTGTGATGTAGTAGTCATTTTCCAACTTAACGTACGACATTCAGTGCATCGAACCCCTTTCTTTGCTTTTACGTTTACTCAGAGGCTTGATCTGTTGCAGAATATTTTGGACGGTATTGTCCTATGCTGTATTTTTTTGTCTTGTTTTTTCTTTTCATAAATGCCAAAGTGACTGTGTGATAATCTAGAAACTATTCAGCTGAGCTAGTTGTATGGAAATGTTATCTGGTAGAGTTAAACTATTTTTCAAACCATAGACCAGTTTAGGAGACATTGATGATAATGGCATTAACGGATTTATAAATAACTTTTCATTTAGTTGCTTCTGTTGTTAATGGTCCTTTCCCTGTCCTTGCTTTTTGTAGTGCTTTTTTGCTTGTTCATCTTGATCTGTGTTGTTACTGTTGCAAATTTCTGTGAATGCGGCTACATGTGTTTTATTTTTAAAATCTGAATTTTTTCTGTTACAGTTTTCATATCCTTGCATTCTTTTGTGCTGTGTATAGTTAGCAGAACTTTAGGTTGTCATTGAAAAGCGTAATCTGTGTCTAGATCTGGGCTTTTGCTTCACTATGTTTTCTGTTATGTAAGCCTTGCAGTGCCAATTATTGAAGCAGTAATTACTACACACTGTAATGTTGAGAAGAGTAATATAGTGTCGGTAGCTGTAGTGTTCAGCGTACTCGCTGAGCATCTGATAACGATCTGGAGTGTTTTTTGTAGTGTTTTTTTGCTCGTTTGTCTTAATGATCTGTGTGGTTACTGTTGCAAATTTCGGTGAATGCAGCAGCTACATGTATTTTAATTTAAAATCTGTATTTTGATCAGATAAATCGTGATGCCTCTTTAAAGTAACAAGTTATGAAAATTTTTAATCGTGGCTGTGGTCTCTCTACATGTACTTGCCCCTCTGGGATCTTCATGTCGGTTCACGAGGGAGGCCAGCATTGTGAGTAATGTGTTAGGCATGTGCTGATGTTTCTAAAGGTTCGGGCTGGGGTATCTAGGCCTATGCACTCGTAATTTTTAAAAGTTGGCCCTCACTTTCATGTGATACAGTGGCTGACTGGTTGAGCATCCGTGTGTAGCAATGTCTATCTGCGCCTACAACCTGGGGCTGTGGGCACAGTTGCCCAGTGGATACAGTATGCAACCTGTAACGCTGAGCAAGGGCGCCGGCAGCGTGACGCACCGGACGCACGTGCGTCCACCCAAAAAATCAAATCCACACAAGGATTAGGCATTGAATCTATATGTTTGACAATTTCACTGTGTAATTTTGGTTTACCATACAGTATGTATAAATGATATCATATGATATATGCATGTGTTACACTGTATTTTTATGAGTCACTCTGAGTCATTTTCAGTGTATGACTACGAGTGGCAGACGGGGAAGGGTGTGGATGGGAGCAGACGTGAGGGGTGTGTGTCCAATTTTTTTAAGCCTGGCGGCGCCTCTGACGCTGAGAGTATGGTTTGAGCCTCCGCTCAGGTAGTGACTGTGTAAACCATGAGCAATTCGTTCATGCTCAGTTGCTCAGTGCCGTCGATGCTCTCTGTCATGTGTATGGTCGTGCGTGCACTTCTGAACTTTGAAAGGAGGACCCGGGACAGTATAAAATACGGTTGTATTGTAGCCTACAGTCTGATCATGGCTTTACATACGGGCACACTATGCTGATGTTTCAAAGGTTCAGGGATGGGGTACATAGGCCGACTTTTCTGTTGAACACTTTAATGACGAGCATGTACTGAAAGTGACTTGGAAACCAATGCATCTATTCAATAAAGTGTTAGACAGCAACCACCAGTGCATATTTTAAGGAATTTAGACTACTGGGACAAAATTTTGGAACTCGTCTCCCGAAAAAGTTGATGACCTTTTTTGGGAATTTCCTGACAATGCGTTTTACTGATTCTTATTTTATTACTGGGGCAAATCTTAAAACTCTTGCAGCATTTTGTCCAACTAGTTACATACATTGCCTGGGACAAATCAGCCTAACTACTGGGACAAATCCTAAGACTTCTGGGACATTAGTCCCACTAGTTATACAGTTAAAATATGCCCTGGCAACCACTGTCCTAGCAAAGAAGTAGATGTGTTTGGTGTCGTCCTACTAAGGACATCCAAAAAACAGGCGATACGTGTCCCCGAAATGAGGACAAAGGGAGTGGGTTGTCCATTATCTGAAGTTGGTTCATACAGCTCTGTCATTACAGTCTGTGCCGTAACACTTTAGTGACGATCGTGTATGAAATGTATGGAACACTAATCCCTCTCGTCATTAAGGGGTTAAGACCAACTTAAACGGTAGACAGTCTGTACTGTGGTGGTGCTAAATGGAGCCCCTTTTGCTGGACACGGCTGTATCAAGGTCCCACTCTGTAGCACAGTTAGCCATGCAAGGTTAACAGGGTAGCTTAATCTAGGCCGTAGTATGTTGTTGGTTAGCCGACGTCATCAAAGTGGCATAGAGAGGGTCATTGGGAGAGATCGGTCCCAAGGTCATGTTTACACTTCTTTATCACTGTGAGGAGAGAAATCTGTTCGAGATTTCTGTAGCCAACTCTGCTATAATGAGTACATCGACATACACTGTTGGTGGGAAGATGAGACGGCGAGGGAGAGGACTAGCCATCCGCCCTCATATGCCGAGGCTAAGAAAATGAATTAGCTAACACCATTGCTGCTTCTTGGGTTAGCATGAGGGACTGCTCTTCTGAAGGGCGACCCTTTAGAAAGTTCACAAGGTGGAAGGTGTAAACCTATTTGCCCTAGCTGTTTTGCAAGTCGTCCAAATAACTGCATCTGTAGAACACGTACCAAGTAAGGGACGAAAACACAAATTTTATTATTTGTACATGTATTATAATTAATGTCTGCAATTTGCAGCAGAAAAACTTCAAAATCCAGTCAAGTAGATTTCTACTCTAACTCTGTCGACCTTAAGTTCAACTGTCGATATGTCTATCGTCTTGTTCTACAACAACACTATCGATGCTATCGTTGCGCCATGCATACATTCCTGCGTATGTGTGAACCTGGCGTGTGATTGTGCAGCATTCCTTATTCCTTTCCTTTTTCCTTTCCTTTTTCCTTTCCTTTTTCGTCTTCCTTTCCTTTTTCCTTTCCTTTTTCGTCTTCCTTTCCTTTTTCCTTTACTTTTTCGTCTTCCTTTCCTTTTTCCTTTCCTTTGTCCTTGTCCTTTCCTTTTTCCTTTCCTTTTTCCTTTCCTTTGTCCTTTCCTTTGCCCTTTTTCGGTGAATCTGGAATGCCACCTAACGGTTTTGTCATGATCTCCATGAATCTGTTCTGTTGTTGTTCTTTAGCGAAGAGATTATCGAGGTATGTCTTTTTTTGCTCATCCGACATCTTGTCGTACATTGCTCGCTGCAGCGGGCTCAGTTCCTCGACGATTTCTGCCTTGCGGTAAACCTCGGCCGCCGCCTTGAATACGAGTTTCTAAAGAAGCAAACAATACGAATTGGTATTGGGATTATATTTATAGGGACCTTAAGAGTCGGTACATAACAGTAAACGCCATTGTCTTTGTCGTGAACGTCTTGTTTAAATACAGAAATAAGTAGTTGTAGATAAACAGGCGAAACTTCTACAACCTGTAAGAGTTACGGAAATAAGTGTGTGTGTGTGTGTGTGTGTGTGTGTGTCAGACAGACAGACAGACAGACAGACAGACAGACAGACAGACAGACAGAGACAGAGGGATAATTCTACGTGTACGTGTACCTGCATCGACGGTTCATTGTCTTCTGTTCCGACTTTCGTGTAGCCGAGTTCCGTCTTAGGTGGCGCTTTGTATCGTTTATACAGGATCACCCTGACACATCAAACCAGCCAATACACGTTTAACTCTACAGATCTTACTGTAGGTCGTATTATTAAAGCGACGAAACGACCGAATGACAGGACGGATGGAACTGTGGATGGATGGATGGATGGATGGATGGATGGATGGATGGATGGATGGATGGATGGATGGATGGATGGATGGATGGATGGATGGATGGATGGATGGATGGATGGATGGATGGATGGATGGATGGATGGATGGATGGATGGATGGATGGATGGATGGATGGATGGATGGATGGATGGATGGGAGGATGGAGGGAGGGACGGAGGGAGGGACGGAGGGAGGGAGGGAGGGAGGGATAAGGAATGGATGGATGGATAGGAGGAAAGATGGATGGAAGGGTGGATGGATGGGGATGGATGGATGGATAGATGAAGGGATGGATGGGTGGATGGATGAGGAATGGATGGATGGACGGATGGATGGAAAGATGGATGGATGAGGAATGGATGGATGGATGGGTGGATAGATGGAGATGGATGGATAGGTGGCTGGATAGATGAAGAGATGGATTGGTGGATAGATGGATGAGGAATGGATGGATGTATGGATTGATGGATGAATGGACGGATGGATGGGTGGATGGATGGATGGACGGACGGGTGGATAGATGGATGGATGGGTGGATGGATGGATGAACGGATGGATGAACGGATGGATGAATGGACGGACGAATGGATGGATTGATGTGAATAGAAGGTAAAGAGGGAGAGAGATGAAGAGGTGGATTGATGGAGGGAGGCAGGGAGGTAGGGAGGGAGGCAGAAAGAGGAGCGATAGATGATGTAGGGATGAATGAAGGGATGCAGAGAGTGAGTGAGTGACAGAGAGAGAGAGAGAGAGAGAGCGACAGACAGACAGACAGACAGAGAGGAGGGACGAACAGCTGACGGATGCTCCAAATCCACCCTCTACGCCACTTGGTGTCTGCCTAAGCTGCTTCTACCCTGACTCACGCATTCAAATTCATGTCTGCAGCTGGCCTCCGTGTTGCTTGCATTAATAAATTTCGATCCCTTCTAAACGCTGCAGCTTGGCTAATTGGTGGCATTTCAAAGCCTGTAGCCTACATGCGGGTGGATCTGGACACGCGAAGCCGCTTTGAGTTTCAGATCCTTATGCTGATCCGTAACTGCCTGGCTGGGTTTGCTCCATCCTACCTTAGAAATCTATGAATGCAATAATTGTCATCCTTACCTGGCCGCAGACCGCTTCGCTATGCAACACAGGGTGGTGATCTGGTTGTCCCCCCCTAATTCTCCAATGTAACAGGGAAGCTTCGACATGGCCGGCCCCTCATTATGGAACAGTGGAACGTAACCTACAGCAGAGTTTTTCAAACTGTGGTCCGCGGACCCCTGGGGGTTCGCGAAGGATTTGGCGGGGGTCCGCGAGAGCGTTCTGAAAATAATGTGATGCTTAACACTGTATGGTTTTATCATTAACAGCCTGTGTTTTCAAATTCATACGCTATTTATAGTGTGCCTGTAACTGTATGATCCACAAGGATCCAATTGGGTATTCGATCACACCAGTTTTGTGATGCTGCTGATAGTTATTCTTTGCGTACTAGGGCCTACAGTGACGTAAATAAGATCTAGGCTTATGGTCACGTTACATTTCTAGCCTAATAACACGCGTGTTTTTATAAAATTTAATATAGGGCCTATAATTTCTGCTAATCGACTGCCAATCATTTCTGCACCCAATGTAAGCGCGATATGTAGCCTATTTGAAGCCTTCATCTGAAGTAGGCCTACAAATAGATTCCATTAAAAAAAGTTTAAGATATTCACAAAACAAATATTGAGAGTCTACAAGTGTTTCATTTAGAAAATCAACACTGAATATGAGCCTGATTGCTAACTATATAATTTTGCTGTTTATATTATGGATAACTTTCTGAAACGTAAGAAAACAGTGCTTAGGCCTATCCAAACTAGCACCAATTAGCCTACGGACAGTTTTTGCAAAGCAAAGCAAGCATATCCCTCTCGCTGATATTACTGGCTTTTGGCGAAACCGATGTTATTCATTTCTTTTAAAAATGACTGTGTTCCATAGTTATTGCAGGGAGTTAATAACAATTTGTTTAGTGTTACTTTTTATATTATAGGCCTATAGGGCCTAGTCCTCAGCGTCATAAATAAGCAAGCGTGTATTGTGGAAATAGTCTATCTGCCTGTTATTTTTATTACATTTTAAGAATAGGGGCCTAAATTTTGCTTTGTAAATGCTGGGGTCCGCGAGCTATGCCTAGAAAAAATAGGGGTCCCTGGCCCAAAAAGTTTGAAAACCTCTGACCTACAGCATAAGATTCTCCTATCCGTGCCTTTATTCCGCAAGAGGCTGAAGACCTTTAAATTCAATCGTTTTCTTTTATAGTCAGATCGGGAGAACCTCTTGATGCAGTGGCGGCGATCTTGTTTGACAGGTGGGGGGAGACACTTTTGAAATGATCTGGTGAAAAAAGTTTTGAACTGAAGTGGTCAAAAAAACATTCCCACTCACGCGCGATAACGTTGTTTGACCTTTTTTGGTGTTTCTTCACACTTTGGGGGACAGATGTATGGTGTGTCCCCTCCCCCACTCTTAAAGGTGGGGGCTTTGTCCCCCTCGACCCCCCGGGATCACCGCCCATGTCTTGATGAGGCGCTTTGTAAATGATCACTTACAATTAAAATTACAAAAAGGTGCAAGGACGCATATATGAATATAAATTATATTTTATATATGCATATATACACTGTGTCCCGATGAAAGTGGACCCCAAGAAAAAGTGTCATAACTCGGTCAAAACTTTTGGCATTTGCCTGAAATTTTAAAAACAACAACAATAGCCATATTTCCATTAAATCCCAACGCCGTTTGGAAATGTTGCCGAGTTTGTCAAGTTTGTGAACGTTTGAAACGCAGCCCTGAAAATGGGAAGTTTCCAACATACAAGAGCCATAAGGAAGTGAAGTTCAGCTACAGCTGGTGTTCAAAGTGTCCTTTTTGTTCACGGACACACGAGTGTAGAAGTGGAAGCCACTGTTTGATGGCCCGATCTATGATCACGTGGTCAAACAGCTGCCACTCTTCAGTCAGACGCGCCTCCGGTGATCGACGTCACGAATGCGGGAACGATAGACGCGCTCCTCCAGTACACTCCAGGTTTGGATTTCGCGTCTGATTGAAGAGTGGCAGCTGTTTGACCACGTGATCATCGATCGGGCCATCAACCAGTGGCGTCCACGTCTACGGTCGTGTGTTCGTGAACAAAAAGGACATTTTGAACACCAGCTGTAGCTGAACTTCACTTCCTTATGGCTCTTGTATGTTGGAAACTTCCCATTTTCAGGGCTGCGTCTCAAACGTTCACAAACTTGACAAACTCGGCAACATTTCCAAACGGCGTTAGGATTTGGTGGTAATATGGCTATTGTTGTTGTTTTTCAAATTTAAGGCAAATGCTAAAAGTTTTGACCGAGTTATGACACTTTTTCTTGGGGTCCACTTTTCATCGGGACACAGTGTATATATATATAGAGACAGACAGACAGACAGACAGAGACACAGACAGACAGACAGAGATAGACAGACAGATGTTTACGCAGATTTTTATCTTACCCAACGATGATGACAGCAATGACATTGATGGTAACGATGAGTCCGACCTTAACTGGTTTTTTCCTCCACTGTTTTTTCACCCAGTCTTAAACATCAAAGCAACAATTTAAATAATTTAACTATGGACACTCCAACCTCCCCTCTTCACTCCTGTTCTTTCCTGCACTCTTTCCCCTCTTGTAGACCTTATTGTTACCTTCTTTGCTGTACTCTCACCTTCACTCCTCCACTTTCTCGAAACGGATTTGATGAGAGTGGGGAAGAATGCATTGTACAATAGGCCCTACGTTGTGCTAATCATTGATTCCATATCGGGTTAATTCCAACAAGGTAACACGAGGCAGCTCAGGCAGGATCTGCCAAGGGGCAGGAAAATCTCATCCAAGTCCGCAAGGACGTACCTAATTTCGCCAGCGTTTCTAGACCAACTCTCTGTCTCTGTCTGTCTGTCTGTCTGTCACACTCTGTCTCTCTCTATGCCTGTCTGTCTCTGTGTCTCAGTCTTTGTCTCTGTCTAATTTTTTTCTCTCAGATTTAATGGGACTGGATATAGGCTACGATCACACAGAGGCGCGTTTACACGTAGGCGCACTATAGGCGCGCGCCTACAGGGCCCCCAAATCTCGGAGGACCTCCAAACGATGGAAAAATTTGTTCCAATTATAGAATTGTCCAATACAATTTGTGATGAATTTATCACAATAGGCCTATTGGGTACAATTTAAGAGCTCAATTTATTGAAGAAGTAAAAATGGCCAAGTGTTTCGCGTTGATTGTTGATTCAACACCCGATGTCAGTATTTTTACTAAAATCATTAAATCAAATAACTTCACATTCCCTGAAAATAGCTTCTATAACTAATCATAAGTACAGTGCCAGTGTCACAAAAGAGGCTTCACGTTCAACCTCAGACTCTGAGTTTACAAGTTCAGAAGGTACCCCAAAAATGTTTGCGCCTAGGGCCCCGTTTTCTGTAAACGCGCCTCTGCGATCACAGTTTGCAGACATGGTTTATTATCTCTCTCTCTCTCTCTCTCTCTCTCTCTCTCTCTCTCTCTCTCTCTCTCTCTCTCTCTCTCTCTCTCTCTCTCTCTCTCTCTCGCTCTGTTTGTCTATCTGTCTGTTTGTCTGTCTGTCTGTCTGTCTGTCTGTCTGTCTGTCTGTCTCCTGTCTCTCTGCCGTGTTTGCTTCTGCTAAGAAAACTTCTTAAGACTTTACAATAATCAGTCTATTTTGACAATTTCTTTAATTTACCAGCAGTTTTTCTCAACTAATCTTAGTTCTACCGTTTTGTATTGGCCATGCATTTTTTTCTCACAGTAAGCCATCTTCACGGGTAAAGAACTATAATAATAATAATTGGCAACTTCTAAAGCGCCAACCAGTAGGCCTATATAATGTACAACAACGATAGCGCACCATAGACCAGATCGTGGTCAGGTCCATGCCTGCATATCAATCCAATAGACACAGAGAGTCTGTAGTCCAAAGCTCGAGGGTACGTACCATACGTATTCTATTTTTTGAAAGGTACGTACGTTTTTTAACGTACCCTATTTTAGGGTACGTAAACAATACAAAAATACGTTAACCAGGTCATTGCTCATTATAAGAATGTTCAATTTAATTTAAGCAAACAATCACAACCCAGTATACAGCGTAGTAAATTGCTGCAATGCTATATTGTAGGTCTATGTTTATCCAGCATACATTGCACTTAATGTACTAATGTCAGTCAGTCGGCTCAGTGACGTGTACTTAGCTAGGCATATCCTCAGAATGAAAGTACAATTTGCATTAAATTAATTATAACCGAAGAATTTATCGAATTAAATTTACTGCTACGCTGCCGGAAGTACCGGTTTCAATGACGCATACTGTTGACGTCAGATTATACATAGGCCATGGGTCGCCGAGTAAACCATAAATAAAATTTTCGTGTAGGCCTATGATACGTACCATACGCGTATTGTATTTTTTGAAAGGTACGTACGTATTTTAACGTATTCTATTTTAGGGTACGCGTACCCTCGAGCTTTGCTGTAGTCTATTAGATCGTAATAGCAATCTCGAGATTTCTACACCGCAGGGACGTCATTTCAGTTTTTCAGGGGGGAAGGACGTCAAAAAAGAGGTAATTTTTTTACATTTTTTTCGTGTTTCCTCTAAATTTTCGGGGGACAACAGCATAGTGTGCCCCACCCACTGTCAAAGAGGTGTGGTCTTGTGAAAAAACCTATGCAGACTCTAGTTTTGTTAATAGTATATAACAATTCCATGAATTGAGTATCTTTTCTTTCTCTTTTACCCCTTTATTCTTCCTCCTTTTCTTGTTCCAGCTTTTCAATTTTTTTCTCAAAAATCAGGGTGGGGGACAAATGCCCCTTGCCCCTCCAAATGACGTCCCTGCTACAGCGCCCGACAAAGCGAAGTTGCGGAAACCTCCTCGAGATTTTTACTACGCGAAAAACTAAGTCGAGGCATCCAGCTTATTCGCAGGCGCTCAGTCAAAACAAAATCGATAGGGAAATTATAAGGTCAAACTCGGTTCTAGGAATAGGCGTAATTTACGGGTGATACGAGGGGTGCCCGTACCCCCCACACAACACATTTGGACTGGAAGGTACTGTAGCTCCCACTCTTCATACCCATTGTCTTTACCCATTATTATTTTATCTGAGGAAGCCCTGAAGATTCAAAACAATACTGAGCATTGCCATCGCTGTGATCACCATCATCATCACTCTCATTGTTATTATTATTATTATCATCATCATCATCATCATCATCATCATCATCATCATCAACACCATCATCATCAATAATCCTATAATTATTACTATGCTTGTAACACAAACGATGCCGTTATAATTATTTAACAATCGTGATCGAAGCTGAAACAATGCGAAATTTGGTAAATCCCCCCTCCCCCACACTTTCTATACCAAAGTTACGCCTCTGGTTCCAGATCAATTAAACCGCAATTATGGTCAGGCAAGCTGATCGCTGACTGCAACTTGCTGTTCTTGACAAATAGTCCACAGCGTCTACATGTATCTAGTGTAGACATGCATCACGATTAGTTTTGTTTCGGATAGGCGCTATATAAATTTTAATTAGTCCAAACATTATCAATTTATAGCGACTTACTGGTTTCCTTGCTAAGTTCTGCATTTACTTCGTCGGCGTTTTCCGTCAGTTTTCTCAAGTTAACATCAATCGTCGCTTAAGCACAAGAAAGAGCATCGTCAATATAATGATTCAGTCTTACTTACAATACCATCCGTTCATTTCTGTGCATTCGCTTGTTTTATTTAAACACTAACCCTTAACTAGTTTTGTTAGAGAGTGTGAGCTATTGTTATCCTAAGATATCACACGCGCGCACACACACACACACACACACACACACACACACACACACACACACACACACACACACACACACAAACAAACAAACAAACAAACAAACATACACACACAAACGCGCGCACAAACACACACTCTCGCACACAAACTCTCACACACATATATATATTTAGTAAGTTAGAGTCAGTGTCATCATCATTCTCTCTCTTTCCTTCTGTAATATGATATATATATATATATATATAAATGCATAATACATACATGTATTGTATTGTATTGTATTTTATTCTAAAATTTCTAAAGCGCTTCTCGCGGCACGAACAATTCAGAAGCTCTCCCAGTGCGAGAGACTACGAGAGAAGAAGCAGCTTTTAAGATAGGAAATGGAGGAAGAAACGCTATAGGCCGAGAGAATGGAGGAGCGGAAAGATGGAGTCCATTCCAAAGAGAGGGACCTATGGAGGCGAAAGATCTGGATTGAGCCATTGAAGTCCTGACACAAATATATATATATATATATATATATATATATATATATATATATATATATACAATTACATACATGCGTACAATCATACATACAAGCCATGGCATATGATATAGTATAGTATTTCTTCAACATGATGTTGCATGTTACGATATATGTATAATATATATAATATTATATAAAAAATATATATAGTAATATCAGGAGCGTAACTTTGGTCTAATATATATATATTATTATTATTATTATTATTATTATTATTATTATTATTATTATTATTATTATTATTATTATTATTATTATAATTATTATTATTATTAATATTCTTTATTGAAAAACCAAAAGCGAACCGCACATTGGTGAACAAGTATAGAAAAAAAATTTAAAACATTGAAGTAATAAGAAGATAATAATATTTGAAAAAAGGAGTGTAAATTTTAAAAAAATTAAATATTACTAGTCTAATAACACTACATCAAAAGCATCATAATAGTAGAGAAATTTAAAACTATAACTATTACCGGTATCTAAAATGTTTGGCATTTTTACTAATTAGGCCCTAATCAATATCAAAAAGCATCATAATAATAAAGCTTTTTCTAACCAGATTATCAGAATGGGGTAAAGTAAGATTGTGGCCTCTCCATGGGGCGCAACAGATATCCTGTTAATTTAATTTGAGGCAATAAATCATGAAGGACATGGCCATTAAAGCTTCTTATGGCTAAGAAGAGACGGGTATCAGCTAGTTGACAGAGTTGAGCATAGGAAGGATTGTCTTCAGGTAAGTATAATGTCCTCTCATTAGTTTTCTTATGATTGAAGATAGTTTATCCCGAACACTTTGAGTAGTAAAACCCCACCAGGCAGGAGAAGCATAAAGTATTCTAGAGAGGATTGTTGCTCTAACCACATCATAAAGGCAAGGTCCTTGTAGACCGTGAGCTACTAAGGTTCGAAGAGCATATATGGAGCGGCGAGCCTGACTACAAATTCGGTTAACATGATTAGAAATGTTTAAATTGTCAGATATAGTTACTCCTAAGATGGATAAATTGGAGACTCTAAGGAGTCCAGGTGTGGATAAAGGAGCATTTATATTAGTAAACTTCCCTCTGGCCCTGGGTCTGTGTAAAATCATTTCATACGTTTTACTATGATTTAATTTCAGGTTACAGGTTTTGGCCCATGGCTCATCGTGCTCTATAATTCAGAGGAGATAACTGAACTGTTAGAGGAAGGTATTAAGAGATAGCAATCATCAGCGTACTTAATAAGAATATATATTTCAGGATGTACAGTTTTAAGTCTTGAAATGGAGACAATGAAATGTGTAGGACCTGAACTAGAGCCCTGAAGTACATGTATGCTAGCATTAATTTGAATTAAAGTAGATAATTCATCCTGGAATTTAGTACAATGTTGTCGACCGTCTAAGAAATTAATTGACCAGTTATAGACATTATCTGGGATTGGCAAACTTGTGAGAGATTTTGCTAAATGATTATGACTTATGGAAAATAGGGCTTGTTTGCATAATAAACTTCGATTATGTTCGTCATTTTTCTTTCAGGCAATCTGTCAAATTTTCATCGTCTGATTTCAGGGATTTTACAAAATCCCTGCTTTTTTCAGGGATTTTGTAAAGTGCCTGAGTGAATCTGGGATTTTATAAATTGCCTAAAAATTTCAGGCATTTTACAAAATCCCTGGTTTTACGAATTGCCTGTAACACATAATATGTATGTATGCATATATATATATATATAATATTATATACACCGTGTCTCAAAATAAACTGTGCAAAATTGTTTCTGTCAGAACTTCGTCAAATTTCCACCAATTTTAATAATTTTTGGTAGGTAGATGGCAAAATAGCTGAAATTTTATATTATACATAAATTTTCCACCTCACCTGACTCATGTCACCGCACTACCTTGTTAAACACAGATGTACCAATTTCTTATATAACGCTTAAATTTTATTACATGCAACACACTATCTGACGACTTAATTAGCACGCAGCAAAGTAAAATATGGTTTACTTAGCAGTGTTTTTAATTGTTATGACAGATCTGCTTAAAAGTGGGTTAAGATCCGGTGATTTCGGCGGCCACAGTGTTGGAGGTATGAAGTCGGGTGTTTCTCGCTCCAGGAAAGAGACAGTGTCGCGTGCGGATGCGCCGTGGCGTCATCCTATTGAAAGACAAAAAACTCGCCCTGGGATATCCGGCGTATGTCTGGCGGTAGCTTCTGGGCAAGAAGGTTGTTGCGATAGTAGGCGCCATTCACTTTGACACCCGGCTCGATGAAATGGTTTTCAGTGCAGCCAGATTTTGAGACGTTATTATAAGAAATTGGTACATCTGTGTTTAACAAGGTAGTGCGGTGACATGAGTCAGGTGAGGTGGAAAATTTATGTATAGCATAAAATTTCAGCTATTTTGCCATCTACCTACCAAAAATTATTAATATTGGTGGAAATTTGACGAAGTTCTGACAGAAACAATTTTGCACAGTTTATTTTGAGACACGGTGTATATATATATATATATATATATATATATATATATATATATATATATATATATATATATATATATATATATGTCGATGCTTCGTATAAAATTAAGCAGCAATATTATTCATTCGTGAAGGATTAGCATAATAATTAGTCAAGACAAATGGAGAAAAACGAATGGAGAAATTCTCACCGGATGCTGTCTTCGGATCTAGAACAAAATGACAGACGTTTAATTTTGCACGCAGGAAATGTAACATTGCAAAATGTGTGAACATTATGATGGCCTATCCTATTATCTGGCCTACATTGCCCTGCAGTATGAGCTTATATCATCATCGTCGTCGTCGTCATCATCATCGTCGTCGTCGTCGTCGTCGCTTCAGATCTGTAGCTTCCAATCACGTTCATTTGTATATTTACATACATACAAACATACATGATAAATGATACATACATACATGTATACATACATACACACATGATACATACATACATACATGCATACATGATACATACATACATACATACATGCATACATGATACATACATACATGCATACATACATACATACATACATGATACATACATACATACATACATACATACATACATACATACATACATACATGCATACATACAAACATACATACATACATACATACATACATACGTGCATACATGATACATACATACATACATACATACATACATACATACGTACATACATGATACATACATACATGCATACATACATTCATGCAAACATACATACAATCATTCATACATACAATCATGCATACATACATGCACACATAAGTTTTACGTTTTTCTGGTATGTTGTATGGTATGATACGGTATGATACAGCAGACCTATGATATTATGATCTACTGAGGTATGGTATGGCATAGTTTGGTACGTATGGTTTAGTTTGGCATGAAATCTATCATGGTATTGTAAGGTACATCGTGGCATAGTATGGTATGGTATACCGAAGCAGGTGAGCGATTCGCTGTCGACCGTCTTTCCTTTTGAACATGGCTGGCACTTCGTCCGGTGGAACATGGCGTTGTAGGTCGATGCGGGACATTTCTCGCAGTAGTTCTCGCCCGAAGCATCACTTTTCGATTTCACCTGGGTTCCGGGTTCACATGGAACTGCGCGATAAGTAAAGTAAATATTTAAAGTAAATGTAGAGTAAATTACAGTAAGTGTAAAGGAAATGTAAAGTATATGTAAAGTAGATGTAGAATAAATGTAAAGTAAATGTAGAGCAAATATAGAGGAAATGTAGAGTAAATGCAGAGTAAAATGTTGAGTAAATGTAGAAGAAATGAAGGGAAAATGTACAGTAAATGTAGAGTAAAGGTAGAGAAAATGTCAAGTATGTGTAAACTAAATGTAAAGTAAATGTAGAGTAAATGTGAAGTAAATACAGAGTAAATACGGAGTAAATGTAACGTAAATGCATAGTGAATGTAAAGTAAATGTAAAGTAAATGAAGAGTAATTGTAGAGTAAGTGAGCAATAAATGAAGAATAAATGAAAAGTAAAATGTAGAGTAAATGCAGAGCATGTACAGCAAATGAAAAGTAAAATTTAAAGAAGAGTACATGTACAGCAAATGAAAAATAAATGAAGAGTAAATGTAGAGTAAATGTAGAGTAAATGCAAAGTAAATGTCAAGTAAATGTAAGTGCAATGCAAATATGAGTCATCGAAACTATCAACTGGCGATAATAATAATAATAATAATAATAATAATGATAATAATAAAAATAAAAATACTACTACTACTACTACTACTACTACTACTACTACTAATAATAATAATAATAATAATAATAATAATAATAATAATAATAATAATAATAATAATAATAATAATAATAATGTAGAGTAAATGTAGAGTAATAATAATAATAACAACAACAACAACAACAACAACAACAACAACAACAACAACAACAACAACAACAACAACAATAATAATAATAATAATAATAATAATAATAATAATAATAATAATAATAATAATAATAATAATGTCCCGCTGCCTGAAGACAAACTCAATGCAGCTCCCGGATAGCAGCCTTATGCACAGACAATCCACTTGGGAGAAACCTCTGACCGACAAAATCATCTGCGACCTGTCCGCGGACCCTCTCCATCAGGCGCGTATCAGAGCGGTTTCTGCCCCGCACGCCGGCGACTGGCTGCTGGCTCTCCCTCTCGCCTCCTGCGGGCTCAGACTGAGTGACGAGTCGGTCAGGATGGCGGTGGGCCTGCGACTGAGGGTTCCCTCTGCGAACCATACAGATGCCCTTGTGGCTCTCCTGTGGCCGCAGATGGCTTGCACGGGCTGTCCTGCGGACTTCTGCCCTTTGGGACCAGGTCGTTCTTCTAGAGTCTAGACACGCAACATTGAACGACCTAATTTTTCGTAGTCTGACCCGCGCTAGCATCCCTTCAACTACGGAACCCTAGGGCCTTTTGAGAGCCGGTGGCAAGAGACCGGATGGCCTCACCCTTATTCCGTGGCGCGCTGATCGCAGCCTCGTATGGGATGCGACCATGACTGATACATTGGCTCCTTCTTACCTGCCGAATATCGCTCGGGCGGCCGGTGGGGCGGCCGAGAAGGCGACAGCCCGCAAAAGCGACAAATATTGCCAGCTGTCCGCTACCCATTTTTTTTGTTCCTCTGGCATTTGAAACCATATGGGCCTGATTAACACTGAGGGCTTGGCCTTTCTTTCTGCTCTAGGGCAGAAACTCAAAACTGTTACGGGGAACGTTCGCGAAACGACTTTCTTGTTTCAACGCCTTGCGCTTACGATTCAACGTTTCAAAGCGGCGGCCTTTAGGGTTGCCTTCAGCAACTCAGACCTAGACGAATAGGTCCCATTCCGGACAAATCTAAACTGTAAATAATGTTGAAGTCCCTGAGAGATCCTGTATGCCTCGGTGCAAAAAAAAAATTATTATTATAATACTGAAGATGACAATGAGGATATGATTCAACGCCTCGACGATGCTCGATGAGATTTTCCTCTGAGAAAATAATAATGAGCATTGTATGTTCTGGGTATGACAAGTAGAGCCACGTTCTGTACCGTCCGTTGCAAAAAGTGTCATAAAATTATGTTGAAGATGTGCGGTGAGACTATAAAAGATCCTATATGTGCTCGAAAAGTCCAACATAGGCCTATATCATTATGGGCCTCATATACATGTAGGGTCGCAAAGGCAAATGACGCTGAAGGTATACGCGTTGAGAATACATGTTAACAGATTATTATTGTTTGTTTTTTTGCCCCGAGGTATACAGGATCCCTCAGCCTCAGGGGCTTCAATATTAACTAATAAGGAAAATAAAGTGTCCGGAATTCATCTATTTCCCGGCCGGCAAAAGTGCTCCGGCAAAATTGCTGGCAAAAGTGCTTATTGTTATTATTATTATTATTATTATTAATTAGGTTAATTAAATTTGTAACGCGCGTACGGTCATGCCGAAATGTGAATCTGAGGAGCGGCTAGTCAGTCGGCCGAAGAAGAAGCAGTCAGTGTTAGAAAACTACATATTGGCCCACATGTAGAGCATACGGCGACGACATCGGAATATTGTCATAACCATAGGCGCCGACTCATTGGGTGATACTGCACCCAGAGAGAAAGTTCAGTGTGTGCGTCGCACCCCGAACAATTCGGACCTTAAATTCAAATTTTTTACACCTAAGTAATCTCACAACTTGAGAAATACGACTACAACACAAATAACCAACACTGCATGATCTCACAGTCACAGCCCTTACATAAATAAGTAAATTATTTATTTATTTATTTATTATTTGAAATAATAAATAAATAATAACAGTGGAACGTCCGGACGTCACCGATTTCCAATACTTTTTCTAAACTCGTAACCCTTGACAAGAAAACAATTTTCTTTCTCCGAAAATCCGCTAAAACTCACCTACCTAAGGGGAGAGGAAGCAGGGCTGTAGTCGAGGGTGTACGCGGGTATACAGCGTGTGCTCACCTCTATAGACCGCATAGGCCTACTCACCCCACAAAATATTTATATTTATTTATAATAAAATACTATAGCGTATACTTACAAAATACTGTAGCGTATACTCACCTCTAATTTGTTTAGGAAAATTAACCGGTAGGTGTACTCACCTCTAATTTTACCACTACAGCCCTGAGAGGAAGGGAGAAAGGGAGGGAGGAGAGGGGAGGGGTAGGGAAGGGAGGGAGGACCCATGCATCCAGAGACAAAAACAAAAGTCATGGTCATATATTCAGCGTTTGGAACCCTTGCCCCATGATTACGTAACCGAAGATTAGAATCAAGGACAGTTTATACGTACGGCAGACGACCTTATCGTGGGTTTTATATCCCTCGGGGCAGTGACCGACAGTCTCTTCAGTGATGTTTGTCGGAATAATTGTTTCGGCAGAAAATGAGTTCTTCTGCTTGAGTTTCTCGTATCGTGCTTGTAAATCTTCGTAGATGGTCTTCGGCGAGGCCTGGTGACAAGCAACGAAACAGTTATGCATGAACATGAGATCGGATTTGAATTCCGAAACCCGAACTACTGTCACTAAACATCGGGAGACGCGATCGTCACCGAAATGTGCCTTTAATTGGTTGTAATAATCGATTATACGCAACATATGTTTCGCGCATTTTTGTTTTATCCGAACATCAGGGTGAGAATTGTCGGGGGATTGGGGTTCAACCCCCTAGTCTTTCTTAGGACCTCCGCGTTAAGACTTCATTGCACACCCCAGGGACCGTTTTCAACTTCCAAGTTGTGCTAGTGTGATTATATTGTGCATATATTTTAGCATTTTCTTTCACAATTCACTTTGTGGGTTACTAATAAAGTAGGCCTACTATAGTGCTCTGGTTTATTGTGAGATTTATGACCATGTGAATTGCATACCAATAAATATGGTCAGCTCATCACTTTAAGGAGTTTAAGCTTTCTATTGTTTTTTTTTATTTTCTTAGTTTGCTAAGCACGGATAAAATATTCAAATCCACGTGAACCAAACTCATCAAAGTCACCCCCATTCTTTTTTCTACAATTCTTGCACTGTCGAACATCAAATAGTTAAAGATTAACCAGAAAGAATTAGGGGTTGGTTTTGCTAAACATTAGGGATTCCCCCACCTCTAGATGAGCAATTTATAAATCATTGCAAAGATTTATTATAAAAGGAACTGTTTAGCCCTGTATTACTCTACAGTCTACACAGAGACAACTAAGTGTTGACGATTTAATTTGCTCATAATCAATCGATGGAAAAGTCATCTGTGGTGATCGTTTCCCATGATGGTCAAAACTGTTTCTGGCATTTTTGTTATTCTTAGCTTTTTCTTAACTTCTAAAATTTTCACGACTTTTCAAAGAATTTAATTATAACGATTCGTCGGATTCGCTTAACTCCACAGATTTTCATCGTCTCTTTTAGAGTTCCACAAATTTTAGTGGATCTCTTAGGAGGCGACGCAAACCAATAGGATTGTCTTTCCTCCAGGGACGTCATTTCAGCTTTTTTCAGGGGGGGGCAAGGACGTCAAAGAAGAGGCAAAAAAATTTTTCGCGCTCCGCGCGAAGAAATTTCAC
>OY744617.1:16973204-17003204 GCA_963556255.1 Allolobophora icterica
TAGGCCCTATGTAAAAAATGCTTCATCCATTTACTTTGGTCTTTCACCCAGAGAAGTGACAAAACTAGCATTTCAGTGTGCTGTGACATACAAGAGCTTTCCAGAAAACTGGCGTAAGTGAGAAGACCATAAAAGGAACCAGAGAGATCCCTATAGGAATGGAGCGAATCTCAAAAGGGAGACCGTTCCAAACGGCAGGACCAACCATCGAGAATGCCCTGCTCCGTGCTATGGCAGTACGAGCGTAAGGAACAGATCCTGCATGGGCTTCATTGTTTGCATACTGGTAGGGGGTTAGCCTCCGCAATGCTGCCAATTGTTTCGCGTAGATCTGTGTAACGTTTTCTCCATGCAATCTCTCAGTTCCACTATCGCAATGAATGCAGACCGACGCAAGAACTGGTCCGGTTAGCTAAATTGAACAGAACTTCACCCAAGTAGTTAAGTGTTTTTTCGCATTAAATATCGTGTTGGGACTGCTGTAATAATCATTATTTATCCAGATTTAATTTTTGTAAAATTTGCGCAAAATCCAAGGGGCGACAATTCTCCCTTGTCCTCCCCGCCGGAGGCCCATGGATGTTGGCTTATTTCACAGATCTGAATCGGGCCAGTATGGTCCGCTCGCGGAACCTTAAATGGCGTGGCGCCCATTCAATCGGGCAGCGAGTTGAAGGATCTCGCCCGATGAATTCATTGAAAAATGAGCAGAGTCAAGGACATACCTACAGAAAACGTGCAGCCTACATTTACATTTACTGTCCCGCGACCTCGCAATTTGGTGGGGGGCCTAAACTCTGTCAGCTCAGTTCCCAACTCTAATAGATCCCTCGGGACCCAAGCTTGATAGGCACTCCAGAAGGTGATACGTATAAAAATTATATTACATATACGTGTCATCTTCTGAAGTACGATCTAGCTTTTTTGAATCACGAGGGATCTATTATAGGTACCTGGGGAAATTCTACATATATGTACATATATAAAAACATATACATATATATTTTATATGTATATATGAATATACATATATACATATATAATATTATTATATACTTATACGCTTATTCACCACGAAAGTAGAAAGCAAAAAAAATTAAGTACAGACAGATGGAAAACTGGCATACATCAGATGATCATTTCTGTGATCTAACATAGATAATTATATCAATGCCATATATATATATATATATATATATATATATATATATATATATATATATATATATATATATATATATATATATATAGTCTTAAAGAGTGATAGTCTGGATCCGGATGTCCCTACGAATTACAGACCGATAGCAAATGTCACCTTTCTCTCTAAAATCATCGAAAAAGTCGTCGCTATGCAGCTCGTCGCTTACTTAGAGAAGAATAATCTTCTGCCGTCAAGTCAATCGGGTTTCAGGAGATTCCATTCAACTGAGACACTCCTGCTTCGGCTTCTCTCAGACATCTACGGAGCGATTGACAGGGCCCAACTCACACTACTAGCACTCTTTGACGTCAGTGCTGCATTCGACACTGTAGACCATGAGATTTTGCTAGAACGGTTGCGTGTTTCGTTTGGCCTTTCTGGAGACTTTTATGAATGGATAAACTCATTCCTTTATGAACGTTCCCTCTGTGTGATCCATGGCACCACTAGGTCTTCATGGGTCCCTGCACGGTACGGGTTGCCCCAAGGCTCCGTCCTAGGACCTATTTTATACATTATCTACACCTCTGGTCTTTCGACGCTTCTGGCTGCACATGCAGTTCTGAGTCAGCAATATGCTGATGATGTCCAAGCATACATGCATTGCCTCTCTACCAATGCCATCCCAACAGTCCGGGTTATGAGTGGGACTTTAGATGCCATGGAAGCGTGGATGTCGTCAAATCGACTACGCTTGAACCCGTCCAAAAGCAAATTTATTTGGCTAGGCACGCGACAGCAACTCGCTAAACTTGACCTCACTGCTCTTGCAATTGAATTCCCCAACTATACCTTCTCAACTCTTGTCCGTGATCTTGGTGTTTGGCTCGACCAGGAGCTTACTTTTGCTCCACATATACACCGTCTTACTAGGGACTGCTACTACCAGCTGCGCCAACTTCGCACTGTTACTCGTTCGCTAGCGCCCAGTGCCACTGCTACACTGGTTCACTCCTTCGTCACAGCGCGCCTTGATTACTGCTCATCGCTTTATTTTGGTCTTCCATCTAGTCGCATAGTGTGTTTACAGCGAGTTCTGCGCTCTGCAGCCCGTCTCATTGGGCATATTCCTAAACATGGCCAAGTCTCTAGATATATGCTGGAGGTCCTTCACTGGCTTCCTATGCGCTTACGCATAGAATATAGGATCGCTGCCTTAGTATGGCGATGTTGTCAGGGCCCTGCCCCTGCTTACCTTCGAGAGCTATGCTGCACAGTTTCAGATGTCCAAGGCCGACGTTCCCTCCGCTCAGCGGGAAAAGGGATACTTTTAGTTCCATTTGCTCGTTCCACGACTATGCAAAGTCGAGCTTTTTCAGTGGTGGGCCCGGTAGTCTGGAATAGACTTCCCTTAGAGCTCCGCATGTGCCCTGGGGTCACCCCTGGCATATTTCTTGCAAAACTTAAAACTGTCTTATATGAACGTGCTGGTGTCGGGAGCGCCTCTGACTAGTTCCCTTGAAGAGGCGCTATATAAATCTTCGAATGAATGAATGAATGAATATATATATATATATATGAATTACATTTATATATATGTAATTCATTTATATATATATGTAATTCATATATATATATATGTATATATATATATATATATATATATATATATATATATATATATATATATATATATATATATATATATATTAAAGGCGCACTCACTGACTACGGTATGCCGGTAGGATAGGATGGTCTCATCTGGCATGATGATGTTGCATTTATAATAGCCGTCGGTTTCAGGTCCAGGACCGGTAATCGTAAGAACGCCGGTCTTGGTATCGAGGCGGAAGTGGTAGTTGGCCAGAACGACGCTCCCGTCAGTGGCTCGCCAGTCGTACATCTGCTTGTTCTTCGGAACCGTTTGCCCCTCAGGCGCGCAAGGAATGTCCAGCTCACTCGGATGACCTTCGAAAACGACCGCTAGAAAAACAAACATCATCCGACCGACTAACTGGCTGTCTGACATAACGACTGACCAACTGTCCGACCGACCGTCAGTCTGAGTGACTGACTTGCTGGCCGGCTGTCTGACTGACTGACTGACTGACTGACTGTCCGACCGACTGACCGACCGACCGACCGACTGACTGTCAAGACTGGCTTGTTGACTCATTGGCCGACTGTTTGACTTGTTTACTGATCACTGTTTGACCGACGGACCGTCAGTCTGACTGGCTGGTCGGTTGTTTGGTTGACTGGCTGAGTGACGGACTGACTGAATGACTGACTTAGTGATGAAATGACTGAACCTCTGACGGAATATGAAGTCGGAGGTCGATCATGGAAGCAGCTATTAATATTAGTCACTGCAGTGGTACATAAATATCTGCTATAGGCGGCAGACCTAAAAGGTCCCAGTGTTTGCATCATCGCAATCCTCCTCCTCCTCATCATCAACACCACCACCTTCACTATCATCATCATCATCATCATCATCATCATCATCATCATCATCATCATCATCATCATCATCATCATCATCACTATAATCATCATCATCATCATCATCATCACTATAATCATCATCATCATCATCATCATCATCATCATCATCATCATCATCATCATCATCATCATCATCATCATCATCATCATCATCAACATCATCATAACTATAATCATCATCATCATCATCATCATCATCATCATCATCATCATCATCATCATCATCATCATCATCATCATCATCATATAATCATCATCATCATCAGTTCCTAACGCCAGCTAGATGAAACTTCCCTATTGTGTTCGTTCATTTGTTTGACGTCCATCTAGCAAAGGCGTTTTCCTTTGCTTGTCTGATCTAATGACTTCTATAGCGCAGTTATCATAAAGTCCAAGACATTGGTCGATGGTCGCTTAGAGCGAAGTCGCAAAAGTTATAATCCATTGGAAAAGAAGCCAGGTCTAAATCCGATAGACCAGAGAAACGAGAAGCAGTGTTTAATCTAGATGTCTTTGGGGGAATGTCCCCCAGGATTGATTTCCCCCCAGAGGCCAGCAATATTACAATGTAGAGACCTTTAGGGGAGGAAAATCCCCCAGGATACTTGTGGATACATGTGGATACATGGTTCCCCCAGAGAGATGAATTACTAAAAAAAGGTCATCAACCTTTTTGAGAGAGTAATTGCTGTAGAAAAAGTTAAAAATCGGACGGACTAAAAAAAAGGTCAAGATGGATGAAAAAAGTCTTGTGTAAATTCTTTGGTTCCCCCAGAAACCTTGTTTCCCCTCCCAGAAGAGGGGGACTAGATTAAACACTGAACCAGAAGCCAGGCTATGGTAGGCAAGCAAGTTGAAAAAGATGAATCTTCAGTTTGGACCTGAATGACATAAAAAAGTTGACTGGAAGAACTGAATTAAAACGCCAATTCCAATTCAAGGCTTCGAATCAGCGACCAAGAAAAATCCGGAGAGCTCAGCAGCTTGCGGATGCGCGCAAAAGCCGCAGCATCAATTAATCGTTTGCAGTATCCATGTAGGCCCCTATTAGGATGAACACAGACAGAGGCGGCGGTCTTGTTTGACACGGCCCCACGGGACACTTGTGAGCTGATCTGGTCAAAAAAGAGGTAAAAAAATTGTGTTGACCTTTTGGTGTTTCTTCAAAATTTGGGGGACAACTGCATATATACTGTGGCGCCCCCACTGTTAAAGGTGCATGGGGGTCTTGTCCCCTCGAACCCCCCGGATTCGCTGACCCTGAGCACAGAACAGAATAGGTCAGTTGGTAAAAATGCAATGGGCCTACCTTGTGAACTGTAGGCCCTAAGACAGATTTTGAAAGGGATTCTCTGCTCAACAGGCAGCCGGTATAGTGAAGGCATAACGTAGTTTTATTGGCCTACTACAGTAGTTATACTATACTGTTTATAAGCTATTAGGGTTAGCTACATGTTTAATGGCAGTATGCCTATTATCATTGATGTTGCTATTAAAATAGGCATATCTCATAGTTCTTTGAAATAAGGCCTATCTATACTAAAGGATACAATTACAATATCACAAATTAATTGCCTCCATGTTCATAGACTCCATTGGATTCTGCGAGCAAACTGCTCGGAAAGAAGCTCTTTGGATATGCCGACAACTTCTTCCCTTCCGCTTCTCTCTTCACAGCCCGTTGGGCCACCTTCACCGCCGGTTTGGCCATGGCACGTTTTCGCACCGCTGCCCTCGCCAACTTCGCCCGCAGAGCGCTTGCAGTGAAACCCATCTCGTGACAAAATACTGCGAATACGAAGACGGTCAGAATCAACCAGGGACGAATGCTCGTCCCAGCCAGACGCCGACTATAACACATTTTATACTCCGACGCTCAACAATGTGTTGACGTTTGAACGTACAACTTAGTTACTATGAGTTTGAACCGCTGGGTTACTATAATATGGCAAGCAGCCACTACAACGAGTCTGAAATTAATGTCCGCGAAATTTGTCCGTTAGCAATTTAAATTAAATTACGTCATCGCTTGTAGAGACGATTAAATTATTTAATCATCTCTACAGGCGATGACGTAATTTTAACTTAAACTAAAATTGTAATAATTACGTCATCGCTTGTAGTTGCTGCGTAATCGTCTATAATATAGGCGATGACGTGATTTTAACCTCAACTAAAATTGTAATAAATTACGTCATCGCTTGTAGAGACGATTGAATTATTTAATCGTCTCTGCAGGCGATGACGTAATTTTAATTTAACGAGTTTCGTTAACGCGTTGACCGTTTTCTTCAAAATTGTATCCCCTTAACGCAAAAGGTAGACGTTTTTGCCCAAACTCGTCTCGATCATAGTGCAGTGTTTAATCTAGTACCCCTCTTCTGGGGGGGAGAACAAGGTTTGTGGGGAACCAACGAGCGGAAAATTTCATCTTCCAAAAAACTTGATGACCTTTTTTCGATATTCGTCTAACTTTCATGACTTTTTAGGAATTCGTCTTACAATTTCAAGACTGCGACATAAACAAATCCCCAGTAGTCTCAAAACTATTTTTTTTATTTCTCTGGTCTCTGGGGGGAACTTAAATCCTGGGGGAATTTTCCCCGAAAGGTGTCTAGATTAAACACTGATCATAGTGTCGTCTACAGCATCGTAGGCCTTGGGCAAAGCAATGCACTGCGGCCATGGGGATAAACATTTAAACGGTCACTAAAATTAAACCTATTGATCTATTGGTACTTTCAACATTCACTTTGTAACAAAATGAATGTTTAAACATAAAGAAACATACCGTAAAACAAAGACTAGGCTAATCAACACAGACTTTTGAACAATATAAAATAAGCCTTCAAAAATACAAATATTTCAACATATAAATGATTAACTGGTACACCATACAGACAGAGATGATATATACCGTAGGCTACGTCCCATAGCCTAGGCCTACTCCTCTGCGTAAGAGAGCAAGCGCGGTTCGCTTCCCGAAGGTGACTTATTTCAGAGATTTAAATCTCGGGCTATCACGGTCCCAACACGGGGACCTTAAATGGCGTGGCACCCATTGAAACGGATCAATTCATTGAAAAATGAGCAGTGTCGAGGCCATAATATGGCGATTTTCTATAGCGATCGTATTTTATACGGTCGCTATGGAAAATCGCGTAAATTTACATTTTACATTTACCGTATGAATTAATTTATTATTAATCAACACAAATGTCTTGGTACCAGTAGTCATCGACCAGTGTTTAATCTAGACGTCTTTGGGGGAATGTCCCCCAGGATTGATGTTTTCCCCCCCAGAGGCCAGCAATATTACAATGTAGAGACCAATGTAGAGACCTTTAGGGAGGAAAATTCTCCTCCCCCCCCCCACGATACATGGTTCCCCAGAGAGATGAATTTCTTAAAAAGGTCATCAAGGTTTTTGAGAGAGTAATTGCTGTAGAAAAAGTTAAAAATCGGGCGAAGGACTAAAAAAAGGTCATCAACTTTTTTGGAAGATGAAATTAGGAAAAGTCTCAAACTTTTTCAAGATGGATGAAAGAAATCTTGTGTAAATTCTTTGCTCCCCCAGAAACCTTGTTTCCCCTCCCAGAAGAGGGGGACTAGATTAAACACTGGTCATCGACAACTGGCTTTTCCCAGTGCGAAATCAGTGACGTTCATCAGCCAACAGTGCCGTCTTGAGGCACGGGCACGCTGGGCAGTCGCCAGAGGCAACACGACTTTAGGGGCCCCCATATTAAAAAGACCAAAAAAATAATGTGTGCGTCACCTCCATTGACTTCAAGCCAATTATGAATCAATTCTCTGCAATTTCCAAACGTTTGCACTGATTAATAATAAATAATTCACTCTGACGACTTAAGTGTAATGCTGGCTTTGTCTTGATTTTGGCTTCTTTGCGCTTTTGCATGTTGTTTCTTCTGTTGAAAATAAGTCTAACCCCTAAAGTTATAGCGGTATGAACAGAGGAATCTGAACTAGAGAAAGTAAGTAAGTACTGGTCTTCTCTGGCCTTTGACCATGATAGTCTAGGTGTTGGCTTTGTTTTAGTGTCGGATTTTATCAATTTTATTTATCTGTTGAGAAAGCCTTTGCCAAAAGGCTAACATGCACACACAAAAGAAATATTAATTTGAAAATACCTGTTGTTCGTCTGTTCTGGAATTCTGAGTTTTGTGTGATGCCTGCGTCCTTGGCATTTAATATCTTTACTTACTAAAAACATATTCTTGCCCCCTACAATGACAAAGATATCAAACAAAGAAATCTTCATTTCAAAATACCTGTTGAATCTTGTTGATCTCCTGTTCGTTGGTGTGACGGACACTTTGCTCTGATGATGGTTTAGCATAGGCGCCGACTTCTTGGGAGCCTTGGGCGCCAATGCACCCAGAGAGAAAGTTCAGTGGGTGCCTGGCACCCAGAAGAATTAGGACCCCAAATTCAAAGTTTTACACCTAAGCAGTAATCTCACACCGCGAGAAGTACAACTACGACACAGATACCCAACAATGCATGATTTCACAGTCACAGCCCGTACATAAATAAAATATTTATTATTTAAAAAAAATAAGTAAATAATAGCACTGAAACCCTTTACAATAAAAACATTTTCTTTCGCCGAAAATCCGATAAAACTCACCTACCTACGGGGAGGTGTTAGGGGAAGGGAGGACCCATGCACCCACTGGCACCCAGAGACAAAAGTAAAAGTCGGCGCCTATGTGGTTTAGAGTCAATTCTTGTTGGATAAATAATGATTGCAGGTTATCACCTGAAAATAGGCCCTACTTCTCACCTACTGTGTTATACAGACGTGAAATAGAGAACAAAATCTTTGGCATCATCTTCAAGCAGTTGTGCTTAGGTAGTCTTTGCTTTAAAATCGCCTTATATAAGTTTTTCTTTTCTTTTCTGAAGAACGTATACACACCTAAATAACCTAGTCAGTGGCGGCGCCAGGGGTGGGCTAGGGGTGCTTAGCCCCTCCAAACTGTGGCTCAGCCCCCCAAACAAAACGCTGGAAACCTCTGAAGCTTTGCAATGCTTACAAATGAGGAAGGGAGAAAGGGAAGAGCTTAGGGCTTCAGCCCCCCCAAACCTGAAATCCTGGCGCCCCCACTGAACCTAGTGGTGATCTCTCTGTTCCTTTCGCACGCACCGCTATACTATGCAGCAGCCCGCTTTCTCCGTGGTTGGACCCACAATTTGGAATGGGCTTCCTCTCTTCCTCGAAACTCATCCACCGCTTTCTTCTCTGCTCTAAGGACTGTTCTCTTTCGCCGGGGTTGGGCTGGGGGTGTACGGACTATCGCTCATAGGACGATTGCTCATAGGACGATCGCTCATAGGACGATCGCTCATAGGGACTATCGCTCATAGGGACGATCGCTCATAAGGACTATCGCTCATAGGACTATCGCTCATAAGACCATAGAAAAGTACAGTTATCGATAATACACTGAGACCATCGTTTATGGATCCATTTAATGCGATCGATAAGAAAGAAAGAGCACGTAAATGCAAATTATAGGCCTACATAAAAACTCTAAAATTCCAATTAGCTAGCAATTATTAAATAAACTCCCAATTAGCTAGCAATTATTAAATAAACTTCCAATTGGCTACCAATTTATCAAATGTTCCAAATGGCTTTGCAAATTTTTAAGAAATATCCCTATTTTGATGTACCTATAGGCCTACTTCAAAACTATCTACTAGTTAATAGGAAGTTAATTGCTCGCGTCCCTACTTTTATGCTTATATATGTATGCATGGTGCGCATGAGCGATAGTCCTATGAGCGATAGTCCCTATGAGCGATCGTCCCTATGAGCGATAGTCCATATATGAGCGATCGTCCCTATGAGCAATCGTCCTGTGAGCGACCGTCTTATGAGCGATAATCCTATGAGCGACCGTCCTATGAGCGATCGTCCTATGAGCGATCGTCCCTATGAGCGATAGTCCATATGAGTGATCGTCCCTATGAGCGATCGTCCTATGAGTGACCGTCCTATGAGCGATCGTCCTATGAGCGATCGTCCTATGAGCGATAGTCATAGTCCTATGAGCGATAGTCCTATGAGCGATAGTCCCTATGAGCGATAGTCCTATGAGCGACCGTCGAGTGGCGGCACCAGACATTTTTTGTAACCAGGGCATAGCCAGGGCAGTAATACAAGTAACCAGGGCAGAGGGCGAATTTATGGAAGTGCGAAAGCGCGAGCCTAAATGGTGACCATTTAGGATCGCGCTACCGCGCTCTCCATTAATCGCCCCCAGTACTATTATATTTGTCTATGGTCAGGTGGCACTGGCGTAAACTTGTCCAAACTATTGGGGGGGGGGCATTTGGTTATTTTTTCTACACTTACTGCACCAAGTGTACAGTCCATCTCAATTATTGGGGGCACGTGCCCCGGCTGCCTCCCCCAGAGTCTACGCCTATGTCAGGAGGTCAGATGGGCGAAGCCCCCGGAAGCTGAACGCTTTTTGACACTTGTAAAGCAAATTTTAACATTTCAATGAATTAAGTGAATTTATATCTCAGGATATAACAAATATGCCCGAACAAATTCCGGACAGGGCTAAAATTCTGGCAGGGCATCGACCAGGGGAAAGGGTTTTTTACGAGGGCATTTGCTCTGGCGCGCCTTGCTGTAGCGCCGCCCCTACGACCGTCCTATGAGGATCGTCCTATGAGCGATCGTCCTAGAACCGGGCTGGGAGCGCCTCTGAATATAGGGACGCTATATAAATGCTTGATTGATTGATTGATTGATTGATTGATTGATTGATTGATTGATTGATTGATTGATTAATTGATTGATTGATTGATAAAAGGACTTTCCCAATAAAATTGAGGAATGCAAATTTTAAAACGTACCAAATGTTCTTCTCTGCACTCTCCTGATGGCTTGCTTCAATGTAGGCTTTCATGGTAATTTGTAAGTTTGATATTGCTGAAAAACTGTCACCCCTAAAATGACGTCCAGGTAGAAACAAGTATTTTAATTTAAAATACTTGCCAATCTTCTCTGGGCTTTGATGGCGACTTAGTTGTTTGGCATTCTTTGTAATCTATTTATCTGTTGAAAAACTTTATCATTAAAACACATTCAACATACGAGACACAGAAACCTAAATTTTAAAACTACGTGTCAATCTTCTCATGGGCGTTGAGGAAGGCTTTGTTCTGATTTTGGTCTTCTTGGTTTTCGTATTTATCTGCTGAAAAACTTTAATCTGAAGTTATAATTTAATTTTAATATTTAATTTATCAAATACATAAAACAAATAAGTCTTAATTTGAAAATAACCTTCCAATCTTCTCAGGGCTTTGATGAGGGCTTAGTTGTTTGGCATTCTTGGTATTTCGTGTATCTGTTGAAAAACTTTATCATTAAAATACATTCAACATAGGAGACAGGGAAATCTATATTTGAAAATTACCTGCCAATCTTCTGTGGGCTCTGATGAAGGCTTTGTTCTGATTTTGGTCTTCTTGGTTTTCGTATTTATCTGCTGAAAAACTTAAATTTGATTAAAATGGCTCAAATATATAAAACAAATAAATCTCAATTTAAAAATTACCTGCCAATCTTATTCTCTGGGCCTTGAGGATGGCTTTGATCTCATTTTGGTCTTCTTGGTTTTCGTATTTATCTGCTGAAGATCTTTAATTTGATTACAATGGCTTACATACATAAAACAAATAAATCTCAATTTGAAAATAACCTGCCAATCTTCACGTACTGGTCTTTGATGAAGGCTTTGTAGTGATTTTGGTCTTCTTGGTTTTCGTATTTTTCTGGTGAAAAACTTTCATTAAAATCTCTGAAATACATAAAACAAATAAATCTCAATTTGAAAATTACCTGCCAATCTTCTTTGATTATCGTATTTATCCGCTGAAAAACTTTAATTTGATTAAAATGGCTCAAATACATAAAACAAATAAAGCTCGATTTGAAAATTACCTGTCAGTCTTCTATGGGCTTCGAGGAAGGCTTTGTTCTGATTTTGATCTTCTTGATTTTCGTTTTTGTCTGCTGAAAAACTTTAATTTGATTAAAATGGCTTAAATACATACAAAAAAAATAAATCTCAATTCGAAAATTACCTGCCAATCTTCTCTGGGCTTTGAGGAAGGCTTTGTTCTGATTTTGGTCTTCTTCGATTTCGTATTTATCTGCTGAAAAACTATAATATGATTAAGTGACTCAAAAAACATAAAACACATTATAAATCTCATTTAGAAAATTACCTGTCAATCTTCTCTGGGCTTTGAGGAAGGCTTTGTTCTGATATTTGTCTTTTGGTTTTTGTAGTAATCTGCTGGGAACTTTAATTTGATTAAAATGGCTCAACATACATAAAACAAATCAATCTCAATTTGAAACCTACCTGCCAATCTTCGCTGGGCTTTGAGGAAGGCTTTGTTGTGACTTTGGTCTTCTTCGCTTTCGTATTAATCTGCTGAAAAACATTAATTTTACTAAGATGGCTCAAATACGTAAAATAAATAAATCTCAATTTGAAACCTACCTGTCAATCTTCGCTGGGCTTTGACAAAGGCTTTGTTGTGACTTTGGTCTCTTGGTTTTGTGGTAATCTGCTGAAAAACTTTAATTTGATTAAAATGGCTCAAATACATAAAAACCAATAAATCTCAATTTGAAAGCCATCTCATTTGAAAGTTACCTGTCAATCTCCGCTGGGCTTTGAGGAAGGCTAATTTTGATTTCGAGCTTTTTGGTTTTCGTAACTATCTGTTGAAAAGAATTAATTTGATTAAAATGGCTCAATTACATATAACCAATAAATCTCAATTTGAAAATTACCTGCCAATCTTCTCTGGGCTTTGAGGAAGGCTTTGTTGTGAATCTGGTCTTCTTGCTTATCGTATTTATCTGCTGAAAAACTTTAATTTGATTAAAATGGCTCAAATAGGACCTACATAAAACAAATAAATCTCAATTTAAGAAATACCTGAGTGTTCTCTGGGTTTTGAGGAAGGAATATCTGTGAATATTTTCTGGGCTTTGAGGAAGGCTTTGTTGTGATTTTGGTCTTCTTGGTTTTCGTATCTATCTCTCTAAAAACTTTAATTTGATTTAAATGGCTCACATACACAAAGCAAATAAATGTCAATTTGAAAAATACCTGTCAATCTTCTCTGGGCTTGAGGAAGGATTTGGGTCCGCGGTGGTGCCTTGTAACCGAAGGGCCGCAGTTTCGAATCTACCTCAAGCCGCTGCGTAGCGACCCATGCGCCATCGATGTTCTATCGTATGGTCGAGTGCACTTCTGAACTCTGTAAGGAGGGCAATATCAAAATACAGTTGTATTGTATTGTATTGTTCTGATATTGGTTTCCTTGTTTTTCGTAGTTATCTACTGAAAAACTTTAATTTGATTAAAATGGCTCAAACACATAAAACAAACAAATCTCAATTTGAAAATACCTGCCAATCTTTGGGCTTTGACGAAGGAATACCTGTGAATCTTCTCTGGGCTTTGATCGACCCATGTGCCATCGATGTTCTGTCGTATGCACTTCTGAACTCTGTAAGGAGGGCAATATCAAAATACAGTTGTATTGTATTGTTCTGATATTGGTTTTCGTGTTTTTCGTATTTATTTGCTAAAAAAACTTTAATTTGATTAAAATGGCTCAAATACACAAAACAAATCTCAATTTTAAAATAACCTTCCAATCTGCTCAGGGCTTTGAGGAAGGCTGTGTCGCGATTTTGGTTTCAGGTTTTCGTATTTTGATGAAAGAACTTTCATCATTTAAATACATTTAGGGAATCCATAAAAATATACCTGCCAATCTTCCTGGACTTTGAGGAGGACTTTTGTGTATTTGGTCATTTTGGTCTTTACTTTAACTGACTTTAGTCACTAAAACGATTTCCATGTGAGACATAAATCATAATTTAAATAATACCTGTCATTTCCCTCTGATTATAGCTTCTTGCGATTTTTTAATCTTCTTGGATTTTGTATTTATCTGCTGAAAAACATTCCAAAATTAATAAAACTTGAATATATTAGACAGGAAACCTAATTTTGAAAAATACCTGCGAATTTTCCCTGTGCTTTGATTATGGCTTTTGTTGTGAATTTGGCCTGCTTGGTGTTTGTATTTATCTGCGGAAAAACTTTCATCATAAAACGCATTCAATACATGCATGAGACAGAGAACCATAATTTGAAAATATCTGTCAACCTGTGCTTTGAGGAAGTCTTTGTTGTGAGGTTGGTCTCCTTCGTATTTTGTATTTATGTGCTGAAAAACTTTCATGAGTAAAACACTTTCAATATATAGCAGAAAAAACTCAATTTGAAAAAACCTGTCAATCTTCTTTGGGCTTTGATGATAGCTTTGTTGTTTGGCGTTCTTCATATTTTATGTTATCTGTTCAAAAAAGTTTCATCACTAAAATGATGATATGATTAAGCAATTTTAATTTGTAAAATAGGCCTACCTGCAAATCTTCTCTTGGCTTTGATTGAGGATAGCGCTGTTGTGATGCTGGCCTTTTGGTGTCTGTGTTTATCTCCTACAAATTTCAGCATTAAATGACTTCAATATATGAGCTAGAAAAATCTGAATTCAAAATATTTTTGCTAGTCTTCTCTGGGCTCTGATCACGGCTTTGTTGTGATTTTTCCTTTCTTGGTATTTCTATATCTGTCTGTTGAAAAACTTTTATTCCTGAAAGGAAGGCGATATGTATGAATCAGATGAGACTTAGTACCAAGATATCAGATGAACTTGTGTTCTTGACTTCAGGTCTGTTTTTTTTTATTCTGGCCATGTTTTAACATCAGCTTTCTTAAGATTTACTCTTTTACATATAATGAACTAAACATAAAGTTCTTGCCCTTAAAACGATATAAAACTAAATTTCGTGAATACCTGTTTATCTTCCATAGTTGAACTGTTTCATGTTCTTCTTTGACGAGGCTTTTCTCTCAATGTTGGCTTCTTTTTTCAGATATAGAGCATTTTTGCGCAACTTTTTCCAGTATGTCTATGAACTAAATGAAACACATAAATCTAGGCCCATAAATATTAATGTCAGAAAGATACAGAACACAGAAATCTAATTTCGAAATACCTGTGTTGAAGTTCTGTACTAGAACTGGGCTTTGGTTTCATATTCACTTTGCTTGGAAAGTTGCTGTTTTGATGCTGGCTTTATTGATTGTTAATTTGTATGTTGAAAGAAAAAATCGTTGACAATAGTGGACATGAAACAGACAAGTTTTAAGTAAAACAATACCTGCATGATGATGTTCTGCGCTGTACTTCTGGTCTTTGCTTTTGTGCTGACTTGATTGGCTTTCTTTTGACGTACATGTATACATACGCTTCTCTTATTGATGCTGGCTCTTGATATTTTATATGATTTGGTTTGCTACAACACTTTGCCCATACTGTGACATAAAGATATGAAACAGAGAAATCTTTATTTGAAAAGTACCTGAAGTTCTTCTCTTTGATGATGGCTGTTTAGATGTTGGCTTTGCTTTGATGTAGACTTTACTGATATCTTACGTCTGCTGAAAACTGTAACAGACATGACAACGATGACACACGTGAATCTTTTAAATCTAATTTATAAATAAACCGTAGGACGGCTCTTCTGTACCCAGGGGCGTAAACTTGTCCAAAATATTGGGGGGGGGGCATGGGGTCTGGACCAGAAAAACAAGTTTTTTCAATATGAAAAGTTGGGTTTTTTGTTGTTTTTTTGTTTTTTTTTCGTTTTTATGGTTTTTGTTGTTTTTGTTGTTTTTAATATTTTCAGATTTCGGATGATAAAAATCACGAAAAATGGCATGAACAAGAGCTCCAACTCAGTTTAATTCAGTTGCGATATCCGAAAATTAAACATAATTAAAACAATGTAATTAAAATAACTTCTACAAAATAAGAAATTTATTTTTTTAGACAAACAAATTTTGTGCTTTTTTCTTTTTTTTTTTTAAAACCAAAAACCGAAAAAACTTTTTTCACCTCTGATCTGGACAGTCAGCAAAGGCTTCCGGTTTACGTTAATGCGTATGAAATGGGGCGTTTTGTTTCCATGTAAATTTGTTTCATACTGAAGATATTAAAGATAAAAATAAATCAGTTTTCATCATGAATTTCTGATAATATTTCAGTTCTGTGTCTCTGATTTTCTGTTTCTGAAGAAATTTGTCTATATTGAAACATGGTATTTTAATATTTGAAGAAATTCTCCTCTAGATTTTTTGGGGGGGGGCATTGCCCCGGCTCCTCAATTATTGGGGGGCACGTGCCCCGGCTGACCCCCCAGAGTCTACGCCTATGTCTGTACCTCTGTGCATTTCCCTGTCAGTAGCTTTGTATTGGTGGAGACTTTGCCTTAATGGTGATTTTTTATATTTTGGCTTTCTATGCAGGATGTAACTTTGGTCTAAAAAGTGGGGGGTGCCAATTTATTCTCCACTTTCGCTTTTCGCATGGAGACCATTAATTTTTGGACATAATGCCTTGCCAGTATTCTCTTTTTATGGGCGCCATAAGGGTCTCGTATGTCAGTCCCACGTGGGCATTGTTTAAAAGTGGGAGGTACGGTACCCCCAGTTCAAAAATTGGAGGGTATGACCGTACGGGTACCCCTCGTACCTCCACAAATTACGCCTATGTTTATATGATTTGTATTCATCTGCTGAAAATAAGTCTCCCCTAAGTCTTCTCGTACCACTACCACAACTAAACTCTAGACAGCGTCGCGCTTTCTCTGTGGCCATCTTGAAACGACTCCCTCCAACTGGAGATACGCCCGTCGCCTGCTTCCTAGGAATAGTTCGCTTATGCTTTACAAGTTACTGAAGTCCAGTTTATACTGCCGTGGTTGGGAGCGCCTCTGAGCAGGTACCTTGAGGATGATGAAGAGCTATATAACGTTTTCGAAATGAATGAAAATGACGATTAAACCGTAGTTTAGGTTGGTAAATCGTCTGTCTGAAGTTTAGGTTGGTAAATTATTTCTGTGCATTATAATCGGTTTCCACTATATTTAGGCCTACGATCATCCAACTTTTAGTCTCCATTTTCTATATGAAATATTTTCATCGCTAATCCAGCTTCTAGTCTGAGTTATATTATGTAACATTTTCATCAATCATCCAACTTCCAGTTTGAGTTTTATTATGAAAGATTTTCATCGATCATCCAACTTCGAGTTTCGGTTAGATATCTACATAGAAATAATTTACCAACCTAACCACGGTTTTATCTGCACAGAAATAATTTACCAACTTAAACTACGGTTTTACCAAAATGACAATGATATATGAAACAGGAATAAGACTCTGAAAATACCTGCTGATCTTTGTTCAGGACCTCTGGACTTTGCTTTCATTTCATGATGATATCTTTAAAGCTGGTATACGCCTAAGTTTAGCTGCTTTAAGCAACCTCTGGCTGGTACAAAGAATTGAAATGGAAAATTTATTTCAAAATGCGATGGTATTCTGATTTTTTTGGCTTTCTGTGGTTGACTCTGCTTGGCTGTAATATTGGCTTTCTTTACATTTTTGTTTTATCGCCTTCTGAAAACAATTTTTACCAACTAAAATGACGAAGGTATGAAATACAGGAATCTGAATTTTGAAAATACCTGCCAGTGCGCTTTGTAGTGATGACGGCTTTCTGGATCTCTTGTTTGTATTCTTACTTTCAGCCCGCTGAAAATAAGTTTTAACTATTAAAGTGACACAATATATATGAAACAGAGTAACCATAATTTTAAATACCAATTGGTGATGTGTTCTCAACCTCTGTGATTTGCTTTAGTATACAATTTCCTTGTAGATTATAACTTGTTTATCAATTGCTGACAGCTCTGACGAAGACGCGAATATAACATTGAGAACAACAAGAACGTGCAGTCGGAACAGAAAACAACAGAACATACAGCAAAACCAGAAAGGAAGAAAATCTACACACAAACGGATTGAGCTGGTTTCCTTCTGGCTCGAGGAAACCGGTTGGCAGCGGTAGCTGTCGAAGGAAGAACAATCGGTTCTTCCGGGAATACAGTGTAATTCCAAACCGACTGGTAACTTCTGGTTGGAGGGATCAGCTCTATCGACGGCGTGAAAGGCACTGAAAGATCACCAAGAACAACTCACAAAGAACAACGGAAGAAAGAAAACCATCTCACAAGCAGAATACAAACAGATATTCAACAAAATCTTGAAAGACGGCAAGAACCCTATGATATCATATACGACGTCGTTAAACTATTACTCACGGCCATGGGTACGAAGTGTTATCGACTTCATTTTCTTAGCCTCGGCATATGAAGGCTGGTGGCCAGTCCTCTCCCTCGCCGTCTCATCTTCCCACCAACAGAGTAAGGTCGGTGTACTCATTATAGCTGAGTTGGCTAGGGGCGCACGCGAAGCAGAAATCACGAACCAAATTTCTGCCCAGGCGGGGATTTGAATCTCCGACCTCTCGATTAACAGTGCAGCAAGTTAAACACGATACACTGCGTTAAACAGAATTAACTGCTAAAGATTCCGAAGTTAGACATTAATAATATGGTCAAATAATTATAACAAGTAAAAATTGGCAACTTTCAATCAATTGCTTAAGCTTATAGATCTAGGTTTATATCACGTACGTGGAATCGCGGGCGTCCGCAGGAATTTTTCTGGGGGGCAAACATTTTCTGGAGAGCAAAATTTTTGTAGGGAGCGCAAAATGATGTTTTTGCATAGAATAGCTGCTATTCAATTCATGTACTCAGAACACGTGACAACTTTAAAAATAAATAATGGTCAGGGACTTACCTAAATAATTTTTTTAGCATTGAAAATTGTGTTGGGACTGTTGTAATAATCATAGTAATCAGAAGATTTTTAAAAATATTTGCAAAATCCAGGGTATGAAGTGTTATCGGCCTCCCTCCGGACGCCCATGCCTGGAATAAGCTTATATATGAAACGACAGCTTATGGATTTGAATTTCAAACTAGGCCTATAAGCAAAGATCTTAGAGTCGTAGACTCTAAGATCTTTGCTATAAGCAGCAAAAATTCGATTCAAGCTGGTGTACCAACTTTATATTCACCCATTTAGTTAACTGACCCGTGCAAAATATACGTCCCATCATACCATGCATTATCTATAATAGTCACATCGAAAAATTCACGCATAATAGCCTAGGTCTACAAGTTTTAAATTTCATTTACTTCATCAAATGCAACAATTTATCTTCAAATTAGCTGGGTAAATTTACTTAAACATTACTATAATTCCCAAAGAATTTGTTTATTTATATTAGGGACGTTCATGATTATAAGATCTTCTAACAAGCTTTAGGTCTAACTAAACAAAATTTATTCGACATCTAAGTAAGTTTCTTTCATCCTTCACTCAAACGATGGGTTTGTTCCTTCCAAACATTTCTATAAGAAACAGTTATAATATTTTACTTTATATTGTTTACCTACAAATCGTAAATTTTCAGCGGAAAGAATCGATTTGAGCAGAAATATTAAGAGTTATAATTACCGAGAGCTCTTTACCGAAACCTTTGCGGGTTTTACAGCGGCAACTGATTTGACGTCATCAAATGTTTGTTTCTATAGTTTGACGTAACGAGTCATTAGCCAATCACGTTTTTTATTTATATCACGTGCAGCATGCATCCAAGCGAATGTCTGCCCATAGACATAAATAGAAGATGTCTATGGCTCTGCCGCTTATTATCAATCAATCAATCAATTTCGTTTAATCAAAACATCAAGCTGACAACAACGCAACTTGTTACACAGACTTTTATTGGACTTATACCTATTCTTAGCTTATTTATTTATTTATTCCGGATGTTTCTATAGCGCCTCTCGCAGTCAACTACTACTCAGAGGCGCTCCCGACTACAGCATTTGATGATACTGTGCCGGAATTTTCACGCCGAAGCGCCACGAGCAATTGCGAGTGAAGGACTTGCCCAAGGTCCGTACGCAGCGGCTAGAGTGGGATTCGAACCTGCAACCCTCCGGTCACAAGGCGCCGAACTAACCACTGAGCCACCACGCCCCATTGGTGCATGACGCTATCTACTTCAGTAAGTATGTACGCAAGAGAGTAAATAATAATAATAAAAAAATCTTTTTCTTTATTAATTCAAACCGACAAACGCAGTCAGATTACATTGAGACATGACAGTACAATATTATTATCAATATATTAACTAAACACACGTTATGGCAGCCATGCAAGGCGCCCGCCCGAGGGGGTTGCGGGAATCGAACCGCGTACTGCTGCTCTCCTGCTGCTCTCCTGCTGCTCTCCTGCTGCTCTCCTGACCATGAGTGTTACCATTACTCTATCCCCCTCCCCAAATTACTTAAATGGAAGCTGAACGTGCATGGTAAATTTATATTACGTTTCTGTGTGATATGGCCAATCTTACAGGGTATCACCAAGTGGGGGCAAAACGCCCCATAGAGAGGGAATTTTCCCCAATGTCGGGGGCGTTTTGCCCCACAGTAACATCAAGTTATCTATGTACCCCTTTATGCTCAATATTATCATTGTTGATGCCTATTCTCATTAAGTGTTTACAAAACATATTATTGCACGATTTTATTAAAATTGTGTGAATATATATAATACAAACACAGACAGAGGTAATTACGATCGGCCAGGGTGAGAATTATCAGAGGGTTGGGGATTCAACCCCCTAGTCTTTCTTAGGGCCCCAGTTACGTCTTCATTGCACACCTCAGAGGGTCGTTTCCAACCCCTCAGTTGTGCTAGGGTGATTTTAGCATTTTCTTTCACAAATCTCTTCGCGGGTTACTTGTAAAGGAACGCTCTGGTTTATTGTGAGATTTGTGACCATGTGAATTGTTTAGGGGGCTTACTAATAAATTTGGTGATGTCATCACTTTAATTAATTTAAACTTTCTATTGCATTTTTGAATTTTCTCACTTTGCAAAATACGGATAAAATATTCAACTCCACATGGATCAAAACTCATCAAAGTCTACCCTGCACCCCCCCCCCGGGTCTTTTTTCTACAATTATCACACTGCAATAGGTTATTGATTCTCTAAATGCTGCTCTGGTGGCAGTTCAGTCTGGAACTGCGCTTGAAATGGCTACCAGACAGTACGCTATACCACCGAAAGCGCCGCGTAGGCACAAAGGTTAGTTAGAAAGTCTCCCAACCTGAGAACGTTTAGACTCGGCAATTTATCTATAATGTTTAAGCATGCGTTTGAGTAGCAACTGGTGGAACTCATCAAAATGATGGAAAAGGTTTTATTTGTTTGACATCGCATGACATAAAGCACACGGCATTCGATCTTGCGGTGCAAGTGAATGTTGCATTTTCCTTATTTTCATAGATCATCCATTTTCAGGTACGTCTGCTGGTCAAGACTGAATACACAGCTTAATGAAAAGACATAAAGATTTGACCATAAAAATTCCAGAGCAACCAGTATAAGCAGGGTGGTAAAGACCTTAATCAGACTTTAATCGGCCGCAGGTTGAGAAATCTTCCCAGGTTTAAAGGAGGCTCTTGGTGCAGCACAAACGTATGGGCTTAAAATCTGGAACATGGACGAGACAGGTATCTACTATGTCCATAAGCCGACAAGTATAGTTACCACTAAAGGTGTGGATTCAGTTGAGAATATAACCAGTGGCAAAGAGGACCAGAAGTAATAACTATTGCCCATCGGTTCTATTTAAACTTAATGAGTTCTAGCACTCATTGTTACTCTCGACAACATACTGGCTCAATTATTTCCAGAAATCGTAACTTCTTATGAAGTGATTGCAGATGTTTTTAGACTTCGACTTTTCAGATGCCTAAAACGATAACCTAGTGGTATTTCTCTTGTCATGGGCGGCGATCCCGGGGGTCCGAGGGGGACAAGAACCCCACCTTTAAGAGTGGGGGGGACACGCCATACATCGGACCCCCCCCAAATTTTGAAGATACACCAAAAAAAGGTCAACAAATGCAATTGTGTGTGAGGGTGAAAATGAGTTTTTTGACGAGATAAGTTGTTTTGAGGAGAAGAGTCCCCCAAAAAAATTTAAAGGAAAAAGTAATAAAATTGTGGAAGAGAAGGAAAAAAGGAAGGAAAAAGGTCAAAAAAATTATGTGGAGATGAATTGCTAAAAAAAGGTCGTCAGGTTTGATTTTAGAAGAAGTAACGAAAGTAGGCGGAGGACTAAAAAAAAGTCATCAACTTTTTTCAGACATGAATTTGTAGAAAAGTCATAAAGATTTTGTGGAGATGAATTCCCCAAAAAGTTTGAAAATGGTTTCTTTGGGACATGAATTCCTAAAAAAAAGGTCATGGACCAGACTATGGCCGACTTTGTCCCCCCACCTCTCAGATCTTCGCCGCCACTGATGAAGAGGATGATGGAGGACGGGTTGCAATGATGATGGAAGAACCGAGAATGTGCGGAACTCGGGAGGGAGTTTTTTGGTGTTTCCCAGTGTTTCTTGGTGTTTCCCGACACTCCTTAATGTTTCTTGTTGTTTCCCAATGTTTCTTGTTGTTTCCCAATGTTTCTTGGTGTTTCCAAATGTTTCTAAAATGTTTCTTGGTGTTTCCAATATTTCTTAATGTTTCTTGGCGTTTCTTAGTGTTTCGTGAATGAATGAGTTAATGAACAGACGGAAAAAAGGAAAGAGGGGTGAAAGAATGAAAGAATGATTGAACGAATATAGTGAAGGGATGAATAGATAGCTGGATGAATGACTGGATGGATAGAGGAATACGTGGATAAATAAATGAATAACTGCTTTTCGTTTCTGTTTGTTGTCCACCAATAAATTAAAACATCCAGAATCTTTGTCAAAATGACCAGTCATTCAGTTTTCGTCAGCATTAAAAGCCTCTATCAATGTCTCGACAAAGAATTGTCAACAAGTGGTTCTCGTTCAGTTTCTGAGTAGCGGTTGTGGACTAGCGGATGCCTGTTCGTCGATGATTTGGGATTTGATTCCACATAGTAACTTTTCCTTCTGATCCACTCTTCTATCAGCCTCCTTCTTATCCCACGGCTCATTACAACAAACGGCAAAATAAACCACGAACAAATAAACCAAACAAACAACACACGACAAAATAAACAAAAAAACAAACAACACACGACAAAATAAAAACAAAAACACTACAAAGCATTTAGATTTTGCATTTGTATTTAGTTTAACGACAAAACAAACAACAAAACAAACAACAAACGACAAAATAAACAACAAAATAAAAAACAAAACAAACGCGAAAGTAAACAACAAACGACAAAATAAACAACAACACAAACAAGACAAAAACACAAAAACTACACAAAGGGCTTACGGGAGATAAAGCCACGCCAGGGGCCCCCCTGCCTTAACGAGCTTACGGGAGATTAAGCCACGCCAGAGGCTCAGCAGGGGTGTAGTTTTTGATTATTTTGTCTTGATTGTTTTGTTGTATATTTTGTTGTATATTTTGTCGTTTGTTGTTTGCTTTCGTGTCTGTTTTGTTGTTTACTTTGTTGTTTACTTTGTCGTTTGTTGTTTGCTTTGTTGCTTGCTTTGTCGTTAAACTAAACACAAATACAAAAATCTAAATACTTATAAAAAAATAAATACAAATACACTTCAAAAAAACAAAATACAAATACAAAAAACTAAATACAAATCGAACACAAACCCCACATACAATCGCGACAATACGGAGCCATATTGCAACCATCCCATCGCCCTTCGCCCTTCGAGCAGAAAACTTGCAGCCAGAAACTTCAAAGGCACCTGTCGAAACACAATAAAATAACGAATGTTATTATTATTACACGTTACGACAAAATAGTAATATGAAATGAAAGAAAAATTCAAGTCTTTTTCTGTTGGTCGGCATCACACTGACATACATCAAGAAGTTTAATGTTCCAGTCTTAGGTCGACCAGGTCTGCGATCGTTGCGCTCATCTGCATGGGGAGATATGCAGGTGCCTCGCATTCATATATAAACTCAAGCCCATTGTATCTTATCATGACTCGGATCTCTGACTCTAGGAAAAGTCTTCAGCTTTACATACGTGCTGCTGCGTTTAGCTCTGTTCCAAAATGTCTTAAAATGCACTTAAATATCTAGATGAGTTAGATAGTCATGCACGCAGTGCCTTTGTGAAGTAGCCGACTTAAAAGGTGCTATATTAAGTGACTTGATACAAGAAAACAAACAAACATACATACATCAATACACACATAGGGCCTACATATAAAGAAGCATTATTCTGTTAAGTACTGATATAATTTGCAAATTTATATAACATCGTTTCAAAAGGGCCTACATTATTATTGTTGTTGTTGTTGTTGTTGTTGTTGTTGTTGTTGTTGTTGTTGTTGTTGTTGTTGTTGTTGTTGTTGTTGTTGTTGTTGTTGTTGTTGTTGTTGTTGTTGTTGTTGTTGTTGTTGTTGTTGTTGTTGTTGTTGTTGTTGTTGTTGTTGTTGTTGTTGTTGTTGTTGTTGTTGTTGTTGTTGTTGTTGTTGTTATTAATTAGTAACTTCTATCGCACCGGTATCTAATGCAGACGGCATCAACCGATTGGACATCAAAACCTATAAGTACTTATGTAGGACATATGAGCCCCATAGAGAAATGCATGTAATGTCATATTCTAACTCTATCTTCAACATATCAACGTTGCATTGGGATGTAGTCTCAAATCAACTTTAACATCTTTCTAGAGCATTTAACAATTCACAGTGCATAAATACTTAATTAAATATAAGTAAAAATGCACATATTATATTAAAATAAGTTCATACCACACAATCAGAATGGAAAAGACATTCATGTTCATTTTCTGACTGAGAAAATTATCACGACATTCAGGACAGAATCAACTCGGATTACATCACAGAAAAAACGGTAAATGTAACAAAAGACAGCGACAGACCTGGTGGAGATGGTGCTCTCCCTCCTCTTTGTTTCTCCTGTCTTTTGTAGAGACCAAGATCCAACTGGACAGTTGAACCAGGATTCGTCACAGCAGAAGACATGCATTCTCCTCCTGCTCCTCTTACCCTCCATTCATATTCAATGCTGCTGAATCTGATTTATCGAGAGATCCAGCAAAGACAAGTGGGTGTCATAGATTCTTCCAAGGGGGAAGGCGACATTTCTTCAAATCCGCTTGACTGAACTTGACTTAGAATGTCCAATTCCGTTAGTCCGTGGGATTGATACTCTCCCATTCCTTCACACTGTGAAGGTTTTTTGTCTGTTCACTTTTTCTTTCTTTTTTTCTTTTTTTCAGTTTTCACATTTTTTCACATTGTGAAGGTTCTTTGTTTCGTCAGCTGAATTGCTACATCTCCAGTTCCCTCACCACGTGAAGGTTGAATAATACCAGGCACCTGGGGTGATAATCTAACCGAGTTCGACACCACTCCTTGTTGTCAGTGAATGCGAAACACCAGGAAGACGTGGTAGTGGTCGAACCAGTCGTCCGGATACTGTCCGTCGTCAATGGCAGAAGAATTCCAGGCGGTTGTGGAGCAGGGCATTTCTTGGATGCAATTGCAACTGGGAGGCAGTTGCCATAATGCGTATTCTGTCATGAAGGTGATGCAAGCATCTGTTTGCTCGCAGCTGGCTGTGAATTCCTGTCCAACTGTGACTCTGAATTCATGGAGTATTCGGTGCTTGTTTTGATAGCGTAGCTGTACTGCCAGAGTCTATCTGGTGTAAGTTCTGCATAGAAGTTGATAGAACCACCCTAAATATTTAACAAAAACAGAGGCTTTTAATTTCAGAGTTAGTTCCTCTCTTTCAGAAAGATGTATTTTAGGATTATGATAAACCCACGGAAGGAAAACATTATTTGCATAAGTAATTTGTGTCACAATTCGCTGAGCATAAACACTAAATAATAATGCACAAAACCAAGCCAAGGTTCAGCCAAATTCAAATGAAATAATCACCAAAGATTGATCTTCAATCGGTCAATGAATCAATTGTTTTACTGACAAACGACATAAAGCAATCATAGTAACAAACATTGTAACATTCAGAGTGGCCCACTAAGGATACGGTTGGCTTATTTACTGTTTATTTCCATTTACTCATTTACTCAAGAGTCTAGTATAGACTCATAAAAATAAATAAAATTATAAATATAAATGCAATCTGCCAGATGGTCACATGTTGCATGCAACAAAGACCCAGATTACAAGATAGAGCAACATGACTATGGTAAATTTAATGCACTCTTTCTTGTTTCAGAATCCTCGATCATCATTATATGAGCACATATCTAACTTTGTGCAAGAAAACTGCGTTGACTGTCCATGCTCAGACTAGGGGATATTACTGGACTGGAAGACAGGTGAGAATCTATATGAATCTAAACATCCGTTCAAGAAGTTCTGATACAAAGATCAGAGTTGAGTTTGATCTGTTTTTAGAGAAGTCACCGGGGTCAAGAAAAGATTTCTTAAGTAGAGGATGAACTATGGCAAAGGCAGAACGAAAGGATCCTTTACCCAAAGAGAAGTTAATAATTGAAGTAATCGTTGGATCTAAGACATTAAAACACTCAATCAAAAGAGATGTAGGATAGTGGATTTGTTTGGCTAGGAAAAGACGAGTGTACGAACGCTTGCAATTTTTGTTGGATTAAAGTATTTTAAAACAGAGGGTATCGACTTAGGATAGAGAAATTGATCAGAAACAGAGGTTACAGTAAATTTTAATCTGATACCAGAAATTTTATCTGCAATGAAATTCAGAAATTCTTTTTCTAGATCATGGACAGCCAAGTACATTGCAGGGGCTACATTTAACTTATCAGAATGTATTCACTTATTTAAAGCCATCCAGGTAAGTTTTAGGTGAAGCAGATCTTTCAGGTATTAATTTAGTTTAATATGCAGACTCGATAAAAAAATAAAGACACATGCAGTTCCATAACATGTTTCCAGATGCTCCAAAGTATGATTGAATGCTTAAATGCTACACATGCCAATATCCCCAAGACTATTGATTCCTTTGCATACAAGTTCACTTTAAGCATTGCACAAAATAGTTTCTACAATTAATCCAATTGACAGGTTACTCCAACAAATTGCCTCTACCATCAATTGATTCTTCCAACACTCACCTTAATTTCTCATGCATCGTGTGGATGCATCGTACAAGTGGTGATTTTTCTGCTTGAGATGATATTAGCACGAATCAGTCAGTCATTGCTTGTTCTGTGCTTTAACGTAGCACACTTCTCCAGTAGATTTCTCCGATTTCTGGCTCTTTTCATCGAAGATTTTCTCTTCGGAACGACCTTAATTCCTTCCCGTCGCTGCAAACCCGCCATTCCAAATGAAATGAACTTCGGTTTATGCCCCGCTTGTATCCATGACTCGCAACAATCGGTGGAGGATGACGTCATCTCAACTAAGATATGACGTCATTGTAACAAAAGATGACGTAATCGCAACACTCGCAAACACTGATGTGTATTAATAAGCAAAGCCATAGACGTCTTGTAATTGTATTGTATTGTATTGTATTGTAATTGTATTGTATTGTATTGTATCTAGAAATTTATAAAGCGCCTCTCGCAGAATAGTTATTCAGAGACGCTCTCAGCACATAAGCCCCGGGGAAACAGAAATGCCTTTAGGGAACACAAGACCGATGACGAAACGTTTAGCTTGGCCCTGAGCAGAGGGGGAAGGTCATTCCAGATCGTGGGACCCACTACAGCAAACGCCCGGTGCTGGGCCAAGGCAGTTTTAGCCCTGGGAACAAAAAGATCAAGCCGATTCACAGAGTGCAATGAGCGATAAATTTTGTTACCTCTTTTTCACCAGATCAGTTCAAAACTCTTTTTTGACCAGTTAAAAAATGTCCCCCTCACCTGTCAAACAAGATCGCCGCCACTGTCTCTTGTTAAAGTCGTAAGTCGTTAAACGAGACGTAACCAAAAGGCTGGCAGCCAGTGGTGTAGTCCTAAAAAATGAAGTGGGGGAACGCCTGGAAATTGAAGTAGCAACTGTAGCAAAAAGTGCAATCTTGCAAGAATTTTGCATAGTGTGAGCGCTGCTATTTTTGAAACTGTTGAATGTAAAAAAATAACAAAAAAATTAATAAATGTAATTATGTAAATTTATACATAGGAATTTGTTATTTAGTATAAATTTAGCCAACACATACTGTATATAAATATATCTGCGAAACTGCGAAAGGCTCCAGTAAGTAAGCAGTTGAAACTGTGAGTCTTGAAGTCTTCTTTGTTCATTTATTTCAGCAGAAATGCTGCAAAATAGTGAGGGATCGCGTTCCTTCCCTGGAAAAAAGTGGGGGAACGGCGTTCCCCCGCGTTCCCGCCCCACTACACCACTGCTGGCAGCCAGAAGAATCGGCGCCCATCCCCATCTATATATAGGTGTGGCATCTTCCAAGGAGGAAACCCATGTGCGTGTTTTCTAAGATCAGCTGACTGACTCTAATATTTAATATCTCCATTTAATTATCATAATATTTACGTACTTTAATACCTATAATTAGACATCACGTCCTTTATGTGACGTCACAATACATATACTTTCCCGGACGCCATTATCTGTTTCAATGCTTCAATTACTTCGATTGTGGCAGAGGCGACGTTCCTTCATCTGCAGATTCTAGTAGTATACCCTTAAAGCCATGTCGAAGAAACGAGCAGCAGGTGAATCCAGTAGGACTAATGACGAACAAACGAACGAAGGCTCAGACTGTAAGTACGGATGCAAGGAAGAACTAAATATCTCCGATTTACAATCATGTTTGCTATTTCACAGACTAAGTCGGTTTTATGATGAACACTTTTAACTGTCAGGCAGAACTTCGGAGCTTATAATTATACTTCGAGCAGTTTTTCTTAGTTTATGCATTTTCAGTGCCGTTTGCGCAGCAACTTGAATTGTACTGTAGGCTATAGTAGGCCTATTATTTATTATTATTATTATTATTATTATTATTATTATTATTATTATTATTATTTATTATTATTATTATTATTATTATTATTATTATTATTATTATTATTATTATTATTATTATTATTATTATTATTATTATTATTATTATTATTATTATTATTATTATTATTATTATGCATATTCAGTACCGTTTGCGCAGGCTACTGGAATGGTACTGTATAGATATAGATTGTGATTATTTTAGTTCTCAATATTGATCCATTAGCAAATCTGTTATTTTAATCTCAACCGTCGCCTATTTATAAGTAGGGGCCTAGCTTTACGTTGTTAGTTACGTACTAGATAACGTTTTATTAGGCCTATGTTAGACATTTCGAATTGTTTGCGATATTACGTCGTTTTTATTGATTCGGCAATATTTCACTTTTGTAGGCCCTATGCGTTGCTGTTTCTAAATATCTTCGTTTGTCTCGCAGTAATAAAAGTTACTTGCGTACATGTAACTATTTCCTTTTGCAGCACTATTCCAACAAGAGAACAATGCAAAACGGGTTAAACTCGCCTCACAGAGCCACACAACGGTAAGCTTCGTGGCAATGAAATGCATATCACAATTCTAATTCTTCCTGGGATCTAAACTTTGTGAATTGCTTAAATAGGCCTAGTGTGGTTTATGTGGTTCATCTCAGAGGCGTAGCTAGGGGGGAGCAGGGGGAGCGGCCGCTCCCCCTGAGACCATTTTCCAAGATGTGGGGCCTTTTTCACAGTTTATTAATTTCAATCGTTCAAAATTTATTTATTCCAATCGCTCAAATTTTTTTATTCCAATCGTTCGAACGAGATAATTTGTTTTCTGGAACTCTAGAAAGACTTTGCGATACCAGTTGGGCATTCAGAAATTCAGCAGTACATGTACTCTTGCAGAATTTACCAGAACTAATAGTTGCCCTGCATAAGCTTATATAGCCTACTCGTGCACTACGAAACAGCCGACTGAGGCAAAGGGTATGCTTGTAACCCTTGATACGTTCGAATTTTTAGTTCTTCTAATATTCTGGAAAAAGTGCTAGAGAAGGCTTTCAGTTTACCCACATATTCACAGTACTGCATATATACTCGTGGATGGTGAGATTAAAAGCTGCACTACGAAACAGCTGACTGAGGAAAAGGGTATGCTTGTAACCCTTGATACGTTCGAATTTTTAGTTCTTCTAATATTCTGGAAAAAGTGCTAGAGAAGGCTTTCAGTTTACCCACATATTTACATAGAAGTAGCATTGATTTGGTAACACCAGGCCTTCTCACTAGATTCAACTTTATGAAAACGATATTAAAA
>OY744617.1:17005704-17333204 GCA_963556255.1 Allolobophora icterica
AAGTGTCATCCGTTTCAGTTGCGGTAATGTTTAACGACTCCTCATAACGATCCTTCTATTTATTTGATTTTATGCGGAGGAGTTCTAAGATGTGATATCTGTTAACGTTTACCTGTAGCTGCAAGATCTACCGATGGAGCTAATTGAGTGTATCCTCGTTAAAGCCGTAACCATGGAAGTGAAGGGTATGAGGATGGCCAAGTGTACTTGGAAAGAAAAAGCTGATCTTGTGATAAACCGACTTAGCACTGTCTGTTCGCAATGGAGCAGCATCCTTACGACCAACTTCTTTCGAAACGAAGTTTACAGAGTTCTGGATAGCTCTGGTTAGTTCATGAAATAAATACGCTTTATTCCTATTGTTAAAATAAGTTTTAGTCCTGCGTACGATCTATGAAGACCTGAAATTGGAATCAAGTAATTAAGAAACGCTTAAGGTAATCCTGAGGCAGCTATGGAAACGGTGTTAACCACTTAATTTTTCTTAAATTCGGCATATCAAGGAGGAGGAAAAGCAAACTCCCCAACTGCCTGCTCTTCTCACAGACGGTGAACAGTAAGTGTGGTCTCTGTAGCTGAATTGGTTGGGGAGCGCAAATAGCTGCCGAAATCTTAAAACAGATTCCTGCTTGGCTGGGATTTAAACCCCGATCTCTCAGTTGACATGCACGAGACTATCGCAGCTGCCAGATTAATAGTTCGTCTCCCACGTTTCTCTCGTATTTCCACGTTTATGCTTGAACATCTTCATTGGTTCCTCTTACTACACGCATTCAGGTAAAGGTACACTCTCGTAAAAAGTGTGGAGTTTTCCTACACACTTCCCTCCACACCTGTGTGGAGCTCTCATTCTTCCACACAAATGTGTAATTATACTACACAGTATTGTGTACTTTTTTAGTGCACACTAATGTACTTTATAACTACACAATATGATGTGCACAGTAATGTGCAGCTTTCATCCACACTATTTGTGTACCCTTTAACTACACACTATTTGTGTACCTTTAACTACACACTATTTGTGTACCTTTAACTACACACTAATTGTGCATCTAACGTGAACAGTATTGTGCTGCTTTCTTGCACACTCATTGTGTACCTAACTTGCACAGTATTGTGTTACTTTCTTGCACACTAATTGTGTACCTTGAATACACACTAATTGTGCATCTCAACTGCACAGTCTTGTGTTGCCTTCTTGCACACTAATTGTGTTCCTTGAATACACACTAATTGTGCATCTAAAGTGCGCAGTATTGTGTTGCTTTCTTGCACAGTAACTTATCCTTGTCTGTCGATCTTACCTGTGAGTCTGGGACTTGCTCCAACATCAAAGTACTCATCAAGAACTCGCAATGTGATTTATAATCAAGCATTCGAATAAACAAATTCTTTTCTCTTCCTATCAATCCATTCATTTTCTCTTTCAACCCGTCATTATGACGGGCAAATTCTCTATTCTTAAAATATTCCTCGTAGTTGTCTGCGGCGTTTTACTGTGTGCGCGAATAATGCAGGATCTAATCACATCTATAATTCAGGAAGGTGTCAAAGAGCATTGCACTGACGTTATTAATCTTTTTTATTATATATCCGCTTTATATTTCGTTCTACCGTTCTACGCAGTAAACAGATGTAGGCCTACACACGACAACGACAAATCCATGTTCACGTTTCATGCTTTTAAGCTTCAAGTTCATGGAACATGTTAGTTTACGTTTAAAATCCATTCGTTTGGAATGTATAGGCCTAATAACATTTATGACAGTCATATATATATATATATATATATATATATATATATATATATATATATATATATATATATATATATATATATATATATATATATATATATATATATATATATATATACAGGGGCGTCTATCCCCCAAATCATTGGAGCAACGTATTTTTCCCCCATCTTCTTCCCCTCTCCCCGTTCCTTCCCTCACCCCTAAAATGGTGGCACTGACAGATCCCGCCCCTATTTCTTGGATGGAGCATTTGCTACGAGGTTTCTAGGGTGTAGACGCCCCTGCATATATATATATATATATATATATAATTTCATATCATATATATGCTTTTATTGTTCACCATAAACATAATAGACACGAGAATAACAAGTATATGTTACATGCAGTGACAATGGGAGTACGCTAATATAGGGCCTCCCTAGTTGCAATAAATCATTACAACCAGTGGAGCAGTTCATTAAGTGGAGTTATTTATAGCATCAACAAGACAAAACCCACTCCATCAACCCCAATTGCCCAGCATTATGTGCCTAAAGTAAACAGTGAGTATAAACACACCGCTTCGGACTAGCCTTAACAGTTTTTAAGATCAATTCAAGCAGTAGAATTGTATCCATGAGCAATTATAAACACAGTCCACACAGATCCAGTTGAAAAGCTAAGTCAATTTTAAACTAATCTGCTATTATTGCATGCCTTTGTAGATTTCTGATAATCATTTTGCCGTTGGAAAACATTTGTCTAAGAGATGCCATTAATTTTCTTTTAGCTCCGCAGACGATTCGTTTGAGAATATTGCAGCAGTCTCTGATCCCGCTCATTGTCTCAAAAGTGACTACACTGAAAGATGAAATATTTATGCTCACCGAAAAAGGTGATCAAGACAGTGTAATCGTATATGACCGCAACAGTTTGGGAGAGGAGACGCATGTCATCGCGCTGCCAGGAACACGCCCGATAGACATAGCAGGCTGCAGCATGTCAAACTGCGTGTTTTTATTAGGAGAAAACAGGGCAGTGCTTTGCCGTTCGATCTTTCGTATTACGAAAGATGAAGAACATCAGTTCAACACATCACCATGGATTAGTGATCTAAGGCCATCAGCTTCTACTATATCATCATCCCCTAATGGCAGCCTAATAATCGTTTCGCAGAAGGAGGAAGGACAGGATCCTGCCGTAGTAATTAGCACATATAATGCGGATGGTTCCTTGCAGCATGAAATAACGTTGTCCCCAGATATCTATGGGATAAGCCATATTTACAGTGTACTTCAAAAACCAAATGGAAATCTTGTATTGGTTTCTCTGTATAGATACCTCGTTGACAGGGTATTAACGGAAGTCGACGCGGAAGGGAACATGGAACGGCAAAGTCAGTCACCACTTGGTTTATTTAGTGTTGCAAATTTTGCAGACAGTTATTCCAGTCTTTTGATAATTGATCCAGAGGCGGCGCTACACCAGGGCGAGCCAGGGCATATGCCCTGGTAAAAAAGTCGTTGCCCTGGTCGTTGCCCTGGTCGTTGCCCTGCCAGTATTTTTACCCTGTCCAGAATTTGTTCGGAGCGTATTTTTTATTTTCTTAGAAAAATATTAAAATATGGGCGCTATAATTCGTTATATTGAGTGAGTTAAATGTAAATGTAAAGACCTGCTTTTCCTCAACAGCATTACTTACTTACTGTTCCCTCCGTCCGAAGCAACGACTTCCTATATACATCGGGGTCCGAAGTCCGCGCTCTGAGTCTGCGCAGTCGAAAACGTCATAATATTCAACACAGTGACGTCACTCAAAACGTGATCTATCCATTATCATCGATCATCGTAATTTTTAATTATTTTTTATTCGATATCTTGATAATCTTAATTGCTACTTGATTCTTAAAGTTTGAGTGATCGATACCGTTAGGATGGATCGGTATCTGAAGAAACCGAATCCGAAACGCCCGCGTTTACCTTCCGACGACGGTAAGTAATTTAAAGCAAAGCATAGAAATGCCAGCCTAACAAACAACGTCCTACACCCCGGCGTCGCCGCCCGATTCTTTATTCGTTTAATCTGAATGTACTGTACGTGATTATGGCATCATATTGCGTGAAAATAGTCGTAAAATTGCTAAAGTAACGCAAATCTGCATTTTCAATTCTATTCATAAAATGAATTAATTGATTTCATTAATAAAAAATATCATTTGAAACTTGAAAGAGCTACCAGTATCAACCTATAATATAGATTATAGATTCCCCACCACAACGTGGCTGTCAGGACTTTGACGTACTCATATATATCTAACTGCAATTACTGGAGTGGAGAAGAAATACCATTTAGTTTAACTTATAATCAATGTTGTATCCAGAAAGTGTTACATTCCGATTGGTGCCTACTGTACTTTTGCATTGAATTCGGATCAATAAAGTTGAATTGAACTGAAAAAATTGAATTGAATGCAAATGCAATAATCAGTTAGGCTAATGATATGACCGCAAATTGCAAAGTTGCAAATACACATGAGGATTCTAACTGGAGAGAAACCATTAATCTGTAATCACTGCCATAAATAGTTCACACAGGATGGCAGCTTGCAAATGCACACGAGGATCCATACTGAAAAGTAGCCATTTAGTTGCAGTCACTGCAGTCACGGCAGCACATATGAATACACATGGTTCGAGCCCGTTCATCCCATCCATACATTCCACGCATATAAACTTATTACTGCATTAATTATCCATACAATAGGCCTATCTATGACAAATCGATATACTTTTGCGTTGGACGGTTGTAGACACACAATACGTGGAGTTGACATACGAAGGAGCCACAGATGAAGCTAGTCCTGTTGCCAACGCATCCTTTCAAACCTTGGACTCTCACATTGATTTTAATTTAAGTGAAAGTGACAAAGATAGCGAGCTTGGCGATGAACATGCTGATGACGTACTAGGACCACCTGTGCAAGTTCAGTCCTGTCACCCGGTCGCACCCGGTCCAAGTGATCTATCGCAGTCAGTGGATGATGGCCCAAAGCAACTGTATATAAGAACCTATCCGAGTCACGTAATTGGGACGACACAGCGGCGATTTAATTACACATGGTTCAAGCTGCTCAGCTGGTTGGAATACTCAAAAAGTGAATGATTCTGCTTATTGCTTCTATTGTCGTCATTTTGTCATGACTACCAGGCAAGAATCACAAGAACGACGCAAGGATCAAGTGTTTATTCACAGTGGTTTTCGTGCCTGGAACAGGTGCACTGGGTCGGATAACAAGTTAAACGCATTTCTCCAACACATGTACTCCGAAGAACATCGCTCCAGTGCTGAAAAATATACAACCTACAAAACAATGAATGTCTCAGGAAAAACAGCTACCACGCTCGCCATGAATCGCCGCCCTCTGCCCTGGTTACTTGCATGACTGCCCTGGCTATGCCCTGGTTACAAAAAGTGTCTGGCGCCGCCCCTGAATTGATCCGACGGACAAAATTGACCTTTTAGATTCTGAATTCAATCAGATGGATTTTACTGGGCCACGGCCACGGCTGGTTGGTGATACTTTTAGGAGACCGTGTCAATTATACTATAATCGTGACAGGAATGAGTTACTGTATACTCATTGTGAGAGGCAAAATAAGGGCAGCAGTGTGTTAACTATCTTCCGTTTCACAGAAGGATGTTAACAAAGTGGACAATTTTTTAGTAAATAGTTTCGACATCTCGCTGTATCAGGCTTATATTATCGGTAGTTTTAAACAACTGTATTCAATATCTGTAACATTCATACTGAGCGTTCGTTTACAAAATTCTACATAACTTTAAAACAATTTCGTTCTGTTTTCTTTGTACATTTTCTGCTCTTCTACGGACAATTGGTCAGGAAGGATACTTCCCTTGTCGGAACACAGAGACACTTGTGGTTCAGTATAGGCCTACCGTACTAACTCAAACGCAACACTTAAGCAGTTATAGTTACTAAGGAGCTGCGAAAAGGAGCTGCGATCGCGTCTGGCAGAGGGTTACGGACTCAAGAAGATTTGGCAAATTCATTGTAGGGCCTATAACAATGAACAGAGGCGTAACTTTGATCTAAAACGTGCGGGGTACCAATTTCTTCTCACTTTCGCTTTTCGCATGAAGGCCATTTTTGACATATTACCCTGCCAGTATTCTCATTAATTTTTGTGTCAAAACAAGTACTTTCGTATTGTTGTGGTGCATAATACTGTACATATACTCCTCGATCACTCTGTCTACATACACGAAGCAAGGCAGAGACTGCGAGCTCTGGGAAGGTACATTAATGAAATATTGATTGGCATTGTTTAAAAAGTGGGGGGTACGGTAGCCCTCAGTCCAAAAAAGTGGGGGGTACGGGTACCCCTCGTACCCCCACAAATTACGCCTATCATGACAATGAACACAAAGTTAGGCATTTGGATAAGGCTGTAAACCGAATGAGTGTATACGATCCTACTTCTATGCAAATGTTCACCGTAATTTCTTAGTTCATTATAAGAACCGTGTTGCACGATGGCAGATTGGTTAGAGCGCTAGGCCTGTAACGCGGAGAACAAGAGTTCGAAATTCGCCCAAGGCAGTTACTGTGTAGGGTCCTTGAGCAAGTCCTTCGCGCACAATTGCTCTGCGCCATCTATGTTCTGTCGTATGGTCGTGTGCACTTCTGAGCGTTGGAGGGAGGACAGTACAGTTGTAACAGCTTGTTCGTGAAAGCTAATATGGGTCTGAGAACGAGAACCCAGTTATTCAGGTCTGTGCATGCAGTTTGCTTTGACCTATAGGGTTTCGACCTCTGGTTTCTCAAACAGTAGATGTCATAGCCGAACAGTAAAGCGGCCTTTAATGCAGCACGTGTAAGTCAACCTATTAGAGCTCCCCCCCGGCATTTCAGTAAGCTAACGGCGATTTTACTAGAACTATGGGACCGAAACGAATTTTGATCTTATTGTATTGTATTGTATTGTATTGTATTGTATTGTATTGTATCTAGAAATTTATAAAGCGCCTCTCGCAGAATAACTATTCAGAGGCGCTCTCAGCACAGAAGCCCCGGGGAAACAGAAATGCCTTTAGGGAACGCGACACCGATGAGGAAAAGCCAGTCATTAGTTTGGCCCTGAGCACAGGTGGAAGGTCATTCCAGATCGTGGGACCCACTACAGCAAACGCCCGGTGCTGGGCCAAGGCAGTTTTAGCCCTGGGAACAAAAAGATCAAGCCGATCTACAGAGCGCAATGAGCGAGAAGATGCAGATAGCGGTTTTCGTAGATAGGCCTAGTTCGCGAGATATTTCGGAGCAGTAGGCTGCTGACATTTAGAAACAAGGAAGAGGATCTTATATCCTATCCTGATTCCATTCCTGCTCCACCACACAACCGCCATCATCACCTATTACCACCGTAGCACCCTGCTGTCTCCTCGGCTTGACCTCCCCGGACTCTGACCTGGCACCGGAACGGATAAGGCGGACATGGCTATTGCGGACTTGATTTGATATAGCGACGGTGTATAAGCTGGTCTCCCTGACGTGGCTTTTGTGTGGCGCTGAGAAATTTGGGAGATTTACATTACATTACATAACATATCGGATGCGCGCATGAACGGTACATGTCGAGGCCTTCTATTTAAAAGAGGATTTCGATTAATTTCTAAAAGGGTTTGATATTAAATTTAAAAGAAGACTTTTCTTTTAAATAGTGTTTGGTTTAGTCCTAGCAAAGATCTTAGAGTCGTAGAGTCTACGACTCTAAGATCTTTGGTCCTAGTGCATGACTCGATGCTTTGTATACCAGCGACGTATCACTATAGAGGAGGATACCTCGAAACGAACTTGGTGCTGTATTAGTGCAAAAGCCAGGTCATTGAGTGTGCATTCCGGGTGATGACAAAAGCACCTTTTGCAGACACGCATAACACAAGCAGACTGAAACAGTCCGTCGTACTTGGAGGACTACGCCACATCCGGATGTATCCCTAATCATGGGCGGCGATCCCGAGCGATCGAGAGGGACAAGACTCCCACCTTTTTGCAGTTGTCCCAAAATTCTGAGGAGGCTTAAGATAATTGACTTCTAAGGCTACATCCCGGTCGAACCTCTTGAGATCCGCTAAAAGTGACCTATGTTGGACCCTTGATCCCTCCCCTTCTCTGCATTTGGCATCCACCCAATGATCCCCTTAATTGCGGACGTCTGCAGTAATAGTAGCACCAATATCCAGATTAGGCTACACTGCTGATCTTGCGTGCCAACTGTGCTACGGGGTGGCTACTTTGACGTCTGTATTCGTCATAACCCCATAGTTTCGTACCCCTTCCCACTTTCGGACATCATCATGGTGATCATAATCATCATTATTATTAGACACGGCGCATAAACGGCGCCATTACAATTATTCAAGTCACGAAGTTTCATTCCTTCTGACGGGGTAACATTCCAAAAATGGACAGATTACTCCACCGTTTTTAGAAACTTGCAGGGATATCTAAATTAGTGGGTTGATAGTTATAAAAAGGTCCTCACAAATTTTGATGGATCGCAGTCATCACAAATTTTGACAGCACTAAATCTAAATGTTGAATGTCTGATGTCCCAATTACTAAGCAGATGTCATTGAAATATTCAACTGCGCCTACATCATTACATCATTGAACGTGGAAGGGATAGATGCCCCCAACTGCAACATCCACTTCACCAAATGCTAACTAAAGATGCCTCAAATGTGCTCTTCCTGAAACTGTTAGACAGTCTTGAACTTATGTTCAGACTGTTCTTAATCATACCACCAACTAGACACAGCAGCTATATAAACTTAAAAACAGACAAAAATCATCAAGTTTCATGCTTTGGATCTACTACAAGTTCACTTGGAACCTGCTAGACACCTAAATGTCAATACCTATTATAAATCCACATCATGGTTGAAGCAGGTAACCAAGAGATCAATAGGGGTCATCCATAAAGGACGTCCGCAATGAGGGGGAGGGAGGAGTCATCGAAATGCGGACAAATGCGGACAAGAGGGAGGGAGGGTTATGACCAGTGCGGACGTCCGCATCTAAACTTTTAAATTTGATACACCACCATGTTTCAGCCTTACCCGAAAGATGAAAAGGTCAGTGAAGTGATTCACTAAAACTTCATGCATGGTATAACCTTTACTGCGACTTTAAAAGAGGCTTTTATTACTGCACATTCTGCGATATGAAACCTGAACTGTCACTTAAATGTGCACAGGAACTGTGGAATAATTTAAAAAATAATGAGGACGACATTAAACCATGGCTTAGGCTTGCGGACGTCCGCAAAGGGGGAGGGAGGGAGGGTAAGGTCAAATGCGAACAAATGCGGACAAGGGGGAGGGAGGGGTCCAAAGTGGGTCATATTTTGCGGACATCCTTTATGGACGACCCCATGCCACATACAGGCCAACATGTATACACACACGCGAGCGCGCACACACACGGACACACACACACAGTAACAAACAGTAACTGTGCACTTCAGTGACTCAATCGTGTATCATTGTCAACGCGAGAACCTCAATTCTTCAGAATTCCAGCGCACTACATTAGGGTTCCAAATGTTAATGCGTTTCTCAGAGCAACAATCCTTGGAGAATCGGTGCTGGTTTAATAAAACATACACTAACAAGGTTATTATGTGTTTCACAAGACATTTCGTTGCGTTAGAACCGCTGGATTCTAACAAATAATCGGTTTGGCTAAAATAATTGGCACAAGTGCAGACATCATTTCCTAAAATGCATATCCACTCTTAGCAGCGACATGTGAACGACTACAAAATCAGATGCAGAGATGAAATGCCGACCCTTATTATTACGCATTTATTAGGCGCCACTATCCAATGACCAAGCTTCAATCGACGGCACTGTTGCAATTGTATAAAGGACTTGCTCAAGCTCCCAGCACAGTAACCATCGCAGAGGCGGCTCAACCAAATCTCTGCGTTACAATGTGAGCGCTCTAATAACTAGCCACAATACAACCCGTAATGACCAACCACGCACCCCTCTGCCACAGTACCGCAAACAGATCTGTTGTATCTACATGCAAAAGAACCTAATGATGCAGAGTCTTGTACAGCGTCCTTACATAGCACAGCAGACAAAACTTCTTAGCAGCATGTTCTCATCACAGAATTCATCATATCTCCCATCTGAATATTTTGCATTACTGGCTTCGTAGATTCTGAAATAATCTCTATAAACATTGCTGATATTCAAACAGGAAAGTGAAGATACATCCGGTAATTTCTCTGAATGCAAACTGATCATAACTCCTGCTTATTTTCTGATGGTTCTGCTGTGTCATCCTCTGTAGACTCCTCCTCATCATCACCATCCTCATCATCGTCGGGTCTGTCGGAGTCCTTCACCGGGCTTGTATGAACCGCTTTTACCGCCTCTTCATAGTCGGTTATATTGGTCTTTGAACACACACCTAACAAAATCAGGCAGTTATACAAAAAATATAAATTAATGAAAATCTGAGGATGACAAAAATAATGACAACGATCTTTTCCAGCAGTACAGTGAGACGGGCCAAGCAACTAAAATACCTACATTTATAACAACATTAATAATAGTATTAATATTATTAACTAAATGTGATGCGGGATCCCAAAATCAGGCGGTTCGTAAAAATTTACAAAAACTAGGTTTTAATACATATTTGTAGATCTTTTCAAGATCTTTCCAAGATGCTAAGGGTTTTTCTCATGAGTCTAACCGTTACAAAGATATGCAGTTTGGAAACTATGCCCTTCATGAGAAATTATTTAGAGAAAAATGCCAAAAACAAAAACGCAGGTAATCTATTATAAAGTCCTTGATTACGATAGGTATTGCTTGAGCTTAAAAGCTGAAATTTTCACAGCTTATAAACACACATGTCTGCCAATATTACAATATTAAATTATGTTATTATTTTTTGTTTTTATTTAATAATTAAGAAACTTTTGGTAACTGACTAGGCTTTCATTCATTTCCACGCAGATAAAAATAGCCCGAGATGCAACGCGCGATCTTGTTTTGCCCAATCAGGACTCGAGCATTGCACTCACGCAGATAAAAATAGCCCGAGATGCAGCGCGCGACCTTGTGTTGCCCAATCAGGACTCTAGCATTCGGCATTTAAATTGCACGTCATACCAACCAGGCGTGGCTTACGGGAAAGAAGATTTGGGGGACCAGAGTTTCTTTGCTATTTATGGCACAGGAATTAATTATTCAGCCACGAAAGTCGGTCAGTCGGTTAAAGGGAATTCCAGGCTTTCAGAAGATATATGACATCATGGGTACTTCTCAGTTGCTATTTATAACCGCTACGCGCAAAACAATGAAATTGACCCGAAAATTAAATCATATTCTTTTACAACTTTGCAATGTTATTCGAATTTTTATGAAAACAACCAATAAATAATAATAAAGACTGCAGAATTATATTCTTCAAATATTAAACAATGCAATTATGATATAAAACGCTTTTCGCTAAAAATCAAGATTAAGCGCTATTTTGAGGGATTACTCGTAATAGGTTTTGCCGACTTCCGCCTGGTTTCGGAAAATTACATCACAAATTTGTTATGTGCACACCAAAATGTGAATCTGAGGCTAGGATAGTCAGTCAAATAGTGATAGTACAGCAATAGTACTCAAAAGTAGGTAGTAATGCTGATAAGAAAGGTAATTTCAGCTTTTGCTTACTCATAAGATCAGAGCAGATTATCTCAGACATATTGTCTAAGCCAACTTGGAATGACATAACCAGTTCCTCTTCGTGCTCTTCCACCAGTGACTCGCACTGTATTTCAAGCAAAAAACAAAACAGTAAATGACACCAGGTATCGTACATTTGAAACTCCAGTTTATAAGACTCAGCCCCATCACAAGGATAATCCACTTCGACTACCTACATCTTTTCTTATTTCATACATTTGTACCGCAACACTATCTAATTCGGGATGTCCAGTCAGGGGCGTCTACACCATAGAAACCTTGGAGCAAATGCTCCATCCAAGAAATAGGGCCCCAGGGAAGATCTGTCAGTGTGTGTGCCACCATTTTAGGGGGGAAGGAATGGGAAGGGGAAGAAGAGGGGGAAATGGATGTTGCTCCAATGACTTGGGGGGGGGATAGATGCCCCTGTGTCCAGTGACATACTCGACACATAAACAATAGTTTTCAGAACCTCTTTGAAAACAAACTTCTAGAGATGAAGACCATTAGCCCAATTCTGCTTTCCTCTTGGCTGGTATTTGACACGAGCATTTATATAATACTAAGGTATGTTCAGGGCTGTAGTGGTAAAATTACAGGTGAGTACACGCTACCGGTGAGCAGCGGCTTCACTAGGGCTGGTGTCACCGTGACAAAAATCTGATGACCTTTTTTTAGGAATTCGTCTCACAAATATTGATGACCTTTTAGGAATTCTCAGGAAATTTGATGACTTTTTAGGAATTGGTCTCTTAAAACCTTTCATGACCTTTCTTTTATTGGGAAATTTCATTGGTCAGTGGCTATACGGTCTCTAGAGAGGTAAATATACGCTGTATACCCGCGTATACCCTCGACAACAGCCCTGAGTATACGCTCTCTAGAGGTGAGTATACGCTGTATACCCGTGTATACCCTCGACTACAGCCCTGGGTATGTTTATCTCTTTAACATATTAGTCATTAGCTATGTACAGAGGACTAAATGTGGACCCAAATTATGCAGTACTATGCTAGTAAGACAATCATTACAACAAAATGCTATGCTAATGTCAGTAGATTTATCGTAAAACTTAGAAACACCTCCTTTTCAGCAACCTTCTGACTAATTCTGGAAAATAATTCTATTCTTAGAGAATTTGTCTTTCCTTTATGTCAATATATTAAAAATTCCTACCGCAAACTTCAGTTGGCTGTGAATTTCTCCAGTTATTTGGATGTTGGTTAACGACACTGGAGATCCGTCGCGAGATGAAGTTCGGACGTAGCTGAGCCGTCCGTCGGAATTTGTGGAAACGGCATAGTCGTTCATTTTGCTGCAGACATTCTCCAGTAGTTCTGTCAAGTGAACTGCTGATCGTGCCAGTGGAATCTGAAAAGTGGATTGTACTTGGAAAACCTGCCCATTGGCACCAGTCAAATGTTATCGTTAATTAAATATTAATTAGTAAATTCAAACGTCCCAGTGTCTAATGCACAAAGCATGAACTGATGGCCATCCAAAAACAAGCTGTAATCAGGTCGATATTCGATATTCCAGATCAGTCTGCTACGACAGATTCGTATGGTGAATAGGCAATTTGTAAATGGTAAATTTTTAAGCCAAGAACGAAATGGCGTGAGCATCTGAGCAGCATGGACAGATACAGTGAAAGAGTTCAAAAACCGAGGTTAGCAACAAAAGGAGCTCGTTCACCAGGAACAGCTCTATTCCTAGGTATGACCAGAGAAAGAAGTACATGTGCTCAACAGAAAAAGCTACCACATACAATGCAATCAATCCTTCAAATGAAGTTGATTACTGTAAGGTACACCTGGGTCAGTTCTAACAGTTATAAGGTCAGGCCCAGCAATCTTGTCATTCAAATGGCAACTTAAAACTTTCTATTTCATGAATTCGTTGGTCACTTAGCTTCTAACCTTGACCATCCATCTCCTTCCCAAGCAACTGACCATCCCTCTGATTCAATTATTGACATCTAGCACATAATCTCATATTATTGATATTTAGTACAAGTCTTAACTTGTTACAGTCTCAAAGTCTTTGCAGTTTAGCCATCCTCAACAGAACAGTTTTGAAAATGGCACTGTTCAGATATACTTCAATGTTCATCAAAGATCTATTGAACTGCTGAGACAGCATTACAATATGAAATCCTATAGCTAAGAAATCGGTTACAGTACAAGAAGTGGAATGAAATGGTCTATACAGTGATGGGCAATAGTTAACTAAATAGTTGCTAACTTTTAGTTTAACTAAATTTTTTAGTTAAGGATGAAGTTTAACTAACAAAAAATAGTTTCGTTAAAACCATAGTTTAACTAAAAAATTTAGTTGCTAACTAAAAAGTTTAACTAAAAAAATCAGCAATACGCAACTTTTTTTTTACACAATGAACATTGAACACTGTCAACAAAAAGCATTTTAAAAATGCATGGTTTTAGCATTAACAGCCTGTGTTTTTAAATTCATACACTACTTACAGTATGCCTGTAACTGTATGCCAGAACAGTACACATTGCATAGTTTGAAGGTGAAATTGTCACTGACACTCTGCATTATTACCCTTCACTTAACCTCTGTCATTGTGAAAATGTTTGTCGTAAAAAGTTGGAAAACAGTTGGAAAAAGTTTAACTACTTTTTTTTAGTTTAGTTAACTAATTTCCAAAATCAGTTGCCAACTTTAGTTAAACTAATTTTTTTTAACTTGGAAATTAGTTTTAGTTTAACTAAAAAAATAGTTTAGTGCCCATCACTGGGTCTATACAGAAAAATAAACACACTAAGCCAGATAACTGCCCAAATTTTTAAGCTATGCATTTATAACTGTGAAGGCAAAGGTTACCATTAACCTAAAACACTATAAAAAGTGAGACGTTACCTCTCGTAAGTCCTGATTTCCCTTCGAGTCGATTCGAAAGCTGCCGACCTGAATCTTCTTCTTTGAATCGACTTGGCCAATATCCCAATTCATTTCGTCGATCAGTGCTATGCAGGCTGATGTAAAACAGAACAACTCTCTCATTGGAATGCTCAACAAAACAAATCCTATCTCATCAGTTAACATGAAAAAGCCTTCTAGCCCTCCTAGGTTATCACGTATTGTTTAGGTAATGGAGCACAGTTAAAACAGCACATGCAGCATGTAGCACATAAAACCATTTTTAAAATAAGTATGTCTAAATAAAAAAAAACAATTATAGGAAAAATGCTGGTAAATATAATATAGAATTTTAAATACTTGAAAATACTTCATATTTGCACAGCACAATTCCACAGTGCACGTGCCTAGTACTTGATAAAATTAAATGTCATTATTGAAGTCAGTGACCTTGATCACATACATCAAAAGAGCCTTTACACACTACATTTATGTAAGTAAGTAAGTAAGTAAGTATATCCTTTATTGAACCAACTGCTAACCGCACTTTGTTGTACATGAAAGTTTTATCGGGTATAGGTCATCCTAATAATATAAGTTTTACGGGCTATGGTGATTCTGAATCACTGCACCTTTCTAGTCTTCTAGATCAGTTTAACAGCGCATTTGGCAAGCACTGTTACATGTACTGACACAATTAAATATGATGATGATAATGATTATAACGACGATGATGATGATGAGTTCTCTGCTTTATGCCACCCAGAGATGAGATGAGGGAGGTGGTTTCCTGTTGCCTCCATCACAGACAATTGTAGGTGAGCAACTTGTCCAAGGTTGCTACGCAGTGGCTTGAGGTAGATTTGAACCTGCGACCCTCCAGTTACAAGGCACAAAACATACCACTACACCACCAGGTCCCATTTTACATACAGATATATAAAACAAGCACTGAACAAAAACAACAGCAATAACATCTAGCATTGAGAGGTGCACTGGACATGACAAATGACAGTGGAGATCACTTGTACGCATTGCCGCCAATTGCCTGGCATCAGGAACTGATGATGATCACACGCACTAACACATATGTGACCTCGGCCGAGAGAAGGGACCACTTGTCGCAAATGGACTTATTAGCAGTTTCCACAGGCTTACACCTTAGGTTAAAAAAAAATTTCAGACCGTTTGGCCCATAATTTATGCACTTTTTTCACAAAAATATAAAATATCATTTGGCGAGAAATCACATAAAAACATTTAATGTGTCTCTACCCAATGCATTAATGCCTAAATTTAGCCTTAACTCATCAAGTAGCATAAGATTCGTTGCAGTAGAGTGAGTCCGATCCGAGCTACTGATTGATTAATTAGACGCAAAAATCAATATAATGGTTTAGCGTAAAAACGCGTTTTCCGGCGAATCTAGAAAGCGACAAGTGGTCCCTTCTCTCGGCCGAGGTCATATATATATAAATTATATGCATACAGTCCTAGTTACATACATATACACATGCCTACAAAATTACATAATGTACTATAATAGGTAAATTGATTGGAAAATTAACTGAATCAAGATTTAAAACAATAAGAAAATTGTATTTTAAACTATAATAAATTCTTCATGAATGTTACCAAAATTACAAGGCACATATTCTGTTAAATTAGCTTAAACTCACCTCCACAATAAACATTTTTGTCACGCTTTGCTAAGCAGTTCTTGAGAATGCAGAAGATAACAAAGTATATTGAAAAAATAATAACGGACTCAATCTTCATCCTGTCGCAAAACAAATCATGCAAACCCATTACATAATTACAGCAAAAGATAAAACATAAAAAAGATCAAAATTAAAATAACTTTTTTCTGACAACTTTGCTTTTGTCCACTGCAATTTCTACAATTTTGCATTATTCTGGCATGAGAGAATTTAAGACAAGAAGGTTGCATATCGGTCACTGAGAAGTCCAACTAATTTGTAGCTCTTTTACTCTTCTAAAATTGGTAGATTTAATTCAGGTCTTTAAGATGAGGTAGATTGCACAGACCAAGAGTAATGACAGAAGAGTGCATTGCATAAACTCTAAGTCTTCCGAATTTTGAAAATCCCTGAACCGCACCTACAAGTGGTAATGTCACTGTAAGGATATCTGTCAGATAATACAGCGGTGGTGAATGATCTAAATCAATTCAGTAAAAATGAGCAGGGTCGAAGACATAATCGTCGCTATAGAAAATAGTACACTTGCATTTATATGAATAACATATACTGTAAGGCTAACCACAGGTAGCGGCGAGTTACCGGCAATTCGACTTTTTGAGACAACTTGACAGCTGAGTTCGATTTTCTTGGATAAACTCCTCACTTACGCAAGAATTCCAGCCTATCACCCTTTCTTGCTCACATTTAGCGCTATGTTTTGGCACATGTAGCCTACGAGAAGGAGCATTAGACTACAAATTCACGAAGATGCGACACCAAAACATGTTGTAAATACAAAATTCAGAAAACGTGTATATTAGTTTTGAACCACATTAAATTTTACATACATTAAAATCAAATAGCTAAAACCTCAATTCGTTACCTCAGAATTTTAATTCGAACATTAAAATATCATTTACAAACAAAAACACAGAACCCGGTTTCTAGAAATCCACGACCACGAGAACTAAACCGGAAATGAGCTGTCCCTTAACCGACGCTGGTGCCCTACGTACCGCAACGTACGCGGTTAAAACAAAAATCGCCAAATTCAAAGCATCGGAAAGCAGATAATCTGCAACGGAGCGAGCCAGAGTAACTGCCCTGGTAAAAAGCCTTTGCTCTTGTCGTTTCTCTGCCAGAATTTTTGCCCTGCCCATGATTTATTCGGGGCATAAATCGCCCTCTGCGCTGGTTATTTGTATGACTGCTCTGGTTACATAATTTAATTGTCTGGCGCCGCCACTGGGTGGGAGGCTTCAGTTAAATAGTTGGCGCAGTCACAATAGTTGACACCACGTATCCTATTCTTGCACCCTCTCTGAAAAGATCATTGAAATAATATAAGCACTGACGAGGACATGAGATCACAATCGCTATAGAAGAGTAATTCGTTAAGCTAACACCAGACAACAGCCATGACTACGAAGCCATCGGCTTCATTTTCTTAGCCTTGACATACGCATTGGTCACTGAACTCAATTTAATTATAGCCAAGTTCGCTAGGGGCGGTGGTCGAACAGTATTAGAAGTCGTCAATGCAGGACGTTAACGGGGGGGGGGGGGGTGCGGGGGAGCTAGAGATTACCCAAAAAGCGATCAAGGGGTAGGTGTTATTCCCAACGCGGCAGTCCACATCTAAATTTGGTTGACAGCTGTTTTAGTACAGCATGTTCCTCAAACTGCTAATTAGAGTTGCTTTGCAGAAGGCGGGAAGGTACCCCACCCCGTAGAACAGTTAGCACTGCAAGACCAATAGCATTTCCATGGGGGGGGGGGAGCTAGAGATTACCCAAAAAGCGATCAAGGGTTAGGTGTTATTCCCAACGCGGCAGTCCACATCTAAATTTGGTTGACAGCTGTTTTAGTACAGCATGTTCCTCAAACTGCTAATTAGAGTTGCTTTGCAGAAGGTGGGAAGGTACCCCACCCTGTAGAACAGTTAGCACTGCAAGACCAATAGCATTTCCACGGGGGGGGGGAGCTAGAGATTACAAAATGCTCTATACAGGTATCAAATGGGACTATGGGTTCTCCTTGGGCATGCTGTCAGGCAAGGTAGCCTAGTTTCTTTTTAGTGCTCGTTGCAAAGTGGACATCTCCAAAGGATAGGGTAATGCTAAATGCAGACAATTTCCATTTTTGTAGATGTCCCTGTGGAAGTCCCCTTGTACTACTCTGTCCTGGCAGACATTTCTACCCCTATCCATCAAACCTAGAATTTCTTCATGCTACTTTCGTGTACTCTTCTCATCGTAATTTCAATCACCCCTCACAATACGCATTAGCACTTCACATATGAACTTGCCTTGCAGGATTATTTTAATGGACCTTCTTAAAAAGGTTCTGAACAGGCTATTGTTTCGCAGATTTTTGCCAAAATTGTGGGCCTACATTTAACACATTGAATGAATCCGGGGAATAGGCCTCATTTCATTAACTTCATTACAAACTGTACAGAGGTGTATACTCTTTTGTACTTAAAAAAATAATACTTTCAACATGTATACTCTTATAAACTGATTTTTAACAACTTGTAAGCTCAGTTACACCGATCAATTCAACCGTTTGAAATTACTATTGTAAACAGCCTTATCAATACAATTATGCAACAGAGTCAAAAGTACAAGCACGTGAATTTACAAACCGATGTCGGCAGGACTAACATCATCGTAATCTCAATTAAGATGGTGTTAGTCATGCTGGCGTAAACACCACACGACAACAGACCAAAAAGGCTACTGAAGTTGCTCTGCATAAGAATCAGGCAATATCTGGCAACATTTATTTCTGAAAGTAATATACAACGCATTTACACGGTGCCTTTTGTGGCCAGTCAGAGGCACCCTAAATCTTTTGCATATCAACTCACATCAAGAGAAACTCTGTCCTGTCCTAGCCACGAACCAATCCCAGTACTTTTGTAGCTAAGCTGCAAAGTCTTATTATTATTATTATTGTTACGAACCAATGAATCAGAAATGAAGCACTTAAAAGTTTCAACGCGGATCAAAGATTATGTCCGCGATTAACATTTTAAAAATTTCACCTTAAGCAGAAAAATAACAAAGGCAGAAACTGCTACACTCCAACAATGTCATGTCTAACACCCACTGCAAGTTACAGTCGATGTAGGCTACTCAAAGAAATGACACAAAGCATGTGACTGTGTCTGAAAAAACATGGCCAAAGTAAAAAACCTGAAAATTGTTTTAATACTGCATTGGATTAGGCAGGAAGTGCTGAATAAGTCGGTAAAAACTGCAAGTTTTTATTTAGTTTTTAATTACAAAAATGTAAAAGCAGTGTTGTTAAAAGTATTGGGTGAATGTACTTAGGTAACAGTAAAATTATTCATAATTAGTAAAGTAAAAAAGTATTCTTCCAAATTATTCTTTAAAAAAAGTAAAAGTACTGAACTGAAAATGGGTTGAAATTAACTTTGTTAAAAGTAAAAGTATTTCCATTTTGTGATACTTCGTTACAAGTAAAAGTACTGAAACCCTTAAGTAGAGTAAACATTACTTTTGCTTCATTACTGTACAACACTGTAAAAGTTATAACTGTTTTATAAGTACCGGTATATGTGCGCAATACCCAGCAAAATCTGTGGTGTAAATTAAACAGATTTTTTAAATACATAAATGAAGTTATTTAGTCTGAATTTTAACAGGAGGTCTATGAGTCACATATTCAGCACATTTAAGAAAATTTTGAACAGAACTATTTAGCACCTATTCAAACAAAACTGCTTTCTGTGTGTATTTTTTACATACTGATTTTCTCAACCTTGGCTAGGTTATGTCAGGCACAGTCAGAACTTTTTAGACATCACATATTCGCAGTGCAGCAACGAGTGTTGTTAACAATCTGTTAACAATTTGAAAATCATTAAGGATTAAGAAATTCTGTTTAACTGAACAATGAAACTTAAGAGCGGTACAGTGAATCCTTTTCAAAGACCGCAACAAATTCAGAAAGTCCGCTGAAGTGACACGACCAAAGGGATTTCGATCACATCTGCTGGGTTGAATTACCATTCCAAGTGGCTGAGTCATCATCTTTGTCTTCAGCTGTCAGTCGATTAATGTTCCCTTCTTTTCGATTTCTCAGCCCTTGCGATCTGCAAAACAGGGCAAGCTTATATTCACTGACCAAGCGATTTCTTAGGACAAACTGGAAATATATTTAACAGGAATTCTAGTTCTCTTAGGAGACAAATCCATCTATGTGCTGTGGGAAATGTCACATGCGTAATTGGGGGAGTTTGAGGAGCACGCTTCGTCAGGACTGACCCAAAAGATTTGTGTAACTGTGATTGTGTTTGCAATCCAAAGTATGTATTTATGTATGTTTACATGCATTTATAGTTGCATGTATATGTGTATGCATATATGTACAATTGTACCGTGTACAACTGTACATGCATGTATGTATGTCAGATGGCACAGTAGCAACTTTTACTTAACAAAAGCACTGTCTAATTTAGAGCTTAAATTTTTTTTTTTCCGGATATTTCTATAGCGCCATCTCAAGTCTACTACTACTCAGAGGCGCTCCCGACTACAGCATTGGTATACTGTGTCGGAGTTTTCACGCCTAAGCGCCATGAGCAATCACGAGTGAAGGACTTGAGTAGGTGACCAATACGGGGTTGAAATCATGCGCTACAAAAAGCCGCTTGATATAAAGACTGCCTCTACAGAAAAGGGTCCACAGAGGCCTACAGGACCCACTGACCCTTATCAACGATCGGTTTCCAAGCAGTGTGTGTGGCTATCGTGGCTTAGAAGTCTTTTGAATCATGGTGCTAAGTGGATCTTTGAAATCGGGCTGAATGGAAGTGATTTGACATAAAGTCTCTAAGCCAATTCGGCCAAAGCCAAAAAATAAGGATCATGGATTGCCTTAACACATCAAACCGCAAGAGTGTCGTTTGCTGCCGGCCGAGACCCTCCCACGAGGCCGGCTCAAACGCAAATGAAACTCATTTGCGAGTGTAATAGTAAAAATTATAGCCCACTAATCGTATGGTGGTGGTGCGCTAGGAATTACAGACTCACTACTCCAACCACCTACGATGAAAACTTTTATTTTGAGGTTCGTGGACAAGTCCCAGTGCTGGTTAGTTTCTTTATTAGTTCCGCCACCATGTCGTCTTTGCTTTGACTCGGCAACTCTTTTTTTCCGCTCTTGCTTTGTATATCACGTTTCATCGTTCTATATTTTTCCTCCTCTCCCAGAATAAGTTTATATTCATCGTCGCTTATAGCTGTGTCTTCTAACGCCCGAGAAATATGGTCATGAACTGTGTTTAGCTTACTTTCCGCCAAAATACAAATTTCGTCGTGTTTTGAAGCTTTAGCAACAAACGATCGGCTAACAACATTTCCAATAATATCCAGAAAACTCGTCGCTATGGCCAAACTCTCCAGAACAATACCAGGAATAAAACCAATACCAGTGGCTAACATAGCTGCCCCACCCACCCCAGTTCCAAGACTAACTATAGCAAGGCCGGCCGAGGCCCCATTAGCCACATCTACAACCCTCTTATACTTCTTGCATAGTTGTCCCCGACTTATCGCCTCAGATCTCAGGAATGCTTCTACTTCACCAATCTTCTGCAGACGAAAAGTCTGCGACTTCGTGTCTGACGAAATTGTCGGCTCCGTAAGCGTTGGATACAAAGCCATTGTTTTTTTATAGTTGCTCTATTAGTAAAGTTACGTTTAAGTCGATAGATGAAGTACTTTCAACGCCTCTCTTTTTTCCTTCAATTCGGAAACTCGTTTGTCCTGGAACGAATATTGCCCTAGCTGCATCAAATTGTCCACTTGAAATGTCGACTGTACGATCGATACTACCACCAGCAGCTGCCGGTGCTATAACGCGAACTGTTGCATCACCACCGCAAACACCAAAGACTGTTAGCTTCCAGAACCCGCACTCTAACGAAACCCCCTCATTGGTGGTTTGCAAACTTATACACGGAAAACGCGCAGCGGTCAATGGAAGAGTTTGCCACGCACTGGTGGTTACCGTTCCAGCCGCCGTATAGATATCGCGGCTGTGGTAATCGTCCGACACGAAGTCGATGTGCTGTTGAGGCACCGCGGTCAATAGCTCTGCGGTGGGCTTCGGGATGTCGTACCCCCAGTGGCCTACATCACCTAGACTGTCTATGCTGTATTTACACATGTCTATTTCTCCGTGTTGACGGAGATACCCCCGAATCTTGTAGTGTGTGTCAGACATATTTTTCTATACTACTGACTGTCCCCCATGTCTAAAATATGTATAGATCTGGAAGTGGGATATTCCAAAAGTACCTTGTGTTGGGCTGGTGGCCGAGACTACCAGCTTGAATTTTTTGAATACTGTGTCATCAGTGAAGGTGAACTCTTGTGCAGAATTAGTCAATGTGACAGTGGAGGAAATGAGAGGACTGCGTGTCATTCCTACTTCAGGAGCGGTGAGTGGAATCCCATGGAATGACCAAGACGTGATACGTGGTGCAGTAGGACTAGATCCCCCAGCCAGACTAACCTTCCATACTCGCACAGGCGTCGGGCATTCAATCTGTAACCAAGTCCCCGCCAGCCATTCTCTCGAAGTGGACGCTGTCTTCCACTCACCTCTCACACCCGAGTTGAATGCCATATGAGGCGGGTTAGTGGGTAAAGATTCGTTGGCTGAGGCAATAAAACCCGTTTCGGAAACGTTTCTGGATAGGGGCGGAATATGGCCGCTGTAGTTGAGAATCTTGATGTCCGTCGCGTATCGCCTTTCATTAGCTATCTCACTGTCTACATACCGCTTGTTAGTCAAGTACCATGGTCCCGAGGGCGGTGTATCATTATTCGTAGTGGCGATGGTGATCAGCCGCGTCACTTGTTTAAAACTCACAGCGTCGCTATCGGATCCTGAAATTTCTGTTGGGAGCCCAGTCACTCTTTTACCACCCATAGCCAGATCACCGGTCATGGTGCTGCCGGATTTAAACACGCATGCGCTCCTAACGATAACATCTTGCTCGTTGGCGTACCTCTTAGCAGCTTCAGCTTTCTGGTCCGCATAGAGTCTAACAGAAGCCCCAATCTCTGCGTTTTTCACGTCAACGTATCGTTTATTTGTCACATGCAACGGTTCTGTTGGTACTCTATCACTCTTTGTCATGTTGTCGGCGATCAGCTTCGATACTTGTGCCATACTCGCCGCGTCGCTTTCGGACGTTGCTGCGCTCGTAGGGAGCCCAGTAACTCTATTACCACCCATGGTTAAATCACCCGTCATTGCGTCGCCAGCTTTAAGCACGCATGCGCTCCTAACGATAACATCTTGCTCGTTGGCGTACCTCTTAGCAGCTTCAGCTTTCTGGTCCGCATAGAGTCTAACGGAAGCTCCAATCTCAGCGTTTTTCGCGTCCACATACCGTTTGTTAGTCAAGTACTTTGGTCCAGCCGGCGCCGTATCATTATTCTTAGTGGCGTTACTGATCAGCTGCGTCACCTGTTTCAAACTCGCGGCGTCGCTATCGGATCCTGGAATTTCTGTTGGCAGCCCAGTCACTCTTTTTCCACCCATGGTCAAATCACCAGTCATAGAATCGCCGCTTTTGAGCACATGCCCGCCTCTTACGATAGCATGCTTCTCGTCCACATATCTTCTAGCGGTGGTGACCTTCTCATCCACGTACTGTCTGTAAGAAGCGTCGCGGGAATCTACATACCGCTTATTCACCACATGCAACGACTCCGTGGGTACTCTATCGAGTTTTACTAGAGCGCCAGCGACCGCTGTTGACACTTGTTTCCAACTCGCTGCGTCGCTATCGGATCCTGAAATTTCTGTTGGGAGCCCAGTAACTCGGTGGCCACCCATAACTAAACTTCCAGTCATTACGCCGCCGGATTTGAGCACGCACGCATTCCTGACGATAACATCTTGCTCATTGACATAACTTTTAACAATAAGGTCCTTGTCATCTGCATACCGCCTAACGGAATCTCTCAGCCCCGCATTCTTCTCGTCCGTGTACTGCCTGGCATCGATAAGCTTTTGGTCTGCATGATTTTCGGCTGCGGTCGCCTTCTGGTCCGCGTATCGTACCACTTGTGCCCAGCTCGCAGCGTCGCTTTCAGACGCACCAGCGTCTGTGGGCAGCCCAGTAACTTTGTGACCACCCATTTTTAGAACACCAGACATCGTTCCACCGGTGATTTGTAGGTTGTCCTGATCTACGATGTCTGCATAAGCCTTTGTTGCGGCGTCTGTGTCCATCGTAGGAGTCCCCACATTTGTCAGCCGAAATCCCCCAGCCGAAAGAATTCCCAGCATGGTATCACCAGCCTTGTGGATGAGCCCAGCGGCGCTTATCTGCCCTCCTCCCACCCCACCTCCACCGTCTCTTCCAAATTTATCAACCGGCATTTTTTTTATATAAAAAGGATGGTGGAAGTCTAACATAGGTCAAGCACGATGTCTTCAAAATTCTTTCCAGCAGCGAGCTCTCTTAGCACGGTCAGGCAGAGATGACCACATACCACATCATCGGGCCCCTGTAGCTGGAACGTCTGTGTTCTTATAGGATTTTTTAAATATCGAGAAATTTCGAGAGGCGGATCCAGCCCATAACTGTCAAAATAGACGGCTGTAGGTCCATCTATCCAATAGGCGACCCAGTGAGTACCATCGCCGGAACCGGAATCTAAATTAACAACTCCACACTCCTTCTCACGAGCCACGGCGGGCAGACCATCTCGCATGAAAACACCGCGGAAATGCGGCAGACCTCGGGCAACTTTCTCTATATCGAAGTTGCTAAGAGGTTTTAGTTTTTTTGTCCGATGTAGAGACCCGATCCTTTACACATTGGACAACAACCACCACGAGTCTGGCGCCCGAGATATAAACCGGACCCCCGCGCCTCGAGTGCGCGATTGTGACGCTCCGCCTCCGCCTGTGCGGCGTCGTTGGCCTGTTTGTTGTGCACGGCCTCTGTCACCCCAGCGGCAATACCACCCGCCGCGGATAACCCACCAAAAAGCAGTGGGAGGAGAGCCAGTAGTGGAAGAAATCCGCCCGATTTTGTCATCTTTTTCAATTGCGTTTTGGTGAATCTCAGCTCCATGCCAACGCCTTCCGAAATCTTCCTCACGATTCGGGCGGCTTGAACTTTTGTCAGCGCGAGCTTATCGTCTCCACGAAGCTGGCCATGAGCGAGTCGGATCGTGGCACCAGTGCCGGCGCGCGCAGCTTTAACCAATGTTTGCTTTTGCCCTTCGGTCAGTGAAAGGCCGAACGCAACGTATTCAGTTTTCATTTTTGCAAAAAATATATCAAACGAGGGCCTTGTATCTAAATGTGAAAAACGATTTCTAGTAAACGACGTTGAATTTGCTGCCATCCGATTCAAAATTCAGGAGTCGGTCGCTGATCAGGACGGCATATGCTGTCGTATTATTTGGTACCCCTTCGTTAAAGTCCACCTTGATTTGTATGTCCTGTACAGAGGTTTTAAGTCGTTCGGATTGCCTGCGCACGTCCAGGACGAAGATCGGAAACAAATCTACAAATTCCATTGGTGTCAATTGGCATGACGATTCACGCGCGTCTATACCGCAATATTCCTCCTTGAAGTCACGTAGGGCCTTGTAAGCGCGAGAAGTTGTCCTCTTCGTGAAGTCGAGATTCATGTCAACCACTGGGTAGCGATCGGTGTTGAGCAAAGCGAATATGTTGCGAACCTGTGCATGGTCAAACAGTGCCGGATTCTGGCCTTGATGTGCATTCTTTCCAGTCTGAAAAGCAACAAGAATCCAGCGTGGCTTTTCCGTGCCCGACTTAACGCTCAAACGCCAGGAAAAAGTCGTCGCTCGTGGCACCGCAATGTTGTCGCATTGCATGGCGCGGAATGCCACAGGTACCTTAACCTTGGCTTCAATCTGCTTCATAAGCATGCTTTTATACTCCAAAGCGGGTATTATATGCGGCATGAACCAGGAGAGTTTAGTCAGCATGATCTGGCCATTGGCCGCAGCGGCTTCCTTGAAGATCGCGTCTGCGTCCCCCTGCCGGCTCAGCAGTAAGGAGTGTTTAATCCCGTATACCACCTTGTGATAATCATCGCAAAAACCGAATAGATGTCTTAAGGGAACGATGAATGAAAATGTGCCGATGGGGACGGGTTTTCCAATGATCATCAGTCGGCGGGCCTCGAAGCCGATATTCGCAGCCGCCGCCGCCGCACTCGTGTCCTTCTGCCAACACATGTTTAAACCTTCGCCTTTGGAAAAATCATCGCCGTATACCAGCATGCCTTTCATCGTCGTGGCTTGCCCAGGTGACATGACATTCTCTATCTCGGTATTGTTAGCCAGGTATCGAATTTGAGAAAACATGTACGGGATAGAATTGTTGATGAATGACACCAACGAGTCTGCGATGTAAGCCGCGCCAGTTGATGTAATCCTGCCCTCCACAAGAAGGTAGCTCTTGGAAGGTTGCGTGAAAATGTCTTGGTTCTGGATGTCTATCTGTATGGCCTGGCCGTTATTAATAGCCGCAGGGTTTTGCGATTCATACTCGCGGTATTCAAACGATTCAATGCTATTGTCATCGGGCACCGCCGAAGCGATGTCCAACATTTCACTCGGCACGTCAAATGCCGCCATTATTATAGCTAAAAAAGTTCAAGCTTCAATTATTAATCATGTTACAAATTAATTTCATATGTGGTGGGTTAAACATTTTGTTGCGTTTTGTCAATATTTTTTTCATTTTGCGAGAAACAGACCCCTACCACCACGACTCGGCTTTATAGTCTTGAAACCGGATCCAGCAATGCGGCTGTTTATGTCAGCCATTGTCGGAACAACGGGTGGCGGACTCACAGCCAGTTGTTTTAAGTATTCGATGCTCTTGTCACTGAGCGCCTTCTCCAAAGGTGCGGGAACAACAGGCGCGGCAGATGAGTTTTCATTTCGTAAATGAGCTTCATTTACGACCGCAGCGCGTCTCGCTTTCACGGCATCAACAATTTGCCTGACGGCAGATGCTGTTGTGGCGCCGGCTTTCGCGACATTACCAACCGCCTTGGCAACGTTTGTGATTGTGCCTCTATTCGCCGAAATGAAGGAGCCTGCACGGCCAAGGAAACCCGCGATTTTGGGTATCCAGTCGAAAAGTCCACCACCCACGACACGACGCCGCTTTTTAATTCCAAGAACCAACATTAGAATATTTAAGTGTGAACATTTACGCACTGCGGATGTGAAACCTTATAGTTACTGTCTCACCGCGGAGGTTTAATTGTTCACCATTCTGGTCGGTCAGCCACACACGAATGCCCTGTACGTTACCAGCCGGTGCAACTGGTAGGTACACCAGATTTTTCGGAGACTCGATTACCTTGTAGCCGGGCGACACATCCGGGAAAAAACTGTAGATTACTGGCAGCTGGCTACCATTTCGATACGATCCAGAGATAATGTCACAATTTACCAGGATTGTGTCCACGCGGAGAATATCGACTGGATTTTCTCCCTCTTTATAACCACTACCAAGCCTCTGAGGGTTAAAACCGAGCATTTGCCTGATGGTAGATTGAGCCATATTTACCTTATATAGGGCATTCGTAATTTTTATGAAGGCGCGTAGGGTAGATGCGTTAGCTCCTATGGTAATAGGAGAATTAAAGCCGAGTGGTGCCACACCCGTCGGAGAATTTTGCTTTTCTAACTGCCTACCGATTTCATCATTAATCTGTGCGATCTCGTAGCTTCCGTCGGGCAAAATGATCGTCTTCCACGTCACACCATTGTCGGTGCTGTAGACGAACTTGTTATTTGTACTATCGATGTTGGGAATCGAATTATAAGTTTCAAGATTGACCAAAGCAAGCTCAAAGCGTCTTTTTGGATCCAGGTACAGCGGTGGTGAGAAAGCCGTGGTCCACCCTGTAGTATCTGAGGAAACAACTATACTAAAATTTTCCTTAGGCTGTAAAAGTTCTCTAATTTCTTCGAGCAGTTTCTCCGAGCGTTCCATCTTGTGTGCTTTATTTTATGAGCATGTTTCTATTCAATTCGAGTGCCAGCTCTTTGGAGATCGCACCGGAACGCAGTAACTCGTCGAGAATGGCGGAGATTTCGTTGCCGAGACCAGTGTTTCCCGCGGCCCTAGAGGCCACCAAAAGCTGCAACCTCTCTACCAGAGCGTTTGGGTCGTTGTAGAACTGCACCGCGCCGCCTCGAATCAGCTGGAACTTTTTACTTTTCCGGCCATGAATAGGCAGACCAGACATCTGTACGAGTTTTTTAAAAGTTTCAATTGCTTGAGGCGAGTATTGCTTAGTCTTAACGAAGCGTTTCGTTAACAGGCTGAACAACGACTCATCGGCCGGAGATTCGAGAACGAGGTTACCACCTTTAAACACTCTCAGTCTACCGGCAGACAACGCGACGGGGTCAACGGAGAGCTCACCCAAGGCGTTACCTTGTAATTTCAGAGGAACGGCTGGAACACTGAAACCCTTTCCCTTTTTGATGAGGCTGTGGCCCGCTAGCAGTGTATGAATTCGCTTTTTATATTCCCTTAGGGCTTCGATATCTGCAGTCACCTCATCTACCTTTTCTTCGTCTCCTTGCTTATTGGCTTTCCTTTTCTCTTTGCCCAGGGTGTGGCGATTATAGTGATTTACCTCACCGATTATCTTTTCAGCACCTGCAATGTCGGCTAAATCGAGCTCGCTCGGAGGTTTAAACCCATGCCGTGTGATTGCCGCGACGTTGAGATATTTGTTTGGATCTACTAACAATGCGGGGGGAATTCGGGATGTTGGAAGCGCTGGAAGGGCTGGAGCAGCCGTTGGAGCAACTGCTCCCACGGAATCACCGAACAAAGCCGCTATCGGGTTATAGTTAGCAGACTCTGAAATCTGCGCCGGCAAATCCTGTAAGGCGCTGGTAACTTTCTTCAGCTCCTTGGACGTAGCCGCCTGGGATTCAGCCGTGGCTGTGGCGATTGGTTTGAAAAGCTTTGCCGCATCGTACTGAAGGTTGGCTTCACCGAGCTTCTCATCCACGAAACGCTGTCTCAATCGATTTCTGCGAGCTAAATAATCCTGAGTCAACGCGTCTCGCTCCTGTTTAGAAGAAACCTTTGTCCACATCGCGTTTATATGTTGACTATATGTTGCCCGTAACGATAACTTTTGTCCACATCGTGTTTCTATGTCGACTATATGTTGCCTATATTGTGTCTTTAAATACTTGCCTTGGGCTTATAGAAGCGATCGAACCCGCAACGATATTTTCCGTCGTACACTTTAGACGTCAAATCTATGACTGCGAATCCATATGGCTGAGCAGCACACTCGCTGAAGAACGTACGGAACTCATCGAAAGACATGTCGCCGCCCACGAACGTATCGTGAATGGCTCGTAAATTTTTACTGTCTTGGTTGAAGAGGACGATAAGATTAGCATTGTCACGGATCGCTTGCTTCGGAATTCGAAAATAATTCTGTGTTAAGTAGAAGCAGTCCGCGCCACCGTGTCGACCCATAGTGAAATACCTTTCGATGGGCGACTGTTTTTCAAGCATGACGTCATCGAAAACTAGAAGGCTTCTGGCATTCTTATTTAATGATTCAACTGGAACTATTTCATCTGAGCAAGAGTGAAAGGAAGCCACTTCCTTCCCGGCAACTTTTTCGAGTTCTGTTATCCAGTCCCGAAGGAACTGATATTTTTCCTGTCCCAGAGACTTTGAGTATAGATAGAGCCGGTCAAAACGTAGGTACCCCTTCTTCAGAAGGAGGTTGAGTAGTAGGTTTGTTTTTCCACATCCGCTAGGCCCACAGATTATGCATCGTATGCTTGATGGCAACAACCAATGGTGGTGTTTTTTCCCATCGTCGGCTTCAAGATCGAAATTTGTTATTTCCATATAGAGACAACGAGTTATGATTGTATTCAACGAACACAATGTATTGCCTACGATGTAAGACACATACTGAGACTTCAAATGAAACAATCGTCGAGTTACGAAACGGTCGGCCAGCCAAGAAGGGAACCTGTGCCGTCTGCGGTGCAAAGAAGAGCCAAATTTTGCCTTCTAAAGTGCGAAAGACTGGAGGTTCTCTACTGAATAGGGCCCTCAACGCTCTACCTCTACCAGAAATGCATATGAGCCTTCCATCCGGTATGTCTTCGGAAGATAATCCGGGAGGTTCTTTTCAGAACACGGGAAAGTACTCTTACTGTGGACCATTCACAAAACTCGACAAACGGCTGTCACAGCGATATCACGGTGTTAATCAGCTCGACCGTGCGTGCCTCCACCACGATGTGGCTTACGCAGTTCATAAAGATACTCCGGGGCGTAACCACGCAGATGACATCCTCGCTGCAGCCGCGTCGAAGATTGCACTCACCGATGAAACTCCGGATTATGAGAAGAAGGATGCGCGGCTGGTATCGGCCATTATGTCAGCGAAGTCGAGGCTGGGGATGGGTGTCAGAACGAGCCAGCGAAAACGCAAATGAAATTCATTTGTGTATGTGTTTACCTGTTTGTAATATATAGTATTACTGAAATGTCTAAGCACCTTTCAGCCGTCTATTACAGCCCTAGAGGTTACTGGCGAGGTAAGGCTGCGGTGAAGAAACTAGCCTCAGCCGCCAAAGTTTCCGAGGCGGAGGCTCGTGATTGGTTGAAGAAACAAGCTGTGTGGCAGATTTATCTTCCCGTTCCACGCCGCATACCGCGTCCAAAGTTCGATGAAAATCGACCAAACGCGGTACACCAAGCCGATCTCTTGTTTTTACCTCACGATAAAGTAGGTCGAAAGACTTATAAATACGCTCTCACTGTTGTTGATGTTGCCTCACGATACAAAGAAGCTGAACCGTTGATCAACAAAAGTGCGACCGAAGTCGCCGCCGCTTTAAGCCGGATCTATAAGAGGGGCCCATTAACTTGGCCTCGACTCTTTCAGGTCGATCCTGGACGCGAATTTATGGGTGATTTTACACCGTTGCTGGCGAAGCACGACGTTCTTGTAAGACGCGGACAGGCCGGAAATCATCGCCAACAGGGCATCGTTGAACGCTTTAACCGTACTCTAGCTGAGCGACTCTTCGGTGCCCAGTACGCTCAGGAATTGCTCCTGGCTGCAAGGGGGTCATCCGAACGGTCAGTGGAATGGGTTCGCCGAATGCCCGAAGTTGTAGCTGCACTAAACAATGAGCCGACGCGTTTGCTCGACATGAAGCCGGTTGAAGCGATGAAAGCTGCTAAAGTGACACAGAAGCCCTCTCATTCACAAACTAAAAACGCAAATGAAATTCATTCGCGTTTGTGGGGCTTGGATGAGCCTATTCTTGGACACGACGTTCTCGTCCGATATTTGTACGCTCCCGGCGAGCTCGAGGGTGGTAGCAAACGAGCCACCGACCCTAACTGGTCGCTCACCATCCACGCTATTTTGGATGTTGTTCGGCGGGCTGGCCAACCGGCTTTATACCATCTAGTTGATGGGCCTGGCCGCGGGTTTGTACGCGAGGAGCTGATTCTGGTGCCTATGGGCACTGAGCTACCCCCAGATAGAATACTCAGCCGTCGTTGATTTTGTAGTGCCCGTATGCCAGCGTTGTTATCCCGTCCGGAGAAATCCACTTTTTTGTGTCTAATGGAGAGAGGCTGATCTTATTCTGCTCGTACACTCCGATCTGGTGGTCGTGGCTTCGAATCACGACTTGTGTGTGCCGCATCTCTTCTCGTTCGAACAGGCATTCCTTGTATAGCTCGTGGTGCAGATCCTTCTTCACAACTGCTCTCTGAACGCCTTTTGCTTTCCTGATCTCTGAACCGCCCGATTTTAAGATCGAGTACATCTTCGGACGCAGTCCCACGAATTGGGCTATGGCAACTCCGTTACATTCATCTTTGAACTTGCCCACGACTTTCTTGTTCTCGACGTCGTAGTACGGGCTGTCTCTATGAAACTCTGAGAGGTCGTATAGGTGTTTTTTATTCCACATATCGGCATAGGCGTTCGGAGTTTCCACCTGAAATAACAGGCTGTCAGTGTCTGTATATAGCAACTGGGCTTTTTCTCCGTACTCGTTTTTCACATCGTTATACCAGAAGTCGTACATCAGATGCTTGCTGAGGTCGAGGACAGCCTGGCCGACATATACAGGTCTGTTTAACTTGAGCTTGTTCTTCAAACTGTGAATCGCGGCGAGTTGGTCGTTGAAGATTTTGTGCGATATGTAGGCCGGGTCCGCAATTAGTTTACGAAGTTTGTCAATTTTTGAGGTCGGGACCAGGTTGACCCTGATTCTTTTTCTAAGATTTTCCATGGTCTTTCCAAAGACCGCATTATTAGCCAGCTTGAAGAAATCCTTCTCAAATTCCGACGTTGCCTTCGCCCTCAATTTTGTATTCATCCCAATGTATGGAGCCATCCACGCCTCCTGTCTAAACTTAATGGCACGATGAATTTTAGCAACTCGTAGGCCCAACGAGTGGTAGAGTTTGAGATTTCTATAATGGACCACATACCGCTCCTTAGGTCGTAGGCTTGGTACTAACTTCACATGCTTTGTGAACTTGCCTCCCAACTCGTTCATAAGCACATTCTGATAGTCACTCAACCACCCCTCTTGGACTGTCAGGGTCTCCGGTGCTAAGGGATAGTCGCTATGTGATTCGTGGAGGTGCTCCGGGTACCCGAGATCTACTTCAAGTAGGAAGCCTTCAGGCGCGTCGTCTGGAGTTTCCAACACTTCGTCGAGAGTTGGACTTTCCCAGCTGAATGCTCCAACTGGCAATGGCTGTTGCATCGCCCAGCCGTAGAGGTTATTAGCATCGAGATACATGATCCAGTTTTCTGGCTTCGTGGTATCGTAGTCGGGGCATTGTGGGTTGTTGGCTTTTGCGAAGCGCTTAGATACCATCGAGATTCCACCTCGGAGACCTTTCTCTACGAACAAATGCATGTCTATATCGGTGAAAAGTTCGAGCTCGATTTTTGTCTTTTTCAACAAAGCGTCCCAGGCCATTCCTGGTAGGCTGAAGTAGTTAGCCGGGTCCAGACTGTAGTACTTCATCGATGTGGATCTGAAGGTCTCGAAGACATCTGCGAGTAGGAGTACATCCGTACGGAGATACAAGTCGTGATAGTCACCCAGAGTCTTACATTCGAATTCATTCCATACTCGTTGGGCGTGTTGATAATCCTCATCAGAGATATTCTCTCGGGACAGCCTGCTGTAGAACGCTTCTTTGGGTGGAAGTCGGTCTTCTTCGAAGCGGTGGTAATCGTCAATGTGCTCGTAACAATATACGCCCTTTCGCCTCAAAAGATCTAGTTTTGTCGCATCATTGTGAACGAAATTTTCCTTTATATACGCCGTTGTGACTTTCAGATCCTCAAGCGACAGATTTCCTGATAATTTATCCAACGAGCTGTTTAGAAACTGGAGACTATCAATGAACTGTAGTTGTCCAATGTTAAATGTCATGTATTTCTCCATATTGTTTGGAATACAGTTAATTTCAGTTTCCTCATCCTGTGCGGCCTCACAGCTGCCTATCGCTTGCATTATGAGGTGGCTGTCGTAACCTCGCAGATTGTGGAAGACCACCGGTACCTTACACTTATCTGGATATATTCGAAGTTTGAGGTTGCAAGCGTTGTGAGCAGCACCTCTGTACTTACCGGTAATGTGGCAGTGGTCACGAACTCTATCCGTTTCGAGAGCATTTCCGCAGATGTGACATTCGATAGCCTCGCGGAAGGATTGGCGATCGGCCGCTGACATAACCATCTTAGCTGGGGTGGCCAGCCTTTGTTTAATAGAGGCCAGCTCGCCTTGTAGTCGTTGTAGGAACTCTGGCACGGCGTTTTCTCCCCGGAATAGAACTGGCTTCTTTGTGCGGCCGTCGCATCGAACAACTATATAACAGAAGCTGCATGGTTTCTGCTCAGCTATCTGTCTTGTATTGCTCTCGCTGGGAATCATGGCCGCACCTTCGATTGGTATGTTTAGAGCCTCGAAGTCCGCGTAAATAATATACGGAGTGCGCATCTGTTTGTGATGGTTCTGGAATTTGAGGATATTTTCATCCTCTTTTGGCATCTCAATTCTCTGAGGCTTCTCACTAATACCCTGACAATCTTTGACATGAGCATTCAGCACGTCTTGTCTACAGAATACGTGTAGGCAGCGGCGACATGGGTGTTTCTTGTTTTTGTCTTTGCTATTTTGATTAAGAATTCGGCCAAGGTCTTTAATCCAGACGTAGTGGTGATTCTGTAAATGAAAATTTTCATTTACGCCTTCAGCCAATAGCAGAAGGTCAATATTATGGCCTCTATCGATCTGCTTTGATACACAGATTGGATATAAAGCTTTATCCCACCCGAAGACTGAAACGCTTAAGGTTGGGTTTTGACGTTCGAACTTACCGATATCTGTGGCCTTCACTGGAAATTCTATACCGTCAAAGTTTAGCTCCTGCAGGTGAGCCTGATACTTATAGGGGCGATTCGGATTTTGATCTGCTGGGTACATTGCGCTTAGTATGGCCCACTCGAAGCAGCGGTTATCTTCATTCTTAACATTAATAACCGTGCGAGGGGGTATATACTTTGGTGTGGGAAAGTAGCTCTTACCTCGGAAAGGCTTATATCTTGCAACACTGAGGTCTAGCGCCACGACCCGCTTCACTCTCCAACCCGATCCCTCATTGGTGTACTCTTCGAGGAGTTTTAGTACTTCGGCCTTGGCCTTCCGTATGACCCCCTGGATTTTCCCCGCATTGGTAACTGGTTCTGCTTTGCTTCGAAAGTAAGCCGTGTTGGTAATAGTACCAGGAGCCGCGTTGCCATCATACACATTATCAACAGTCGGCGCAAACTTTTCCATATCAACAGTCAACACTTGAGAGTATTTCAAACCGCCATTTTTCAGGAGCTCTTCGTTTAGTTGCGCCTCAATGTTCTGCTCCATTGCACTCAAGAAAGCCAACGCATCTCCTTCCAGCCTGTGATTAAGCGGCACTTCTGCACGGAAGTCTCTCAGAAGCTGATTGGCGAGCTCTTTGTGTACTAGAAAGGGTGGTGGTCCACCTCTATCCTTCTTAAGTAGGAGTGGGTCGAATTCTGCCAGAAGGGCCTTACGTTTGGCCCCTCTGTGCTTACGCGCTGGAGGAATTGGCCTTGGAAGCAGTGGTTGTAATAAGCGTCTTTTGACTGCATCTGGGATAGGTTCGTCTAAGATATTTTCTAGAAGAGCTCGAAGAGCTGGTGGCCCGGTAAACTCACTCAGCAATTGTTCAATTTTTTCATTCGTAGACAATGCCATAGTTATAAATTGTTTTATGCTAATCCATGGTAATATCAGTCTCATCCATTGTCAATAGTATACCTCAGAAGTTATTTCTACTAATACTATAGTCGGAAGTTATTTATACTAATACATTTAAAAAAATTGTTAATTTTAATTATTTATTTATACCTGATATTAAATTATGGTCTGGCGTCTCCAACCGCAGATAATAATAGCCTATATTCAATTATGGCCAGGCATCTTCAACCGTAGAGAATATATAGTCAGAAGTTATTTATATCACTACTATAATCAGAAGTTATTTATACTAATACTTTAAAAAATTCGTGAATTTTAATTAATTATTTATTTTTTATGCCTGATATTCAATTACGGTCAGACGCTTACATTCGTCTTGAAAGATGCTTTCATCTCGCAACTTTTTCAGTCTAGCAGCCTTGTAGCCACAACCCAGGCAAAGACCTATTTTATTTTTCACCGCCTTTCCACAACCTATGCACGGCTGCGTACCACCACCCTTTCTCAGTCTTAATAAGTGAAGTTTGCAATAAACTCCTAGGCAGCTATTACCACATATGTCTCTTGTCCCAATTACCAACCACGCACAAAGATTTCTGCCCTTCATTTTTGATAGATAATTATATATACCCAATATAAAACTTTATCTAATTGGTTTATCAAATAGTTAGTCAAAGCAATAGATTAATATCCAAAGGGTTTAGGTTGGCAGTAAAAACGGCCTACAGCGGCTCAGCTGGCTAGCCTTTATTTTTAAAGCATATATTTTTCATTTATGGATTGGCCAAAACGATGTCTCGATTTCGATTCTTCCTCTTCCCTTAAAACTGTCCGACTCATTGAAGCATTTGGATTTTTGATCCCCACCTATCGATTATGATTTGACTGAGCGCTTGTGAATAGGCTGCACGACTTCGCCTTTTGTGCGGCGCTATAGAAATCTCCAGAGTACTATTACATTGAACCGTATGACTGATTGAACTGATTTGACTAAGCACCTGTGAATAAGCTGGGGGGTTTTTTGCGATCACTTTTGGTGCTATAGAAGTTCAACAGAGCGTCTTGACCAATGTATCTTTTATCTATAGAAAGCTAAAAGAGCCATATAAAATTGACCATGGTGCTGTATAAATTCCCTCTAGTAAAGACCGGCTCTAAAAACAGTCTTGGTTTAAAGGTAACGCGTTTCTGAAAACAGCTCCGAGATTCTCGTGGTCTGTTCCACGAAGCGCATTGAGAGCTCTCTTTAGAAAAGAGAATGGCATGTCAAGAATGTTATCCTGGTATACAATGCTAGTGGTATTTTTAGATATGATGTAATTGTGCTATAAATATTTTCCGTGGTCTTTGGTTTCGTTAAGCTGCATCGAGAGGTCTCGCCAGAAGAGAGAATGGCATGTCAAGAATGTTATCCTGGCAAGGCTAGTCCTATTCTTAGCTATGATGTAATTGTGCTATAAATATTTTTCATGGCTCTTTTGGTTGAAGCTAAATATTCGAGTTTATCCAATAGTTAAACTTGAATGTCTGGGTCAAGACTCGCCCTGGTGCTAAATAAATTCTCTTTTGTATTACTCAGTCTTAATTTAAAAAATTAACACGTTTGAAACACAGGCTTGATGTGTCCAGAACCTGGAAAACCTGAAAAAATCCAAAACACTGACTCAATACGCTTAATCAATGGTTGTAGGCTTAAGGCAGAGTTCGCAGCAGATGGTTATGCAAACGTTAGGGTGGCCTAAAAAATATCTGCTGCTTCGGGAGAAAAATCAGTTTAACAAAGCCAATAGGCTATATGAAAAATACGCAATATTTCTGGGCCACCCTATTCTGCGCAGAGCCGTAGGAAAACACAGCCTACAGCCCGAGGGCTGGCAGTCCGCACGCGTCGCCTGTAGACACGCCCTGTTTCCGGCTTCAGCTTGAATCAGCGGCCTTTGTCCCAGCTGGCGAACTTTGACCTGCTCAAGCAACAACAAAATTTATTCCTATCGGCGGTGATTTTAGCACCAAAAGCAAGCGATGATTGTAAAATAAGGAAAACAACATTGATTAACCAGTAAAAAAGACTATGTCGATACTAAAAGGCATTTAGGGCCTACATTTTAAATATTTACACGGTTTCAATAAATCTATTCATTCGGTAAACATATAATTATAGGCCTAGGCATAAAGCGGATATAGAAAACAGAGCAGTCCCTTAAGCCAGCCTAAATATAGAGCGGTTTTTCCGCCAGAAACGCAAGCGCTGCTGTATAAATGAAACAACATTGGTTGCCTTGTAGAGACTATGTCATATATAATCCTAGTTTTAAAAACATTTAAATGGTTTCAATAAATCTACTCCAGAATGTTTATTTTTTTCAGAAACTGATTTTCATTCAGTAAAACATATAGGCCTAAGTCGGATAAATAAGAACAGTCCCTTAAGGTAGTCATGAATATTAAATATTAGCGACTTAATTTTCTTAGCCTCCGAATATGATGGTGGATGGCCAGTCCTCTCCCTCACCGCCTCATCTTCCCACCGACAGTGAACGGCCAGTGCACTCTTTAAAGCTGAGTTAACTAAGTAAGTAAGTGCAAACGCACTGCGGCTAACAAACAGGTTAATTACAAAAAGAGGCGCGGGTGGGTAGAAATCTAGAAAACAATATTTTTTCTGACCTGATGTCTATCTCTTTCCTTGTTGTTTTCCTTTGCCAGTTTCAGCCACTTCCTCCTCCTCCAACATAGCCTCTTCTTGTTCCACAGTAGGTGACGGCACATGAAGATGAACATTGATAGCATCTTCATGCATCAATAAGATCCTTTCCTGTTCTTCGTCTGTAATAGATGAACCCGGAAAACTGCGAATATCGATTTCTTCTAACAAAGCTATCTCTGGATTGTGAGTTGCATAAACGGAGTCCAGATCAGTTGCAATCGGTAGGTTAGTAATTGGAGTTTGTTTTTCAACCGCTGTGATGGAAAGTTCTTGACCTTGAACTGAGATCGTGATGCGAGGTTTCAGCCTTTGGGCAAGGTTTGTGTTAGAGGTTAGATGTTTAACAATTCTATTATGATGCTTTGAAAGTTGTGAGAAGGTTAAAGCGCTATGGATCAAACCCGGATAGCTTTGTATCAGCATTGCAAATGATATGTATCTTTGAGTAGTTGAATAAGCCACATTATAGTGGACATAAAACCAGTTCTTACAATTGACGTCTGAAGGTATAAACTGGCGAGACTTCAAATATAAAACCCCACGATTAAATGCTAAAGCGAGTTGAAGGTTCTCTCCGGTTTTTTCCTGTTGGATGATGTCTTCGTGTACAGCTTTGTAAGATTCAAGAGTATCTAATTCTTGCATATTAAACTTTTCCAGGAAACCCATGTCAAGTCTCCATTCAAAGTCGCCTAGGTGGGTTTCATATTTGGCGACTTGTTGATATATTTGCGGTAAAATGTCCTCACTGAAAATCTTGTCATCGTCCTTTTTTGCAATGGTACGGCGACGCTGTGATTTCTTCCTCTTGGTCGTTTTTTTCTTGTTTTTGCTTGTCAGACTAATGAGTCCTTCTAAACTCTTACAAAAGTTTTCTCTATCATCATCGCTTTTGAAAAAATAATTCATCGCAACGTCAATCACTTCTTTAGAATTCTTCGCTAATTCTAGTACCAGTTCAGCCATTACGAACAAAGAACGCAAAATAATTTATCAAAACCTCTAGTAAGACAATCGACAGCTAAAAATGGCCGACTCACAGTTGGTCCGTGAACAATTGCGTTCAGCTGGCAGCTGCTTCTAGGCAGTGTATGCTAATCGGCTACCAGGCGCGTGCAGAATCTCAATCAATAATAAGCTCGCGCCAGGCGCTGGCTCCAAGCAGCAACGGCTGCTGTGCCACCGGGTAGTGGCTTCTAGGCTATATCTGCTGCGAGGTGTATGCATCATCTCGATCAATAACAGTATCGTGCTAAGGCGCTGGCTCCAAGCAGAAATGCATGTCAAACTCCTATTTCATAAAAATAAGAGCGGTGGCGGAGATCGGATAATAGACGATGGGGTGGCTTAGAGACGGTCTTTATATCAAAGGACTTCTATTCAGCCCGATTTCAAAGATCCACTTAGCACCATGATTCAAAAGACTTCTAAGCCACGATAGCCACACACACTGCTTGGAAACCGATCGTTGATAAGGGTCAGTGGGTCCTGTAGGCCTCTGTGGACCCTTTTCTGTAGAGGCAGTCTTTATATCAAGCGGCTTTTTGTAGCGCATGATTTCAACCCCGTATTGGTCACCTACTACTTGCCCAAGTTCCGTACGCAGTGGCTAGAGTTGGATTCGAACCTGCAACCCTCAGGTCACAAGGCGCCGAACTTACCACTGAGCCACCACGCCCCACAAATACTCACGGTTCAATTAGAACAAATTATTAATCAGCAAGTAGGCACAGTGCTAACTAAAAGAGTCACCACAGATTCTGTCAACAGCCAATACAACATACCCCTTTGGTGAATATTACACCTCTTATCTTTAGCATCGTCAATATCCAAGGTCTAATAACCAATCAGTTTCCATTGCAAATTAATCGTTTACTCCAAAGTTTTCTGTCCCATTCTGCCAGTCAGGCTACATGGCTGTTCTTGCTGATACACATTACCAGTGCATTCTTGGCAGTCTTTTCATCTAGCTACCTTCAACACCAGGCCACAGCCACCTGAGCGCTGCAATAAAAGTACCATCCTTCCCTCCCTCACCGTTCTATCGGCTCCTCAAGACTGCTTTTTCCATTTGGCCTGGACCAGGAGCGTCCTTGAGTATATATCTTGAAGGGGCGCTATATAAATTTTGATTGATTGAGTGATAAATATGTAAAGAATAATAAACTCAAAGAACTAAACAGACAAAATTTTGGCCCAGACCTCGGCTGCTGTTGAGTGTTGCTGCTTCCGGGGTTAGCACTCGTTGGGTTTGTCTCTCTTGCTTGGTCGACGTTTTGGGTGTCCTGCCTGTTGACAGGTGGCACTGCAGGAAAAAGGAAGTTATAGATGAAATTCCATAGGGCCAGCAGTGGTGCCAAAAGAATCCAGAGGAAGCTCGTGCTTTCTGATTCCGTGGTTGCTCCATGACTGTAACCTCTCGATGCCTGAAACCAAACAACGATCGTTATCACTTATGTAATGTTGACTGACAGTAACACAGTGCCTTTTACAAGTACTGTTCATCTGGCATTTAGGTGTAAGTGCAATAACATCAGCAAATCATCATCATCTTCATTATCTGCTTTTCACTATCAATACCGTTACCATCTAAACCTACTCGTACCATTGTTGGATATAATTCTTTAATTTAGCATTATCAACGGCAGTGGAATATATGTCGCAGTGAGACATAGGAGGCACTTTTACCCATTGGATTTTGACCAATCTCCAAAGGATGAGGGGTGTGCAATAGTCTAGTGTGCTGGACTGTCAATCAATAGGTCAGAGGTTCAAATCTCCGAAATTTGTTTCAAGATTTCTGCTCAGCCTGCACCCCCAAGCCAACTCAGCTATAATGAGTATACTGACTGTACACTATCGATGGGAAGATCAGATGGCGAGGGTGAGGACTGGTCATCCACCCCCACATGCTGAGGCTAAGGTAAGTCACTAACACTTCACACCCATGGCTGCCTCTTGGGGCTAACTAAGGGACTGCTTTTCTTCTTCTTCTCCTGTGCATCACAGTTGTTTACCATGGTTTCACTTGAAGTGATTATTGACTGATGCTCTGCACATTATCATAACAGCAGTCCTTAGATAATATTAGAAACTTATAGGACCTAGAAAAATTCCATAGTTCCAAACAACGGGCCACGACATTGCACAACTTACTGTGTCCTTTCCATTTAATGCTTAGCATCATAAACACCTGTGAAAAGACAACTACACCAATGTCACTAAGCAGACTCAAACACCCAATCGGTGGATTAAAAGGCAAGTGCACTACCAATTATGCCAATAGTATTCATATACCTCTCAATAGCCAGGCAACAGCCAGGAAATTTACAGGTAATCATTTTAAACATGTAAATTTCTTATTACAGTACAGTACATTAAAATGTACCATCCATGTAAAGATCATGCCTGAAACCAACAGAGCAGTAAAATGCGTGCAATGGTGTAGTCCCTATTACTGACCCCAGGAAGGACAATTAGCACTGATGATGGCACGAGTTCTAGATCGAGCAGAGTCCTCGCCATGTCCGACTCGACAAACATCCTCTTTGGAAAGGTCGTTGACAACGTGACAGGCTTATTATTTAATTTCTAAAAAACAACAAAGCAGATGTGACAGAAACTGTAAGACAATCAATCCACGTAAAGTAAGAGTTCAGCTCAACAGGACCACCAAAAGCACAAGTCAAGCTCTTGCTATCAAAGGCATTTCTTCAAATTTCGTTCTGCAACACGGTAATCCTGTTACGGTAGCTTTACAGTGGTCAGCCCCTGTTCTGAAACAGGCAATTAGCAACATAGGCTTCTACTTTCTGCACAAGAGGTTGAAGACCATAGTGCTCGATTGTGGTCTTGTGTCTTCTCTTATCACTTGGTCTTCTCTCATCATTTGTCACATGTTGCGTCTATGACAAAAACGTCATCATGGGAAGAGGTTAGATAGTCGGTGGGGCATCGGACTACGTTACTTCCACATGCAACACGGAAGCTTTACAGTGGTCAGCCCCTGTTCTGAAACAGGCAATTAGCAACATAGGCTTCTACTTTCTGCACAAGAGGTTGAAGACCATAGTGCTCGATTGTGGTCTTGTGCCTTCTCTTATCACTTGGTCTTCTCTCATCATTTGTCACATGTTGCGTCTATGACAACACTGTTTGTTGAATAAACGAATATTGTATTGTAATCAGGTCAAGTGCACCTCTGATGAGGTTTCTTGAAGAGGAGCTATATAAACAAGCACTTACAATTACCAAAACCCTCGCTGGAAACACGTTAATAAACATACCTTGGACATGTGACCAGCTTAGAATTAGACCAAAAGAGACTCCTACATTTAATTACATTAAGACTTCAAAGTAGTAATAATACAGAAGTAACATAATTTTCCAGAAACTTGTCTGCCTAGCGTTTTCTAACAGATGGTGCTTCCAACAGCTACAAAAATGTTACACCTATATTGATAAACAGCAGATTACGTCATTTGCGAGATTATAATTTGGATTATAACTTGCTGAAGCAATCCTAATTTAGATTCTAATTTGCTGAAGCAATTCCTTCCGTTAAGTTTAATAAACCAAACATTGGTGTCTATTGCGACAACATATGTAACCTGCTGAATAAAACTTCTGGCCGTAGAAAGAGTGTCGGTGGCTGAGAAGACTTGGGTGATAGACGATCCGTCAGGCATTCGAAACTGAACTCTGGATGACTCTCTACGCAAAAAAACAATCTTTCATATGTTTTTACATCATGTTTCCTTTTACAAACTGACTTCAACCATTGCCTATACTCTGGTAGTGCCAGTCCCAAGCCTGGATAAAGGAGGAGGGCAAAGCTAATCATCTTTTTATGACACAGCGACATCAAACAGTAACTAACCTGTAAGAAACCTTACTACGCCTGCAAAGTATGTCACATCTGAGGTGCAGAAGAATGTTCACTTCTTCAATTTAAATCCTTAAAGAAGAAATTCCTAACAAAACGATTCCTTGTATTTAAAATATGGCTGGTACTGATTTAAAAAAATAATCATTTAACCCTTCGAATCCCAGCATTATTTCACGAAAATGACAAAATCCGTTAATTTTGATAAGCTTTTGCTCAGCAGTACTACCAGACATTGAATGTATCAGAAAACAACAAAACTTATAGTTATTGTTGAGGCTGAAGCTTGGTATGAAATTTAGTCCAGCAATCCACTGGACAGCGTTTAAAGTGGGTCGGAATGCATGGGAACAGATAGATCGATGTTTGGTGACTAGATAATGGCACTTAATAAATGCATAATATAATGCTTAAGCTTCTTCATGGTGCATGTACCTCTTTGTGGCATTCTCTTTCTCCAGTTTCTTCGCTTCAGCCTCCAGTTTGGCCTTCCTCGTTCTTTCTTTTGCTTCTTCCTGCAGTTCCTTGTCTTGCTTGTACCGCTCTGCCCTTTCTTGTCTGTGTAAAATGACCAGACACAAATTTATTCCAATGTCAGTGTTCAATTCAAGTACACCGGAACTTCTTTCTAACAGGCAAAATAAAATACACAGCGTGGACTCATTAAGCACTCTTGGTTTATGCACTGTTCTACTTAACGTGAAGTGTTGTCCCCAAAACTATTAACACTACACACCATGCTGATTAACACACCATAAAATACCTGCAATGCTGTGCTATATATTAACTTCTTCAGCATTATCCCTTCAAACGCACGGCTTGGTTTACACGCTGTATTGTAAGGCAAGTCCACTAAAGACTTTGTATTAATGGATCCACTTTGTATTATCAAATTAAATGCTATTAAAAACATGAATCCAAAATTAAAATCAGCCTTGGAGAATGACCCTAATTTCCTCATTATGAGTGCTTTATCAAGCCTAAAGGCAGAAGAAGTCAAAAGCCCAAACATCAAGCACATACACTGCAAAAATTTTCACAAACAAGTAAATTAGTTACTGTCACCAACAAAACCCTTGCCTATAATGCTCAAGGTCAGCACGAACTTTATCCTATGCTGTTTCTCTTTTTCTCTCTGGTCAGTGAAATTTGAATTAGCCACATTAAGAATCACAAACAGAAAATAACACCATCAACAAGACTACAGAAATCTTTAGAATAGACCACCTCTTTTAAAAGCACCGAATAAATTCTTCTGTCTGGCCTGGGTCGGGTGTGCGAAGAGATCTTGAAGGGTGCTATATAAATTCTGATTGCTTGACTGAAATTATGTGTGAATTAACTTTACAAAAAATCAGTTAAATATTGCCACTGACGAAGAAACGCTTGCCTGTCACGCTCGAGATCTGCACGAACTTTTTCCAAAGCTCTCCTCTGTTCCTCTTTTTCCTTCTTGTATGAATTTTCATATTCCTTCTTTTCCATTTCCGCCTTCCACTGGCGGAACTTCTGTGTCTCCTGTCCCAGCTTCCGTCGCTCCATCTCTCGCTTCTTTTCATCCTCCTCCTCCTTCTGGGTCTTCAGCTCTCTTCTCTCAGCCAGTTTCTTCATCAGCCTACATAAAGAAGTCAAAAGACATTAAAGCAAAGTATTTATATAGCACCAGGTTCAGTCATCCATGCAGTCTAACTGCACTGCAATTGTTACGAACATGAAAAGTGTCACCGCATTGCAACTGTAATAAAGGTTAAACAAATTCCTCAACAATATCTCAAAGGCAATATTACAAATAGCTAAATGTATGCATACATACACACAGGCACACACACACGTTCGAACGTGTGTGTGTGTGTGCCTGTGTGTATGTATGCATACATTGGCCATTTGTATATTGCCTTTTAAGAACCTCACAAGGGGTTCTGAGAATGTCTGCCTGCACCATAGGTGTACAAGTTTTGGTGAAATACAACAGGGATACTTAACTACCCTTCATTCAGTCCTTGAATAATAAAACAAATATAATAAAAATAATAATTCAATGAGCCATAGGCCTCTACGTGTAATTATACGGACTTAGGCCTAATTCAAACACATCTAAGCGGGGTAACTCTACACATGAGGCCCAATCAGTACAACAGCACACTATTTCTCTTGACTTCCACAGACTACACTGCAGACAGGTCGGGCATGCACCTGGACTTGCACAGTATCTACACTAAATCTGTTTTATTCTGACAAAATAATTCAATAACTCAGATTTCAAAGCATATTACTGTAATTAGAAATTTATATAGCTCCACCATGGAGAAATTTATCAGAAGCACTCCTGACCTCACCTTATGTCTAAGATTCTTAATTGCCTGAAAGAACTACAGTTATTAAATGCTAGGTATAAGCATATCCAAAACACAAAATTACATCACAACTACAAAACTGCATTTGGCATTGCTCGGCTTATCATATGAAGAAAAGCAGTCCCTTAAAGTAAGCCCTGAGGTAGCCATGGGTATGAAGCGTTAGCAACTTAATTTCTCTTAGCCTCAGCATATGAGGGCGAGTGGCCAGTCCTCTCCCTCACCTTCTCATCTCCCCACTGACAGTATGCAGTCAGTGTACTCATTATAGCTGAGTTGGCTAGGGGTGCAGGTGGAGCAGAAATCTCGACATAAATTTTCTGCCCTGGCAGGGATTCGAAACCATGACCTCATGGTGGACAGCCCAACACGCTAACCACTAGACTACCGTGCACCCCCATATATGAACAGGGGCACAAACTGCAGGAAATGTCGAAGATGCAAACGTTTGGGACGCAACGTGATAGTGCAACTAGACACCTAGATTTGTAAAAGCCACTGAGAAGCGATGAATTTTCAGACATCCAAACAGACCTTTCTTTTCTTTCCTCCAGTGTCTCTCCTTCCCTCAGTTCCTCTTCCAGTTCGAGGGATTCCATGTCATCGGCAGTTGCTGACCCACTGGCCTGAGCATTCTCGGACATCCTACTGACACCAGATGCTTCTGGTGGAGCCTCTGCACTGGCTTCCGCAACAGCCGGTGCTGCGCTGGCACTGGCCCCTCCTGATGAAGCAGACGGTGACGACTTTGGCTGTTGCATCTTTCATCCGTTACATCAAGAAAATATCACAATCAGAAACTGTTCGTCGCAAATTAAAACACTTCTAAGCTATTGAATTAAAATGTTCCTAAGGCCACGTTTAACAAAGCGCTTGGACCACGTAAAACTTAAACGGGAGTGAGACAAACGTTCACTGCCTGACAAGCCTCACATATGACTAAACAAAATGCAAGCACAGAGTGCTAGTCACAACGCAGTGACTGATAGCTAAATCTGCTACTACAGATCAATACGTTTCAGTCTAAATTTAGAAAATGTGAAAAAATCAATATCACTGTGCTGTCATATTTGCTCACCTGTTGTTACAATTGTAAGTTATTAATGTATTATTATTATTATTATTATTATTATTACAAATGTAATACACTCCATGCATGTTTTGTTTACACAATTGAAACAAAATATGTATGATATACATAGAGGCAGTTTTGGACATATATAACAGGGATACAAACACATAAGAACAGAAAAGTAGTCCCTTACGCTAAGACAGCTATGGGTATGAAGTGTTAGCGACTTCACTTTCTTAGCCTAGGCATATGAGGGTGTATGGTCAGTCCTCTCCCTGTCAGATCTTCTCACTCATGGTGTACAGTCAGCATACTCATTATGGCTGAGTTGACTAGGGGGTATGGGTGGAGCAGAAATTTCCAAACTAAATTTCTGTCCTGGCGGGATTTGAACACCCGACCTCTCGATTGACAGTCCAGCACATTAACCACTACACTATCGTGCACCCCATATAATCAAACATAGAACATAGAAACTAACTTAGAAACAAAGAAAACCACACCAGCAGAAAGTAGCAACTACAGAACAAGTCAATTATATTCTATAGATAAAAACATTATCACACAAAGATGCAGACTGTGCAGATCTCAAGAAGTATAACAATTTTAAGGATAAACTGTAGGAAAATTTAGATTATACAGCCCACACTGAAGACAGAATTTGTGCAATTTTCAAAATATAATAAGAAGTTTACATTGACAGTGAGTGTTAAGTAGCAAGTCTCCTAGTAAGCAACACAGACATTTTTGCACATCCATCAGAAAAATTGTTTGCACAAATGTTTTGGTTACTTTAATCACCTGTAGCGCTTTATTGAACTTTTCGAGCAGCTGTCCGGCATCGACCTGACCCATGCTGACCTCCAGTGGCAGACCTGTTTCAGGCGCAATGAAGAAGACACTTGGAACAATCATCACAGGGTCTAATCACAAAAGGTCAAGGCAACATCCAAACAGACAAGAACACACAGCATACAGCAGCCGTCTTTCTACACTGACATACTAAATACCTACATTGAGATTTAGTAATAAAATCGTAATTAAATATTTATATTGCTCCCTTAATGTGCAAGTAAGTATATCCTTTATTGCTAACTGCATTTTGGTTTGCATGTGAGCCACACTTGTGTATTAGGAAAACCTAATTGTCCATAAATTAGCAAAGAATTTTCCTTGATGTCACCTGTCCCGGCTTTAAACACCTGCATAAATCATCCGCATTATAAATGTTCTGCGTGCCAGACTGTCAGCATGTGGTATTTCCCTGCTTTGGGCTCTTGGGCATAATGAGTATAGACTATAGAGTCTGTTGAATCTGCTACATTTAAAGTTTCTTATTCCATTATAAGATAAAATTTAGTAATTACAATTGTAATTAAATATTTATACTGCACCCTTAACGTGTTATATTTAAAGTTTCTTATTCCATTATAAGACAATTAGTAATACAACTGTAATTAAATATCTATATTGCACCCTTAATTGGATACATTTAAAGTTTCTTATTCCATGCCAAGATATTTAGTAATACAATTGTAATTAAATATCTATACTGCACCCTAAATGTGATACATTTAAAGTTTTGTATTCCACTCCAAGTAGCAAAGTTAATAGCAACCAAAATCTGAGAAAACTCCAGGCAAAAATTATTGGTCTTACAAAATAATTTTGAAACATTCGTTCCAATGTGCCACTTGAATGAATGAGTGAATAATATGAGATTCATGTGAGAGCCATCGATACTTGGATCAGAGGCAAACCAAGAAAAAATGAAGCAAATTCCTGGGCTATCTATCATCAAGAATCTGAAGTTTCTGCCCATCCTGGAAGAAGCTGTCTAACAATAAACAGTGGTCACCGGAGGGTTGCAGGTTCGAATCCCACTCTAGCCGCTGCGTACGGACCTTGGGCAAGTCCTTCACTCGCAATTGCTCGTGGTGCCTCGGCATGAAAATTCCGGCACAGTATCAAATGCTGTAGTCGGGAGCGCCTCTGAGTACTAGTTGACTTCGACAGGCGCTATAGAAATATCCGGAATGAATGAATGAATGAATGTGACATGAGTTTCTCAGCCTCTCTTTGCCTCTTTTCTGCAAACGCTTGAAGACCGTTTTGTTCGATCGTGGTTTCATTGTGTTAGGTTGGGAGCACCTCTGATGAGTCTCTTGAAGTGGTGCTATATAAATTTGCAATTATCGTTACCATTACCAGTAAAAACTCAACATAGTTCGCTCTAAAAGGATACAGATTTGTGCAAACTGCAATCCCACTTGACTGCAAAACAAAGGACATTCACATGATTCCGTGTAGTTGACTGTAGAAGAATACTCTAGCCATACAAAAGTCTTATAAAGAGAACATTAATAATGATTATTGGACGACATTTAGCATGAAAAGTGCTACTGTCAGTTTTCTCTGAACTTCCAAGAAAACGTTTCACTGGATAGATGAAAACTGCAAATAAAATGTTCTATTTAACTCTATGTTAGCAGTCTGGACTGAAATTAGCCAGTGGTTTAGTGGAGGCTTTGATGTATAGTTATTGTTACCAAATGATTAATATACTACAATTAAATACTGGTCAAGTAGTATTGCTGTGAATGGTTATAATTGAAAGGTAAATAATGTACAATTTCTCAACACAAGCTGATCTGTGGGATAAACTCTGCAAGAAGTGGAAACAAAATAGGAATAACATTTCTGATGAAAGCAGAAAACAAATCAGAAGTTTATAGCACCACTTGAAGATATCTACATTCTGAAGAGGGTTTATACATACAAACAGAGCCAATGTTGATAGCAGAAGCTAATGTGCTGAGAACATTTGCTGATAAACTGTCACACATAGTAGCAGTCACTCGAGCAAATCGCCAGATAATTATGTCCAGTAGCCATGAAACCCATGCTATTTGTCTGGCTACATACAGGCTACAGTTTTATTACCAACTGATATTTGTGTGCATCCTGGCAAAATGAGAGCATGCAAATAATCAAAGTTACTTTAAACAGTGTACTCAAAAGCCTCTTCCCACCCAGCCGATGCAAAAGGGACTGTTCTAGTGACCAGGGGTTAAAGTGGAGTGGGAACGGTGTTCCCACTGCTCTCGAAATTCTTTGCCTGCGTTCCCACTGCTCACGTGTGCGATCTAATGAAACTCTTCTTCGGCGTTCCCATTGCCCACCCAAACCACTTTAACCACTGCTAGTGACTATTGTATTTATGCTGTTTGCTTTCTGGTTGTTTGTTGGGAATGAGAAAGAGCTAATTTCCTGCATAAAGACAGAATAATAAAGAACCTTTTGGCTTCAAGTTTCAATCCAACACAGTTGCTTGACAATGAAAGCTGGCTGACTGCACCATCGTCAAAAGCTTTCGCCGTCTCTTTCGAAGCCTCATCATCACCTGCATAATACAGTATCTTGAATTTGAAGTCAAAACCACCATTTATGCTAAGACTAAATTGAAGGAATCATTATATAATAGTTCTAATAATTATAAGTTCTCAGACAAGCACAATCTTGATCCAACATGGGCATTTACTGGGCAACCAGAAAAAGAGGCAATCCAGCCATGTCACTTGGTTGACACCCAAACTGTTTGTTTAGGGTGAGAAATTAAAGTCATACAAATTTTGGGAAATTGAAAAAGTTTTTCAAACAGGCATTTGTCAAATACGGCCTTCCCTTACTTGCTTCTCCCCTTTGTAAACTTCAGGATCAACCCACTGGTCCCACTTATACCCATGATTTACACCAATTTTACACTTCTCCTTAAATTTAACTAGCTATAGGTGATAGGCATAGACACAAAGGATCACTAATACTAATGCATTTTATTTTGAAGTATATGGCGAGCTTCAGAACAGGGACTGCGGATTGATGCACAAGGAAGTGAATGGGTTTAGAAAATGTTCCGAAGATCTGGATCAGTTTCTTGGCCTAAGAAATATGTGGTACCGATCTGACACAGAAAAAACTGACAAGGGTTTCCAAAATTTATCATACCCATTTTCGGCTATAGAAACAGAAAGCGAAATTTCTAAACAAAATCACAACTTCTGAAGCATGAGTCATTTTTATATGCAATTAGTATTCTGGGAATCCTTAACGTGTTAAGCACCGACTGCAACAACCCAGATTGACAGTAAAACATATGCAATTAAAAACTAGTGGGCCATGTCGTGATTAGAATCCAACACACCGGAGTAAAGCAGGGCCACAACGTCACGAAATGCTGATTACGAATAAAATGTTTTTACAAAACAAAACAAAAAATGACCTGTTATAAACACAACAAACAGAGATTTTTGACTTTTGGCCAGCTGTATGGCAGCTGGTATGTTTCCGTCAAACCACTTCATCGTCACAAAATGTTTTCTTTTGCGTGTAAATTAATTTCATATTCGACCAAAGAATATAATATAAGAAGACACTGCCAGGCGGTAGCAACATAACGCTTGAGAGGCTCGTAAATGACGTCATGTGGGCAGCTGCTCCCTATATCTAAACTGCTCTTGTGGCTTCGCCCTCAATTTCACATGATTCAACACCCTAACAATATACCCTAATAAATTATTTAGCATAATAGCTCTTTTCACAACATTCCAGAAAAGTTAGAATTCCTTGACTAACAAATTCTTTGTAGTATGAACTATGAACATATGATAAGTTGGTCTCCGGATCGAACCAGCATGCCTGGCGCTAAAAATAGAAAATTAACGTAAATACACTCCAGATATCACCAGAAGCTTGTGTTTCAGTAAACAGACGGCGTAATATTTAAATTGGATTGATATCTTATAAATCTAAGAGCCATTGAGTTTATTTATGGTTAACAACCACGATAGTGATAACACAGTATAAATAATTATTCATACTGTGGTGATAACATAGAGCATGGGAACTATTTATCACGCATTGATGGACCAATTTAAAACTTAAGACTCTAATGTTTAAAGAAGAAAAATTGCGGAAACGGTAGATCCCAATAAACCTTCTGTATTACAGTCTCGACGAGAATTATGAATAGACTACCTCTACAGTCACAGAGGTAATACCCATAATGCTCAAGTCGGCGAAGCCTACCGTAGTTTATCGTTTATCGTATCGTCGCAGCATAACTGGTATTTAATTCGATGAGCGCAAATTCAGGGCTTAACATTCGGGTAATAGTACGGATTGCTAGTTTAGTTGCAAACTCAGATTAACAGTACATGAGCTTCTTTCGCTATTCAGGTCCACAGCAGCAATATATATATAGGAATTGATATTTGGATACAATAGAAAATTAGGCCTAGTGGGAGTTGATGAGTTAAGAATTTTGTTCTCGTGATTATTCAACCTTAACTTTCAACAACCTACATTCGGGCTTTGTAAGAGGTGTGGTGGGCAACTCAGCACGACGTAAACGCAGATGAGTAGGTGCGGTGGGAGTATCAGTCGTCTTTGACACTGTTCAATATGGCCTCCTGAAACAGGATCGGAGGGGTTATAACGACGGACGGAGTCGGTGTTTTCGTTTCTCGCGGCTCATTAAAAGGCGACCGGTTACTCGAAATCGGATTACTTTTATCTGCGGTCGGAACTTCGACGATTTCTTAGCTGAGTTTCTAGTTACTTTGCTGCAATGGCAGAGAAGGTTGGCGGATGGCCGAATGTTAAAGATGACTACGAACTGCGGGAAGTCATCGGTGTGTACATAGTCCTTGTCATTTTCTGATGACTAGTTTTGATGTAAAATTTACCACCGTGTATCTCCTAATCGTCTGGGTTTTTTTCAGAATACAGGCAAAACTGTATTGCCGAATAACTATTTCGCATCTTCAGAGTTTATTTTCTAACCTTTTTTGTGTAGTGAGTAAACATTTTATTGAGATTGTATGGTTATCACGTGTAACAGGATATTCTTTAACTCTTTGGAACCTTGTTTGTGTTTAATGTATCTTATCATTATTATTTCCTATAGAAGCAGACACTTAAAATCTTTAGAAATGTAGACATGCCATAAATCATTTTGTTCATCATTTTTCATCAACAGCATTCGGCCACAAAAGTTTATCAGTGCATGTGTTTAATGCAGGCGATACACAGCTGCCCATTCTAAATCAACAAGTCTGCTTAAATCATTATGTTTCTGCGACCAAGTTTGGGTATTGAATTCATGGCCTTTCGAATGGGTACCCTGTTGACAGCCCTAGTATGTTCAACTGTAAGTTGCTGTTTGTGGTACTACATTTTTTTACATGTGACAAAACAATATAGTAGATGATATGATGTGCCTAAAGGAAGATTTTATAGTCTGTGACTAAAGGGTGTTGGTAGATGGCATTTGGATGTGGCACAAAAACAATGGTTGATGATAGTAGATGCTAAGTAAAACTCGCAGTTTGAGTTGTGCTATCCTGCAGTGAACATTTATGTTAATTTTGTGTGTATGGCTTTGTAATATAAATCAGAAACTGTCAGGATCTGGCTTTTCCAGTCTTAGTGCCCAAGTAACAATTGTAAGTTGTTCAGTACAAGTTTGTATTGGCTATTGGTAGACGTTTGTCACTTCTTCTTTCAGTGGTTAACTTAGGTAATCATTGTGTCAACGATGTGAGACTAGGCTGTTCAGTCCATAGCCTTTCTTCATGCTTAGGGTTGCCAGACGTCCGGCAAAAGGAGGACATATCCTCCATTTTGGTTTCATATCCTCTGTCCGGCAGGCAAAGCTGAAAACCTGGAAAATGTCCGGCTTTTTCTATGTTTGTTGTATTGCGCTATTGGCTATTATTTTGTGACCTTTTTTAATGACTTAAGACATGCGTGTTGTCCCTAAGTTCCCCTAACTAATCTACTTACTTATTTATTTGTTATTGCAGCTTTATTTTCCAGATCCGTGATCTCAGTAATGTTACAATGTATCTATGGTAAAAATGCTAATTTTATTTCCGGTTGCAGCGCGGCTTCTGTGGTTTGTTTGTATGAGTAATTTTCACTTCAATGTTACTTCATTTCTTGGTTACTTAGGAGACCCTCTGACTCCGGAGTGAAACATTCAATGCGTCCTCCTTTGTCCTCTTTTCTGGCATTATGTGTCCTCGTTTGGCTACCCATGTATTTGGTAGCCCTATCCATGCTGTATGTAGACCGTATTTCAGGGTTGTCATGTCTAATCCAAGTGGTCCAAGGTCCTTCTGTCCTTTGAGGTTTTGTTTATTGCAGTCCAAACGGTTCTTTGGAGGTCGTCATCTTCCGGAGCTCATGCAATTAGTCCAAAACAACTCGGTCTGTGTTTACCGGATTGTGGTAGAGACTAGAACGGTTGGTGTTCTCCAGAATGCCAATTTGCTGACATGGTTTATATCTATAGAGAATCCACAGGATCCTTCTGAGGCATCACATGTCAAAGAGCTCTGTTTAGCTTCTTCTTTAGGACCTCTGTGATCATCCAAGTCTTGCAGCTTTTGAGGAGTCCTGACAATACATTCTTAAAGAGCTGCAGCTTGGTATTCAGGTCAATGTTGGAGCGCCAAATGCTCTTATCCTGGGTGACCATGCCGTGCAGATTCTGGTGATGGTGAAGCAGCACTTGATATCCTGTTAACTTGGTACTTTTTGGCTGCCAACGCATATGTGTCCACTATCTACAGCAGATCACCTGCAATCATTGAAAGTACCTGTCCGGGGACGGACAATCCATGGGGTTCTTTCTTACTGGTACCTTCAGATATAACTTAATTATGAAAGAGTTACAAACTTGCTGTATATAAAATTTTAAAAGCTTGAACGAGAGCTTTTACAATGCTGCCTAAGTGGTCTGCTAAGTGGCTCCCCCATGACCTGGAATGGGCTCCCTACCAAGCTCCTCCAAATACCAATTGGTCATTTCACCCTGTTTTTTTTACTGTCCTCAAAACTGTGTTGTTCGACCATGGTTGGGCTGGGAGTGCTCCTGAATAGGCAATCTTGAAGGGTGCTGTATATAAAACTGCTTTAATAATAATAATAATAATAATAATAATAATAATAATAATAATAATAATAATAATAATAATAATAGTAATAATAGTAATAGTAATAGTAATAATATAATAATAATATAATAATAATAATAATATAATAATAATCAGTAATTAAGTCACATAAGATCTATAAAAAAGCATATGAGCACTGTGTTAATAATTTATTAGGTCCTGCATTTTGGCTGGCTGTGCAATCTCTTATGCTGAGTGCTAAGGCTTACCACCATTCAGCAAAACCCTCAGATTTTATGACTCACGACGAGTATTGTTTCCTGTTGTTGGGCCTTCAGCGTGGAATTGGCTGCCTTTGGCTTTACAATTGTTGACTATGGTCTTATCTGATACGTTTATTCCAATCTTAAGACTTTCCCTTTTAGCCGGGGCTGGGCCAGGAGTGCTCCTGAGTAGATACCTGTAAGGGGCGCTATATAAATTCTTTCACTGAATGAGTGAATGAACGAAGTGTAGGACTTTGAATCGGAGCTGTGTCTGTGAATGTCGACTTTCGGTAGGTGTATATAATTTCCCTCAATTCCATGTTGCTGGCAACATAGCTTTAGCAAGAAGGGCTGTCGTGCAACCTTCTACTGCAGGTTGCTTAACAACGTGGTCCAGAGTGAAGGGCAAACTATGGCAAAGCTACCATCTACCATTGTATAAGTAAGAGAGAGGAAGCAACCTGATCACCCAGTGTCATAGAACAAAGGATCTGTGGCAATATGCTGAAGTTTCTAAGTTAAATGATGGTAATCTAATTATGCTGCTGTTCATTATAAGTGATCTGGAGAATGTTAATTGACATATTAAATGTTTGCGCTGTAAAATTATGCCGTATACTGCTAAAGACAAAGGACTTGTATGGTTTCTTATATGACTGATGCAATATCATTAACTTTTGATCAGCTCTTGAGAAAGGGCCTCGTTCTAGTGTGTTTTGATACTTTTGTGTTGTCGTAATACATGAGATTTACTTGGAATATTGACAACACAAGTTGTTTAACACTTCAGATCATGCAAACACTTAGTCCCTATCATGTTAGTGAAAGAATTTATGTGGTCATGGTACTTTGTTTGTTGTCTTGCTTGGGTACCTGCTGGATTGAGTGTGCACTGGAAACTTCTGGTTTTTGAAAGACGGAGGACGATCTATGGCAAGCTGTCCATCCCAGGGAACCTGGAAGATTTTTATGAATGTCAAACCATTTTCATTGGATTTTATATTAAATTACATTATTTATGACATTGGGGGGGGGGGCACCTATAGTTAGTGGCTAACTATAGAGCCTGTAATGCTTCATGAACAATTTGAACCCAACCCAGTGGTCAGCGTGCTGGGCTCTCAATCAGAGGATTGGTGGATTGAATCCTTGCAGGGCAGAAATTGTTTTGAGATTTGGATTCCACCTGTGCCCCCCTAGCCAACTCAACTATAATGAGTAAGCTGACAGTACACCATCAGTGGGACATTCAGGCAGCTAGGGAGAGGTGGACACTCACCTTCGTAGCCCGAGGCTAAGAAAAATATGAAGTCCCTAACACTTATAGGTGTAGACTCTGGGGGGCAGCCAGGGCATGTGCCCCTCCCCCAATAATTGAGGTGGACTGTACACCCAATGCATCAAGTGTAGAATGAATGACTAAATCCGCCCCCATATTTTGGACAAGTTTACGCCAGTGCTAACACTTCATACCGATGGTTGCCTCAAGGAGTTAGCCTAGTTCTTCTCTATGTATAAAGGCAAGACTATGAAGGCATAGGTGACACGTGTGTTTACTTACTTCATCAGAGGTTCTCTACCGAAACCACGCTTAAGCGTAGTCAAAAAGTTTAAGCATTTGCAAATTGAGATGCAAATGACGTCGCAGTGATACGATTAAAGGACATCTCTTTATTGTATTATACTGTGATTCGAGTTTTATGTCATCTCTGCTTCGAGTTTGATGTTTGGCGTGTCAATCTCTTATTTTTGAAGTATGTTAATTAGCACGATTATATATTATAATTTTTTCTAATTCATTGCCCAATATTGTATTTTATAGCTCATTATCTATTATTGTATTTTATAGCTTATTATTCATTCAAGTATTTATATAGCTCCTCTTCAAGGGGCTACTCAGAGACAGGCCCTTAGCCAGAAATACAGAGTTGCCTGTCCAAAAGCATTTGAAGTCGTGACCGCCCAAGTCCCGCCGCCATACGAGTCCGACTGCAGTGCCCCTATGCTGTTTACAGCCCCTAATATCAACCCGTGCTCCTTACAGAACTGTCATCTGAATGCTCGCAGTGGCTCTAGAGAAGAAACTGGATGGTGCTGGAGGAGAATCATACGCAATTTATGCCCATCCATAATAATTTTCACCCGTCCAAAGGACGAGTGCATGGCTGGCTGGCTAAGGACCTGCTCAGAGGTGCTCCCGACTCCAGAATGGCCAAATAAGACAGCTTTCAGTTTAGTGTAGAACGTATCACAGAGAGTTCTGGGGTGCAGGCGCAGCTCCAGAGGGAGCCCGTTCCATGCCGTTGGGCCCACCACTGAAAAAGCACGATTCTGCATTGTGGCATTATGCTGTTAGATTCATTGTTGTTTATAATGTGATATAGCTTAATAGTTGTTTTTGTATTTTGATTTGTTTAGGTATAGATTACCTAGGAGTAAATATAGACATCTTTATATACTGGTACATAATATTTATGTATATTCGTTCTGTTGATAAGGAAAACCAGAGTTCTTTAATTAGAAATCTTGATGCTACATAATTGTTGGTAGAAGTTCCTGGTCATCGATGCTGATGTTCGAAATAATTGCCTTGCCCCTATGCCGTGTAGCTGGCCATTCATCATGTTCTGTTGTTGGTGATGGCTTTGACATTGGACCTGGAGCCTCCTGGTGCATAACTCCACCTAATTGAATAGCACTGAATGTCAGACATCCTGCAAGACTTGAGATATTGACATGTAAAATGCTTCTATGCTGGTTCCTTCTAAGGTCAAAGGTCATGGAAGTAGTACATCCTTGTAGCTTTGTATGCAGCTGAACTTCAGTGTCTCTCTCTCATTCCTGCAGGTAGAGTTTCTATGAACAAGTGTGTTGGCTAACTATAGAGCCTGTAATGCTTCATGAACAATTTGAACCCAACCTACCTCTTAATGGAAGTGCACAGGAGCCAATAAATGCAACAAAAACATGAACAATTGAACTTGCCAGTAATGCTAAATTTTGAACTGTGCCATTAGTAGTGTGTATTTTTTGTGTCATAATACTTTTTATAAACATTGATGGAGAGGAAACATTGATGGAGAGGAAATAAAGCAAGTCAGAAAATTCTGCTACCTGGGATGACAAATGATGCAAAATGCCATGTAGAACAGCTCTGGGGCAAGATGCCTTCAATATAAGAGAAAGGAATTAATTATAGGAAAACTAAACAGATACTTGAAGAAAAGAATGGTAGAATCTATGATTTTGAGTGTTGTATTATATGGATCAGAAACATGGACAATGGTGGAGGAGGACATAAGAAGACTGGAGGCCTTCGAGATTTAGATATGGTGCAGAATGGAGAGAGTCGGCTGGAATGGAACGTAAGACAAATGAAGAGATGTTACAAATGGTGGATGAAAGAAGATCCCTGATAGGAACAATCAGAAGTCGGCAGAGAAAATGGACGAGCCACATAATAATGAGGGGAGATTCTGTCCTAAGAATGATAATCGAAGGAAGAATGGAAGGGAAAAGGATGAGAGGAAGACCTTGAGTGATGCTATTGGATTGGATGATGAAGGACAGTTAAAGCCAAGGGAGAGGGCTTAGCAACATGATGAATGGTGAACTTTGACCTATGAACCTGCCTTGGAAGGCAGTGAACCGGAAGAAGAAGAATATTTTTTATGTTGCAGATTTAACACTGTGGGACAGTTAGTTTAAAAATAACATTGATTTAGACTATCATGCTGTAGCATTTCATAGTCCTCTCAGCTTACATTTGATTTTTACTATTCCCATATGCATGGGTTCAAAGTTAACAAGTTTCAGCCTGGCAGACTTCTGAATCTGTGTAAAAATTAAATTAGAATCATAGCCCTTAACCCTATTAATAGCACTGGGCTTGATTTGTCACAGGCATAGGGTGCTGCTTAACTGAAACTTATGGTGACCTTGGAGAAACTAGTTACCTCTTCCAATGTTTGTAATTGCAATTAAGCACTTGTGTGAATTCATCCCTTCTGTGACACATTTGTTCTGATTAAACTTGAAGAGTTTTAGCCATTCAGGATGACTCTAGGTAACCTTCAGTCATTGAAAGTACCTGGCCAGAGGGACAGTTCATGGAGGCGGGCCCTTAGCCAGCCATCTGCCCACCCGTCACTGGTACATTTCAGATATTACTTAGTGAAAGACTTAAAAACGTGTTGATGAATATAAAAAGTTCGGAGGCATTATGAGCCAGAGCTTTTACAATGATGCCTAACTATCAGACATACATCTTCATTTTCTCAAAACAGATCATTCCCTACTGAGGTAAACAAAATGACAAAATTGATTGAGTTTTCTTGGTTTTGTTTTAGGTTCTGGTGCTACAGCAGTTGTGCAGGGTGCGTTCTGTAAGCCACGCAGTGAGAAGTGTGCAGTTAAGAGAATTAACCTCGAGAAATGCAACACGACTGTCGAAGAGCTCCTGGTAAGTTATGACTTCAAGGAATCTCTTGAAACCGGACTGCTTTGCAGTTGGAAGCTAACATCATTTTGTGTTTCATAATTGTTCTAAAGTAGTTTTGAGTTTTTAGTGATCTTTTGTACAATTCTGCAATGATTTTTGTGATTCGTAAATAGCTTTTTAGGACTTTTATGATTTTATTTAAAAACTTTTAAAGTTAAATGCTCATTGCTCTTTTCCATGGTGGTTGTAAAGCAGCATTTTTGTGATGCTTGTGATTCCTTGAGCTCAAACTGACACTGAGCATTGATTTTCAGTTTGCTTGCCAGTGGGGTAGATGACAGGTGCTTAAATTTGTTTTAATCACTTAAACATAATTATATTAGATTAAAGAAAATGCATGCATTTAATTTGATAGGAAATATTGAGTTAAAATTATAGGATGAAACAGAGCAGAAGTTTATCTTATCTTTCTGCCTTAGCAGGGAATTGAACTCACGACATCTAGATTGACACTTCCACATGCTAACCATTGTACTGTTATGCACCGAGCTGATGGCTAATATGTAAATGTCACGGTTTATCTGTTTTATTTAGAAAGAAATTCAGGCGATGAGCCAGTGTAATCACGAGAATGTCGTGAGCTACCACACATCTTTTGTCGTCAAGGAGGAGCTCTGGGTCGTTATGAAGCTTTGTGCTGGTGGTAAGTCCTCTGTCCTCTCAACAGAATTCATTAGGTAAGGTAGGGTAAGTCACCTGAAGGAGCACATCACTGATGCTGATGCTGCTGCTGTTGCTGATGATGATGATGTTGGCAATAGGGACAAGCTGTGTTTTGATGTCTTTTTGTGAATATCAATCAATCAATCAATTGGAATTTATATAGGGCCCCTTCCAGATCTCTAGTCAGAGGTGCTCCCGTCCCAGGCCAGAAGAGAGTAGTTTGTCCGCCAGGCTTGGTCGGTGTTAACACATCGAAACGCCACACCTGAATACGTTTTTGCCTTTGCATGCGGTGTTAAATGATGTCTCACAGAGATATGCAGAGCTTATGGAAAATTACTTTAGCACTTGCAACCTTTCACCATGGATGTAGATTTTATGGCTCTCATTTTGTCTGTAAATCTACGAATGATGTAAAGTCCTTAGAATATGCAGTTTGTTTTGAAGGAAACTCGATACAGTAGTCAAATGATTTTGCACTTGCCTTGTGACCCAATGACCTTTGCTATTTTGCGATAGAGTGGATGCGCTCGGCAAATTAATTGCACATGACTGCTTGTAGTGTCAAACGTAGAAATTGATACTGGCATCAGTCTAAAGTAAGAATAAAGCACGTTTATTCTGTCTCAACAGGGCAACACTTTGTGAGCTAAGAAAAACTGCTCTGAGCACACCTGTGACTTTCATCGTTTTATGTTAGACTTTTCGAAGTATGTTGAGCACTATTTAGGGCATAACCGATTTTGGTCTTTTTGCCGATTCCGGATACCGGATATTGTAGGCCATTATTTGCCAATTCCGATTACCAATTAGTAACAAATCTACGCGCTAAGGCCTGATACCAAAGTAGTCATCATTGGCTAATGGCTTGACAATGATCAGCCAGTCAGTCACCCCTTCCATATACCTTGGTATATTTCTTCGCTGATTGACAGGCCTAACGGTCGCCTGCCCTGATGGCCTGTTGCAGATACATGGTAGGTTTCAGGAATTGATTTAAGGGCCCGGGTGAGACCCTTCGAACAGATTCCAGTTATTTTTGGGCCCGTTGACAACCCTAATAAGTAGTAACAATCAAATTATAATTATTTGTGAGTGGGCTCTAAATTCGTATTAGTTTGCACTGAAACCATTGAAAAAACTTATTAATCGGCGGGTTAGACATTCTGGATTTGGATAATTCCACATAGTCCAAAACTCAGCAAAATCGGTTTACCAGTCCGGATTTCGGTTATGCCCTAGCACTTTTTAAAACTTTGCTTGCTGCCTGGCTGGCTTTTCTAGTCACTTGAGCTATGCTGTCTTCAGTCCAAAGAATTCTATGGTTCTTCCCATTTATTTTTTGAGCCAAACCTATTACGGTATTATCTGCAGTTTTTACTTAGTTTGTTGTTTCATTTCAGGTTCTCTGCTAGACATCATTAAACATCGCATGAGAACCTTTGACTGTAAGAACGGCGTTCTCGACGAGGCTTCCATAGCAACCGTACTCAAGGAGGTACTCAAAGGTCTCGACTATTTCCACAACAGTGGCCAGATTCATCGGTACGGCAGCTCTCGACCATCATCCTTGACGGATTTTAATGATTTGTGCATGAATAAAACTTGTTAAAATTGATAATTGCAACCTGAAGCAGAAGATTCACAAGCGGTTCAACTAGGTTCAGCTAGGTTTTGCTAGGTTCAGCTAGGTTCAGCTATGTGTCTGTTTTTCAGAGTCATGTTTCAGGTGTTTCTTTGCAGTTGTTATATGTGCCTCTAATGTAGCTAATCGATTTGCCGAAATAATTCTTTTTCAGTTTTTGTGTGTATTGGTCTGCTTTAGATATAGAGATTTTTTCTTTGTTTGATATGGACATGTAGAGATATAAAGGCAGGAAACATTCTGCTCGGTGAGGAAGGCAGTGTGATGATCGCCGACTTTGGAGTCAGCGCCTGGCTTGCTGCCGGAAAAGACAACTCCCGCGAAAATGTCCGACACACGTTTGTTGGCACACCATGTTGGATGGCTCCAGAAGTCATGGAACAGGTAGAGCCATTTACCTTGGCTAGATTTCTGTGGCTGTAGTTCCTAAAATTATAGAAACAGGTGTAACTGGTGTATGTTAGTTATGTGTTACATAAGGGAATTTAACTGCAGAATTAAATTTAGTGTGAAGGCTAAGGTGTACTCTAATGTCACTTAAAATTCGTGTTCTCGCTTCTAGTGAACTTTAAATTTTGGAGAATTAAACATACTGCTTTTGATGATTCTTGGAATGTAGCTTGTTGAAGCTGGATTATTCAATTAAGTTTATGCTAAATGTCGTTTGCTCATTAATTTGGCTGCCAGAGAGTTGCATATGAGCTGAATGTCTAAAGTAACAGATCTAGAGTCATGTTTCAGACCTGTGTTTCGCTGCAGTTGCTACATGTTCCTCTTCAGTGTATACAATGATTGTTTAAGCAATCTGTTTCTGCGCTGTAGGTAACTGGATATGATTACAAGGCAGACATATGGAGCTTAGGCATCACGGCCATTGAGCTGGCCACAGGCACTGCGCCCTACCACAAATATCCACCCATGAAGGTAAATGCGACACCTGATTGTCCTGTTCATTGTTTAGCTAGCTGCATCTCGAATTTTGATTCTTTCTGATTTGCTCCTCTCCGCTCTGCATTCCACATACTGTGTTTCAGATCAAATCAAAACTGTTTCATTGCACCAAAATGAACTGTTTATGATCCAGACATTAAGTTTGTGAGTACAGCGCAGTAGGATTTGGATTAAAGCAACAAGCTTATACTAGATTTGTCCCCTACTTCCTTGATATAACTACGAAATTTTACATGAATTAAACAAAACAAAACTCGGTGATGAAAGATGTTTGTTATGATAGACAGATTTTGTTCTGATATTCAGAACATTTTTCATGTGAGATTGTTCGGATATCTTCTAAGTCTTTAGTGTTCTAATCTAAAGACTTCTAAAGTGTCATTATCGTATAATTTAACGACTTTTATAGTACCATTATAAGGCATCTGTTGATAGCAGCTTGAAGTCGTTATAAACACATTATAACTCGTGGAGAAGTTGGTTGAAATCTGATAGGTAACTAATTATCTTGTACATAAAAATAATTATGAGTAGGTTACAAATTATCCACAGGAATTTTTCGGGGGGCAAAGTATTTGTAGGGGGGAGCAAAATGACGTTGTTGCATAGAACACAGAACACGTGACAACTTTAAAAATAAATAATGGTCAAGGACTTACCTAAATAATTAAGTGTTTTTTGCATTGAAACTCGTGTTGGGACTGTTGTAATTATCATAATAATTAAAAGATTTCATTTTTGTACAATATTTGCAATATCCGGGGGCATATGCCCCACTTGCCCTCTCCTCTGGACACCCATGGCTATGCTTCTGACATCACTCTGTGGTAGTTGAACTTACTGCATTGATCTGAATTTTGGCCAAACTGATCCCGGATTGGAGTTTGCCTATTGGTTTCACGTGGATTAGTTATTATATTAGATCATGTTGTCTGTTTCATATAATTAGACTTAAATTAAATTAAATGTCTGGTTGTTAATCATTTTTCTTTTAGTCCCCATAGGTAATTGTCCTATAAATACATGGAATCACTGAGTCATGTATACTTGCCTTATTACCTGACCACTTACTTAGGTGAATTTCATACTTCACAAATGCCTAATTTGTCATTCTGGTGTCTGTGGTTTTCAAGGTGTTGATGTTGACGTTGCAAAACGATCCGCCAACCCTCGAGACTGGAACAGACGACAAGGAGCAGTACAAGGCTTATTCCAAGGTCTTCCGGAAGATGATAGCCGAGTGTCTGAGAAAGGAGCCGGACAAGAGACCGACTGCCAAACAGCTGCTGAAACATGAGTTCTTCAAAAAGGGCAAGGTGATTGCACTCCCGTGTGACATGTAATTGTTCTGTATGGACACTGCAGTATTTCGGGAATGTAATTGTGTGTGGTTCAGTGCCTCTGTACAGTGATTCAAACATCATTCTTTCTCATTCTTTGGACTGTTCTCTTGGAACAGTTATCCAATTAAATTATAGTTTACTGCCAGCAAACAGGTTTCAGGTTTGTAAAATTGGATAAATAATTGTTCAGAAACAGACATACATGTACCATACCCAAGGGCGTCTATCCCCTCTAAGTCAGGGGTTCTCAAACGGTCGTACGCGTACCCTTAGGGGTACGCCAGGTGTCGCTGAGGGGTACGCAAAAAAATTGAAAACAAGAAACTTTCTATGAGTTTATTCCCATGTTTTGAGATGTAGTGTTGCCGGCAGATTTTTCAATCCAGGAAAGAGACCAGTTTGTTGAACTTTCATGTGATAGTGGATTGAAGAACGACGTGTTGTGCGATTTCTGGCTGAAGCGAAGAGCTCAATATGGATTAATTTCTGATCGAGCTTTACAATTTTTGATTCACTTAAGCATGTCATATCTGTGCGAAACTGGTTTTTCAGCAATGCTTGCGATCAACAACAAATATAGAACAATGCTTGTACTCAAAACAAATTTGCGTTTGAAATTGACAAATATTAAACCAGTAAATTGTAAATCTGTGCTTGTCGAAACAGGCTCACAGCTCACACAAACACTTTGAAATAGTGATTTAATTTTACCTTTTGTTGATATGATTTCATTCTCAAAATTATTTTAAAAATTTGTCTATGTATGCCATGGTCCTACACTAATTGCAAGGGCACTTCGCGCTCGCCTGTTGCTTCTGATCAGACCGTACCTTTGCTGGGGGTATGCCAACACTCGATTTTTACCTGGGGGTGCAATAAAAATAAAGTTTGAGAACCCCTGCCCTGAGTCATTGGAGCAATGTCCCTTTTCCCCTCTTCTTCCCCCTCCCCATTCCTTCCCCCCTAAAATGGTGGCACACACACTAACAGATCTTCCCCCCTAATTCTTGGATGGAGCATTTGCTCCAAGGTTTCTATGGTGTAGACGCCCCTGACCATACCTATGTACCATACTACTACTGTCCCAGGGAAGGCTCAGACCTATTCTTTTAAATGGTATGGGCCATCGGTCATTGATGCCTTGTGCATTAGACACCGGTGCAATAGAAGTTACTAATTACAACTATAATTGTTCTGATACAGCCATATATGTGCCATACCCATGTACCATAGTATTGTCCCAGGGAAGGTTCAGACCTATCCTTTCTACATACATACACACAGACATACCTATGAAAGTACACCCATGCGTAGAGTCTAAATAGTTCTAAATTATCTCGTCCTTTGTCGTAATATTTTACAATCCTGAAAATTTGTGTTGTGCGTTAAAACAAAACGTTAATAAGAATAATGTTGTTTCCAGCTATGACTCTGAAACTGTCTGTGTTTGGCTTTGAACTGATAAAAACAGGATAAACAGTATCTCATGAAGTGTCTTCTCTCGGAAGGGGCTCCCGTTATTCCACAAAAGGTAAATGGCTTCTTTGTTAAGAACTACATTTATGCTTTTACATGCATACATACCGGTTTGGCCTTTCCTTATCTGTGTAGGAGCTGTGGCAGTTACCAAAAGGTGACTTTCTTTTAAAATTCCACAGATTAATTGAGTAAGTATGTATTTTCTTTATTAACCAATTGCTAATCGCACTTTGGTGTACAGACATTTAATAAACGCAGTTAAATAGTATATAACATCCTAACAATAAACATTTTGTGCATCAGGCTGTTGGCTGGGGGGATGATGCGGTCATGGGCGTGGGACGGAGGAGTAGTACTGGTAGGTGGGTTTGTTTGGAGGTAGTAGTTGGTGTCTGGGAGAAATGGCCAATCACCAGGTGAATACGCGGCCAAGAAAACGAATTATTCGTACCCATCGCCGCCAAATGGCTGGCATCAGGAACTGATGATGATGAGTAGTTGGTTCAGGACTTGGCCCATGTATGTCAGGACAGCCCCAAAGAGGCGAGTGTCGGCATTTGTAGATATGTTATGAATTTTTTAAATTATATAGTAATAACAGGTAGTTGGACTCTCCGATGTACCATAGTACTTTCCCAGGGAAGACTCAAACCTATTATTTCTATGTTATATTGCAATTGCTCTATGGATCAGTTACAATATCGTATATAATGTTTAAACTTGTGTACTCAGTGATTGCTTATCTTCTCGGCCACCATAACATGAGTGAAAATTTGTAAAGCACAACGTCAGGGAAACAGTCAACAACTGCGCTCTTGATCAACGAGGGAGGCCCCATGAATAAAACAGACTCCAAGCACTTGCAATACAAGGAAGGCGACAGACTGATTTTAAAGGGAATACTATTCCAGGGTACAGGGCCTGCCATGGCAAAACTTCTCTGCTGGGTACTGGACAGCCTAGCCCGAGGGACGACAAAGATATCATGTGCAGGTGATCAGAGGGACCTGTGACCAGGAATAGATGAGGAAGGGATACACAAGGATCTGAGATTGGATGAGGTAGTTCCCACTAGGCATATCATTTCGCGTATCATGTTAATATAAGTCATAGTTATATTAACCTGTCCTGTATAATTATTAAGTACAGTTTCCATGGATATCTGTAGGTCTTGTGATTTGTAAGGCTTCTGCTGACTCTGTTTTGTTTGGAATCTGTAGGTGAAGCGAGTGGCAGGCACAAGCGGTCGTTTGCATAAGAACGAGGAGGGAGAGTGGGAGTGGTCAGACGATGAAGAGGGTGAAGAGGGAAAAGCAAAGGCCGACAACTCTCCGGTCAGTGTCTGGGTCAACTCAACAGAAAATATCAATTCTAAAGCTGTAGAAGCTGTTATGGGTCATCTATTTATAGTGCAGGCCTATTCTTGTTCTAACGTAATCTATTCGTCGTTCTACTTCGAAAGGCTTGTCATAAAAATTAGGCATCAGTCGTGTGTCGTTATGGTTCTTGGCAATTTTTTATTGCTTGTTAACCTTTCCTGTTCATTTTACTTTATGGCATCACTTACTGTTGATCCTGTATGGTTTTGCTGTCCAACATGCTGATTTTAAATGGCTCGCCCAAGCTGAATACCAACAGAGAAAAAAATTTGCGAGCACAATTCAAAGCCGAATATCTTGCTAAAACATGCTTGAACGTTTATTGGTAAACATTTTGGTGCTGAACTATTATAGAGCTTGCCATAAATACATGCTATTATTCACTGATTATTCCATAATTATTGCCATAACAAATTTTAATACAGTTAATTTTCAATAAAGTTTAGTCGTTGCTTTTGAGTTTACTGGTGCGGCCCTCGGCTTCAAGAATAATTTTTATGGTGGCCCACGGTGTCAAAAAGATTGGACAGCACTGTTTTATGGTTTCTGTTAGCTATTTATGGTTCTTCAGGGTATTATTACTCTCTTTCTAACAGTTTATGACTGCATTCGCTGTGTGGGTTTATGTAAACACAGCAGACTGCCCTGTTGCCTAAACGTCATTCTGTTTTGCAGGCCACAGGTTTTATTGCGCTAATGCTGGTTGACACTTAGTATAAGAACTGTTTTAGTATAAGAACTAACTGTTTTATGTGATAGAATTTTGATAGAAGGCTAGCATAAAGTTGAGTTTGTGAAAGTCTGGCTGAGTTTATGAAAATCAAACTGAGAATTATGCAGAGTTGAGCTGGTTTTTCAAAATCAGCTGAGTTTTTTTAAAGTCGTGCTCAGTTTCGTAAAGTCATGCTTCGTTTATTCAGAAAAAGAAAGGTGAGTTGTCATACTGCAATTCATTACATACAAGGGGGAAAAAGAAAAAGTTGCTGAGATTTAAAGTCAGGTAGGTCTTTAAAATGCAAACTGAGTTAATAAGTCAGTGTCTGATTTAATTTTTTTTAATCATGTCTTTCACAGAAATGGTTTTGAAATTTAATGATCGTGAAGAAATTCTCCACCATATTCTAGGTTACTTTTCCTGCACATGAAGGAGCGAGTCATTAAATTTTCACAATTTTTTTCTTTTTAGGGTGTGCAATCACCTGCAGATGAAAAGCCAAAGGTCTGTAAATGTTTATAAAATTAACACAACAGTGTAAAAACATTCTGGTTAATATTGTTGACTTACCCAACCTAAAACTATCACATGCATTTATCACGGGACATTTATGTAGCTGCTTTAAGAGTGGAACCAGTTCGAGCACTGTACAGGAAATGCTCCGTATTAGAGGTCAAGAATTCCACTGCTGATCAATAAAACCCAGTTTATGCCAGCACTGGCATTAATGATGTTAAGTTGATAGAGTTTAGCATTGCTGAATGGATTTAGCATTCAGATAATAATAACAATGACAATTTCTATGGTGCTGTAACGTATCATTGCCATTACAAGGGCACATCACAACCAACTAAACAGAATAGGCCTTCGAAAAAAGTAAGTCAGTTGTTGATTTGAAGAAGTCTGCTGAGTTGGCAGACCGAATCGCGGAAGGGAGACTGTTAATCGCAAAAGGGAGACTGTATAGGTGACCATTCGTCCATACGAAGCCATGGGGGCTAGTTCTACTTGTCATTCCTTCCTAAACAGATGTAATCTTATCTAACTGTGTGACTTCTGTGACACCTTTATCGTAATGCATAAGGTTTCAGTTGATGGTCGCTTCAAAACTGTACCAGCTTGAGTTGGGAGATTTAAAACTGTATCAGCTCAAGTTGGGAGGTTTAAAACTATACCAGCTCAAGGTAGGAGTTTTAAAACTACCAGCTCAAATTGGGAGATTTAAAACTACCAGCTGAAGTTGGGAGGTTTAAAACTGTACCACCTCAAATTGGGAGATTTAAAACTCTACCAGCTCAGATTTGGAGATTTAAAACTGTACCACCTCAAATTGGGAGGTTTAAAACTGTACCAGCTCAAGGTAGGAGTTTTAAGACTACCAGCTCAAATTGGGAGGTTTAAAACTGTACCAACTCAAATTGGGAGGTTTAAAACTACCAGCTCAAGTTAAGAGATTTGAAACTACCAGCTCAGATTGGGAGAATTAAAACTGTACCAGCTCAAGTTGGAAGTTTTAAAACTACCAGATCAAGTTGGGAGACTTAAAGCTGTACCTACTCAAGTTGGGGGATTTAAAACAACCAGCTCAATTTTTGAGGTTTAAAACTGTACCAGCTCAAGTTGGGAGATTTAAACTGTACCAGCTGAAGTTAGGAGATTTAAAACTACCAGCTCAAGTTGGGAGATTTAAAACTGATAGCCAGTTGTTAGATTGCTGCAATCATGTTTAAGGATTGAGGTTGTGAACAAGTGTGTTACCGTTGCCTTTTGATAGCAGCACCTATCAGTTACAGGTTTGTGGCTGTACCTCGTCTTTCGTTTTTGATTAGTTGATACTGGAGAAGAATGAAGTACCATCTGCACAGCCAACCCAAGATGGAGTAGCTGGAGACAGTCAGGTATTCCAGAAACAACATTTTCCGTTGTAATTTGGGTTGAAAATTTAAGAAAACGTCTTAACAAAATTGTTCCTTTCTAACAATCATTCATGTGATTACTAAATATTTTTTTATCAACTCCAATCCCTACTTTTTTCTTAGTGACTTGCAACTTATTTAACTTTAAGAAGTGAGTTTGTTTAAGGCCTGCCTGGTAATATGTCAGCCGCTTTTTCTTGGTTCATTTTAGTCTATTAGTTATCAGTAAGAGGCCTTTCACAAGACCATGAAGCACTTTTAGAAACGTCCCCGAATTTGACCACTGTTTGTTTATGGGTTTGCATATAGTGCATTTCTAACTTGAATATTGAAAACTCTGCTAATATAGGTCAGATATGTCTTTGACCTACTTTTTGGAACTCTCTCCCTCTCTCTGTGTGCTCTGCTCAGTCACTTGTGTTATTTCGTTCTCAATTTAAAAATTACCTCTTTCAAATTGCTTATCCACCATTGGCTACCTCTCTGTCTGATGGACTGATCTTCTGGATATTGACCTGATTACGGCTTGCTTTTAGTGTGCCATCGGTTGATGCCTTGTGCATTAGACACTGGTGCAGTAGAAGTTACTAATAGTGTGGCGGTCAAGGCCAAAGTGCGTAAGTGGGAGGATTTATTTTATGCGAATAGCATCGTTTTCTTTAAGTTTACATGCGAAGGGAACAGCATCGTTTCTCTTAATTTTACATGCGAAGACCCAGCATCGATCATTTAATTTTTATTTAATTTCAATAGGCAACTGGCCGGCAACGACCGTGGCAGGGAAGCCCGATCGACGGTCTGAAGCCAGCGCATAGCGAGCAGACGCGCTCATTTGGGATGCATAGAGCCTGCCTCACGGTGTGCTGCTTTATACGTGAAGAGTTGGTTCGACTCTTCATACATAGCAATACTGTCAAACAGCGTTGTTGGTTAGCGATTCAGTTACCGATTCAAATATACTGCACTCAGTGTGGTAGGCGAGTGATTTTGGTTACGACAGAGTCAGAGTTCGAGTTTCCGGTTAGTACAAATATATTTACGGACGAAAGGGGCGTCCAAATAATATAATCAGGCGATCCCGAGTACAGCTAAAGAGGTTCACTGTTGGGAGACGGGCCGACAGCGCCGATCCGGTGGGTTGGATCCCTCAGTTGATCGCGAAGCGGTCCAGATCCCGATTGTGGGAAATCTACGGCTGAGTAATACTCGGGGAAGGATACCGTTGATACACAGGAAAACCAATTCAGTGTGAGATCGAAAACCTGGGTGAATTTGGCGACGGGCAGGAAAGTCCCTCTTGGGTTTGGAAGAACTCCGCGATCGGAGCTTGTCGGGTAACCCATGAGAGTAGAGGTGACCTTCTTAAGGTAGCCATTTTCTGGAATTCTGAAATCCTTGAAACCAAGGGTGAATTTGGCGTCGGGCAAGGAAATCCCTCTTGGAGTTCGAAGAACTCCAAGATCCGACAGTGTTTGGTTTTATCCACTGAGAAGAGTTTTACGCGAATTCGGCGTACTCGACACAAGGGAAGTTCTACGCGCTTTCGGCGTACTCGGCCGGGAGGATTTTACGCGACTTCGGCGTCTTCGGCTGGGAGAGTTTTACGCGACTTCGGCACTCGGTGAAGTGACCGTCGGGATACCTGAAAAAACCAGTTTAGTACAAAAACGATAATAAGGGTAAATTTGGCGACAGGCAGGATCGGAGCTTGTCCGGTTACCTGTGAGAGTAAGCGTGACCTTCGTTAGGGAACCAAAATTCGGAAATTCTTGGGAACAAAATTCAGGACATTCTGGTAACCTTACGGGGTCGGCGTTACATTTGGATTGTGACACTTGGATGGCTGACACGCCGGTGGAGCGTTGGAGGGGCTCCATCGCCCGGTAACTAAAAATAGTTACTGGGAAAGACCATTGTTACCGAAAGATCGCCCGGTAACTAAAAATAGTTACTGGGAAAGACCACTGTTACCGAAAGACCGCAGTACGGGAAAAGACCGCCCGACAACTGATTACAGTGCGGTAAGGCCAGGAAAGCGATAGAATCAGGAAAATCTTGTATTCAAACCAGTCGTTATTCAGAGCAAATAACTTGGTGATCGAAACACGTAGTTCCGAGAACTGACCGAAGTGCGAAGTAGGGCCCACCTCGTGCGCCGGTCGGAACACAGTTCTGCGTGCGGTTAGGGAGGTTTTAGACCTAGAACCTGTCCTATCAGAAGAGAGTGTCGTGAGACCAGTATACCGCGTTAATATTACACGTGTATATATTATCGCAAGATGTTCGCGTGTTTGAGACGGCACGACGTGACGACTCGTCAGATGTACACCTTGTCCTCTCGGACAAGAGAACGTTCAGAGTTTTCCCCTATTGACGATAACTCGAGAGTCATGAGATGCAGAATGGTACGTGAGGGTTCGGTTAAGGTGGAGAAAAAGAGAAAGTCTTTGACTAAGAGATCTCACAGGAAGCTGAGGACTCCTGCCGGCAAGAGAGCGAACCCTGTTCTAAAGGACGGCCATCCTGAGGACGAGGACGTTGCCCACCCGGCGACCGCGGCAGTGGCAGAGTCCGAAAGTGAGATGGAGCTTGACAGCGACACTGTTCGCAAGCAAGCGATACCCTCGGGACCTCCTCTTGGAGAAATGGGCACTGAGAGCGGAGACAGGGAACCGCTCGTCTACAGCAGAAGTAGACAGGATAGTGACCCGGGCGACTCCAGAAGGTCAGTTGGCTGGAGCCGAACCCAGCCCGACGACGAAGCAGCGTCTCGGGTAAGACCGACACAAATTGGTACCACGTCTGATGAAGGGTTAGTTGATCTCGAGCGACGAACGTCACAAACTGGTACCAGAAGTGGGGTTCTAACGTTTTCTTGTCACAGAACCAGGCAAGGTCAGGAAGATACCGAGGACGAGTCGGATGAAGTGCCCCATAGTGAGCACGGAGGCGCGCGTCCAAAGTTACGTAAACGGAAAAGCAAACGAAGGTTGCTTGATGAAACGGGTGCACCTGACGAAACCAGTGCATTTGAAACGGAAGCTGGAACCCGCAGTGGGCGTGAAAGAGGTTTCCATGAGGATAACGGATGGTTGATAACCGTTCCAAAGACTACTGAGGTAGTACAGAACGATGTGAATAACGAGACATTCACACACTGGCGAGAGACCGTTGGTGAGAGTAGGTTTGACAGGTCCAAACCACTCGTCGACAATAGATCGGGGAACCTTGTGCAGGTTCAAGTACCTAGTATTGTACGGGGCAAGCAACCTGTACAGTCGAGACAGGCTTGTGATAGGCCAAGAGACATTGAGACAGGCCTGAAACCGCGGGGTGACGCCGTAGTGCAGAAAACGAGTGGTGACATCGTGGCGCATCAGCGAAACGAAGACAATCGAGTACCGTTTACCAACATGGAAGAAGGTCGCCCAAGACCTGTGACAGATGAGGTAGATTGGCAAGCGGAGATGTCTTACCTGCGACAGAGTGTGGCAATGATGAGTTCGAAACTTGAAGAACTGTCTGTTCCTGCTGCTCAGCATGCGAAGTCTTACCGACGCGAGACATCGGGGAAACCTACGGGCCCAGGTTACCAGATGGATCGCCGAGGGAAGCTGCAGATCGAAGAGCCGGCACGGAGCCGAGGTAACACAGAGACACGCGAGGAAGTTTCGCTTTCGGAAACTTCGGAAAAGTTACGTAGCCGCTATCTTCCCGAGGACAGCGGGAGAGAGTCACACGGTAAAACGGCAAGGCAATCGAGTCGACAACGTCTGTTGACAAGAGGAAGGGTTGAGGCGAAATTACGTTCGTCAGTGAGTTCTTCGGAGTCAGACACCGATAGTGTTGGTCCAGAAGAGGCCATGAGAACCGGAGTCTTTGACAGGAAAAACCTCCGTCAACGAAGAAGGCACGAGAGTTATGAGAAAACTGAAAGGGAGACGTATGGTAAGGAACGTCTACCAGAGTACGAGAGACACGGTTTAAAACAGGCACTTGATAGAGAAACCGAGAGAGAATCGAACATGGGAAGAGACAGAGATCATTTGGCCTGGGATGAGACCCACGAGCGGTACTCTAAAGGGCACAAACCAGATTCGAGAAGTCGTAATTGTCTTAGGTACGACGAATCTGACAGACCGCCAGAGTCAGGAAAAAGAGATATTCGCGAAGAAGACAGAAGAGTTACGTTCGTCAACGGAAACTCTCAGAGCTCTCGCAATAAATATAAACGATCGGAGTCCAAAGACTACGAAGGTGGTGAGCCTCGTAGAAAAGGTCAGAGACAGGCTGAGTACATCTCTGATGAAGACAGTGCAACGTCAGGCGACCGAGAGATGACTACGATGTATTCTAAGTGGCGTACAGGGAAGACGTTGGGTACTCTGAGGGGACAGAGTCGGCACCGGTCAGTGGTGAGGACAGACGAGGAAAACGATTCCAGGAGTAACGATGAGGACAACCGGAGAGGAAATCCCAAGAAGAGTGTCGGAAGATCACTTGTTACGCGGACAAGAGGCGAAGACCGATCGGATCGCGGTATACGAATCAAGCTAGAGAAGTACGACGGCAAGTCAGCGATCGCAGCCTTTCTAGCAAAGTTCGAAGTTTGTGCACGGTGCAACCGGTGGAGTGATCAGGAAAAAGCAGACCAGTTAATGTGTGCCCTAACGGGTCCCGCTTCGCAGTTGTTGTGGGACATGGGTGCACAGAGGGACGTGTCTTGGCGAGAACTTGTTGAGCGGCTTAAGGCCCGGTACGGGTCTGATGACCAAACTAGCCTATATCGGATGAAACTTCGCACTTACCGGCAGGCTCACGGAGAAACGCTGAGTAGTGTAGTGCAGGAAGTACGAAGGCTAATGGCTTTGGCATACCCAGGACCAACAAGTGATATCGTCGAGACGGTCGCTTGTGACGCTTTCATTGATGCACTGGCAAACCAAGATTTGGGGCAGAAGGTGCGCGAGCGAGAACCAGTTAACCTCGAAGCGGCGTATAAACATGCGGTGAGGTTGGATGCCTATGGTCGATCTTCGACACAAGGTGGTGATTTAGACCGGAGACACGCGAGAGTTAAAGTTACCATGGAAGACCGAAAAGACTCGAGCACTGAGGGGCAACAGTCTCGTCGTCTAGAAGATCTCGAGCGAAAGATTAAAAATCTTTCAAGAGAACTTGATCGAGTGACAATAAATCAGAATTTGGGCATCGTTCCGAGAAAACCTCATGAAAGGGAGAACAGTTCTGATCTAGCTGTGGGAGATCAGAGGACAACCGAACCGAATGTGGGATGGCGACGGATTTATCCGCCCACACGGTTGCGTAACCCGGATATCGAATGCTACTTGTGCAAACGAAAAGGACACATGAAGCGATATTGTCCTCAGAGAAACGCTGAGACGAATGGTGCAACCGGTACCAGTGAACCTACAAAGGCTGAACCGATACAAGAGGAAACCCAAAACCGACTGGTCAAAGGCAGTAGGGTGGCCTACGTGGTTGCGAGACTGACAGGAAAACGTATACACTGTCTACTTGATTCTGGAAGTGAAATGTCACTTGTGCCACGACGTTTCGTGCTAGACGCTGTGCTAGTACCGTCAGAACAGCGACTCCTAGCCGCTAATGGAAGTCAGATTAAGGTGGATGGTGAAACTAACCTTAAGATTCGGATCGGAAAGCAGGTGTACCCTGTACCCTGTCTAGTTACAGACCAAGTGACAGAAGTGATCTTGGGGTTATCTTGGCTGGAAGCCAATCAGGCAAGATGGGACTTCGCAAGTCGATGCGTTTTCCTTGGGAGCGAGAAGATCCCTCTGAAAGAGGTCGTTACCGAGTCCATGTGCCGGAGGGTTATTGTGCAAGAGGACATAATAGTTCCTCCAAGGAGCGAAGTTGACGTTCCAGCTTGGGTCGTATACCCGCATTTCCAAAAAGATAACGAAGATTGGACGACCATTCCAATGGAATTATCAAAAGATTTGATAATCGGACGTACGTTGGTGACAGGAAGAGACACGGAAGTGTGGATCAGGATGTTGAATGTTGGAGACAGAGATTCGCTAGTCAAGAAACGGACTGAATGTCCGCTGGAGCGAGTGAACGTAGTCGATGTGACAGTTAATCGAGCCAGAACGGAATCGTATGATGAGCCTTACCGAAGCAAAAATCCGGAAAAGCCTATGGGCCCAGGTTATCCGGAGGAACGCCGAGGAAAGCAGCAAAGTACGATTGACCGGTTTGGATCGAAGATTAGTACAACGGCCAGTGTGGCGGAGCAGACGCTCAACCCACTTGCCGAACAGACCCTAAAACGACTATGGGAAGAAGTGCCAGCAGACATTTCGGAAGAAGAGCGAATCAGGTTACGAAAACTTGTGCTAACGTACAGCGCAACGTTTTCCCTTAACGAAAGTGATAACGGATTCACTTCGGTGATCCAACACGAGATCGATACGGGACAGGAGAAACCAGTTCGGCAACCTTTGAGACGTCAACCGCTTTCCATGTTACCGGAAGTTGATCGTCAGGTAGAAGACATGTTGAGACAAGGAATCATTGAACCTTCGATATCGGAATGGGCATCCAATGTCGTAATGGTTAAGAAAAAGGATGGCAGTATGCGTTTCTGTATCGATTACAGGCAACTGAACCTGAAGACACGGAAAGATGCTCATCCGTTACCCCTTATCCGCGAGAGTTTAGATACCCTGGGTGGCGCCAGATGGTACAGTACGTTCGATTTGAGAGCAGGTTATCACCAGATGGCCTTGCACCCAAGAGACAAACACAAGACCGGGTTCGTTACGAGAAGGGGCAGCTTCCAATTCAAAGTGTTACCTTTCGGATTGTGCAATAGTCCGGCCTCGTTTTGTCGACTAATGAACTTAGTCTTGACAGGGCTAAACTATGACATCTGTCTGGTTTACTTGGATGACATAATTGTGTTCTCAAGGGACGTAGAGACGCACATGCAACGTCTAGAGATGATTTTCAGGAGATTACAAGAGTATAATCTCAAGCTGAAACCATCCAAATGTTACCTGTTACAACAGAGAGTATTGTTTCTTGGTCACGTTTTGAGTGAAGAAGGGGTCGCGACGGATCCGAGCAAGATCAAGGCCGTAGAAGAATGGTCTGCTCCTCGGAACTTGAGGCAAGTCAGATCCTTCGTTGGTCTTTGCTCCTATTACCGACGTTTCATACATGATTTCGCGGTGGTAGCTCAACCACTTCATTTTCTGACCAGGAAAAATGTACCGTTCCATTGGACTGACGAATGTCAGGGAGCTTTCGAAGAACTTAAACGAAAGTTGGTTTCCGCACCTATACTTGGGTTACCGAACGACGAGGGCCAGTACATCCTAGATACGGATGCCTCGGCATACGCCATTGGAGCGGTGTTATCGCAAGTACAAGAGGGAGAAGAGACAGTGATTTGTTACGCGAGTCGGCTCTTGTCGACGGCGGAACGGAACTATAACGTTACCAGGCGAGAGTTATTAGCTGTGGTGTATTTCTTGAAAGAGTTTCGTCAGTACTTACTGGGTAGTAAATTCCTACTCAGAACAGACCACTCCGCACTTCAGTGGTTACGCAGAACACCGGAACCGATTGGCCAACAGGCTCGTTGGTTAGAGATGATAGAGGAGTTTGACATGGAGATATGTCACAGACCGGGAGCAAAACACGGTAACGCAGACGCGATGTCTAGAGGTCCGGGTGAGGAACAACCTAAAGTGGTTACCATGAGAGTTACGAATGAAGACGTGATGTGGGCACGTCCGATCGGAGAAGTAACGCGCTCCGAGGTTACCAGTGAAGATACAGGCCAGGAAATCCGTTGGACAAAGGAGTTTCTTCGAAGAGAACAGCAGAGCGATTACAATATTGGTACGGTCCTTGATTGGAAGGAGTCGAAGCATCATCCAACACAGGCAGAACTATCACCTGCTAACGGAGAGGTGAAAGTGTTGGTGAGCAACTGGAATCAGCTGGAAGTCCTGCAAGGAGTGTTACACAGAGGCTGGATTCAGGGTAACACAGGAAAAGCTGAGCGATCTCAGTTAGTTGTGCCCTTATCTCTACGGCCAGAGATGCTTCAGTTAACACACGCAAGCTTTGCCGGAGGACATTTCGGGATTCGGAAGAGTTTAACTCAGTTGCAACGCCGGGCGTATTGGCCGAGTTGGAAGGACGATGTTAGGCGGTTCTGCCAAAGGTGCGATCGCTGTGCTCGTTATCGAAGGGAGAAACCTCCAAGACAGGGTTACATGCAGACTCCTGTGGTCGGTGAACCGGTGGAAGAGTCCGAAATCCACGCTAATGGTTGTGCACGTGGATAAATTGAAGCCGTTTTACGGTAAACCTCCGAGTACCTGGTTACCGGAGAGGGACAGAAATCTTGAGTTACCTACAGTAGACTGGCCAGTCCTGGCTCAAGATCCTAATGCAGAACATGAACCAGAGGAACCTTCAGAAAATCCAGACGAGACCGCTGATCCAGAATTGCCACCTGGACGACGGACGAGACGAAGACCTCGCTTGGATGGATGACTACGACTGTAGAAGTCCTTGTTAGTGACCTTCTGAAGCAGACGTGTATCTAGGACCAACTAGATAAACGCTTAATTGCGTTAGTTTCATTGACTATTCGAGACCCATGTTTCAGTTGCCCTTTTGATGAGAGTATTTCTTTTGAGCGGTATCTGGGAGCATACAGTACCTGTGCTACCAGAACGCTTGATTGCGTTGGTTTTACAGATTGTCAGTGAATGACTGTTTAAGTTTCCTTTTGATGATATATGTTTCGGTTAAACATTGGCTTAGTGGTTAGTACTGAAACGAGTAAAGATTCCAGTACTAGAACGCTTCATTGCGTTGGTTCTACAATATGATAACTTGTACGTTTATTTTGCTTTCACGATTTGGAAGTGGTACCGGGTGTGACTGATCGACAATGGTTACCAGATCGGGAGACAGTGGGCGACTTTTCTCTCCTTTAGTTCTCCTGGCCCTTGGGGTCCGGTAGAGCCCAGGTTCATGATAGAGGGCCTGTTAAGGTTGGCGATTTGTCAGGTACGACAGGTTGCCAGTAGGGTGGTGGTTCGGATCGAAAGCATCATTAAATAGGCTGTCGCTATCACGGTTCTCATCGTGTTTGGCGTACGTGCAGGGTGCCGAGAGATCGAAAGCATCATTAAATAGGCTGTCGCTATCACGGTTCTCATCGTGTTTGGCGTACGTGCAGGGTGCTGAGATTGCTGATATACCGCCCTATAACCAAAGGTGCATTTGGTTCCTTGCTCTCTAAGTGGATCTGGGTTGGGGATGTTCCTGTCACGTTTGATTAAGGTCCCCGATTTTGGCAGAGATGCTCCGCATCTAAGTAAGGTGGGGAGAGTGTGGCGGTCAAGGCCAAAGTGCGTAAGTGGGAGGATTTATTTTATGCGAATAGCATCGTTTTCTTTAAGTTTACATGCGAAGGGAACAGCATCGTTTCTCTTAATTTTACATGCGAAGACCCAGCATCGATCATTTAATTTTTATTTAATTTCAATAGGCAACTGGCCGGCAACGACCGTGGCAGGGAAGCCCGATCGACGGTCTGAAGCCAGCGCATAGCGAGCAGACGCGCTCATTTGGGATGCATAGAGCCTGCCTCACGGTGTGCTGCTTTATACGTGAAGAGTTGGTTCGACTCTTCATACATAGCAATACTGTCAAACAGCGTTGTTGGTTAGCGATTCAGTTACCGATTCAAATATACTGCACTCAGTGTGGTAGGCGAGTGATTTTGGTTACGACAGAGTCAGAGTTCGAGTTTCCGGTTAGTACAAATATATTTACGGACGAAAGGGGCGTCCAAATAATATAATCAGGCGATCCCGAGTACAGCTAAAGAGGTTCACTGTTGGGAGACGGGCCGACAGCGCCGATCCGGTGGGTTGGATCCCTCAGTTGATCGCGAAGCGGTCCAGATCCCGATTGTGGGAAATCTACGGCTGAGTAATACTCGGGGAAGGATACCGTTGATACACAGGAAAACCAATTCAGTGTGAGATCGAAAACCTGGGTGAATTTGGCGACGGGCAGGAAAGTCCCTCTTGGGTTTGGAAGAACTCTGCGATCGGAGCTTGTCGGGTAACCCATGAGAGTAGAGGTGACCTTCTTAAGGTAGCCATTTTCTGGAATTCTGAAATCCTTGAAACCAAGGGTGAATTTGGCGTCGGGCAAGGAAATCCCTCTTGGAGTTCGAAGAACTCCAAGATCCGACAGTGTTTGGTTTTATCCACTGAGAAGAGTTTTACGCGAATTCGGCGTACTCGACACAAGGGAAGTTCTACGCGCTTTCGGCGTACTCGGCCGGGAGGATTTTACGCGACTTCGGCGTCTTCGGCTGGGAGAGTTTTACGCGACTTCGGCACTCGGTGAAGTGACCGTCGGGATACCTGAAAAAACCAGTTTAGTACAAAAACGATAATAAGGGTAAATTTGGCGACAGGCAGGATCGGAGCTTGTCCGGTTACCTGTGAGAGTAAGCGTGACCTTCGTTAGGGAACCAAAATTCGGAAATTCTTGGGAACAAAATTCAGGACATTCTGGTAACCTTACGGGGTCGGCGTTACATTTGGATTGTGACACTTGGATGGCTGACACGCCGGTGGAGCGTTGGAGGGGCTCCATCGCCCGGTAACTAAAAATAGTTACTGGGAAAGACCATTGTTACCGAAAGATCGCCCGGTAACTAAAAATAGTTACTGGGAAAGACCACTGTTACCGAAAGACCGCAGTACGGGAAAAGACCGCCCGACAACTGATTACAGTGCGGTAAGGCCAGGAAAGCGATAGAATCAGGAAAATCTTGTATTCAAACCAGTCGTTATTCAGAGCAAATAACTTGGTGATCGAAACACGTAGTTCCGAGAACTGACCGAAGTGCGAAGTAGGGCCCACCTCGTGCGCCGGTCGGAACACAGTTCTGCGTGCGGTTAGGGAGGTTTTAGACCTAGAACCTGTCCTATCAGAAGAGAGTGTCGTGAGACCAGTATACCGCGTTAATATTACACGTGTATATATTATCGCAAGATGTTCGCGTGTTTGAGACGGCACGACGTGACGACTCGTCAGATGTACACCTTGTCCTCTCGGACAAGAGAACGTTCAGAGTTTTCCCCTATTGACGATAACTCGAGAGTCATGAGATGCAGAATGGTACGTGAGGGTTCGGTTAAGGTGGAGAAAAAGAGAAAGTCTTTGACTAAGAGATCTCACAGGAAGCTGAGGACTCCTGCCGGCAAGAGAGCGAACCCTGTTCTAAAGGACGGCCATCCTGAGGACGAGGACGTTGCCCACCCGGCGACCGCGGCAGTGGCAGAGTCCGAAAGTGAGATGGAGCTTGACAGCGACACTGTTCGCAAGCAAGCGATACCCTCGGGACCTCCTCTTGGAGAAATGGGCACTGAGAGCGGAGACAGGGAACCGCTCGTCTACAGCAGAAGTAGACAGGATAGTGACCCGGGCGACTCCAGAAGGTCAGTTGGCTGGAGCCGAACCCAGCCCGACGACGAAGCAGCGTCTCGGGTAAGACCGACACAAATTGGTACCACGTCTGATGAAGGGTTAGTTGATCTCGAGCGACGAACGTCACAATTACAATCACAGACAAGTTTGTTGCTTGTGTTTTAAACTGGTGTAATTTGATTCTGCTTTCAACAGGAAACTGGGTCTGGGGGTGGTGGCCAGTGCATCTACCTTGTGCTACGTCTTCGAAATGAAAACAAAGAACTCAACGATATCAAGTTCGAATTTACCCCAGGAGAAGGTACGCTTGTGCTCGGAAGAAACGGCTAATACGCACTTTTACAGTTGCTCAAAATTTTCAGCCATGTTGTAGTTGTTTGAATAAACACATTCTTTGTGTGTGTGTGTGTGTGTGTGTGTTTGGTGTGTGTGTGTGTGTGTGTGTGTGTGTGTGTGTGTGTGTGTGTGTGTGTGTGTGTGTGTGTGTGTGTGTGTGTGTGTGTGTGTGTGTGTGTGTGTGTGTGTGTGTGTGTGTGTGTGTGTGTGTGTGTGTGTGTGTGTGTGTGTGTGTGTTTGGTGTTTGGTGTTTGTGTTTGTGTTTGGTGTGTGTGTGTTTTGGTGTGTGTGTTTGGAGCCTTATGACTAGTTTGTTGTCTAGACATGACTTTCTGAGTGACTGGGTCTGTCGGTCAGTCCACCCGATGAGCAACAGCTTGAACTTCATGTCTGGTAGATGATATGACCAAATTTATGATGGTTGCATGTAACTTCTTGACATCAGGCTGATCTTGCTTGCTGTGAGAAGATGTTTTAAAATACGACAAATATTAATAATATTTAATCTGGCAACTTCTCTCGTGTCTCTGTCATGATGTCGGTTGATGATCGCTTCAAGTGAGACGCTGTCATAAAAATGATCAAAGTCTGAATAGTCTGATCGAGTGGGCCAGACTACAGTGGGTAAACAAGGTAAAATAGCTTATAATAATAATATATTCGTGTTTATTGACAAGCTCACTGACAAGCCACTTTCAAAGTAACATTGAAATTATGACAGTACAATTATCAAGATCTTATAGAACACATGTCTTGGCAGCCTGTTAGGCGCTTGCTCATTTTACAGCTGCCTCCTAGGGAGTGGAAGGCTGAGTCGAGCTATAGGGAGCTGACGCGTATCGAATCGCGTCTTTCAAGATCTTTTGTTCTTCAAGCAAGAGTGTTACTGTTTATCTATCCCCCTCCCCGGATGGTTAAGTTCGGCCTGAATCACGTAAAAGAACTGACTTAATTGATAGACACATCTTCCCTCGTAATTGGCATGGTTAGTTTTCATGTAAAATGGTTCATGTGCTTGTGTGAAGACGATTTGTACAAGGATCGATTGCTTGATCATTTTTGTTTTGTGTGCTGTGTAGATACATCAGACAGTGTCGCCAGAGAGCTTGTGGAGGCAGGGCTTGTGGACGGAAGAGATATGATCGTTGGTAGGTGTCGTTAAACCTAAATTTACTTTCATTTTTTAATGCTTGCCCAAGACCCTCCTTTTAACATTCATTGTTATGGCCTGAAATGTGGTACAATGCTATGGGCAGAGACTTCATCCAAATTTAAATCAGGTTTAAAATCGACCTTATTACCATGCATCCCTGTAATATAGCGCTGTGCACAATACTTGATATGGATGTCAAAAGTAGTGTGACTTATTGCTCAGTATGTAACTGAGTGAAGGATGAATGAGTACAATATTGAGGAGACTGATGGGTGAGCAAAGAAGAAATATAAGTTAGTAAGTAATGTTAATCAAGATGACTAGGGCAATGGCTAGTGAAGCCAAGAGAGTCTGATACAGGTGTGAAACGAAGACAGTTTGAGACACGTGAGGTATGGTGATTTGTATGTAGATTTCTGGACATTTATTTTGCATTGAAATCTGTGAACGGTGCAAACTATGGCTCTATGACAGATGTAACACACGTGTATTGAAGAAAGCTGAAAATGTTCTCTCTGTAATATGGTGTTTTTTGGCATTTTAGTGGCTGCAAATCTCCAGAAAATACTTGATAATCCTGAACAAAAAGGAATTGTATTCGCTCTGGTTAGTTTGCAGTGTCTTATTTGTGATTATGTCCTTGAATACTGCTGAACTCTTACTGTTTTGTAAATGTTCTACATTGTTGCTCTGTTATCTTTGATATCTCGTTTTTAACAAAAGACTTATTAATATTTCAGTATTTATGTAATTGAGACTAATCAAAATTTGTTTGTACCAGTACATTCATAGTTAGTATATACGATAGTTCAGTGATGAAATTGGTTGACGGTTTTTTACAAATATTGAAGAATCTGAAGTGATCGAAGTCATGGGACAGCCGAGTAGTTATGGCTATAGCTTTGGTGGTGATTTCAATTATATTATTTATGTTGTGTCATTAACTTTTATGGTGTCTCGTTAACATTTATGGTGTATCATTAACTTAACCTTATCATCTCAGATAACGTCGCCTCTTTTACGTTTCTTAAAACTTGCTTTTTCTCTCATGGTCTCTGGCACGGGGGCGCTTCTGAATGGCTCTCCCACTAGAAGTGCTTCATAAATGAACGAATACAATACAATATTTAATTATGTTTATTTTAATTATGTTAGTATTTCAAACAGAGCTTTGTGATTTCGGTTTCAAGTTATTAGTTATGGTGTGTCATTAATTTCTTTAATTTATAATAGTATTTGAAAAAAGAGCTTTTAACTATTGTAAGAGTGTAAGACCCATTCAACAGTGCTCTATGTTATGTAATTCATATCAAATTTAATTGTAATCAAATTGTATTAATTACGATTTGTAGTTCGGACTTGCTATACATTTAGCGGTACCCATTGCTGCCAAATGGCTGGTGTCAGGAACTGATGATGATTTAATTGATCTGGTTTTGTTAATTGATAGAACTCCGGTTGCACAGGACACGAAGTTCCAGATGACAAATCCCTGAGCGGATTTGCACAGTTGTCGCTGATCGACTCATCTGATCCTGAAGCTACTCTGGACTCGCACTTATAGCCCCTGATGATTCCATTCACAACTAGCATAAACTTTTCACTCCAAGGGTTTTTTAGAATTTATTAATGACATACTTCCTTATTTGCTAGATGAGATGTCACTGTTGCCACCATATCAGACAACGAACAAAATTGCACTTGAAGGTGATTCTTCTTAGACCAATCAAATCGACTCCACCTGTCGTTAGAGTGATTTTCAAGTTGTCTTGTTTCGATCGTGGCTGATCAGGTATCGTTCAGAAGTGACTGTTTATCCTGGAAGTCCTGGGGCAGAGTAGTTTGTGGCCATATCTTGATGATTCTTTGTTCTGTGATTTAAAGTTGCAAACGTTTTGGAAAGAACATTCTGAGTGAATTCCTATGGGCTGTGTTATATCTATGCTTCATAGTTTCCGTACCATCTTTATACCTGGTTTACCTCGTAGAGAAATGTAGCCCCTGTTGAGTTTTCTAGCTGTATTTAAATATCAGATTTGCTATGAATGTGAGTAGTAGGTATGTTAGTATTGGCTAAACTGTTTTCCAGAATGGGAATCACTGCCCTTTGATCAGAGGCACGTTTACAGAAAATGGGGCCCTAGGCGCCCTTCTGAACTTGTTTGATGATATTTTGCACAAAGTCAAAATGAATTATAAGCCCAAATGAACAAAACAATTATAAATCACAATAATAATTATACCTTCATGTGAATGCTGTACTGTAAACAATGGAAAATAGGTTATATTTAAAATAATTCAAAATTCACAAATGTTATTTTGCATAATTGAAAAACTATTTTCATTCGTTAGGAGGCCCTCCTAGATTTGGGGCCCCTAGGCGCATGCCTAGTGCGCCTATACGTAAACGCGTCTCTGCCTATGATATGGTAATGTAATTACGTACCCGGTTTCAGTAAACAGTTGTTAAGGGTTGGGGAAAGATCAGTTGCAACCTGAGAAGAGTAGTTGCAATCCTTCTTAGATGAGGAGAACAAATGCAAGAATCTGTGGCAAATAATCTCTGCTAAAGCACAGAGAAGCATTGATGCTTCATTTCAGGCTGTCGAATACCAAAAATCTTGAGCTGTCACCGACAGGAAGTTTGAAGCTGTTAAATACATGTCAGAAGTGGGGAAGACTAGTCAGAAGTTAGGGAAGACCAGTTAGACGCTAAAAGAGCCGGGTCATGTCACAAATGACAAACTTGGATGCTATGGCTAGTGAATTTGTTGGCAGTTTTTGACCTTCTTTTTTTGGAAATGTGGTTACTTTTTACTCATCGATAAACATAGCAGTATGCAATATGACTGTCATACTTTGGTACATGTAATGTCGAAATCTGGCATTTAAAGTCACCTTAAATTGCTTTTGTTTGCTTATTTACTGTACTTGAAAAATCTGACTTTAGTTTTTGTCATTTTAGCTAGGCTCATTCTGCACAATAATTGTAATATATAAAGTAAATCTTCCACAGATTATTACATATATAATTAATTATAGCAATTATTGCCTGCTGTAGTTAATGCTACAGAATAAGCTTTATTTGTTTCGACAAGTAACGATCTGTTTGTTAAATATAAGTGATATGTTATAAGCACTGTGAAATACTTTGTACAAAAAATTAACATTTTACGACTTGCTATATGTATATAATCCTTATTTGGCCATTGCACTGTTTTATCTCATAATCTAGTGCAGAGTTTCCCAAACTGTGGGTCGCTACCCAAAAGTGGGTCGTGAAGCTCTGGCAAATGGGTCACCAAATTTTTTCGAGAAATATTTATTTTTCGGAGCAACATTATTTACATTGTTACGTTACATAGGTACAACAGTTGCTTTTGGGTTGCAATAAATTGTAAACTGTTTTTACCTAAGTTCCTTTTAATGCTTTAAATCTGGCAATTTCTAAATGCTGTACGTAAATCCGCATATTTAGATGCTAATTTACGAAGCAAATTTTAGTACACAATGCTTAATTTTACACAGTGGGTACCGAGACTGCCAAGATATTCACAAGTGGGTCCGACCCAGAGAAGTTTGGGAACCGCTGATCTAGTGATCAACTAAATGTCTGTGGTGCAGTTGATGGTGTACATAACATGCATTTTGTACCATTCCCTTCCACAAAGCCTGTCTGATTCCTCCTCTCGCCCTTCCCACTTTCAACACTCCAATTCTAAACACCATTGATCATTTGGATGGGTGCCATGCCATTTAACTCTAATAATAATAATAATAATCTTTTCTTTATTTAAGCGCCTGCTAACAGCACTGTGCTGTACAGTGAACATACATATAGTAGAAACAGCAGCCACGCAGGGCGCCTTACATACATGTATACAGTAGAAGCACATGATTACAGTTTTACAGGAGTCGAATATAACTGTTTTTTATATGGCAGCCAACAGGGCGCTAATCACGGCCTACTATTCATTTAACCACTGCCGCCACCAAGCGAGTGGAAGGTTGAATAAACCGGTTTAGGTCAATAAGATCGCGCACAAAAGATCGCGCACAAAAGGTCGCGCACAAAAGGTCGCGACACAAAAGATCGCAGAGTAATAAGATCGCAACACAAAAGATCGCAGGGTACACATTCAAGAACTAAACGATTAAAATATAAAATAAACTAGAAGCGGGATCAATGACTAAAATATAACTAAAATTAGAAGCGGGATCAATTAAAATATAAATTAAACTAGAAGCGGAATCAGTGACTAAAATATAAATTAAACTAGAAGCGGGATGCTGACTTTCGCCTACCCTGCGATCTTTTGTGTCGCGATCTTATGACGCTGCGATCTTTTGTGTCGCGACCTTTTGTGCGCGACCTTTTGTGCGCGACCTTATGTGCGCGACCTTATTGATGTATACCGAATAAACCTAACGGGGTCTACGGGAATCGATCTCGGTACCTACTGCTCTTTACACCAGTGTGTTATCCATTAGTCTACGGGTTGCATTGGTTTCCCAGTCGCTTTTAGTACACTCTCGTCATTAAAATGTTAAGATCCACCATGTACAGATCGTTCACCTGTTAATAAGCATGTTTGGCGCTCTAGAAATCTTGAGATTATGATCGTGCTAGCCCTAGATTCAAATTGCTGAAAGAAGCCACGAGCGGTATTCAAACGGGTATCCTCGCACCCAGGTGTGCCTTGTCATACACTTGAACCAATGTGGCTAACCAGGCCAGTACAAGTGGAAATACTAAAAGAAGATCTAAGAAGAATGTTCAAATGGTCACTGGTAGATGCTGTTTAATTTGGAAAGTACATATGGAGAAGAGAAACAAAGAATTTTCATGGGAAATGGGGGTAAGGTATTGAAAGTGAGTGAGGAATGATTACACTTACAAGTGCAAGATTTTCAAGGCAGTGTGCTGAAGCAGCAAAAAAGACTAACATAGTCTTAGGTAAGATTACAAGAACAGCAGCTGGGAGAGACAATAATGTGATACTTTAAGTTTTACACACACTGGGTAGGCCAGACTTGGAATACTGCATCCAGGTATGCAGTCTGTATCTGCAACATGGCATAGCCGCATAGGACAACTGGAGAATGCAAAGGAGAGCTAGCAAACTCATGGGCGTCTGCAGGAATTTTTCAGGGGGGGCAAAACTTTTCTAGGTGCGCAAATTTTTCTGGGGGTGGGGCAAAATGACGTTTTTGCATGGAAAAGTTATTCACGAACCCAGATAACGTTACAACTTAAAAAATCTAGGGGGGCAAATGCCCCTTCCCCCTCTGGACGCCCATGAGCAAACTGATTTGAGGTTACAAGGTTATGAGATACAAGAAAGGTGTGGACTAACAAGGTTGGGAAGAGGGAGGAACAGAAAAGACCTATTTCACACGTATTTATAATGACACGTGTGTTGCTGGAAAGGTGGCAGTGCAGTAGGAGAAGTTCTTTGGTTAGCACTAAACAAGACCTCTGGAGAACATTGGTATAGACTATAAAGGGAAAGAACTATTAGGCAAATTCTTTAGTACAAGATGGAGTTGTACACGTGTGGGATAGTTTTGATTATAGTACAGTGCATAGGCGGGATTTGTGGTGGGTACGAGGGGTACCCGTACCCCCACTTTTTGAACAATTCCAATCAATATTTTATTGTTGTGCCTTCCCAGAGATCGCAGCCTCAGCCTTGCTTCGTGTATGTAAGAAATTGGTCCCCCCACTTTTTAGAAAAAAGTCTCGCCCCTTGCGTACAGATTTTGATATTATGGACTTTGACCAAGGCTGTAGTCGAGGGTATACGCGGGTATACAACGTGTACTAACCTCTAGCGACCGTATACTCACCTCACAAACTATTTCTACTCACCTCTAATTTGTTTCGGAAAACTTAACCGATAGCGTGTACTCACCTCTAATTTTACCACTACAGCCCAGGCTCGTAGCCAGTAAGAGGCAAGACGAGGCCAGTGCTTTGTCGTAATTCCTCAAGACGAGGCAAGATATGAGGCATACCTCGTATTACTTCGACATGAGAATTAAGATACCGGCCTGTACGGAGCAATAGAGTATTTCAATATCTTCTAGACCAGGGATGGGCAAACTACGGCCCGCGGGCCGGATACGGCCCGCCAACACTTATTATCCGGCCCCACAATTCTCCAGAAAATTATTTTTAATGCGAGAAGTTTTCTTCGTTTTACTCACTTAGCGCTGCTCTCTTACTCAGGGTGAGAATCGTTGGGGGTTCAACCCCCTAGTCTTTCTTAGGACCCCATAGTTAAGCCTTCATTGCACACCCCAACTCCATATGAATCAAAGTCTTACCCCCAGTCTTTTTTCTACAATTCTCATACCGCTCTTACTTGGTATTCCGGTCTCTTCTTTCAAGTAAAGCAAATGTTGCTTTCAAAGAAGATGAAAGAACAAAACTACGGACACTTTCCTACCCACCAGTTGCAAACTGTCACAGTTAACATAGTCTGCAGACAAATATAGCCTTCAGTTGTAAATCTGAAAGAAGAGTTCTCCAAACGATTTGCGGATTTTAAATTGAGACTGAATTTGATTGGTGCTCTATAGGGCCTACCGTTCACATCTGACGTTGACAATTAGCTCTTACGAAGCTTCAGCTGGAGTTAACCGACCCACAAAGTGACAATGTTATCAAAGAGCAGTTCAAAGGATCAGACCTGATGACATTCTTTTCTTCGCTCAGAAAGGAAAAATTCTAAAATCTACAAACTTTGCTATAGGAATGTTTGTTTTATTCGCATCCAGTTATATCTGTCAACAAAGATTTTCAACTATAAAGATAAACAAATCCAAGTACAGGCTTTAGTTAATTACTGATCAAAACTTGAACTCAAACTGCATATTGCAACCAGTGCAATCACTCCAGATTATGGGAAACTTGTTAATTCATGCTCACAGTTGCATACATCTCACCAGTAACAGCCACAGTATACATTTAATATTATTATAAATAAGTAAACTTCTTTTCGTGTTATTCGTTGTTAAAAGTTAAAAATTTGTTACCCGGCCCTCCGAAATTTTTGGCGTTTAATGTGGCCCTATGTGCAGAAAGTTTGCCCACCCCTGTTCTAGACCCATACTCCCCTTAAGCTCCTCCAGCACTGATTCACCCCAGTCTCTCAACCCTAGCTACTCCTCCTGTCTATCAATTATCGCTCTCAATTCCCTCTCCCGCCTCCGAAGCAGAAGTATCACTCCTCCTAATTAAACTCTCTTCCCAACCAGCAGTGCGAACTTGGTCCTGTCCCACCTCTCTTCTAAAAGACTGCGCCTCTGTCCTCGCTCCTTTAATCACCAAAATAATTATGCACTCTCTACCCGGTCTACCGGCAACTTCCCAATCGCATTTAAACACTCTCTAGTCACTTCCATTCTAACAAAGCAAATCTTGACAAGGAATACCTATCTAATTACTAACGTCCCATCTCCAATCTTCCCTTTCTATTTTAGCTAACTGAACGAATTATTGTCCTTGCTTGGCTAAACGACTACCTCTCTTCTAATTCACTTCTTAACCCCCGCCAATCTGGCCCCATGCACTAAACACCACGCCACAGAAACTTTGCATCTCTGTGCAATTAACAGGTCTCTCCCGTCAGCCATCAGCAAGTCTCCTGTCTCTGTCTTGTCGATATTTCCGCCGCATTGACGCCATCATTCACAATCTCCTCCTTCAACGATTACCTTCTTGGTTTGGCGTCTCTGGCACTGCTCTAGGCCTACTCTGGTTCTAGTCTTAGGCATATACTTGTCTTCCCGATCCTTCCCTGAGTTCCCTCTTAAAGCCTCCAGCCACTGCTCGCAACCCCTCCCTCTCTTCTGTGGTGGCCCTCAAGGCTACGTCTCGGGTCCACTCCACTTCATCCTGTTACTCAGTAACAGGATGTACAGTTACTGTTACTGGCTTGACCGGGTTCTTCGCTCTGCCGCTCGGCTCATTGCCCATATCCCAAAATATGCACCAGTTTCAGCTTATATGCGTGATGTCCTGCATTGGCTTCCTGCCTCACAGCGCATCTCCTATAGGATTGCTTCTCTTGTTTGGCGGTCTCTCTCTGGTGAAGCTCCGTACGTCTTACCTATCTGATCTCTGTTGTCCGCTCTCTAGCCTAATGTCCCGTCGAGTTCTACGTTCTGCAACTGGGGGTGAGCTGTTAGTTCCTCGGTCCCGCTCCTCAGTTAAACAGCGTCGTGCCTTCTCAGTGGCTGGCCCATCTTTGTGTAATGGGCTCCCACCTTCTTTGCGCTTATTTCCACGAGGAAGTTCGCCTGTTTTCTACCGCCTCCTTAAGACTTCTCTTTTTAAACGTGGCTGGACTGGGAGCAGGTTAGGTTTCTTGAAGAGGCGCTATATAAATTATCAAAATGAATGAATGAATGAATGAATGTACACCCACACATTTAAACCATCTAAAAAATCCTCCTCTGTTGACCACCATCTTTACGCAGACGACACCCAACTCTATATATCCCTCTCCGCAAGCTCTTTCTCCACCTCCATCGCACATTTACTCAACGTGGTTAACCTAATCTCACAGTGGATGTCATCCAATCTCCTCTGCCTTAACCATTCCAAAACAGAATTCACCATCCTAGAGACCTAGACCTTCCCGATCAAATCAAGAAAATCCCTGACCCTTCCATGCTCCTATCGACTAACTCGGGTCTCTTACCTTCACCTCCGCAGTCTTAATTGGTATTACTTTTGATCCACACCTCTCCTTCGCAACCTATAGGCGTAATTTATGGAGGGTACGAGGGGTACCCGTACCCCCACCTTTTCGACTGAATGGTACCGTACCCCCACTTTTCATACCCATTCTTTTTGTCCATTATCATTTTATCTGAGGAAGCCCTCAAGATTCAAAACAATTATTGAGCATTATCATCAGTGCGAAACTGTGTGATCACCGTCATCACCACTCTATCAGACTTTATCGGACTTGGACCTCATTTGGACTACTCTCTGGAAACCCCTCTGATTTGACGTAGCGCTCCCCCTCTGATTTGACGTAGCGCTCTTGTATAGGCTGGTGCCCTGAGCTTGGCCTTCAAGTGGCGCTTTAGAAGTTTGGAGAATACGATTACGATTACGATTCACTCTCATTGTTATTATTATTATTGTCGCTATCATCATCATCATCATCATCATCATCATCATCATCATCATCATCATCATCATCATCATCATCATCATCATCATCATCATCATCATCATCATCATCATCATCATCATCATCATCATCATCATCATCATCATCATCATCATCATCATCATCATCATCATCATCATCATCATCATCATCATCATCATCATCATCATCATCATCATCATCATCATCATCATCATCATCATCATCATCATCATCATCATCATCATCATCATCATCATCATCATCATCATCATCATCATCATCATCATCATCATCATCATCATCATCATCATCATCATCATCATCATCATCATCATCATCATCATCATCATCATCATCATCATCATCATCATCATCATCATCATCATCATCATCATCATCATCATCATCATCATCATCATCATCATCATCATCATCATCATCATCATCATCATCATCATCATCATCATCATCATCATCATCATCATCATCATCATCATCATCATCATCATCATCATCATCATCATCATCATCATCATCATCATCATCATCATCATCATCATCATCATCATCATCATCATCATCATCATCATCATCATCATCATCATCATCATCATCATCATCATCATCATCATCATCATCATCATCATCATCATCATCATCATCATCATCATCATCATCATCATCATCATCATCATCATCATCATCATCATCATCATCATCATCATCATCATCATCATCATCATCATCATCATCATCATCATCATCATCATCATCATCATCATCATCATCATCATCATCATCATCATCATCATCATCATCATCATCATCATCATCATCATCATCATCATCATCATCATCATCATCATCATCATCATCATCATCATCATCATCATCATCATCATCATCATCATCATCATCATCATCATCATCATCATCATCATCATCATCATCATCATCATCATCATCATCATCATCATCATCATCATCATCATCATCATCATCATCATCATCATCATCATCATCATCATCATCATCATCATCATCATCATCATCATCATCATCATCATCATCATCATGCCTATAATTATTATTATGCTTGTAATAAAAACGATGCCGTTATAATTATTTAACAGTCGCGAAGCTAAAACAATGCGAAATTTGGTACTCCCGCTTTCTAGTCCAAAGTTACGCCCCTGGAATAAAGGCCTATTGGTACATCATTTCAATTATGAAACACGTTTTTTGTTGGTAAATTTAAATTTTAAGAATAAAGGCCCTTTTGCGTCAATTTAATTATGAAACACATGATTGTATACATTTCACTTTTAAAACCAAAGGCCTATTGTTACATCACTTCAATTAGGCCCCATGTAGGCCTAGCCTAACGCATTATTTATAGTATCAGTTAGATTTAAGGCCAAATAAAGGCCTTTGTTACATCACTTCAATTATTGAAAAGTGCATTGTCATTATAAGTTTACATTTAGGGAATAAAGGCCTTTGTTACGTCACGTCAATTATGAAACACATTATTTATTAATTTTTATAATTATTCAATAAAAGCCTTTGTTACGTCACTTCAATTATCGAAAAGGGTATTGTCATTATAGCCTACGTTTGCATTTAGGGAATAAAGGCCTTTGCTATATTCAAGCCAATTTTAAATTTTAAATTCTCCCTCTATCGCAGAGCTTGCAAACAAAGCTGAAACTGTATTATTTAAAGCTGTCCTGTGTAATGAAAACCATTCACTAAGATGCCTTTCCCCTAACCATCATTTAACGCCCTATTTTCTTAGAGACAGACCTCATAACTTTAACCTCCCTGATAAAGACTCACGAAACTTTATTTCTCGTATGTTATTCGCCAACTCATACTAAGCTATATTACTTCCTCAGTTCTATTTTTCATGTACACCTACAGCGTTCTGCCTGTTGTTCTATGTAATAAACGAATATAAACATACATAAACATAAACGTCACTTCAGCTATGAAAAGTCTACTGTTAGCCTACTAGTGTATTTGCCCGTCATAATTATGACGGCAGTGTATATCGTTCTAGAGTATTTGCCCGTCATATTATAGGCCTATATGTATCGTTGGTTAAAATCAGTGAATAATCTAGACGTCTTTGGGGGGGGTAAATTCCCCCAGGATTGATGTTTCCCCCCAGAATCCAGCAATATCGTAATGTAGACACGTGTTGGGGTGGAAAATCCCCCCCCCCAGGAAACTTGTTTCCCCCCCCCCCCACAAGAGGGGGACTAGATTACAGCCTGTACTGGGTTAAAATGCTCTGATCGCCGTCGTCAAGACGGCAGTACTGACGTCACAAACAAATAGAACAGAAACCGTTTGTGACGTATAGCGTTTATCGTCGGACGGACACTATATGGATATCATAATTATGTATAGATTATAACTTTAAATTTAGAAAATAAAGGTTGTTACGTCATTCTAATTGTTAAACGTCTATTATTTTAAATCTCGGATTTAGAGAATAAAGGCTTTGGTTACGTTACCTAAATTATGAAAGTCTATTATTAATTTTAAAGTTAGAGAATAAAAGACTAGCAATTGTTAAGTAGTAGGCCTACGTCATTTCGATTAAGAAAAACACGTCTATAACTAGAATTTTTAGATTTTTAGACAAACGCCTTTGTTACGTCACTTCAATTATGAAGAGTTTACAAAATGTTATTAAGTTTAAATGTGTGACGGCCTATTGTTACGTCACTTCAATTATGATCCAAACACGTCTCTTCAATAATGAAAACGTCTATTGTTTGCAATTTTTAGTTATTTTAAATTTTTATTATTATTGTTATTATTATAATTATAATTATAATTATTATTGTCATTGTTATTATATTTATTATTATGCTTTTAAGGGCCTATTGTATTTTTATTGTTATTATTGTCATCATCATCATCATCATCATCATCATCATCATCATCATCATCATCATCATCACATCATCATCATCATCATCATCATCATCATCATCATCATCATCATCATCATCATCATCATCATCATCATCATCATCATCATCATCATCATTATTATTACTATTCGGAATTGCGCATAAATGGCGCCAAATATTGATTCATTGGGCGCTAGGCCCTATTATGGCTAATTGTTTAACAGTCGTGAAGGTGGGAAGTTGGGAACTATGCGAAATTTGGTAGACCAAAGTAACGCCCCTGCTCTAACCCATGGGCGGGGATCACGGGGGGTCGAGGGGGACATGACCCCCACCTTTAAGAGTGGGGGACACGCCATACATTTGTCCCCCCAAATTTTGAAGAAACACAAAAAGGTCAACAAATGTAATTGCGCGTGAGGGTTTTCACTGCCTTTTTGACCAGATGAGGTAAAAACTAAAAAGTCATGTTTTGAGCAGAAGTTTCCCCCTCGAAAATTCTCAGAAAGGAAGAAGAAATTCACAAAAACGTCATTGAATTTAAAAGGTGGTAAGAATTTTAAGAAATTCATAAAAAGGTTTTTCAATTTTTGTCGGAGAAGAATTTTTGATAAAGGTCATCAAATTTTTGGGAGATGAATTCCTAAAAAGGTTTTTTGGGGCGTGAATTCCCAAAAAAGGTCATCAACCAGACCATGGTCGACTCTGTCCCAGTACTTGTCCCCCACACCTGTGAAACAAGATCGCCGCCACTGCTCTAACCATATCTCCAACCTCTCGCGATCCTGTTTCATGCACATTCGTTACCTGTGACGCATTCGGCCCATGCTCGACCTTCAAACCGCCTCCACAATTGCTACCTCCATTAATTGTTCATTCAAAGCTTGATTAACCTACTCGTTGGAAAACCCCCTCTGATTTGATTTGGCCTTCAGGAAACTGGACTAGGACTTCTTTTGGATTACTCTAGAATCTCTAGATCTCTGAAAACACCCTCTGATTTGACGTAGCGCTCGTGAATAGGCTGGTGCCCTAGCTGCGCTTGGCATTCGAGCGGCGCTTTAGAAGTGTGGAAATTACGATTACGATTACTAGAGCCAGACTACTTTTTAAATATCCAAATTTATGACGTGTTTGTGACGTCACATGCTACTTGGGCGTTCGAAAATTAAATGACGGCGTTCTTCAGTTGCCGTTAAAATATTAACTTTAATTGGTTTTACGAAATAAGTTTCTGATCTTGGGCCGAGTACATTTTCAACATTTGACAATACGATCCTCTGTGGAAAAGTACTTATAAAAGCGAAGCGGCCATGATGAAATCGCTCTGTGGCTTTCAACCGGCAGTTTCTAATTCTGGACGTCGCTCATCTGTCACGGTAGCGTTAACTTTCCTGGTGATTTTTGGATGCTACCTTTACTCAGCTGACGCAGCCTCCCAGCAGTATTCTCAACACAAACGTCACGTAGAGGAGCGAAAATGTCCAATAACGGGTACGTCTTTGTGTACTTTTAATTTAGGCCTATGGCATCGAAAGTTATTGTCTTCACGGAGCTACTGTTCTTCCAAATTATTTTCTAAGTTTGCTTTCTGTCATGATACGGGGAAAAACGGCTAGCGCTACAAGAAGTTAATAATGTCGTCAAGTAGGTACAGGTTTTGGTACAGAGCAAGGCTGGTGATATCTGTTCATGGGCGGCGATCCCGGGGGGTCGAGGGGGACAAGACCTCCACCTTTAAGAGTGGGGGACACACCATAGAGTTGTCCCCCCCAATTTTGAAGAATCACCAAAAAATGTCAAGAAAGTTTTTCACCTCTTTTTTGACCAGATCAGTTCAAAAGTGTCCCGTGCCCCCCACCTGTCAAACAAGATCGCCGCCAGCGCATCTATCACACGAGGTGTAGTTCCAAAAATCAAGCGTCTGCGAATATCTATGGTGCAGTTTCGCTATAGCTCCCAACTCGGGTTCTTGGTTGTATAAAAACCATACTTCAAAACTTTGAAATACAGAACATTTCTTGTTTCTGCACTAAATCTGCGAGTCTCGGTCATCAGGCTATTGTATTTCCTTTATTGTAATAATTTAATAGTTCGTTTGTCGAAGTTTTCATCGGGAGTCGTTTAGAAATTTGCTAAAGCGGTTTTAGATGTTTTTTGCGCATTTTTATACGCTAGCGGTTGGTCTTCAACGCCGGTGCGCTCATGGGACCCACTGAGATTTGTGCAGGAGGGGTAAACCGTGAAACCGGGCCAGGTGTAGGCAGAATTTGTTCAGATGTGAATTCAAGGAGGGACAAACGTCCCATCTTCCCGCTTTGTTCTGGTGCCTATAATTATGTGTTGCCACTATTGATCACTGAATGTTTGAGATTTCACTGCAACTCTACTTGATGATCGAAACTGGTTTCCCATAGCTTCCGAGAGCTACGAGCTATGAGATTGTGTTGTTCAAGTAGAACAGCACTGCTTTCACCATTTGGCCCTGGGCAGACTATCTCATCAGATTATTTACATGATTTCTTCATTTCAGTAACTCATGGCAACCTCCATATTCCAGCAATAACAACTAGATGATGTGGTTCACAAGGTTTCTGAGTGGTTGGACCATCCTACTTTCTGGTATCCGTGACCACAGCTCTGAATTGATCAAATTTGCGTGGCACTTCCCATGTGGACCGTTAGAACTTGATAAAACATATGCTTGCCATCAGCAATTGGAAGTGGACTGGAAGGACATAAGACTTGTTGGAGACCAGCGTGTAAAGATAAAGACATCATACATGCAGAAGTAGGGGGCCAGAATGTAATTGTAATTGAACTATTTATATAGCACCACTCAAAGAGCAAACTACTCAGAAGTGCGCAAATGTGATGTAAAATTAAGATTTGCACAAGTAGAGTTCTTATAATGTTAGCAATGGACATTGCACATGACTTGTAGTGTACAGTTCATGGCATTAGTCTTGTTCCTATGATTTATGTTTTAAACTGGTCCAGTACTTTTGGATATATTCGTGTAATGGTCTATCAGCCCAGGCATCCTTGATAATGAGGGTTTAGTGGTGCTTATTTGTATACTAACATGCATATCAATGAATCATTAAGTAATCAAGCAATGAATGCACTTGTGTTTCAGTTCCAACTCCGCAGATAGACATGTGCAACCTGAGGAACTACACTGGTGGCAAATTTGAGATAATGGCCAGTGGATCAGACATCTTAACCAGTGGTGTGTGCAGATGCAAGCTGAGTCGTCTCAAGGAGAAGGTTGGAATCTGGATTGCCGTGAACAACTTCAGCTGCCCTGTGGACGCTTGCCCTTGGCGCTTCCAGGTCGTTGCGGATGGGTGTGTCAAGGATCAGTACTGTTGTTCCAGCAACTGGGATGGACAGGAGATCACATTTTTTCCACACACAAAGCAGATATCTTCTGTCTTTCTGCAGATTTCACAGCTTGCTAATCCTCCACTGGACATTGGATCTGTATCAGTATCAGTCAAGATTGAAGGTATGTAATTTTGATCCTAACATATATGTCCATATCTAACTAATAACTGCTGCTTTGTTAAATATCATGTAATCATTAGGAGATAGATGGTCCAAGAGAGAATTATAAAATAAACCTGTAGCTTGTGAGCAGACTGAGTTTGAGAACCTTGTCTTTCTTTATCTTTGTTTAGAATGAAAATAGGCTAAGTTAGCTGTAAGTCATATAGATTTTGAACCAATACACAGCAAGAAAGTAAGATATGGATGGACAGGGCAAATGATTTACTGGTACACATATACAGTGAGTTTGTTACAAAAATCTTGGGTGCTCGTTAGGTTGAAGACGCAAATAGCATCCATTCAGAAGCACAGCCCACTTTAAACGTTATAAATAGCGTTGACGATCAGTACTTGGCTTAGCATTATATGCTTATAAAATCTAACTATTTATGTGTATTGCATGAAGATCATTGAAGAAGAAGAAGAAGAAAAGTAGTCCCTTAATCTTGTACTGAGGCAGCCATAGGTGTGAAGTGTTTGCGACTTCATTTTCTTAGTCTCGGACTCTCGGTATATGAGGGCGTATGGCAAGTCCTCTTCCTCACCGTCTCATCTTCCTACCAGCAGTGTACGGTCAGTGTACTCATTATAGCTGAGTTGGCTTGTGGGTGCAGCTTAAACAGAAATCTAGAACCAAATTTCTGCCCTGGTGGGGATTTGAACCCCCAACCTCTCAATTGACAGTCTAGCACGCTAACCACTATGCTATCGAGCACCATGCATTGCTTGAAGTTACATCTAAAAGTATATCTGCTTTATTCATTGTCTTAGGAGAAGATCAGGTGAGCGAAGACGGTGCTCAACTCACTTGTGGCATTACCACCGACGTAACTCATGATTATGACTTCGCGACATGCGGCCGAATGCCTGATTTGAAGCACGAACCTGAGTCTTATGTTCCGCTGAAGCGAAGAGGTTTGTGTTTTGTGTTGTGTCAAGACTGTAAGAATTCTGTGACCTAGTAATAAGCTCGTTTGGCTGATTAATAGTGTTTAGTACTTTGCTCTGATAGAACTTTCATTCCATTTTAACCTTTAATGACTAGAGGTAGTAGTTTTCCATGCTTTTAGTTCACGCTCATTGTTAAAGGGTTAAATATTTCCTGGAGTCTGCTATCTTTGAGTACTAACAATATATGCTGGAATGTTTCTAATCATACGTAAAGGTAAGGCCTGTTCATTCAAGTAGTTTCAGTTTAACGACACTGTGTGATAACAAAGATCATTAGCGTCGCCCTCCTCCTTTATCCAGGCCTGGTACTGGCACTGCCAGAGTACGAGCAGTGGTGGAGTTGTTCATTCAAGTGTGTATTCAGAGCCTTTATGTAGCACCGTGTAAAATACTTATTTAGAGATGCTGCCAGTTCAGCCCTGTAAAGGAGAACAGTTTCTGAAAGGTGCTTGAAGTTTCCCTGGTTACGTGAACATAATATCTCCCTGGACATGAAGGTCCAGGGAGATTATCACAGGTAGATGCTGCTACCACTGAAAAGGCATGCTGTTTCATTTTCAAAGTGAGCACAAAGGATAAACAAGGTCACCCTGGGCCATGGGATAAAGACTTTTGCAACTGGCATCGCCAGACCCACATAAAAATCTTAAATTCGGTTTCAGTAAAATAGGCAGCCAATAAAGTACCTAACTAATGCTTGTAATGCTATACATGGTTACATTTCAAAATGCGACCAACCAGTTAACTGCATGCAGCACACATTCAAGCTTGAATTGTATCTTGGATGACAGTGGCTTTTGAAAATGAAGTTGAGCGATCTGTCAGCTGAAGAAACTTGTATCTATAAAACTTTGCTATACTAAACATCTTCAGTTTATTGCCTAGACTTTTGAGCTGCAAAACAAGTTTCTGGTTATTGTTACACTGTAATACGGTCCCTTTCTTATGACGTGGCGGTGATCCTTGTTCACGCTTTTATCTCCAGTAGAGTTGACTATTGCTGCTCTGTTCTCACTGGACATCCATTGACTCTAATTGGGCGGCTTGACCAGGTCCTTCACTCTGCCGCTCGGCTCATTGCCCATATCCCAAAATATGCACCAGTTTCAGCTTATATGCATGATGTCCTGCATTGGCCTCCTGCCTCACAGCGCATCTCCTATAGGATTGCTTCTCTTGTTTGGCGGTCTCTCTCTGGTGAAGCTTCATCTTACCTATCTGATCTCTGCTGTCCACTCTCTGGCCTAATGTCCTCTTGAGTTCTGCGTTCTGCAATTGGGGGTGAGCTGTTGGTCCCTCGATCTCGCTCCTTAGTTAAACAACGTCATGCCTTCTCAGTGGCTGGCCCCTCTACGTGGAATGGGCTCCCACCTTGTTTGCGCTTATTTCCACGAGGAAGTTCACCTGTTTTCTACCGCCTCCTTAAGACTTCTCTTTTTAAACGTGGCTGGACTGGGAGCAGGTTAGGTTTCTTGAAGAGGCGCTATATAAATTATCAAAATGAATGAATGAATTAATCTTAGGCAGTGTGCCTGTACCTTACTTTACTATGATGTTTTTGGCACCACTGGTAAATTTGATCTGCAGGCTTGAAAACACACTGGGATGAAGAATTTGTTACAACCTTGTCCACATACAATTGTTTGAAGAAGCAGCTTATTGAGAGAATGGTGAAAATTAGGTATAATTTTGTTTAATTGCAGCTACTGGTGACATGATAGATCTTTGCAAAATGCAACAAGTTTCTGATAATCCAGTGACCTTTGGTGTGACTGTGGAAGCTACTTATGGTCCATACATATGCAATGCGAAAATTGCTTCAGTTGGAGGGACAAATATCTACAAATACACAGTGACCCAGTTTGTATGCGCAGAAGCATGCTCATTTCGCCTGATGATCATTGTGGGAAAGTGCATCAAACACTACTTCTGCTGTGGAGTTAATTGGCAAGAAGTGACAAAAATGATAGACAACGTTGAGGGAGATTCTTATATACGTGTTTTCAAATTCGGAAACCAACCAGAACCGCTTACTTTCAGTTTAACAATGCTTATTGGAGGTATGTGGTATTTTGAGTTTGCATTTGTTGTATTTTACACTGTAATTTTCAATTGTATTTTTTATTTGCATTTTTACCAATTTTATCGGTTTTTCGAGTTATCTTGGTAAGACCAGAGTGCACTAGGTTGAGGGTGTGGCTGAGACCCAGAAGGCCAGGAACCATGGGGCTAAAACCAAGTGAAGACCAAAGCAGACTATTGTGAGACATAGAACCATAGGCGTAGACTCGGGAGGAGCCGGGTCACGTGCTTCCCAATAATTGAGATGGACTGTACACCCAATACAACAAGTGTAGAATGAATAACCAAATGCCTGCCAATATTTTGGACAAGTTTACGCCAGTGCATAGAACAGTATTGATAATTACAATAATGATGTTGATAAGCAGTTTAATCATAATGAAAGTATTAATACTAACTTATTCTTACTTTTGCTATTATGGCCACCAGGTCTAAGACCTGGACTCCTCGAGCCATGGGGTCTTAGAGATGGTGTTGCCAGCAAGTTATTACCACAGGTAGTAAATACTAATAATATGTAAGATAGGCTGCTTCCTACACTTGGACAGCTAGCTCCTGGCATTGCTGTTGAACACTTGACAAAAGAGCCTGGATGGATCTTCCAAGACTCAGGTTCGACTTTTTTCCTACTTGATTGACCTTTGATCTTTTGTGAGACAGGGTAGCTAATTGATTATCATGCTCAGCCTGTAATGCCGAGAGTACAGCTGAAGCCTCCTCAGACTGTTACTGTGTAGGGACCTTGAGCAAGTCCTTCACACACGATTGATGCTTACTCGTGGCATTTAGTATATGCAGAAATAATAATAATGAGCGTTCATGAAGCAATTCTCCCAATCCATAATGTTATGCCGCTTGCCTTTTTCCCTGGTAGAACGATACTAAACTTCAGTAAATTTTTGTTCTATCTTTCAGACAGCAATGGCAAGCCATTGCCCCAGGTGGAAATGCTGAGTGGTTATAACGATACTGTCTATACAGAATTCTGCCATATGAAGGCCTGTCTGAAGCTCACAGGAACAAGTCCTACCTCCACCCCTGACCATGACGCTGCTGCTGGAGAACTACCTGCGACAGGTTAATTTGGCATAATATTTTTCAGTCAGAGTTGGGAACAGAATTTTTTATGTATTAGCACAGTTGTGATGTTTCTACTTCACACCTCATTATCTATATCCAGTGGCGTCTACCAATGATGGAGCGTGGAGAACGATCTCCATCGAACTTCAAAAGTGGGGGGTTTGACATATTTTGACTGAAAGTGGGGGGGTTGCATTTTTTCATGATAGCTCTTTTGTCCTGTGTGATAATATAGCCAAATCCAACAAAGCAAAAATAATAAAATCCCACAAAGGTCCAAAAAATTTTTTTCGCACTTACGCGCAATAATTGCTTTCACTCAATCTCTTTGGGCTCTCTCAGTCTAGATGTAAACTCAACACCTATTACAGTAGAAAACATTCAGCTAAGTCATCCATTAATTCACTAATCTGTAGACCTATACCTGTCTCAGAATGACTGACTAATTCGTTTATTTTACGACGCCGTCATATCAAAGATGATTGGCGTCTCTGCCAATGCAGAATCTCAGAAAACACCAAAATGTGTATTTCGGACGGCAAATTTGGGGGGTTGATTCTCCATTTACAATTGGGAGGGGGGGTTAGACGCCACTGTCTATATCCATCAAGCTTTTGATGTTGATCTGGAAATGAAGCTGACCCAACGATAAGGCTCTTGCTCTCTGAGTAAGGGCATGTGAATAAGCTGGTTTCCCTGAAGCAGTTTTTATGGAATGCATCATAAGTTGAACTGTAGAGACTGAGTTCTACTTGTATTGCCCATGAATCACATCGTGAGGCACACCAGTCAAATCAAACCCAGTATAATTCCATCATCTTGGGTCTGATCTTGTATAAATGTACAAAGCTGTCTTATATGTATTGATTGTGTAGGTACCTTAATTAATAATGATAGATTTTACTTGTTTGATATACCTGGAATTAGAACATTTTAGTAACTAAGTTTTACAGCTAAACACTCCAAAACTGCACATATGACCTGTAATGCAACATAGGAGACTTTATGTGGACTGCTATTTAACCATAAATATATGAAACTGTTTTTTTTCTTTACAAAAAGATCCCTGTACAACTGCTACCAACAATGGTAATTGTTCCCACATCTGTGTGCCGACTCCTCCAACTCACTACTGCAAATGTCCCTATGGATATCGTCTCTACCCGGATGGCAGAACTTGCGAAGGTATTGACATGAGTTCATGTGCTCAGACTGTTTCTGTGTTTTGCAGTTATTTTTCAAATCTGTCTCGGCCTATGGTTGGTTAGCTGCTGTTTAAATTCACTTTGTCATAGCAAAGATGATTAGCGTCGCCCTTCTCCTTGGGACTGGCACTGCCAGAGTACTGTGTTCTGGTTTAGACAGTATTTAGATATATGCCTTTGCTTGTTGAAGCCTCACCAGCATTTTGAATGGTTTTGACAGCCTTAGCCATTATAATCAGGGAGGGGATAGATGAATGGTAATATTCTTTCCTGAAGAACATTAGACCTTGAATAGACGTGGTTCGATACCCGCAAGCCCCTCTAGGTCGACTCAGCCTTCCACTCCCTAGGGTGCAGCAGTAAAATGAGTGGGCATCTAACAGGCTGCCAAGATGCATGTTCTTGATAACTTTGTACTGTCATGTTTCAATGTTACTTACGGCAGTTTGTCAGTGAGCTTGTGAATAAACACGAATATTATTATTATTACTGTACATTATTATAAATGTTGAGCCTGGACTTGCACTCTCTCTGTAAGTTATGATTCTGTAATTTAGTGTTAGCATCAACTGTCCACTAGAGAGATGTGTTCACTGTTTGGCAACTACAAGGGCATGTTAATTACTTAATAATGAATGCTCTAACCAACACGAACCTAGTAACACGAGGCATTAATAATGGGTCATGCTTTTCTATTCCATGAACTCAGTGGATGCCAAATGGGGAGTGTAATTGTGTGCTATTGAACACTTTATTTAGTTACTGTCATTGCCCTGTACTCCAAAGTATGTGAATCCAAAACTCATGCTGCAACCATTTAGTGTATTCAAGTTGCGTTCTTGACAGCTTGTGTTAGTAATAAATGAAGATTGATTGATTGATTGATGAATATATATAGTCTTCTGTCAAACTGAAATGACCATGCATTTGTAGGATATAATAGGTGGGTGTGAGTCTTTCGTTGGAGTAGTTTAGGAGATTGGCAAGAAGTTCCTAGAAGACTCTAAGCAGTTGTCCAGATAGATTTGTATTATAGTGACATAGAATCTGGTTCAGTTTCTCTGATTTAAGTGAAATAACAGAGCTGGATGTAGTTATAATGAAATCCCAATGACATTGCAGTTAGGATAACGTTCTTGTCTGCTTTATAAGAAGTGAGGGAAAGTTGAGTTGGGAATGTATAATGCTTCTTGTTTTCAGTCTATGTGTTGCTCATTTGAATATTCGATTAAAACTGATATAGTAATTGTAGTCTCAATATTTCTACAGCACCCAAAAAAGCTAAATCTTGGGTACCGGCATATTCACAGGTGCAGATTATTCAGAATCAAATATGTTGAATACGGTATTATTTCGTTTCATGACCATTTCTGTAAATCACTGCACCTTATTATTCTGTGCAGGTAAAACTATATTTGAAGGTGATGAACTGCGTACGGTGTTAATTTGTTCACTTCAAATTTTTGGCATTATATTGTAACAGCCTAGAATCAATTTTTTCTATTGTTAGACTGATTCTTGAGAGGCTTGTGATGTTATTGATGTACAGTTCTGAGTCTCTGATCATTTTTATAATTATCTATAACCTTCATTGTCTTTATTTTAGTCATTGTAATCTGTTTATCCTGTAGAGGTGGATGAATGTCAGAAGGAAAATGGTGGATGCATGCATTCTTGCTTTAACACCATTGGATCATTTGAATGTGCTTGCAATGCTGGTTTTAAACTCAAGACAGATAAGCTTGGCTGTGAAGGTAAGTTATGAACAGCACAAGCTTGGCTATCTTTTATTGTGCTCAAAGTCAATTGTTTGTGGGCTTAGCATGCTACATTTAGCACAGGAGTTTAATATGCAAACCAGTGGACATTTGCTTGATAGATTTTAAACATCACGTGTCTTACTTGAAAGTGCTCATGTTACTTGAATTTTGATTTTGATGAGATCTTATGTTTTAAAGTTTTTTTGTCAAATCTTTTGTTCATTTGGACCTATTTTTATCTTTTTTTTTAGTTCTTTATGTGGTTTGTTTTCTCAAAGCTTACAAATCTTTATACCTCTGCATCAGTGGTAATTGGTTGGTTAGTTGTGTCATTACAAGGATGATTAGCATTACCTCCTCTTTTCTCCAGACTTGGGACTGGCACTGCCAAAGTACGAGCAGTGGTGGAGTTATCAATGGTAATCTTTCTGTGACTGACATTAAAAGGTAGCCCTTGTCTGTTCTGTGTAGAGTCCATGCTTCACTTGCATATGTATACTGGCACACTGAAAATACATGTTCTGATGATTTTCACTTTGGTATGGACACTGCTCTGCTCCGTCAATGTTCTTAAAACCTGCCTGTAGCCCACTGCTTTTGCCATTCTCATCTCTGTAGAACAGTAATTATCTCAAGTTGGCAGGCTTCCAAATTCAACCACAGTTTCAGTCTTTGCACCATCTGGCTCTGCTGGGATCTCAGTCTGCTCCATACCAAATCAAGATCATTGACTGTCTTTCTTATGTTGAGTCTTAACCCTGCACCCTTTCCTTCTATGTGTATAGTATTTACATTTTTGTGAGTACCGGGGTAGTTTCCTTTGTCATTCAGAGCAGTGTCATCCACAGATCTCAAGCAGTTGATTTTGTTCTGTGAGCTGAGATTCCTCTTCCATTATCCTTTAATCTGTCCATCATTCTTCAGTGTAATGTAATATAAATGTCCAAAATTTCTCAGTGCCACACTAAAGCCACGTCAGGGAGACCAGCTTATTCACCGGTGCTATATCGTGTCAAGACCGCTCTCAAAACCTACCACTGCTATTGCTCTTTTTTATTTCTTTGGAACAGTATTTATCTCAAGTCTGCAGGCTTCCAGGTACAATGTGCATATTGTTGGAGAGATTGGATCTCCCTGCCTTGTGCCAAGTGTTATCCTGAACCAATCTCCAGGCTTTCCGCCTACCTGGACCACTGCCTTAGCACTCCCTTAAACGTTGGATCATTTATGTCAGTCTTCTATCTACTCTGAACAATTTCAGTACTGCCCACGTGACATTTTTCATGGAGTCAAAAGCTTTCAGAAAGTCCTTGCTTTTCTGCTATCAGCCTCAGGATTACTGCCTGCTATTCAGTCAATTGTGTATCCTAGGGGTTTAGCCATTTTAATAGAACCATCATTAATTAGCATTTGTGATTTGGAGGTGCTAATCTAATGTCAGGGCTGTAGTGGTAAAATTAGAGGTAAGTACACGCTACCGGTTAGTTTTCCGAAACAAATTGGAGGTGAGTATACGTTAATGGTTAGTTTCCCCTAAACATATTAGAGGTGAGTACAAATATTTTGTCAGGTGAGTATACGGTCTCTAGAGGTGAGTACATGCTGTATACCCGCGTATACCCTCGATTACAGCCCTGGCTAATGTTCTATTACTATGCTTTCTGCCAGATCACCCTTTGGTATATTATAAATATGCATCATATTCACTTACATACGAACTGACATATACTTGCCTACATGCTAGTACATGCATGCAATGCCATACATTTGTAGATACACACATACATACCTACGTACCTGCGTGCTAGTAAATATGTGTTAAAAGATGTATACGCACGTACTTATGAACCAGTTGGAAGTGGCATTGTGTTTTGGTCTGTAGGTTCAGAAACTGATGTTTATGTTGTGTATTTCTAAGAAACCTTAAACCTGCGATCGCTTCAGTATTGATGAGGCAATTGTTTAATGTTACTTTTCTAGACATTGATGAATGTGATGAGGTGAAGCCTTGTAGTCATGGGTGTGAGAACACCGAGGGCTCCTTCAAATGCTCGTGTGGGGAAGGCTATGGACTAGACTTGGATCTACGTACATGCATAGGTAAGGAAATTTCTCATTTGTCGTAATTTTTTATAGATCCTTATTATATTATAAAACGATCTACAGTTTGACAGTATCTCACCAGAGCAGGAATTTGTTTCAAGATTTCTGTTCCACCTGCACCCCATGGCCGACTCGGCTATAATGAGTACACTGACCGTACACTGTCGATGGGAAGGCGGCGAAGGAGAGGACTGGCAACTGGCCATCATATGCTGAGGCTAAGAGAATTGAAGTCGCTAACACTTCAGACCCACGGCTGCTTGTGGGCTAGCTTAAGAGTTTGCTCTTCTTCTTGTTCTACGGTTTCCATTGTTGGCTAGATTCAGTAGTTGTGCTTGGTTGAATTTTTGATTGCTTTTAAGTTTTGAGGTTTGTCAAAGTTTTTGAATACTGTTATCTGTAATTTTGGCATGATCATTAGCATTTTGTTTTTGTTTTTTACAGCTGAAAATGTTTTCTAATAACCTGAAGAAAAGAAGAGTAACTCTTTTAAACATGTTAAACTGTCTGGGTAGTGCATTTTGGAGACATGTTTTCTTTTGACAGACGTCGATGAATGCCTTGATCAGGTGCTCTATGGCGAATGCATGTATCGCTGTGTTAACATCATTGGGTCTTTCAACTGTGCTTGTCCAACTGGCTTGAAACTGGATTCAGACCACAAGAGTTGTGTCGGTAGGCAAACATTTTTACTTGGTTTCTCTTCAAACAGAGTTTCTTTCTGTTATTGTAGTGTTAGGATGGTTTAAAGGTACCAATGGACCTTAAAAACTCGTGCTTAGGCATATATCTTCCTGAATATTCATTTTTTGTATCGATGTTTACTAGTATTTCTGCTTTTAAAGGCTGTTAAAAGATGGCTTGAAAGCTGGTTACATTAAATGAAATATTGTTAGTTAATGCTTTTGGAGGAATTGAACATTTTTAATGATTTGATTGTTTTTTTAACACAGATATTGACGAGTGTCAGATTAAAAATGGTGGATGTGCTGAGCTTTGTGTCAACGAGGAAGGCTCATACAAATGCTCTTGTGCCAATGGATATGAAGTCGACAGGGATAAAGTCAGCTGCATAGGTTTAAGAAATTTCTCTGTTTGAAAATTGTTAAGCCGAGGCTGAGACAGTGTGATGGAATTTGAACTCAGATCACATGAATTGTAATAATGTAATGGCAACACTCATGGCCAAAGGAGCATTAAGATTGAGGTTTGATACCCGTAACCCCTCTAGGGCAGCGCCTTGCATGGCTGCCAAACTGTGTGTTTAATTAAGATCGTGATTGTACTATCATGTTTCAATGTAATCTTACAGTTTGAATTAATAAAGAAGATTATTATTATTATCTGCACTACCATGCTGTTATTTTAGAAAACAGGTGAGTTAACCTGATCAAGTTTATCACAGTAGCTGATGCCATTCTACTACCAAGGTAATGATGATATATTATTATGATGATAATGATGATGATGATCATCATCATCATCATGGAAGATAAATGAAATTATGAGAGCCATCTAGTTGTTGCAGACCAGACAGAACTATTTGGTGAATCCAAGAGACTTGAACCATCAAGCTGGGGAGCCCAGTATTGTCCTGGTATCGAGTACTGAAAGCTTCTCCGGCCACACTTTGGCTGATTATTATTATTTATTTATGATTCATAATTTTCCTTAGTTGTAATGACCTTACTATTGTGTGTTATTTTCAGATGTCAATGAGTGTAACCCAAATAATCCAGATGAGAAGCCGTGTGCTCAGGGCTGCGTTAACTCGGCCGGCAGTTTCGTGTGTTCATGTTTTCCAGGCTACAAATTGGACGGATTTCAATGTGTTGGTCTGTGTAATTCTGTTGGTCTAATTGTAATTATACTGTCACTATTAGAAGTTTATTTTGTGCACTTCAAGAAAATCTAGAGGTGCTTTGTGCACTTACCTATGTGACGTTAAATGTTGTTAAGAATAGAAATTTCAACAGAAGCGAAACTGTACACAGATAACTATAAGAGTTACTGGCTGTGTGGACACATAGCACGCTGTGGATGTGACCAGGACTATGTTAGGGCCTTCTGAGCAATGATTTTGGGTCCTCGGAGAGGTTGGAAGAGGCCTGTTGGACACCGTCACCACACATAGACAAGAACGGTGGAAGGTGACCTGCGCCCACTGAACTTTGGGTTGTACACGGCCTGGAGACGAGACCAGAATAGAGCTGGTCACAGATGATTATGATGAGATTGCAAACTACACTAGACTGAGTTGCATGGTACTGTTCGCAGATGTTGAAGTTGCAATTGCTAAGTCTTTACAACTAGATCTCATTTAGAGTACAGCACTGCTTGTTGTGGGTGGCTGCTAGAGTTTGTGGAATTTCCAAATTCAATTGTTTTTTAAAAATAATTACTACAGTTGTCATAGCATTGAAGAAAATGAGCTGCATCTTGTTTGCTTTACTATGTCAGTTTTGTGTGAAAGTGCTAAGAGTATGCTAAGAGTTGGATAACAGATACAGTTTCAATTGTTTCTTGAGAATGTGGACAGTTTTGGCCTCGTGAATAGATTCGGGAAGAGTGTTCCATGTGCACAGGCTTGCTATCCTGAAGGCTTTATCACCTGCTTCTTGCTATCCTGAAGGCTCCATCACTTGCTTTTTGTGTTTTTGAAGCTGTTCTGTTCTTTCTTGGCTGCTGGTCCATCTGCACTTGCAAGACAGCAGTGCATAATGAGCTTAGAACTTAAAGGAACTGTTTTCCATGTTCCTGACTTCATTGGTGTAGTGTCTAGTGTGCTGGACTGTCAATCGATAGGTTCAGGATTCAAATCCCCGCCAGGGAAGAATTTGGTTCGAGATTTCTGCTCCATTTGCACCCTGTAGCCAACTCAGCTATAATGAGTACACTGACCATACACTGTCGGTGGGAAGATGAGATGGCGATGGAGAAGACTGGCCACCCGCCCTTGTAAGTTGAGGCTAAGAAAATGAAGTCGCTAACTCTTCATACCCATGGCTGCCTCAGGGCTAGCTTAAGGGACTGCTCTTCTATTATTTGGTATATGTTGTATTAAACTTCTACAGTTTGCAATCCATTGCTATCTCCCATGACCAGCAAAATGCATATAATATAAATTGCTGTTTTCATATTTATGCTTCAGTTGAAAGCCATACAATTTACGATTGTAAATACATTGTTGACTAGTGTGCTATAGACTAACCTGCACCTGTGAGGGTTGTGTTGATACATATTATAAGCAAGCACTTGTGTTCCATTTACTTTACTAATCAACACCAAGAACTTTCATGCTTTAGATATTGACGAATGCGTTGATACATCCATTTGCTCGTCAGCAAACTGTTCAACAGCCACTTGCAAAAACACTCCAGGTTCATACTGGTGTGACTGTGGTAGTGGTTTTGTTGCCAAAGGAGGTGTTGATCCACTAGTTCCTGATGTCCTTTTTCAGGGTAACATATATATATTTCTTTTGTTACTGTATAAAATCTGCTCATGCAATTAATTAAGCTTCAGAAATATAATGAACATGTTTTTATAGTGACAGTATGGCCTCGACGCTGCTCTTTTTTCAATGACTTTATCAGGTGAGGTTATTCACTACCACTGCCTGTTTGAATGGGTGCCCAGCCATTTAGTGTCCCCGTGTACGGATCACGCTAGCCCAAGATTCAAATCTCTGAAATACAGCTATGTTAGTTGTGTGAACCAGCATCCATGCTATTGTATGTCAATGCAGATCTATATCTACTGGAAGCATAAATTATTCTTGGTAATCACAATGGCAAGTTATTTTCACTTTTTACGTATTTCTGTCATATTCTTTGTTGAGACAACCATTCTGAGTTGGTATTAACAAATGTGTACATCATGAGAAGCAACAACACACATGCAGCCAGATTGCAATTAAGGCTTGTTGTATTAATATGCATTAATTAAATCTTGATTTAAATTAATCTTGCTTCAGAGGCTGATTAAGGTATCTGTGAATAAACATTACATCGACTTCTATTCACTGTCAAAGGTCATTCAGTAACTCAAAACAAATTTGATTCTTGATTTTTATAAAATGCTGATTTGTAAAATTTGATCATTTTTTGGACAATGGCTGCATACTAATTGTTGTAAAGTGGGAAATATGACCACTGGTGTGAATAAAAGACATCAGCTTGTTTTTAATTTTTCTTAACAGTCAGAAACAGAAGAGGTTTCCTCTGATTTTAGGAAGTTTCTGGCCGATTTTGGGGGCTCTTCCTGTTCCCAGAATGGAATATAATGTACACATTTTTAATAGCAACTGTAAGAAATTTTTTAATAGCAACTTTTAAGTAACAAGCTGTCTAGTTTGTTATGCATTCTATGCTTCTGTTGTCATTATTATTACTGCCAACAGAGCTTATTTAATTTGCTATATGGTAGTTTCTAGTCTTAGGAAGAGAACATTTCTCGCAGCATTTAATCGTAATGCCAAAATTTCTACAGCAGGCCCAACAAGCTAAGTTGTGGGAACCAGCTTATTCATGGGTGCTCAGTCAAAACCAAATCAATAAGCAGGTAAGGTCAAATCGGTTCTGGGTCAAGATCTATGGGTCATGCAGGCAGAGCAAACATCTATTGTGATCTAAATCCTGATGTAACTGACAGACCAGTTGTAAACATATGTCTATGCAAAGATCTTTGCATAGATCTATACAAAGCTGGTTAGAAGCAGAAAATAATGTGGAAATCCTAATGTGTATGAAAGATCATGTGATTCAGTATTGTGAAAAGTATCTTCAAATGTATTGTAGACGTTGATGAATGTCTTCAGTGCTTGGGATATTGCGACCACGAGTGCAAAAATACCATTGGTAGTTTCGAATGCTCATGTCGGTCTGGTTACAAACTCATGGATCAAACAAGGTGCTTAGGTAAAAGGTTTAATTTGTATGTCAACTCTTGGTCATGGTATGCTGTGCACAATTATTTATTTTCTTGTTTTTATATGACTGTGAAATAAAGTGATGGCCAAGCTTAGAAAAGTGGACAAATTATAAATAATGGTTCATACTGTGTGTTCTGGATACAAGCACATATCTCTCAAACCCAGGAAATTTGTGTTGAGACACATGCAGACTGATACATGAAAAATGCAAAAATATTGGGACACATGACCTTGGATGATGAATCTCCCCAATGTTTGGGGCAACGGTCTACTATTGCCCACAAATTTATGCCTCTAGTTATAATCGTAATTGTAATCTCCAAATTTCTAAAGCGCCACTCGCAGGCTTAGCACAGGGTGCCAGCCTATTCACGAGCGCTGGACAACTTGTCCAAAGTCGCTACGCAGGTAGATTGGAACCTGCCACCCTCCAGTTACAAGTCACCGAACATACCGCTACACCACCAAGTCCCACCATCATACTAGCTACATCCACCACAGGATTGGCTTTGCTGCCTTGCTGCATTGTATATCTGATGGAAGAAATTTCTAGGTTAAAATATTTGATTAAAACTCAGGTGCTTCCTATATTGAGAAAGTGTAGCTGCGAACAGCAGAAATGATTGTGGAGTTTCTAATGTGCTAACATCTTTTGTAACGTTATATGCTGATCGTAGATATCAACGAGTGTCGTGAAGGGTCTGGGGAGAAGACAAACTGCAGTCAACGCTGTGAAAATTTGTTGGGCAGTTTTAGATGCTCGTGTTTTGCTGGGTTTCGTTTGGACCCCCAAAATAACTCTACCTGCATCGGTAAGGACTTTGCTATGAATGCCATTTGGTAACTTCCGTAGAGCTGTTTCTTTTTTAGCAGGAACAGTATGTAAACTGTGAAAGTTTTCACCGGTTAGGTCACATTGAGTGCAAGGAATCTTTAACTTCTGTAGAACAAGATCTATGTGAGCATGTACAGGATAATTGTGACCCAGACTTCTATGGCTCAACACCATGCCTACGCCGTGTTGGCCCATCCCTCTGGAATGATCTTCCTTCCATGACTCATTCTCAGATCCTAACTGGGGGCATTGCGGCTACTTCTCGCTGTCTTAAGACTTTCCTTTTCTGATGGGGCTCCTTGCACTGGAGCGCCTCTTATTAGGTTGTACTGCGAGAGGCGCTATATAAATTCGTAAAGACAATACAATACAATACAATTATGCGTAAGCTGTACAAAGCACTCACTGGTCAGGTCACTGTTAAAATAAGGAGTCTCTGCCTGAAATCAAACTTTATGTAGCTAGAGAAAGTGTAGCTGCAAAGGGCAGAAATGATGTTTGGATTTAATATTCATGATTGTGGGATTTAATATTCATGCTTAAAAAGGCTGAAAGGTGTGAGTTTATAGTATAGCAGTGATGATGTGGTTTAATCAGTGCTAATGAATGGCCAAGGCTGTTGGACAAACTTTGTGTAACAGTAGGTCTACAGATGTGGTTTGATGAGTGGATGGGTTGAAAGTAACTGTCAACGAACTGTGGATTGGTGATGACTTTGTTAAGGAGGCTAAAGGTAGCTTTGTTATGGCTTAGTTCCAGTGAAGGTAAGTACTGAATTAAAACATTCCTGGTATATCGGGCAAGAGTTTGGGACTGAGTCATCATAAATTCAGAAAATATCGGAAAACTGAAGCATGACAGGCTTTGACAGCGTATGCACTCCTCCACGGCCCAATCCAGGAGCTTTGCTTATGTGGGTCCTTCAGCCTGGAACAGTCTTCCCCAGTCCCTCCGCCAAGAGCTTCTTGTCCTCTCTCCTCTTCAGTTCTGTAGACGCTGAAAACTTTTCTTTTTGCCGGTTTTGGCAGTGATGCGGGTCGAGAGCGCCGCTGATTTGAGTGGCGCTATATAAATGTTCAATTACAATTACAATTACCTAAATAATAATTATTATTAAGGTATGTGAGCGTAGCTGCCTCTAAGGATGATTTGCACCTGGGATACAAAAAGTGGAAGTTGTTGTCATTGGGGTAATTTAAATCTTAATAAGTGAATGCTGGACTGCCTGTTATTTAGCTCATACAGACGATTTTTCGCTTTGTATGTGTCACGTATTACATGTATGTGTCTTTTTCTGTCTAGATGTTGATGAATGTACGCTTAACAATGGCTTCTGTGCTGTCAACTGTCACAATACAGAAGGTTCATATTACTGCAGCTGTGGTACTAATGAGGTCCTCATGGATGACAAAAAAGCTTGCCAGGGTAGGTTGGAATTTGTGAGCTGTCTTTAATATCATCTAATCATCTGCTTAATGTTTCTGTATGTGGTCAGAGTTTGGCAGTGACTCCCAAGAAACCAACCAAAATTCATTATGCAGTGAGCATCCTACAGAATATCTTTTTGGCTCACATGAACCACAGTGTCTCAGATGAATATAGGTATTGTAGTAGTCTGGAGGAGAACCGCTTGTGGCTGCTGGCGGATGGCTGAGTTTGGCCGGTTTTTCGGTTTTTTCTCCATCTTTATCTTAGTTTGTTCTGAGGTGCCTTGTAACGTCAAGGCTGTGTTACGGTGCCATAGAAATTGTTGTCGTTATTATTATTATTATTATTATTGTCATCATCATCATCATCATAGTTAGCGTCCTAGAAAAGATCCTTCTTTTGTTTATGTTTCAGCTGCATAAGAAATTCTGCTAATTTCATTGATCCTTATATGTGACCCATCGCCACAGAACCAGTCGCAACTTAAAAATGATAAAAATTTAGTTTTTTACACCATCTTGTAGATCCTTTATTTACCTTTTCAAAACTGTTTTCGGTTTTTTTATACCTCACGTACAACTGAAGTTACAGAATTTTCAATCCGACGGTTTACATAAATTGTTACTTGAGAAAACTGCGTTTAAAGTTTAGTCATCATTGTCACTGTTGTCCTCACTTTCAGCGCGATTTGTGGTAAAATATTCCCGCAACAACTCGTGCACTTTCGCTCGATCCGATCCTTTAGCATTTATCAAACTCGCAATAATAGCCTCCATTTCGAAAATGAAGTTTATTAAGTCGAAAATGAACAAAATAAGAAATGTTTGCCGTTCACCCGACCCATTTATCTGTCATTTAAACAAACCAGGTCACGTGAGTGGCATGCTCTGGGCCGACCTTTCAAACCTTCAGCCAACCACGGTGCAAAATTTAGTCACGTGCTCAGCCTTGCTAGCTAAATTCAAACATTTAACGGTTAGTCGACCTCTTTCGGGCCAATCTCTGTGCATAATACACAAAGGAAGGTCACATTTTATTAATTGAACAGACCGAGGAGATTTCCCTGATCAAAACGAGGCCAAGCACGCATGAAAATTCGATCTGTAACCTAATTAAATGTCACAACAAAGTTAGCGAAATTTTGACTACGATTCTGTTTTTCCATCTTGAAACAGATATAGGGCTCTTAGTTAAAAATGTTTTTTACACATTTAGATACGTCTAAACAAATATTTTATATGTCATTTGTATTAAATATATATTTTTGTAATTGTTTTTGCATTAATGTCAATTACGACCGGTTTGAGGTTACCCATCATAAATCGGCTTTTCTGCGTAATAACGTTTTGCGATAAGCGACTGGTTTCGTGGTGACTAGTCACATATGTGTTTGAACCTTTTTAATCTAAGCTGATTACTTCTATAATGCCATTATCATATGCACATCTCTGTCTGTCTGTCTGTCTGTCTGTCTGTCTGTCTGTCTGTCTGTCTGTCTGTCTGTCTGTCTGTCTGTCTGTCTGTCTGTCTGTCTGTCTGTCTGTCTGTCTGTCTGTCTGTCTTTCTGTCTTTCTGTCTTTCTGTCTTTCTGTCTGTCTGTTAACCCCAGAAATAAATGAATGTTTTGATGTTTTGCAGCTGTTGATCTATGTGAGAAGGATAATGGTGGCTGTGACCATTACTGTCAAAGTGCCGGTGGAGAAGTGAAGTGTTCTTGCAAAAGAGGATATCACGTTTCCATAACTGATCAGATGAAGTGTGAAGGTGAATAAATTGCATTCTGGATTGCAATGTTTTATTTCCTGTTACGTCTTTCACAGCGTTGCTCTAGGCTCCAACAAATTCAACAATCCATGAATTGCATTTACTAATTGCATTTACTAATTGCATTTACTAATTGCATTTACTTATTGACTTTGATAGATCTGTACACGTAAATTCTTATATAATACAGAACTTTGAAAACATGGAATCTAAATTTAGTTCTGCATTAGAAAATGGCAGAACTTTGTTGTAAGGCAGTTCTTGATATGATTTCCAGAGTTTCAAGTGCATATAAAATTTTATTTTCATATTTTAATTTACAGATGCTAATCTATTCTACGAAGAATCTTTTCTAGGACGCTTTGAGTGGTATTATGTGTGGCCTAATAAAATGTAGTATAATAGTAGTTGACATTTTGAAAATTGTGCTGGCTAGAAAGCAATGTCTGGCAACACCAAGAAACTGTAAAAGACAGTTCATGGAAGACTAGAGTTCTAATTAACTATATAAGAGAGACTTTTGGGGATTACTGTACTCTTGAAGAGAATTTTCAGCAGGCATGTGAGTAAATTTTGCATAAAATTATTTAGTAATACTGAACTTTACTAGAACTGTGACAGATTTTGACTAGTTTGGGCAACTTTAGGATCAGATGGAAGAGGAAAAACACTGGTACAGATCCTTCAAAACATGGGCAAACACTTAAAGCAGTAATGATGGGGGGGGAATAAGCTTATGGGTGTTTGTACTAAATTAGTAGTTCTTAGCAGAGATGGGTAACTAATCGATTAGATTCTAATCGGTTAGCTGATTGATTTGATAAACAGCTAATTCTAATCGACTAGCTATTGCCTGATCCTAATTCTAATTCTGTTTAATTAGCAATTTTTAACTTACTCTTATTGTAAAATAATTAGCTGATCTATTAGCTTTTTGAAATTATGGTAAGAATGTGTTCGTTAAGAATGAGTTTATTAATAATGAGTTTGAAGACTAAGGGTTCAAGACTTGCTAATTGCAAATGATAGTGAGCTTCTGTAGTAGCAATGTCAATAACTTGAGCATGTATTGACTGATGTGGTGTGTTGTTGCTTGCTGGTTTGTGCACTGTCCTGATGTAACAGTTGTGCTGCTTTAGGTACTATAATAGACTACAGTAGCTTGCTGTAGTAACTTGGTGTGCTTTGGTCAAAATTTGACAAATTCATGAGGCAAATATATGTATGAATGATTGAAATCTAATTCTAATTGCTAATTGATTAGTGGCTGCTAATTCTAATTCCAATCAATTAGCTACAAGATTTAGCTAATTCTAATCAATTAACAAATTTCAGTAGCTAATTCTAATTCTAATCAATTAGCAATTTAACTTATTTAACTGGTTCTTAGGGATATAGTGAGATTTCCTCATAGAACTTGATTTAAAGTGGTACATGTCAGGTTCATTGGTCATTTGAAGTGCTTCAGTGGACCAATGAAAATATAAATTCAAATATGCTATTGATGAATGAATGCAGAATGATAAGGCATAGTGTTGGGAGTTACAGGAGGCATAAGAAACAATAAGAAGACCTTACGGAGAAGAGCTTGTGAGCATAAAAGGCTGGTGCAAACAATTTGACTCTCTAGGTCAGGGATGGCGAACCTATGGCACGCGTGCCCAACCTGGCACGCCAACAGAATTTGCTTGGCACGCCACCTGAACTCTGAACTTTCGTTTTTTTCATCCTTTTTATATTTTTTTATTTCTTACATCCAGCAATTTCTTTTCTGCTTCATTGTCACATAAAATATAGTAAATGTAAATAAATCGCATTATTAAGTAGCCATGTCCAAAAATAATGCCATGACTTGTCAATACTAGCTTTCACTTTTTGGGTACTTCATTCCGTGTTCATTGGTTCAATAAATTAATTCTGGCACGCGAAATTTTCCACTTTCTTTGAGAGCTATTTTCTGGCACGCGAGCTGAAAAAGGTTCGCCATGCCTGCTCTAGGTGCATGAGAGTGAAGTGTGGAGAGAAATGATTACATGTACTTGCAAATGGACACCTATGGGCTTTAGCCTATGGACACAAATGATAATAGTTATGATGGCTATGTGATGTCTTCTGTTTTTAGATACTGATGAATGCGTCTGTTCGTGCCCTGAAATTTGTGAACAAATGTGTACAAACCTTCCTGGAACATATGAATGCAGTTGTAGTACCGGGTACACACTGAATGAAAATAAGAAGACGTGCGATGGTTGGTCAGATTCTTATCTTCTCTGTGTTTGCCACCAGGGACATCATTTGGAGGGGGCAAGGGGGTATTTTCCCCCTGCTTTTGGGAAAAAAGAAAAAAAGATGTTAAAAAGAAAAGGAGGAAGAAATGGGTAAAAAAGGAAAAAGACTCATTTGCAGCACTGGCTTACAGTTTTGAACATGTAGACTAAGTAGACTAAGTCCGCAAAGGTTCACCAGTCACTCTGGTACAGAGTAAAGCAGGGAGGCGACCTGACCGACGACTCTGATGAGCGTAGACTCGGATCCGACCTGGGCTGGTGAACCAAAGTCCTCCGTGCCCACCTTCTCGTGGTGCGGACCGTTAGTACCCTTCCTAGGAAGTACTCTTCCTAGGAGGGGGAACGAACGGGCACGGCAGGCAAAACCAGGGGAAGGCAATGGCAAACCACCCCTGTTAATCATGCCAAGAAAATCGTCATGCCACACACCAAACCACGCCGATGGTCGCGGATGGAGGGACTCCCAGGCCGGAGCGCTGAGGTGGGACTCCCAGGCCAAAGCGCGACTCAAGGGCTACTGGGAGAAGTAGCAAGACGGCAACGGAGACTGTGTGGCATGACGATCGCTAGGGCTCCTAGAGCCGACGGCACAAAGAATTCAAAGAGACTAAATACAAACATGGGCAGTGATCCTGAGGTGTCGAGAGGGAGAAGAACTCCCACCTTTAACAGTGGGGGGCACAGTGTACTGTTGTTCCCAGCTCGGTAAAAAAATGTTCACACACGAGTGCGAAAAAATTGTTTCGCCTCTTTTCTGCCCCTCCCCCCGGAAAAAGCCGAAACGACGTCCCTGTTTGCCACCACTTCAATGTAGTCTATGATTTTGATCTGACTCTGTGTCTATCTCGAGGATATAGTGCAGCAGGGTGTGTATAGTTCAGAAGCATCTCAGGATAACAGTTTCATAGCACATGCACACATGTATGTACATGCTCGTTGTGAGGCCACAATGTTTCTTTAAGGTTCACACAATTCTTGTGACATAGAGCAATTGCTTGCTGATCTATGCACTTGGGTCAGAAGCAGTCTTCAGAGCACAGTAAAGAATCAATCTTATGACTGATATCAGGTGTTGTTTCTTGCAAATGGATGTGTGAAGGTAGAAGAAAGAGTTGTGTAGAGGGCTTGGATGTGACACTAGTGAGGAAAATGAAGTTGATATGATTCTGTAGTGTTGAAGTTGTGCTCTGGAGAGCTGATGTTTTATGGTTAAGAAATGTATAGTATATAAGAAAACCAAACAGTCTGTGTGTTTACCATGCTTTTCATTTAAGATGTTTTACAGTGCTCACGAATGAAGCTGGTGCCTTGCGCTTAACTTTCGTTTTATTATTATTTATGATGGTTATGTGATGTCTTCTGTGTTTAGATACTGATGAATGCATTTGCGGATACAAAATATTGGGGGGGGGGGATTTGGCTATTCATTCTACACTTGTTTTTGTAATGGGTGTACAGTCCATCTAAATTATTGGGGGAGGGGGCACGTGCACCGGCTGCCCCCCAGCGTCTATGCCTATGAATGTGTGGGTTAAAAACCACTCAGTGGTCCTTGCGTGGACTAGCTTGTTTTATTTAATCATTCCAGGTATGTTTATATGATTTTTAAATACTTATAGACGAGGATGAATGCACTAAGAACAAAGATAATCCAGATTTCTGTCGGGATGGCAAATGTCTAAACACTCATGGATCCTACATCTGTAACTGTTCAGAAGGCTTCCGTAAAGAAGACGATAAATGCATAGGTAGGCAACTAAATCAGTTTTTACATTTTGTCTGGAGTGCTGTGGTAAATAAATCTAATGTTTGTTATTTTCGTGTTTAATTTCTAGCACTGATGAATTGGTAAGGTGTTAAAGGATTGATTTCCCATTGTTTTGGTCTCTTATCACATTCATTGCATTCTCATGCATAACGGGGCAGGGAGATGGTTGAATGGTAACACGCTGGCATAGAAATCAGAAGGACGCGGGTCCGATACCCACTAGCCCACAAGGTTAACTCAGCCTTCATTCCCTAGGTGGCAATTGTAAAATGAGCAGTAGGACAGATGGGCGCCTTGTATGGCTGCCATACAGCTAAATTTGACTCCTGTTAAACTTGTTATCGTCTGTTACTATTATATCATGTAATCTTACTGCGTACTTGTCAGTTTGAATTAATAAACGAAGATTATTATTATTATTATTATTATTATTATTATTATTATTATTATTATAACCTGCTTTCTCATTTCTTCCATTACCATAATCTTGAATCTGAGGAATGTAATAAATTACCAGACCTTTGTCTTTTGTTATATTCTGGCTTGTGTTTCCTCTATGTTGATGTAACCAAATGTCTTAATTCTTGTACAAGGAACTGAAACAAGCAGGGCGAGAAACTTACAAAATCGATGATGCATTCAGCACGTGTAAGCCAATAAAATTCTGTTTGCATGTCTGTGTTCTGTAGAGATTAATGAATGTGAAATAGAAAAAGGAGGCTGTGAACATGATTGTGAGAATACTGTGGGGTCATTTCTCTGTACCTGCAAGGCCGGATATCATCTCAGCATCGACAAGAAACACTGTGAAGGTTAGCTATATGTCAGCTTTGATTTGCAGTGTCACTGTTGCAAAAGTTTGATTTGTTGTAAAATTATCTCATTAGTGAATGATAGTCTAGTGATTAGCATGCTGGACTATCAGTCGAGAGGTCAGGGGTCAAATCTCTGCCAGGGAGAAATTTGCTTCATGATGTCTGCTCTACTTGCCCCTAGCCAACTCAGCCGTAATGAGTACACTGACCATTTAGTGTCGGTGGGAAGATGGAATGTCGAGGGACAGAACTAGCCACCTGCCCTTGTATGCCGAGGCTAAGAAAATGAAGTCGCTGACACTTCATACCCATGGCTGCTTCTCAGGGTTAGCTTAAAGAGTCTGCTGCTCTTCTTCTTTTATCTCAATAGGTCGTGACCTAAATGCTGACCAATGCTTACAAGACAAGGCGAGAAATATTTCACGGCAAAAATAAATTTCTTGAGGTTTTGGAGGAAAGACACGCTTTATTGTTTTATTTGTCAAATTTTTATTGCATTAATTTCTACAGATGGGCTTTTTTGCCCAGAGCTTATATTATAATCCCTCAGAATTATTAGGCTTGGGGACAGGGTGTTTTTGGATGGCTGGTCTTTGTTGATGTGCCGTGGTGGCAAGGTGCTGTGGAAAGTGATTTCAGTAAGGGTGTTGTCTGCTACAGATAAGTTGTGGTAGAGGAATGTAGCTTCCATTTCATTTCATGTTGTTTGGGCAAGGTTATGTACAAGGCAGTTGGCATATGCCAGGGCTTCAAAGGAGAGGGAACAGAACATCTCATTATTATTACTGCACTGACTTCCTGTAATCAAATGATTGTCTTATTGCAGCACCCCAGCACTTTGTGTTCTAGTCTCCAGTCAACTGGTTTTACGATCATTGTGCTGTGCTGCCCATGGGTAATGCAGTCCTGCACTTCAGAAATCAGCTTGAACTTGTTGTAGCTTCCGTTTGACACTGTATTTGACACAAGGGGTGCTCGATAGTGTAGTGGTTAATGTGCTAGACTGTCAATCAAGAAGTCGGGGGTTCAGAAATGTGGTTCAAGATTTCTGCTCCACCTGCACCCCTAGCCAACTCAGCTACATTGAGTACACTGACTATACACTGTTGGTGGGAAGATGAGATGGTGAGGAAGAGGACTGGCCATTCCCCTCATATGCTGAGGCTAAGAAAATGAAGTCACTAACACTTCATACTCATGGCTGCTTCAGGGCTAGCGTAAGGGACTGCTATTCTTCTTCTAAGTGTCTTACATATGTGCACTATTATTAATAATATGTTTATTATTATCAGTAGTAGTAGTAGAATTAGTATTACGATCACCGTCATTATCATAAGAATAGTAAAATAGCCACTGAATGAATTACTGTGCTCTTCACCTTGTCACCTTGTGCTGTCAACTCCTGGAGCTCTAGCGATCGCCACGACACACATTCTCCATTGCTTCCTATTCGAAGTCAGGTCCCTTAGTGCTTCCAGATTCATGCCAGTTACATCGTGAATCTCATCCATCCATTTCTTCCTTGGTCGACCCCGTCTTTTTTTCCCCTCACCACAAGCCAACATCATTTCCTTTTCTAGCCCATCAGATCGCATAACATGACCAAAGAATCCAAGCTTCAATCTTGTCGCTTTTTGTTTTAATGACTCTTCATTCTCGACACCAATCTCCACTCGTATTGATTCGTTCGTCCTTTTCTCTGTCCATGATATTCTCAACATTTTTCTCCATATCCACATTTCACATGCGTTGACCTTTTTCACCATGTTCTTTGTCATTGTCCAAGACTCACAGCCATACAGAACCGTTGGAAAGACTAGGGCTCTCACGAGCCTTTTTTTTGTATCTATGCTCACATGCTTGTCCTTCCATATCTTTTCCAGTCCAATCATTGCAGCTTTCCCAATCGCAATCCTTCGTTTTATTTCTGTATCACATTTTCCTTCTTTTTCAACCAATGATCCCAGGAAAGTGAAGCTTTCTACCACCTCTATTTCTTCTCCGTCAATCTCAAAAGTATCCCATTCTGCTGTTGTCATAACTTTTGTCTTCTGTATGTTGAAGTATAAGCCAGCTTTTTCACTTTCTCTCCTTACCCTTCTTACAATTTTACAATTTTATGTGCTCTTGTGTGATATATATTTAGCAATGGGTCTTTAAATATTTTGTTTTGTTCAATTGCTTTACAGACACAGATGAGTGTGTCTTTGTATTTTGCGAACACATCTGTAACAACACTGTGGGTTCATATAACTGCACTTGTCATCTTGGCTATGTAAAGGTTGGCATGGATCAGTGTGAAGGTAAGAAGGCTGTGTCTTATTTGCTCGAGCTTTCTTTACTGTGTAGGTTACAATTTTCACCTCACTGCTTGGTTATAATTGTGTGATTATAAGCTTATGTTCTCTTAACATTTTGCGTGCCACAGACGTAAAATTATGACGACAGGAAACTCTCCACGCAGGCCAGAGGTGCAGAATCATTGGTGTGCTTACTATAGCAGTTGACATTAGGGAATTGCTAAAGCAGTTGACATGTACTGTTAATTAGGGCAGTAAATGAACTACAATTTTCCCATTGGCGATTTAAATACTCATGTACTCATGGGGCAGTTGCAGAAATTGATATTAGACCTGAAAATCAGTGATCTGTTTCGTTTTATGATCATGTTTTACGACCATGAAATTTGGCATATGATTTATGGCATTATGGAGTTTTATGATGAGTTAATTTTGAAGGATTTCACACATTTCTGAGGTTGATGAGATACCATCTTTTTAACCATATGGCGTGAAATAGAGCAAACCCAAAAATATCTGATCAGAGCCTTAGCAAGGGTTAAAAGAGAAAGGATCGAAATCAGCTATGAGTAGTGGTTCATCTTTTATCAGTTTTACAATTTTATATGTAATCAGCCATATGTCATAATTGAAACTCTAATCCTTACGTACTGTGAATACCTATCTCTGTAACAGGAAGCTGTTCTAATGGCTTGTGCTATAAGATCATTGTTATTCCATTATTCCTATTATAACAGTCGTGTAGTTCTATGGTTCCAATACTCCACAATTTTCTGTTTGATTTAATTATATGCATGAGAAATCAAATCCATGTAATCGTTAACAGTCTGGTTTGTGATGTTTTAACTGCAATTTGTTGAATTTCAATGTGATCATAAACACTTGGTTACATGCTTTTATCTTTAACGTTTGGTCCTGAAATCAGTAAGTAGATGTCAATTGACAGACCAAATTTCAGCTTGTCTCCAACCTTAGCATGATTATTTTGGACTAACAGACCACAGATGTCTAATGCACATAAAATGTTATCATTATTCTGTGCATTAATTTTCGCTATCCTGCACACTAAAGGGTTTATATGAAGACCAGATAGCGGTGATAAGAACAGAATACGGAGACACTGACAATTTCAGAATGAAGAAAGGGGTGAGGCAGGGATGCATCTTGTCTCCATTCCTGTTTAATCTATATGCTGAAAGAATAATGAGAAAGGCAGAACTGGAGGGGGCAATTGAGGGAGTAAAAATCGCTGGAAAGACACTGAATAACCTTAGATACGCGGATGACACAACATTAATGGCAAAAAGAAAAGAGGATCTGGCAGAACTGATAAGAAGGGTCAGGAGAGAAAGTGAAAAAGGTGGTTTATACTTCAACATAAAGAAGACAAAGGTCATGACAACAGCAGATTGGGATAGTTTTGAGATAGACGGAGAGGAAATAGAGGTGGTAGAAAGCTTCACATTCCTAGGATCACTGGTTGGAAAGGAGGGAAAGTGTGATCCAGAAATAAAACGAAGGATTGCTATAGGGAAAGCTGCAATGACCGGACTGGAAAAGATATGGAAAGACAAACATGTGAGCATAGAAACAAAAAAAAGGATCGTGAGAGCACTAATCTTTCCTACGGTACTGTACGGTTGCGAGACGTGGACAATGACAAAGAACATGGAAAATAAGGTTAACGCTTATGAAATGTGGATATGGAGGAAGATGCTGAGAATATCTTGGACTGAGAAAAGAACGAACGAATCAATACGAGAGGAGATTGGAGTTGAGAATGAAGAGTCGTTAAAACAAACTGCAACAAGAATGAAGCTAAGGTTCTTTGGACATGTTATGCGATCTGATGGTCTGGAGAAGGAAATGATGCTGGCGTGCGGTGAGGGGAGGAGAAGACGGGGTCGCCCAAGGAGGAGATGGATGGATGAGATACAAGATGTAACTGGCATGAATTTGGCGGAATTAAGAGACTTGTCATCGAATAGGAAACAATGGAGTGTGTTCACCAGGACGATCGCTAGAGCTCCACGAGCTGACAGCACAAGGTGACAAGGTGGTGCACACTCACAGCCAGACTCAGGCTGTGAAAATGTTTTCAAGGATCAGTCTTTTGTACTATCAAGCAGCAAGCTATTCTTGACAATGTCTTTTGCTTTGTCTTCGAGTAGATAAGTATAGATATATATGTGCAGTGTTGTACACACCCACCCACAATGAGAAGGTCTGTTAAGTGTAAGGGTATGTTAAATTCTGCTCACCAGTACATTACAGATATATGGCAATTGGAAGCGTCAACCCATCCATGCTATAAAACATCTGAATTCACACAAGCCTGTTGTGTGGGCTGTTGCAAGATTTATTCTCTGCAGGCATCATATGTAATAAATGTAAATGACATACTTGTTTACTTGTCACCATGGAAACGTTTCAGAAGCATGGTTCCAGAGTTAGAGGCTGAAATGCAAACAACCACAGCAATCAGTTTTTGAAGCACTTAAAACTTGCGTTGCTACTTGTCAAAAGATGGAGGGCTGAGTTGGTCTGTCATCTGAGCAGCTGGGTATTCCCTGAATGGTCTCTCATTCAAATATCAACCAGGCTTAGTGTTGCGTTACTGTGCTTGCCAGCATTGTATGCACAACATCAACTCACTTGGTTATGTATGCTTGGTTATATTACCAAGAGCTTTGTTCAAAGCTCACAGATTAAAAGGAACTGGCTGATGCTAGAGTCTCTTCACAATATCAGTTAGTACATTCATGGCCACATATTGCTTCACAACTAAGTACTAAACATTGTATTAAACATTGTATGGAGCATTACTTGTCTTATAGGTGCATGTCTGTGTATGTCACCTGTATATTATATATGTATCTATATCTTTGATTTTAAGTATAGACATGAAATGTTACAGATATCAATGAATGTGAACAGCAGCCAGCAGTTTGTAGTCATACATGTCAAAATAACAACGGATCATTCACCTGTGGCTGTCCTGATGGCTATGAATTGGAGCCCGATGGAAGAACTTGCAAATGTAAGTAGAGAAAAATATGACTGATAATCAGTGCTTCTTCAGCCGGAACGTGCCGGAACAGTGTTCTGGCACTTTTTTCAGCTACGAAAAAATAATTTAGTTTTTTTAATTTAATTTAATTGTTGTGAACTATTTTCAGTGTTTATTGAGACCACTGCAAACCCCCAATCTCGTTTGTCTCGGGATTTTAGCCCTTCCATAATTGTTCAGTTCCGGAACCTGTTGTTCAGTTCCGGAACCACAACGTGGAATGGTCTACCTGGAATGGCCTCCCTATTGGTGTGTATCTCCCTCTCACTGGGGGATGCTTCAAATTCCTTTCAGTAACAATGGGAAACTGGAAACTGTTCTCATTTTTGCTGGTGCTGGGCTTGGAACACATAACTTTCAGATAGATATCTGAGAGGTGTGCTGTATAATTGATTGAACAAATTAATGACTGCATGAATCCTTACTAGAAATCTGTTGTTTTGAAAAGTCAAAGAAATAGAAGTGTAGGCGATTGACCTAATAGAACTCAAGGTTGAAAGTTGGGGATGAAATCAGTTAGTTTGTAATCAGTTTACTTGCAATGTACATGCAGTTTGAAACACTGTGTTACTGTAATTTTTACATTGTTTCATGAATATTTACACAAAACACTATGACCACTGATTGTAAATGTTTTCAATCTGAATTGTCGTAGGGTTTCGCTGAAGTGAGCACCAAATTAATAGCCACCTACCAAGTGTTATACCTAAGTTGAGGTATATGAGCATTGATTATGTGCTGCTGGTAATTTCATAGGAGTTCCTGAAAAGTATGTTCTGGGCTTGAACTCTCTGTTGGCCAAAGCACAAGTAAAAAACTGCAATAGAAATCAGTGCTGCTTTACTGCCATGGGCATGCTCACAATACTTTGCCAGCATAAATTGACAAGTAGATAAATAAATAATTAAATGTAATCTGACAACTTCTAGGCTGTTACCAATTAGGGATCAGCCGGAAATCGCCTCGGACATTTGCCTCGGCCGAATATCCCGTTTTTCAGCACTATTCGGAAGTATTCGCCTCGGCAAATACTGTACACACAAATAGTTGCTTGTCTGCCTTACATGCCGGAATTTGTAGGCTCATAATATAAGCTTTGAGCTTCATCTAGCAAATCGTTTTGAAGAAGAAAAGTACAAAAAACACCAATACCGGAAGTGCACAACGGAAGTCAAGTCCATTTCATTGATTATTTATTTCTAAAATTCAAAATATAGGCCTATTAGTCAGTTATTACAAGTACAGAAATTTATTTAAATAATTTTTCATTACATGAAAATGTAAAGCTTCGCATACGGAACAAATGGTACTCGGTTCGTACCCGGATCCGGCAAATAGTACATCCAAATACTCGGATTCGGTACTCGGTGGAAAAGGTCTACCCGGCTGACCCCTATTACCAATATTCCTAAGATCAATTGATGGTCATTTAGAAGTGAAACCTCAATAATCATAATCCATGAAACAGAGGCAGTTGAGAGATCCAAGACATTATGGAGTCAGGCAGGATATGGCAGTTTCAACCTGGCAAAAGTTTAGTTTGTATTGTCATCAGAGCAGATAGACTGTAGCAGTGAATTACCAAACCTTTGGCCAACCATTAAGAAAACCCAAGAGTCCAGCAAGAGTTAAAGCTTCCGATAGGATAGCTGATTCAAATGTAGCGCCTTGTAAGCTGTGAAAGTGCTTTTGAAATGGACTCTGTTTGAAAAGGAACCAGTGTAAGGCTCGCAAGGGTGGACCTTGCTTCTCCGATATATTGTGATGTTTTATTGCGATTTCTCTTGAAGTAACCATTGACTGATGTCTTGGGCAGTATGATAACGGCACTATGGAAGCTGATAGAGTAGGTGAACTGTTGATAAGGAGTTCTTGCAATGATTATGGCCATTAACGAGTTTTGGACCTTTTGTAGCGTGTAATGAAAATTTATGACGTATATGATCACAGAGTTATATTACAGTCTTTCTGCATTTTATTCTCTAAATAATGGTGGTAATATTTAAACATTGGTTAGCCTGTGAACTAAGACACCTGTTGAGTCATGTGAGACCTGATTCTCTGATTTTATAAATATCATTTATGATTTTGTAAAAAATTATGTTGCTTATTTAGATATGACTTGATCATGGTTAGAAAAGGACTTCGTGAATGCACTTACTACTCCTGAATTGTATGCTGGTCCTGTATCCTACCGCTATGAACCAAATAAGGGAAGTGCTGACACTGATAAAAGTGTAAGAACACAACTAGTGGAGGCATAACCCACAAGCCTCAAATGGGTGGGATGTTTCTATTTATCCCCTCTGGTCAATGTCCCTGTTTTGCATTACATGACAGAGTTACAGAAAACTGTTACATATTGTTAGGTTCCATTTAGACAACTTCTGTGCAAGGTTTCATTCTTTTTGTAGTGATAAATTTATGTCTGCGCGATAACGGTGATTGTGATCAAGAGTGTCACTACAATGAAAGCACCAAAACGTCAGAATGCAAATGTCTTCTGGGATATGAGATCTCTGATAAGCGCTGTGGAGGTAAGTGAGCTAAACAGTTTTGCTTGGGTTTTGCTCTCTTAAGTACTTTATTTCTTAGATATATTTCTGCATTTGCCAGTGTAATTTCTGCTTATGCTAAATATTTTGTTGTCTCATGACCTTGTCTATTGTGAAAATATCATTTATATACATCTTTACCTATTACTTATTCTGTTTACCTGTTCTTTAAATATTGACCATTTGTGTGTGTGTGGATTTGTGTAATGACCCTGAACAAGTTGTTTATGTACACATGTCTCTGTCACAAAACAGTATATATTTGGTACTGTTGTATCCTGGGGAGTAAGCATCAAGTTCTGTGTTGGATACGCTGGCCCATGTCTGGGACCTTGGGAGCCTCACATTGCCAGCTCAGAACCGAAGAGCAGATAAGCACCTCCCCTACATTCTGCTAGGGACTTGGGAATCGTACTTTTTACTTTCAGTATCTTATCTGTTCATCCTTACATGAATGGTAGCTATATATACATAACTGGTAGGCATAGGGAAGGAAATTCAGCAATATTGAGCCAGGTTAGTACTTGTGTTGTTAAGATCAAGAAGAAGAGCAGTCCCTTAAGCTAGCCTAAGAAGCAGCTATGGCTATGAAGTGTTAGCAACATCATGTATTTCTAGCCTCAGCAATTGAGGATCGTACACTGACCATACACTAACAGTGTGTGGTCAGTGTACTCATTATAGCTGAGTTGGCTAGGTGCACAGGCGGAGCAGAAATGTCAAAACAAATTTCTGCCCTGGCGGGTTTGAACCCCTCAGTCTCTCGGTTGACAGTCCAGCACACTAACCACTACTAGGGTGAATCATTCACCCATTTTTAGAGTGAAACTAAAGTAAAACTATAAGGTATAGACTCGAAGTCAGTGTATTATAAGACTTGCAGGTATCTTCCTAGCTTATGTCAAATTATCAGAGACTGTGTTGTTGTAATAATGGTTTTTAGTGCTTTTCATGATCAAGTTTTCTGAATGGTCTTGGGTCTGTTCTGATTTTCCACTGAGTAGAAAACTGGATTCATCAACCTCATTCAGTAAATGATGACGATGGTGGTAGTAATGGTCATTTGTTATGATTGTTCTGTTTAAGTTTGACTTACAAAATTTTTAATTTTACGTGGTAATTTTTTATGTAGTTGGTGTAGAATTTTTTTGTTTTCTAATGATCTAATGATATGATTTTTTTATATTTTTCAGATATTAACGAGTGTCATAATAGTACTGATGTTTGTGAGCAGCAGTGTGAAAATTCAGTTGGGTCTTTCCAGTGTCAGTGCAAAATCGGATACAAACTGAACGAGGATAATAAGCATTGTGATGGTATTGACATTTTTATGAAATTATGTCTTTCCTCTTTATTAAGTTTTCCAAGCTGAGCTTTTATATTTGAATAATTATTGAACTATTTAAAGATCATAAAAATCTGTTACCAGTTTTTTTAAACCTGTGTTCAGTAATAACATGTTTAGACATTCGATATGCTCTATGAATAAAACATTTGTGCTTTACAAGAGGTATATGAGACAAGATTCTGAGTTGATCGTTCTCTAAGTAAATAAATGTAAATGTTGACGGTTTCTATAGCGACCATATGGCCTCGACCCTGCACATTTTGCAATGAATTGATTGGGTGAGATCCTTCTCCGCCGCTGTCCTTTTGAATGGGTAGTTACCTAGCAGCCATGTGCATATCATCAGCTTCTAAAGGGTGTTTTGTTCCATGGATTACAATCCATTACTTGGCATAATATACAATTTCTACTTGCAATACAGCTGCACTGTCTTACTTGTCGTTTACATTTGTTCAGAGTTACATTTTGAAGTCTTGCAACAAAAAACATAATGAGTCAAAGTGGCAAATATGTCGTTGAGTCACAATCACGAGGTGTTTGAGATGATAGGTGAAGAACACATGTGGTGATGTAGTGGTATGTTTGGTGCCTTGTAACCAGAGGGTCGCAGGCTAAAATCTACCTCAAGCCTCTGCGCAGCGACTTTGGACAAGTTGCTCACCTACAATTGTCCAGTGCTCATGAATAGGCTGGTGCCCTGTGCTTGACCTTCGAGTGGCGCTGTTGAAGCTTTGAGATTATGATGACTTTGTGGACTTGATGGCTTGCTGTCTCTGTGCCCACAGATGGCTGGTTTCATCACTGGATGAATCCCCTTGGATGACTGTTTGGTGGTTGATTTGTCATGTGACATACTTTCTTGTTATGGGCTGCACCACAGTCTAATAGTTAGCATGTTGGACTCTCAGTTGAAAGGTTGAGGTTAAAATCTCTGCCAGGGCAGAAATATATTTATTGTGAATTTTTCACCCCCCCTCCCACCCCAACAAACTCTGCTGTGAGTACATTGACCATACACTGTCAGTTGCAAGATCAGGTGGGAAGGGAGAGGACTGGCCATCCACCCTTATATGCTGAGGCTAAGAAAACGAAGTCGCTAACACTTCGTGTAGGGGCCTACCCATGGCTGTCTTTTGGGGTTAACTTAAGGGACTCTTCTTCTTCTTCTCCTTCTTGTTTCTTGCCTTTTACTTGTTTACTTGATTGTTTAATTACTGATGCACTAATTGATTGCTTGTGGCAGATGTTGATGAATGTATACCAGAGGAGCACAAGCCTTGCGATCACGTCTGTACAAATACCGTTGGGTCGTTTCTGTGCAGCTGTACTATTGGTTACAAACTCCAAGATGATGGTCGACATTGCATAGGTATGGCTGAAATTGAGCTTTTTCACAGAAATGTTGGTGTTATTGATTGGGCATTTTGCTAGTTCCTGTTCGATGTCTGTTCTGAAATGTTCAAATGTTCAAATCAAGTCTATGCAGGTTGAGGTTGAGGGGGTAGAAGGACCATAAGGCAAGCCATGAACCATAGCAAGTTGGAAAAGATTCCTGAGGGGAGATGGAGGAGGGAAAGACTCAAAAGAACTGGGTGGAGGCCATTAGAAATCACCTGAGATGGTTGGGGATGTCCTTGGAAAGGACAAGAAGATTGACAGTCGACAGAGATGAACGTAGAAGCTGCATTGATGGGATGTGCTGACGTTCACAGGAAGGACTCGGTAAGTAGATAAACACTGTAACTGTCCATAATGATATATATATATATAAGTTGAAATATACATTGTACCTATGAATTTTGCAATCTAATCAGACTGTATCATACTCTGGTGTTGCTAAAAGAGGATTCTTTAAATACCTTACATATCACAGTGTTATTTGTTCATTTGGCCATTTTGCTTCTTCTTTGCATCTTTGTATACCAACTTAACGCTTGAATGGAATCCTAAATGTAAATATACGTGTTTCTCTATAGTGATCGTATGGTCTCGACCTTGCTCATTTTTCAATGAATTGATGTAATGTAAGAGAACACTTGTATAGCACATCATAAGAGCCTCTCAGAGGCACTGTGTATGCAGCTATCAATCAGATGGAAAAAGGTGTGTCTTTAATGTTTGAGGAAATGCAAGCAGTCCGCAACAAGTGGAACGGATCAAATTTCAATAGGTAAATTTTTCCACAGTGATGGTCCAATGACAGAGAAGCCCCGATGCGCACGGTATCGAGGTGTGAGAGCGTGGAACGAGATCATACCGCATTGCAGAATGAAGCATCTGGTGACCAGGCTGTGTAGAGACCGGAACGCACAGCTCAGTGATGTATTGTGAAGCAGTACCAGTCATGGGTGAGATCTGTCACCATTACTGCCAATTTGAATGGGTGCCATGCCATTTAAGGTCCCGTGTACACACCTTGCTAGCCTGAGATTTAAATCCTATGATAAAAGTCTTGACACAAGTCAATGGTAAACATGCAGACTTTCTGAATTAAACATTTCGTTTTGACAGACATTGATGAATGTTGCGAGCCGGACAAAGGAGGTTGTTCTGATTTTTGCAACAACACTGTCGGTTCATACGAATGCCTCTGCCCTACAGGATTTTATATGCTGCCTGACCAAAAGACCTGTAAAGGTGATGTTTCATTATCATCTTCGCTTAGTTATGTATCGTGAATCTTTATAGGCTGGAGAAACAGTACAGTTGTTTTGTGTTGATTCATTTATGCTATGAAACTATTGCAGGTTGTAAAGTCAGACAAAGTAATATAATTGAGCATTTTTTCATTAAAAAGTGTCGTGTCATTGAAATGCTGGGGTCATGTTTGCTTCTCAGCCCAACATTCTTTCAACCTTGGGACCACACTTCTGAGGAATTGAGTGCGGGAATGCAAACATGTATTTTTCATATAACTTTATGCCATCTTTACCAGTGCGTAGCTCTGTCAGAAAATAGTCTTTAGATATTGTTGTTGGAATAAATCGTCTTTCAAACATGTGGTAGCTTAACGTCATGAATTGAACACCCACCCAACTTATCTGCATGGGTAATGGGACCTAATGGAGAATGGCCAGTTCAATTTAACACCACTAATAATAATAATAATAATAATAATAATGACGACAATTTCTATGGCGCCGTAACACAGCTCATGCCGTTACAAGGGCGCCTTGACAAACAACAAAAACAACACACAATTAGTCAGAGATACGCCTTGGAAAAAAGGTAAGACTTGAGACTTGACTTGAAAGACTCGACCGAGTCGGCCGAACGGATCGCGGGAGGTAGACTGTTCCAGCAACTGGGGCCAGCAGTTGAAAAAGCACGTTCCCCAAAGCGTGTCGATTAAAGCAACGATTAAAGCAATGCTTTCTTGACAGAACACTGACTTTCAAGTGGTGCTTTAGAAGTTTAAAGTTTACAATTACGTTAGCTGAGAGATTCAAAAGTGACCCGCCCCTTTGATTGCTGTAATTTTAACTGTATGGTGCTTCTCAGAGGCTATGTTTGTATTTGCTCGTCAGTTTAATGATCCTACAATCTTGTGACCATACTTCTTAGGAATTTCTCTATTTATGTGCCTAATGTGGTACTTAAAATGCCATTACAGTTTGTGTTTGTGATTGATTACTATATGTTCAGTTGTTTTAAGAATTAACTTTGATTTTGATTGATCCTTTACATTGTCTTGAAATTAAAATTTAAAAGTTGTTGTGATGAACACATAATTACATCGGCACAGAAGAATGATTCTGTCCTTGTGAATTAGTAGATTGCCAGTTTGTACGGATTTAAATCCTGGAGATAATGTGAGCTTTGTTTTAACACACGTTTGTACTGTTTTGTTTTCAAGACACGGATGAATGCACCACAGGAGACACCAATGCAGGTTGTGCACATGAGTGCAGGAATATTCCAGGGTCATTCATGTGTTCCTGTAGGGACGGATACTTGTTGGACAAAAATAATGAAACATGCTCAGGTTACGAGTGTTTTGTTTCTACCTAAATTGTCTGATGTGATGACATTATTTATGCTCAGTCGCTTTCTCAACTTACAACTTACTTTTTTCATATTGCTTATCCACCATAGGCTGTCCCTCTGTCTAATGGATTGATCTTCTGGATATTGACCTGATTACGGGTTGGTTTTGGTGTGCCATCGGTTGATGCCTTGTGCATTAGACACCGCCGGCACAATAGAAGTTATTAATTACAATTACATTAATAATGTTTAGTATGAGATGCAGGTAGATCATTTGGTCACAAGCTAAAATCTTAGTAATGGTATTGACCCCATGGATTTGAAAAGTACGCTTTTGACACTTTAACGACGAGCATGTACTAGAAGTGATGGGAAACCAATGCAGCTTGTCGTTAAAGTGTTCAAGAGCTGCAGTTCAGGTTCAGTTGTGGTAAGGTAAATATTCATATGAGGAATTGATCAACAAATAGCTAAGTCTTGCCTTTAAATGTCTCTTCCATTATGACTATAGACCAAACTGTTTGTTTGATTGTACTGGTGAAAGAAAAGAATATGAATTAAATGACTTCCTAACAACTGCCTTTTTCACACAATGTACCAGGTTTCAAGTGCTTCCGATGAAGATAAACTACAGATGCAAAGGCTATTCCACATGAATCAGTCATACTCAGGGCCACCAACAGAAATTCCGGGCCCCTAGGCAGAGCAGTCACCGGCCCATAAACCATCATTAGGATTTATGAGAAAAGTTGCTTGCGGGCCCGCCCGAGCCCCTAAAAAACGCCCGGAAAATCGCCGGGCCCCTGGGCATTTGCCCCCTTGCCCTCCCCTCTCGGCGGGCCTGGTCATACTCACATGTGTTAAACCTTCAAATTTAATCATACCCTCTGATTTTTTCTTCAGCATTATAAAAGCTAAGCCAAGGATAGTAGCTTTTTTGCTTCACAAACAAATCAACAAATATGGACTTAGTTGCATGAAATACAATTAAATTTTTATTCATTCTGTGTGTTCTGCTATGAAATCTACATTTTCAGATGTGGCTGAATGTGAGTTTTCGAATGGTGGTTGTAATCAGAACTGCATGAACACGGATGGTTCTTTTTATTGTGGATGTGTCGGTGAAGGGTTTACTCTGCAGACAAATCAGAGAACTTGTGTTGGTAAGAGTCTTTATTTGACTGGAAGTAGTTAAGTGCTTGTCAGAAGTTACTGTTAGTATAAATTGTTGTTATTAACGATTAGAAACTTCTATAGTGCCAGTATCTAATGCGCAAAGCATCAACCGATGGCGCACAAAGGCTAAACCATAATTAGGTCAGTAGCCAGGTCAGCCTGCTGTGGCAGAGAGACAGTGGATAAGACAGTTGACAGATAAGTCTTGAGCCGAGACCAAAACAGCACGAGATACTGAGCAAAACGAACAGTATTGGTAGAGAATTCGAAAAGTTTGGTCCAGCAGCAAAAAGTCTATTCGCCAAGAGCAGTTTTAGGTTAAGGTGATGCCTGGGATGATTAGGTATGAAGTTTTAGACTTGAAAACAAGTGCTATGGTGCAGTGCAGTATAAACCTGTGGATCATTTGTCATTGTCGATGATTGCTTAGTTGTTATCGCCTTGGAATGGTGCAGAAAGGGTTAAATTCTGCAGTTAGCACTACATAGTACTACTTGAGAAAACAAATTTCATTATAATTTTGGTTTTGCCTTTTCTTATCTCACTCACTGATCTGTGAATTGCATGTATAAAAGTCCAACCAGGATCCGTACTTTGTTAAGTGATTTTGATAAACTGTGAGAAACTGATTTTTACAGATATCGATGAATGCATTGCTGGACACAAATGTCAACATCTCTGTCACAATACAGAAGGCAGTTACTATTGTTCATGTAATCCGGGCTACGTGCTGGAACCGGATGGATTAAACTGCATCAGTATGTTAACCATTTGTTTCTACTGATTTAAACTGTTTAGCAATATCTGTAAGCATAAAAATCGAAGTATATAGAAATTATGCAAATAGGTGCTTAACAAATCAATGGTACTGCCTATGCACAAAACAAGTTATGAATTACAAAATTTTCTATGCAACTACAATACCCATGTAGCAAATGCTGTCTAATTTTGTAACAGGGCATCTGTTTTAGTGGGAGTGACTCATTTCCTTATGAGTTTTCCCTTGAACACCCATTGTTATGTTTGTGTGATTATTTGCATGGGCGTCCAGAGCGGGGAAAGGAGGGCATATGCCCCCTGGATTTTGCCCATAATTTAAAAAATAAGAAAAATTTATTTTTGATTATTAGGATTATTACAACAGTCCCAACAGGATTTTCAAGTTCTCATCTGTTCTGTGTTCATGAATAGCTATTCAGCTATTCTATGCAAAAGCGTCATTTTGCTTGCCCCTACAAAAATTTTCCACCCCTACACAAATTTTACACCCTCTACAAAAATTCCTGCAGATGCCCATGATTATTTGTATTGTCATTAAACTGCTGATGATCAGTTCAATCGTATCACAGTGTTTTGTAGGCAGACTGATGAGGTCTGGATGTTTCATGACAAAATTGAGAACTTGGAAACTTTTAAGTTTTAATAAGTGGCAAAAAGAGGATAGGTTTACATGGATATTATACCATTTATGCAACATATCCAAATTCCAAAACCACCTCTGTGTTGCCAGTAAAGCAGTGATTTCCAACTGAACTGAGAGCCCAGTTTTAAATATTTGCATAGTTTTTACAAGCTGATGCACATTGGCTAACCAACTTGTCTTTCATTTTTACTAACCTGTCAGACTCACAAGTGTTGCACTCTCGCATTGAACGAGTTTGTCTCTTGTCATACAACAAGCCGCTGATTTGAGTGGCGCTATATAAATGTTCGGTTACAATTACAATTACAAAATTACAAGCCAAAGTAGCTTTGGTTGCCAGGCTTTCTTTGTTTCTGAACTGAGGTTCAGGAATTTGCTGTTCCTGTTCACTCAGCAAGTTCTCTGATGTTGTTTAGATCTTGACTAAAACTTTATCTTCTTCAGATTCCTTATTCTCTGTCTTTGGTCTTTGGAGCTTTGTGAGTTTGATTAGAATTGGAATTTCAGAGTGCAGGATCTAGAAGCAACTGAGTTGTATCTGCATGCTAAGGATAAAGAGTCAGTATGCATTAGGGTAATGGTAGAGAAGTTATCAGGTACATTCATTTAACTCATCTCATTTGTGTTTCATTCTGTATGGCTTATACACAAATAAAGATGTGTGTTAGAGGTGAGTATTCTTTTCCTTTTGAATGCTTCTTATGCTTCTGTATGCTTTATAAGTGAGTGTAACAGTAATACTATTTGATTATAAAGTGTTAGATTTGATGAATATGGTATCAAATCAAAGTGGGTTGAATATTTTCTGTAACTATTGATTCAATAAATACTTTGAAAGAGGGAAAGTGGAACAAGATTCCTGAATGAGGTGTCATTCTTCCAAACAAGATTTAAATCTTAACTTCTGGGTGTTAGTCAATCACACCAGGATCAAACTCGCACGGCTCAATTTTTATTATAAAATCTATCACTGACTTGTAAGAAGGTGGCAGCTCATAATTTTTTCACTTATGTTAGAGTCAAGATGTTATAAGAGGTAAATGGAGAGGCATGTGAATTAAATGTAAGTTCTTTACGTGAAGCTATGCAATTAATTTTATACACATATGTTTCTGATGTGTCCAGATGAAGACGAGTGTACAATTGGAAATGGTGGATGTAATCACATTTGCAACGATGTTATTGGCTCTTACCAATGTACTTGTATGATGGGCTACTTTCTTGCGTCTGATGACAAGAATTGCGAAGGCAAGTAACTAATAAATCTTGCATCTATTTTAGGTTAGACATGGCTGTTTGTGGTTCCGATATTGCTTGTTGAGCCTGGTAAACGTGGTGGGGCATGGTAGACTCTTGATGGTTAGAGCGCTTGGCTTTAACTTATCATTACTATTTTATATTTTTGTTTATTTTTTTATCTAGTGACAACAATTGCTAGTGCTAAGCATTTGAGTTCATGACATACTGAAGATCACTACATAGTGACTGTGTCAGGGAAGGTTAAACCTGCTTGTTACAAGTTACAAGCAAGCTCTAAGCGGGAAAGGTTGCGTTAGCTGCTAAGTTGTGTCAGCATGCTGAGGATAAAGAGTCGGTATGCATACATTTTTGTTTTCTTAAAAATGCATATAGTTTTGTTTTCTAAAATTAACATTTGGTACTGTGCACTTAAAATTGCAAGCTTCAGTCACTAGGATGTCAGTTTTTAATTAGTTTTCGCCAAGTCCACTAGTAATCTGATGTTTTGTTGTTATAGATTTAGATGAGTGCCAAAATAAACCTGGTCCATGTGAACAGATTTGTAACAATACTCTGGGCAGTTTCACGTGTAGTTGCTTTGACAATTTTAAGCTACTTCCGGACAACGAACACTGCACAGGTAATTATTGAAATCAAAACCATCCAAAACAGAATCAAAATCTTACCATCAGTTCATAAGTCATCTACATGAAATGTTTATGGTTACTTCCTAGCCAAAGTTTGTGTGGTAGTCTTCACTAATGTAGTGCAACTATAAAATAGCTGAATCTGTTGACTAACAGGTGGAGAATGTCGAGATTTTGATTTACAATTATAAGATTGATCTTCTGCCCATTCTTGGCAGTACTTGAGCTGCCTTACCATCGGCTGGGAACCGGTCCAAGCTGCCGACAAGAATGCATACGAAGAGAGTGTGCTTCACAGAGACGTAACATCACGTGCAATTATACCTGTTTTCAGGACATCCGAATCAGTGGGACTTGGCGTCTGCGGACATGTCTGAATGGCCTGCAGCGAAAAATGGTGAGGCCAAAAGAAATAATGGTGTGTTTCCAGTATCACGACCGAGTTACTTTTTTGGTGCAACTTGGATAATTTTGGGGGAAAATTTTTTTTTCGAAACCCGTTGCGTGTCAGACAATTGAAAACATTGCGTTCCGTGCCAGAGGTGCTGAACTGCGACGTTATAGATGCGCTCATTAAAGCAGACGACCGTGGGAAACCAGCAGTCTTTTCTATATAAATAAGAGCACCGTTAATTTGAGCAATAAATGGGCTGTAAGTTTCCTATGGTCAGTTTTTACAAATGTTGGAGGGTTGGGGAGATAATAGACCCGAAAGTCGGGGATTTCCCATGGTTACTGGCTAGGATTATTAACCAAATCTGACTGTCATATTCAGTGTATCAGCAACATCTACATTTATCGTATGTATCATAGTACAAGTAAAGCTTCCTTTATAGCAGTGCTGTCCAACCTTTTTGACACCGTGGGCCACCGAAACGTTGTCAAGCGAGAGGGTTAGCCTTTGAAGTCCTTCGGTCTGTAGGTGGCATGTCTTTGAAACCGCTCAAGGCAGCTTCTTAACTCTTTTCGCCCTGTATTGACCCCTTCCTCCTTCTTCGGCCGATAGGCGCTGTGTCTTTGAAACCATGCAAAGCAGATTCTTAACTCTCTTCCCGTGTATTGTCCCCCTTCCCTCCTTTGGCCAGTAGGTGGCGTGTCTTTGAAGCCGTGCAAGGCAGCTTCTTAGTTCTCTTTCATGCCTAGAATCCCCCTCTTCCACGCCACGCTCTATATAGTTCCGGAAACGACAGCAGCTCGTGCAAGTACAACTCTGAGATCTGCATTTGAAATACTGATGTCTGAGGCAGCACTTAAGTGTGCTCCTTCCCAGAAAACAGGTTTGAACAAAAATAGTAGTACCTGTAGTATGTTCATTTACAACAGCATCATGTGCAACCTGTAGTGAAATGATTTCGTTAGACTATCGATGGCTGCCAGAAAGCGATATCGATGAACTACACAAGCTTGGGAAAATATTGACATTTTAGAGTATATAACGAAAACATTTTTACATTTTTATTTATTGACAAATAAGTTTAAAGAACACTGAACTGTTTTTAGCAAGGTGTTTTTCAGTTACATCTTCTTTGTTCTCATAACGTAAGAAAAACAAAAAGGTGATCTGGCCGTTATGAAATAGCATTGTATAAAAATATTTTTTTTTAAAAATATTTTCCTACCTACCTACCCAGTTTTTTAAACTCTGTTACCGGAAACACACCATTTTTTTGGCCTGCCCTTTTTCTCATCGCTGATCCCTCTGCTAATCTGTGGCTTCAGCTTTCCTCAATAACTGTGATTTGCACTTGAATATGACCATAGCCCTGTTCAAAATTACTGGATCGGATTTGAACGAGACATGTTCTCGGCAACGCTAATTTGCAACTGGGACAGACCACTGAACCTTTGTGCAGCTGTGGAACCACGTAGACTGTTCCACACTGTTAATAAGTATCACATGTTTTAGAGATGGCTCTACATTTTGCTGTGTTAGTGCATGCAACTAGCTGGGAGTGAACAGCTTATGACAGATACAGACGTAGGTAGACATACAGACAGACAGATGCACAGATAAAAGACAAGAATGTTGATTGTTCTGAAGGATTGTGTTGGCCTTACTATGCCTCTGAATAGTGTGCTTTTTGTTTTAAAGTTTTAGTCATCTTGCCTATACTGGAAGAAAAAACCATTTTTATGTACAGGTTTTGTTTTGTCTTTCAGTGATAAACTGGTGCAGGGTAGATAACGGAAACTGTTCCAACATCTGCCTTTATAGACCGGATGTGTCGTCCTATGAATGCAGTTGTCCATCTGGTTATACCTTGAGTCCTGACCAAAAGACTTGCGTTGGTAGGCAGTAGCTGTGCATTTTCCACTTCGGTTGAACTGACTTGTACATTAAGGATGAATTAATACAACAGGCTCCATGATTCTAATTGAACGTAATTTAGTTGTGAGACTTCTAATCCTTTATCTCCCCTCTGATCTATTGAAATCGAATCTTATGATTTTTGTTGTGTCACTGGCTGCTATAGCTGAACCGAAGTTCAAGCCAGTTCAACAGTCAGACTGGTTGGGTCAGATATGGGGATAATTAGTTCAAATGTGCCTGTCTTGCACTTTGTTGACCATGTGAAAAAGGTGATGGTATGTCCTACCAGAAGACACTGTCACAGACAGTTAGTACTGTTGTATGCTAGAACAACAAAGGTTCTTGGCAAATAGGGCAATTCATGGGCACATTAGAATGGAAAGGTTTAGAAAATTAAGAGACTTCTTAACTAGATTCCATCTGGATGATACTCAAAAATCAAAGACTTCGAGTGGAGGAACAAGATCTTGTGCTCAAATAGCCCAGACATGGACACAGTCCCACCTGTAGTGTGGTCTGGGATCAGACCAGAGCATCTCCATTAAATTAACTTTTGTACAATTGATGATGTTTAAAATTGATTGTGTTTAATATTGGCTTATCTACCATAATTGTTATGAGTAACTTCTATCGCACTGGTGTCTTATTCACAAGGCATCAACCGATGGCACACCAAAACCAAGCCGTGATAAGGTCAATATCCAGAAGATCAGTCCGTAAGGCAGCTGATGGTGGATAAGCAATTTGAAAGACGTAAGTTTTAAGTTGAGAACGAAATGACACAAGTGACTGAGCAGAGCACACAGATACAATCATGTAATAATGCAATCATTCAGAATCATCTGTCTTATCCAGGTTTGCAGACCTCCATCATGATAAAAGCAAACTTGTACATTTTAGTACCAAATTGTGTTCCGCTCATCTGTACAAGTGTACATGGCTATATATCTATTGGGACCAATAAATGTTGTGATTGATTGATTGATTGTGATTGATTGATTGATTGATATCTCATCTGTACATGGCTATATATCTGCCGTTATGTTTGTTTCACAGATGAGGATGAATGTACGCTAGATTCTCTGTGTGATCATGTCTGCATTAACCATCCTGGTTCATACGCTTGTCAGTGCAATCCTGGTTATCAGCTTTCTGTAGATGAAGTTACCTGTGCAGGTGCGTTGCTAAATTTATCATAGCAAATGTATCATTTATCGTAGCATAATATTATTGATCCAGATACTCTGAACATGATACCATCTCTGAACTATAGAACCACCTCTGCGTGGATGCACCATCTTCTAGTTTTCTGCTCGTCATTTTGTTTGCTAATGGTATTTCTGCTTGTAGTGACAATTACCGTCGTATAGACTGGTGCAGACCGCGTTTTTTGATGTACTTAAAAGTTACTATATTAAATATCCAGATACATATATTATTGTTATGGAATTTCTCGTATCACAGTGTTATTATTAATATTTTTTTATTTTAATAATAGTAATAATAAGTAATTATTATTATTGATATTGTTGTTTTACTATTGTTATTATTATAAATGTTGTCTTTTTAGTGTTTTTAATATCCTTGTGATTGTTGACATAACATAAAAAGGGTTTATCAGTGGTTCAGAAGACGTGTAGTCTGTGTTAGAACCAAGCAACATTCGACCTTGATCGGACTTGAACCGACAATCTTTGGCTCTGGAGGTCAACGTCTTATCCATTAGGCCACAAAGCCACCCTAGTTATCATCTTAGCATCACTCTGAACACCATGAGAATGGTCATCATATTGAACTATCATTTATAATCTCAATATGAATTTTAAGGCTTAAATTAAATTAATTATTAATTATAGTTTTTTAACCAGTATTATGACGCTAACTTATTTGTTAAGCTGTGTGACTTATCAAATGTGTGTTGAAATGTGGGTAGTATTTTTATTGCTTCTGGTAAATGAATTTGCACGTAGATATTGATGAATGCTGTGGAAGTAAACATGAATGTCGGATGGACAGTGTGTGCTTAAACAAGCCGGGCACCTACAGCTGTAGCTGCAAGCTAGGAACCAAAGCGACGCCTGATGGTAGAGGATGTGCAGGTAGAATTTACTGCTTCTGTATTAGTACCTTAGTTCACTCCTATTATTTAATCTTAGTGGTTCAGGTGAAACTAAGTTGTAACTAGTGCCAATATAAATTCACAAAGTCACAGAAGTTGTGAATTTCGTGATTTTCGACTTTTCCCGTGAATGCCATGAATTTCCCCAAAGGCCGTGATTTCGGGTGAATTTTGTGAAATAAATGCCGTAACAAATTGCTTTGTGGTCTATGTTATTCGTATGCCTAGGTCTATCTTAGTACATACAAGTGTGATTTGATGCACGTCATTTACACAGACATTTTTGTGGCATTATACCTAGTGAAAGTGTAGTTTCTTTGTTATTTGCATTGTTGTGTGGTCAGATCTTAGTAAATAAGAGCATGATTTCATGCTGTGAATTTGCTGTGATTTTTTCCTTTTTTTACAAAACCTTACCATGACTTGAACTTTTTGCTGTGAATTTCTACTGGTCCTAGTTGTAACCCATTTGGTTACTAGCTGTAACATTACTGTTTTAACAGTGAACAGAAATTCCTGCAACCGTACTACAGATTTACATTACATTACATTTACCTTGCTCTTGTTTGTGTAATAATGTAGTTTGTAATTATAATTGGACACTTACGTAGCACCGCCTCAAGAGAAACTATTCAGAGACGCACATACCAATGGTGACTTACTGCAGAGATTTGAATCGATGGCTAGCATGGTTCGTGCACTGGGACCTTAACACTTTAACAATGAGCTGCATTGGTTTCCCAGTCACTTTTAGTAGGCCTACACTCTCGTCATTAGTGTTAAATGCCTTGACACCCATACAATCGAATGGCCATGGTGAAGGCTCTCACCCAATGAATTCATTGAAAAATGAGCAGGGTCAAGGTCACGTGGTTGCAATAGCATTGAAAATAAAACCTAAGACACTACTTAGTTGTTGTTTATTTGATACTACCGTCCTTTCTGTTTAACTGTGCACCATTTTGATTATCCTAGTCGTAATTCAGGGGCGGCGCTACACCAGGGCATGCCAGGGCAAATGCCCTGGTAAAAAAACCTTTGCCCTGGTCATTGCCCTGCCAGAATATTTGCCCTGCCTATAATTTATGCCCCGAATAAATCATCCTCTGCACTGGTTAATTGTCTTGGCTTTGCCCTGGTTACAAAAGTTGTCGTAATCTCAAGGTTTCTGCATTGCCCAAGGAAAGCTAAGTCAATTCACCAGTGCTCAGTTAAAGCAAAGTCAATAGGCAGATGTGAGGTTTGGTTCCAGGTCAAGATATGAGGTCCAGGCAGGTAGATTGGATGGTGTTTAGACTTTGAGCTACACGAGAAGAAATAAGGGGAATAGGGTGAATCTGGATATGATCTGTGGATTAGCATTGTTCTCAGTTTGAATGAAATACCTGCACAGATGTTGCAACAGGTGCAGTATTTGTTGAAGTTGTAGGATGGTTCAGAGTACTGTGATCTGATTGGCGTTTATTCCAGTAGATATGGAGTCATTTCCAAATGTTAAGGTTGTCACAATGGGAGGGAAGAGAAGTGTAAAAGTGGAAGAGAAGTGATTTGAGCAGATTGGCAATTAACCAACAATCAGAAATGAAATGCTCTGCTTTACAGAGGAAAAATTACAATCAGAAATGAAATGTTCTGCTTTACAGATAGGAAAAATATTTGTGTTTAACATGTGCATCTGCTACACTTGTCTGTACACTGCTTTGTAGATATAGACGAGTGTCAACTTCAAGGTCCGTTCGCAGCTCGGTGCCAGGGAGTCTGTACAAATACCGATGGTTCATTCAAATGTACTTGTCTTGAGGGATTTCGCTTGGCAAACGACTCAAGAACATGCTTGCGTATGACTTTTTAAATCATTCCACCAAAACTTGAGGAGAAGGCAGGGAATCAGTTTCACTAGAAAAACTTTGTTCCAATTATATGTAAAATTGGTTAAATATGCCTAATTTAACAGTGATGATTATTCATGTAACTCATATAGACTACTACATGTACTGTAGTCCCTGCTTTTATCAGGAGTTAGTTGTTGCTTGATTTAGTTAAATAATGTGCTGGTGCCATACCAGTAAATTAGGGGTACTCTCTATTCAAAGCCCAGAAGATATGATAGGGTATTTTTTTAAATAGTTATTACACATGCAGTCAGTGAATTTGTATTAATATTTGCTGGTGATGAGGATGGAGTCGAGGCCAGAGCAAACTATCAATATTATAACAAGTGATTTAAATGCAGTAGAAGTCTGATTTGTCGTTGCAGTTTGTTCCATGAATGGTGAGCACAGCAAGGGAAATCACGAACTGTCCTAAACACATAGAGAATTATACTGTGTAGGATTTATATGCCTGAACCTAGCTTCCTGTAGTAAGACATGACTGCATTGCATGTCTGTGAGTAGCTTGCTTTCAAAACTTCTCAAAGGCACTGAAACATAGTGCCTGTTAAGTAGGCCTACAGTCATCAGAGGCAGAGCTTTTGAGTTGCAGGATAATTGGGTAAAACATAGATATTATGACACACCGTTGATGGTCATCGGTTGATTCTCCAGGATGTAATTTTTGCTCCTAATATATACATGTACATTCAGAGCATTTATATAGAACTACTCTACTGTTAAGTATTGAATTTATTACTTCTTGTTCTCTGAAATTAAATTTCTTGGTATGTGATCAACTATTCCTTAATGTTCATGTCTTTTATTGGTTTTCAGCCAGTTACGATGGTGATGTTCAGAGTGTTATGAATCAGCCTCCCGTTAAACAAGCTTTAGCCGTCGTTGATACTGATGATCTGCAGGACGATGGCTCTGCAGAAGAGTTTGTTCAGAAGGGTGAAAGTAAAGGACACGCTGGCCGCACTGCTGGTGAGTTAACTGATGTTAGTTTATGAATGGAGTTGAGATGTTTAAGAAAGTCATTACTTGGTTTTATTACTCAAATTTAATTTTGTATGACCTATTCGAAACATTGTAGCTTTTCGGCTAATCTCTTAGACGTTGTCGTGACATAAGAATTGTAGTTATCAAATATATAGAGATTTGCAGATGTTATTATCAACAACTTAATCACTATCTTTTTCCTGTATATGCTAGACTTGAGAATGGTAGAATCCATTTGCGTAGCACTTGCAAATGTTAAACTGTTGAACTGCTCATACAAACTTGGTTCATAACTGTGGAGCGCTTGGTTCCATTCAAGTTCAGCAAATGCATGGCAGTTAATGGAGCATGTTTGTTAAATCTGCATCTTACTCTGACTGACTAAAATATCTTTCAGAAGGAATGTGTAAGTTGTAGGTAGCTTCATTTACAGTGCTATATGTGACTTTGATCGAAATACAAATGCAGGTTTAAAGTATAATGTGGTTTGGTTTCAATGAACATGTAATCTTTGCATAGCACCTCTGTAGTGGACACTGCATTTGTATTTCACTCAGGATTACATGTAGCCCTGTAAATAAAGCTACACTACAGCTTGCATTGTATGGGTCAGGTTGGGTTAGAAGTTTGAGAATTTGGTGGGTTGGGTCAGGTTGAGAATGCCATATATGGAATGCTGTAGGCTTTAAATCTGGTCCACAGAACACTGTCATCAGCGTCCCCTCTGCTCACCGAGGTCCGTGTTTTATCTTAGCCTGAAGACCAGTTTGCATTATGGTAGAATATAATTTAAAGTATCTTGAACATAACATAGATATCACACCAAAATATTCACATTTAATGGAATATAATCGCTACACTGGCTTCCTGTTGCGAAACATCAAGATCATCATGCTGACACATGCTTCAGTTGTCAGCACTGCTTCGACATACATCAGGGAATTCTTTGTTCCGTTCTGGAGTCAGCTGGGTTGGCGATTGTTGTGTTCTGTGGCTCATAGAGGTTCCAAGCTACTGCACATCAATTGGAGCCCATCATGCCTTCTCATGTATTGCACTATCCCCGAAACATTCTCCCATCACATTTCTGTGCAGTTGCCTTTGACCTTCTGCAGAATATATTTACAAACTGCGTTAAAATGCACTTGTTCATATCTGTCAGGTCACAGGGTCACATCTATAGTTGATGTGCCTTTGTGAGCTACTTAAAATATGCTGTATTAAGTGTCTTGATACATGCTTGCATACATACATTCATACATACCTATTTTGTTCTAACACAAGCCTCTTGTAAATGAATGGGTTGGGTCAGAATTTATATGGTAGTGCTGGTTTAGGTTGGACTGGGTCCAGTGTGCGATGGGTCCAGCGAGGTCTTTAAAAATTGATCCATGAACAACTCTGGTTGCATGACAAAATCGATTGGTTTTAAGGGTAAAGAAATTGTGCTACCCCAATTTGCAAGAAGAGTATGGAAGAAAGTAGCTCCACAGCAGCTTATGGTGCAGTTAATGTAGTTATTGTGACGCAACATCTCATTGCCATGCAGCAATGACCTGGGCATAAAAAATGAACAAGTAACCATACTTCCGTACACAGCAAAGGCTTCTAAAGGCTATTATTGTAAACTGAAAAAAAATTGTGGATCTTTCTTTCAGCTATATCTGCAGTTTTCGGTATACTGGTGGTCGTTGCTATCGTCGCAGCAGCTGCGCTCTTTCTTCAGTCATGGAGAGCAAGAGCTGCGCCACCACCAGACGACTAAAGTTATAGAGTTTGACATTTCTCCAGAACAATAACTTCGTTTCTGTGAATGCATTGTTTTTTTCACTTCAGTAATTTATTTGTTGCATTTGTGATTTCTTGTCTTGTTGTTAATTTATTAAAATATAATTGAAACGTTAGAAGCGAATAAGAAGCTTCATTTGGCATGCATGGCGTAGATTTTAACCTCGTTAAAAACAAAGAATGTTGTTTCGGATTTATTGTTCACATGTTATTTTGCGTTAAATGAGTGACTTTTGTGGAAATTATAAACATCTAATCAAATGCTCGAATATTTAAAAGGCATTAAATGTGAAATTTTCAGTTTGTTTGTGTTTAACTCGTCTTCCATGCTAAAAATTGTAAGGTAGGCATAAGGGAAGTAATAGTTTTTCTTTGATGTACCACGTCTTCTGTTCTTTCTTACAATGACCTCTCGGACAACCCTGAATTCCACCGTCAGTATATTAGTCATCCAATTCTGCATTGCTTCTGTGGGCTTTGGGCAGATTTAGCGGCTACCATCTGAACCTATGTACTGAAGCATTTGCCTAGGCGAGGGGAAATTTCAGTGGTGGCGGGCAAGATTTTGCTTCTGACTGAAAAATAAATAAATCCCGAATAATTGGCATCTTGCATATCACGTCACGTCTCTCTAGAACAGCAGAGTTTAATTCTTTTCTCAAGTCAGTACCAAGGACTTTTTATACATAGATTCCTTGAGTCAGTACCAAGCCCACATATTGGATGTTTTAAGTAAGTAAGTAAGTAATTATTTAGTATATCAGTGAATTAAGATGCAAATGTTATGGTGGTTTGATAGCTAGTAGCTACCAGTGGCGGCGCCAGACATTTTTGTGTAACCAGGGCATAGCCAGGGCAGTAGTACAAGTAACAGTGCAGAGGGCGATTTATGCCCTAACAAATTCTGGGCAGGGCAAAAATTCTGGCAGGGCAACGACCAGGGCAAAGGCTTTTTTACCAGGGCATTTGCCCTGGTGTAGCGCCGCCTCTGGTAGCTACTAATAGTCTAATACTATTCAGGTTCAGGCAAGTTGGAGCTAGTTTGTTCAGCATTTTTCCTGCCACCTACTATCCCAAAAAACAGGAACGCCCGAAATTTGGGGAAGTACCCCCCACCTCCTGCGCCTAATAGCATTTGCACTCACAGTGACTATAAAACTGCTGAGCGACCAGACTTGATTTGGCTTGCCAAAGTTTCCACGTTGAAACATCTGAGCGAAGGAAATCGACTACGCGACACTGCTGCTATGTTAGAATATTCCCTGTTGTCGGACAAAAAAAGAGTGATAGTAAAAGAATTAATGCTTTTACTATCACTCTTTTGAGCATAGTTTTCTGCATACTGCTTTAGCCTAGTAGGACTGTATTGTAGCCTGGTATTTTGACGAATTTTTTTCACATTCTTGTGCCGTTATTCCAGAGTACTTGAGATAGAGCAGTCGTGTTCCTTTGTTGCATATACCTCAGTATTTAATTTTCTGGGTCGGATACATAGTGTGTCAGGCTGGGAGGGCCTTCCTGTGCAGATGTAATTAGGCCCCTCTGCGGATCCTATATGAAGTAGGCCCAGTGGCGTAACAACCTAGCCGGGGGCCCTTGAACATTTTAAGCTTGGGGGCCCTTTTTTCAGTCTTGTTGTCATCGAGACCAAGGTCTTGGTCTCGAGTGCACTCGAGTTCGTTTTTAAAAGTCTTGGTCTTGGTCTTGAAGCTCAAAGTCTTGGTCTTGAGGATAAAAGTCTTGGTCTTGAGGTTTAAGGTCTTGACAACAAGACTGCCTTTTTTAGCAGTCATTGGCGCCTGCATGCATGGGCGGCGATCCCGGAGGGTCGAGGGGACAAGACCCCACCTTTCAGAGTGTGGGGACATAGTATAGAGTTGTCCCCCAAATTTTGAAGAAACACCAAAAAAGGTCAACAAATTTTTTCACCTCCTTTTGACCAGATCAGTTCAAAAGTGTCCTTTGTCCCCCCACGTCCTGTCAAACAAGATTGCCGCCAGTGTCCGCATGAAGTTTTGTTTGGGGGGGATTTTTTTGTAGGGGCAAAAATGTTTATGGGTGAGCAAAAACTACGTTTTTGCATGCTGTTCATGAACACAGAACATGTGACGACTTTAAAAATAAATAATGTTCAAGGACTTACGTAAATAACTAAGGGTTTTTCGAATTGAAAATCATTTTGACACTGTTGTAATAATAATAAATTAATAATAAAAAGATTTTATTTTTGTAAAATATGCGCAAAATTCCGGGGATTTGCCCCCTTGCCCCTTAGGACGCCCATGTTAGCAATCCCTTTCTAGCCCTGAGTATGAAGTGTTAGCGACTTCATTTTTCTTAGCCTCGGCATATGAAGGCGGGTGGTAGTCCTTTCCCTCGCCGCATCACGTTCTCACCGACAGTGTACGGTCAATGTACTCATTACAGCTGAGTTGGCTAGGCCGCCTAGGCGGCGCAGATGGAACACAAATCTCGAATCAGATTTCTGGCATTTTCTGCCCTAGCGAGAATTTGAATCCCCGACCTCTCGTTTGATAGTCCAGCACGCTAACCACTACACTATCGAGCTTCAGGCACTTTCCCATTAAAAAGTGAAAATAATCTATTTAAAACTGCAGTTAGGCCTAGGGCCTAGGTATAAAAATGGTATTAAACATTAGCCTATCATTAATGCCAGGCCTAACTTTGGTGTAGAAAGTGGGGGTAGGCCTACCAAATTTCGCATCGTTTTCCCTTCAAGACTTTTAAATAATTGTAATGGCGCCCAATGAATTATATTTGGCGCCACTTATGCGCAATGCCAAATAATAATGATAATGATGCTGAAAATAATAACAATAAAAATAAATAAAATAATGATAATAAGCGTACGGTAATAATAAATATAATAACAGTAATAATTATATAATAATAATGACAATAAAAATAATAGTAATTTAAAATTACTAACAATAGACGTGTTATAGGCCTATTATTGAAGAGACGCGTGTCGATCATAATTGAAGTGACATAACAATAGGCCCTTATTCCCCATGCAGATTTAAACATAATAACAACAATCGTAATCGTAATCGTAATCTCCAATTTTCTAAAGCGCCACTGTAAAGTTGAGCGCAAAGCATCAGCTTATTCACGATCGAGCGCTGCGACGTATCCGATGGGTTGTCCAGAAATCGATGTCCGTTGGTGGTCCGAGTCCGGTTGCCTGAAAGACCAGAGAGAGGCAGAGCAGCTGTTACGGAGGGTTTCGTTGAGGACGAGATAGCTTGGAAGGCAGAGGATCAGATGGATTAGGAAAGGAAATCTTAAAGAGATGAGTTTTCAATTTGGAGTGGGGTAAGAAAGGCCTTTATTCTCTACATATAAAATTACAAACAATAGACGTGTTTCATAATTGAAATAACGCGACAATAGGCCTTTATTCTCTAAATTTAACCTTAATTACATAATTAGACTTTTTCATAATGACGCAACAAAGGCCTTTATTAAAGCTAAAATTATTGATTATAGTCGTGTTCCATAATCGAAATGACGTAGGGCCTACGTAACAATTACTATAGTCTTTTAATTTCTCTAACTTTAAACTTAATAATAATAGACTCTTTCATAATGTAAGTAGGCCTAACATAACCAAGGCCTTTATTGTCTAAATCCGAGATTAAAAATAATAGACGTTATTTTTTAACAATTGGAATGACGTAACAATAGACCTAAGCCTATCTTCTAAGTTTAAAGTTAATAACAGTAGACTTTTTATTGCTGAAGTGACGTAACAAATACCTTTATTCTCTAAATGTAAACCTATAATCAGTGGCGGCGATCTTGTCTGAGAGGGGGGGGGGAAGTCGACCACGATCTCGTCGACGACCGGTTTTGGAAAATCTTGTCCCCTCAAAAAAATTTTCTGCCACTTCATCTCCGAAAAATTTCGCTTTCAAAAAAGTTGATGACCTTTTTTTTAGTCCACCTCTTTTTACAATTTTTCCTTACAGTATCCTTTTTTCCGCACTTCTTAACTTTTGTTCCCCACTTTCACTTTCATTTTTACCTCGTCTGGTCAAAAATGCTGCGAAAACCCTCACGCACAATTACATTTCTCCGCCTTTTTTGGTGTTTCTTCAAAATGTGGGGGGGGGGGACAAATGCACGGAGTGTCCCCCCACTCTTAAAGGTGGGGGGACATGTCCCCCCGTCCCCCACCCCCCTAGATCGCCGCCCATGCCTATAATGACAATTAATCGACTTCGATAATTGAAGTGACGTAGCAAAGGCCTTTATTGTAGGAAACTAAAAATCTATACATATAGTTTCCATATAGTGTCCGTCCGGATAAACGCTACGTCACAAACGCTTTCTGTTCTATTGTGAAACATAAACCGGTTGTGTTGACGACGGCTGTCTTGACGACGGGGATAAGTAACGATACATTATAGGCCTATATTATGACGTCATGATATGACGGGAAAATACACTAGTAACTAAATAATGTGTTTCATAATTGAAGTGACGTAGCAATAGGCCTTTGGTTTTAAAATTAAAACTTAAACAATCAACGTGTTTCATAATTAAAGTGACGTAAAATGGCCTTTATTCTTAAATTTTAAATTTATTAACAAAAAACGTGTTTCAAACTTGAAATGATGTAACAGTAGGCCTTTATTTCAGGGGCGTAACTTTGGTGTAGAAAGTGGGGTACCAAATTTATCATTGTTTTAGCTTCGCGATTGTTAAATAATTATAACGGCATCGTTTGTATTACAAGCATAATAATAATTATAGGCTTAGTTTATCATAGCCTAGACAGATAGATAATAGATAGACAAATTAAAAATTATGTGTTTTAACCCCGCCCTGTTTCCTATGCGTGCGTACTTTATCAGTAGACTAGCTCTCCATGCGCAAGCATACCATTTTGGTTTAGCCCCTCCTCCTTCCATGCGTACATACTAAATGGATGGCCCCATGCCGAGGAGAGAAGTCTGGGTAGCAGCAGCAGGGGCGCAACTTTGGTCTAGAAAGTGGGGGTTACTAAATTTCGCATTGTTTCAGCTATGCGGCTGTTAAATAATCTAATACCATCGTTTGTAGGCCTTTTACAGGCATAATAATAATTATAGGCATAATGATGATGATGATGATGATGATGATGATGATGATGATGATGATGATGATGATGATGATGATGATGATGATGATGATGATGATGATGATGATGATGATGATGATGATGATGATGATGATGATGATGATGATGATGATGATGATGATGATGATGATGATGATGATGATGATGATGATGATGATGATGATGATGATGATGATGATGATGATGATGATGATGATGATGATGATGATGATGATGATGATGATGATGATGATGATGATGATGATATGATGATCGATGATGATGACGATGACGATGACGATGACGATGACGATGACGATGACGATGATGATGATGATGATGATGATGATGATGATGATGATACTAATAATAATAATATCGACAATAAATCACCATTAAATCAGCAACTACCCAACCTACGATCGTTTAAGCAAAAGCTATGGTACGGTGTTCCATGTTCAAGGGACACTAATTAACCCCCCCACACACACACAGTTTAATCAATTGAAAATAGAATGTGCGTACACAGTTAGCCTATAGTCTCACGATGTGCTTTCGAATCATTAGTTAAGTATTTTGTTACCATTACATATCTATGATATGCTCTCGAGTCTTTAGTAAAGGATAATGTTATCGTAAGCATATTATTAGCCTACTACCCATGGCCCTGGTGGCAGGGTCTACAGGCCCGTAGCCAGAGGCAAAATCAAGACGAGGCAAACCCCCTCCCATCCACGTCCCGTCCCTCCCCTTCCGTCCTCCGCTTCCCTATCCTTACCTCCCCTCTCTTTTTGCCCATTCCCTCACCTTAATAAAGGATATACTTACTTACTTACTTTACCTTCCCATCCCCTGCCTTCCCCTTCCGCCCCGTCCCCACCCGTTTCCCTGCCTCCCCTTCCAAAACCCTTCCCACCCCTCCCCAGCCCCTTCGATTTAAGTGAGAACTGTGAGGGTTCGGGAGTACTACCCAACGAAAAAATGTTTATATTGTAGATGCTCGTACTTGAGTTGTAGAACATTTAAAGCCAACAAAAGCAGCATATTTTTCATGCCTAAATATGTTTTGGAATGGCGTGTAAAAGTCTGTCTGCAATTATAATCATACCTGAAGCCGAAGCAAATTTTTGAAGTGAACATTACATTTTGTGTTTTTTTTGTAGGAATCTAATTGTGTTGTTCAACTTGTTCTAACTTGTATAAGATGATATTATATAACTCTTGTTATAGAGTCAACTGAAATGTGTTAATACATTGTATTAACACATTTCAGTTTACTCTATATAACAAACACTATAAGGCCTACAAGTTATGTTACACAAGAGGATGTAATGTAATAGAATGAAAAGTTAGTTCTTAATATTCGACAACAACAAAAAAAAACAGAAAAGTAGTCGTTTTACAGGTTCTCGACTCATCATGATCTTGTTCTGTAGCCGACTAAGTCTTCTAATCCAAGTTTATTTGAAGTTATTTCTTAAACTTAACTCGTAATAATTATGATAAAAAAACAAATAGGTAATTTTTAAAGGGCCGCTGCTCTGAGTGACGCTACAAAAGTGTTCGGTTATAATTACAATTACTTACGATTACTGGAACTTACGAAAGATAGCAAAATCACGATTTGAAATTGTATAGACGGGTCCATACGTGTAGTTGCCTAGATTGCCTTCGGCCCTTCGTACATAAAGGTCAGCAGGGATAGCTAAATAATATTACTTAGGCCAGACGCGGTCGTAAACAATTTTAACCATTGTATACGTACATCAGGCTGTTCAATTATCTCTACTTTTAAACTATTAAATTCCAAATTGCTAATATTCTGTCTAATGTATAATATGAAGATAATTAAGATTTTACGGCACACTTTATAGGATGGTCAGTGCCAGTGGTCATTTTATTGGCAATACTAAACTTCGGTACCATTCGTAAATAATTAGGCCTGCGTACAGGGAGACTAATATTGTAGAGCTAAACTGATCATATGTTACGAACGCGCGCGGTACGCGTACGTTATAGAAGACTATAGTTATATTGAGGTTCTTTGGGAATGATCAAATAAACTTGTGGCATTTATAACGTACGCCTACGGTACCGGTACGTGTACCGTATGTTATTTTTTTAAACGTAGGCCTACTTACGGTACGCGTACGTTATTCCGGTAAGTAACGTACGGTCGCACTTTGATTCAAGTCACAATGTGGCGCTTTACTCACAATGACATCAAGCGCCACAAACTACAGATTATGGAACACGACTATAACCGGTAGGCCTACAAGAGTTATTTTTTCGATATTGTAAAGAACATTCTTATCTCAAGCACAATAATAATGTAACAATTGTCGAAGCTTGTGAGGTTGTCAAATAGAAGGAAGTCGCACTGAAATGCAATATATGCAGCAGATCCTCGGGAAATCATGAACTTCGAGGAAGACAAGCGAGTGGGTTTTGAAGACCACTGGAGTAGAAATAAGTCTCCTTAGACTAATCCTGCAGAAGAAGCTTCATATTTCGGGCATGTGTTGGAGAAGAGTGGAGATTGTCTGGAGGAGATAATCTAAGCCTTCTAAGGCACAATCCCTGGATTAAGAGCTCATATCAGGGAAGATCTAAAATGGGATGGATTGATAACTTAAAGTCTAGGACTGGATCATCATTCGCCCAATTATCGAAAGAGACAGGAATAGAAACAAAAGTGGGTGGAATAAAATTGTTCATGCTGTGGCCAATCGTCGGATTGACGACGATTAAAGACAAGAAACAGAAGCACTGACCCTACAAATCCGACTTCATTCCGATCCAACCTTCTCCCACCCTCCTTTCCCTCTCTTCCTCCAACCCTCCATTCCCTCTCTTCCTCCAACCCTCCGTTCCCTCTCTTCCTCCTACCCTCCATTCCCTCTCTTCCTCCAATCCTCCATTTCCTCTCTTCCTCCAACCCTCCATTTCCTCTCTTCCTCCAACCCTCCATTTCCCTCTCTTCCTCCAACCCTCCATTTCCTCTCTTCCTCCAACCCTCCATTTCCTCTCTTCCTCCAACCCTCCATTCCCTCTCTTTCTCCAACCCTCCTTTCCCTCTCTTCCTCCAACCCTCCTTTCCCTCTCTTCCTCCAACCCTCCATTTCCTCTCTTCCTCCAACCCTCCTTTCCCTCTCTTCCTCCAACCCTCCATTTCCTCTCTTCCTTCAACCCTCCATTTCCTCTCTTCCTCCAACCCTCCATTTCCTCTCTTTCTCCAACCCTCCATTCCCTCTCTTCCTCCGACCCTCCATTCCCTCTCTCCCTACAACCCTCCATTTCCTCTCTTTCTCCAACCCTCCTTTCCCTCTATTCCTCCAACCCTCCATTTCCTCTCTTCCTCCAACCTTCCTTTCCCTCTCTTCCTCCAACCCTCCATTCCCTCTCTTCCTCCAACCCTCCATTTCCTCTCTTCCTCCAACCTTCCTTTCCCTCTCTTTCTCCAACCCTCCATTCCCTCTCTTCCTCCGACCCTCCATTCCCTCTCTCCCTACAACCCTCCATTTCCTCTCTTTCTCCAACCCTCCATTCCCTCTCTTCCTCCGACCCTCCATTCCCTCTCTCCCTACAACCCTCCATTTCCTCTCTTTCTCCAACCCTCCTTTCCCTCTATTCCTCCAACCCTCCATTTCCTCTCTTCCTCCAACCTTCCTTTCCCTCTCTTCCTCCAACCCTCCATTCCCTCTCTTCCTCCAACCCTCCATTTCCTCTCTTCCTCCAACCTTCCTTTCCCTCTCTTTCTCCAACCCTCCATTCCCTCTCTTCCTCCGACCCTCCATTCCCTCTCTCCCTACAACCCTCCATTTCCTCTCTTTCTCCAACCCTCCTTTCCCTCTATTCCTCCAACCCTCCATTTCCTCTCTTCCTCCAACCTTCCTTTCCCTCTCTTCCTCCAACCCTCCATTCCCTCTCTTCCTCCAACCCTCCATTTCCTCTCTTCCTCCAACCCTCCATTCCCTCTCTTCCTCCAACCCTCCATTTCCTCTCTTCCTCCAACCTTCCTTTCCCTCTCTTCCTCCAACCCTCCATTCCCTCTCTTCCTCCAACCCTCCATTCCCTCTCTTCCTCCAACCCTCCATTTCCTCTCTTCCTCCAACCCTCCATTCCCTCTCTTCCTCCGACCCTCCGTTCCCTCTCTTCCTCCAACCCTCCATTCCCACTCTTCCTCCAACCCTCCATTTCCTCTCTTCCTCCAACCCTCCATTCCCTCTCTTCCTCCAACCCTCCATTCCCTCTCTTCCTCCGACCCTCCATTCCCTCTCTTCCTCCAACCCTCCATTTCCTCTATTCCTCCAACCCTCCATTTCCTCTCTTCCTCCAACCCTCCATTTCCTCTATTCCTCCAACCCTCCATTTCCTCTCTTCCTCCAACCCTCCATTTCCTCTCTTCCTCCAACCCTCCTTTCCCTCTCTTCCTCCAACCTTCCATTTCCTCTCTTCCTCCAACCCTCCATTCGCTATCTTCCTCCTACCCTCCATGCCCTCTCTTCCTCGAACCCTCCATTCCCTCTCTTCCTCCAACCCTCCATTTCCTCTCTTCCTCCAACCCTCCATTTCCTCTCTTCCTCCAACCCTCCATTTCCTCTATTCCTCCAACCCTCCATTTCCTCTCTTCCTCCAACCCTCCATTTCCTCTCTTCCTCCAACCCTCCTTTCCCTCTCTTCCTCCAACCTTCCATTTCCTCTCTTCCTCCAACCCTCCATTCGCTATCTTCCTCCTACCCTCCATTCCTCTCTTCCTCCTACCCTCCATTCCCTCTCTTCCTCCTACCCTCCATTCGCTCTCTTCTTCCTACCCTCCATTCCCTCTCTTCCTCCTACCCTCCATTTCCTCTCTTCCTCCTACCCTCCACTCGCTCTCTTCCTCCTACCCTCCATTCGCTCTCTTCCTCCTACCCTCCATTCCTCTCTTCCTCCTACCCTCCATTTCCTCTCTTTCTCCAACCCTCCTTTCCCTCTATTCCTCCAACCCTCCATTTCCTCTCTTCCTCCAACCTTCCTTTCCCTCTCTTCCTCCAACCCTCCATTCCCTCTCTTCCTCCAACCCTCCATTTCCTCTCTTCCTCCAACCTTCCTTTCCCTCTCTTCCTCCAACCCTCCATTCCCTCTCTTCCTCCAACCCTCCATTCCCTCTCTTCCTCCAACCCTCCATTTCCTCTCTTCCTCCAACCCTGCATTCCCTCTCTTCCTCCGACCCTCCGTTCCCTCTCTTCCTCCAACCCTCCATTCCCACTCTTCCTCCAACCCTCCATTTCCTCTCTTCCTCCAACCCTCCATTCCCTCTCTTCCTCCAACCCTCCATTCCCTCTCTTCCTCCGATCCTCCATTCCCTCTCTTCCTCCAACCCTCCATTTCCTCTATTCCTCCAACCCTCCATTTCCTCTCTTCCTCCAACCCTCCATTTCCTCTATTCCTCCAACCCTCCATTTCCTCTCTTCCTCCAACCCTCCATTTCCTCTCTTCCTCCAACCCTCCTTTCCCTCTCTTCCTCCAACCTTCCATTTCCTCTCTTCCTCCAACCCTCCATTCGCTATCTTCCTCCTACCCTCCATGCCCTCTCTTCCTCGAACCCTCCATTCCCTCTCTTCCTCCGACCCTCCATTCCCTCTCTTCCTCCAACCCTCCATTTCCTCTCTTCCTCCAACCCTCCATTTCCTCTCTTCCTCCAACCCTCCATTTCCTCTATTCCTCCAACCCTCCATTTCCTCTCTTCCTCCAACCCTCCATTTCCTCTCTTCCTCCAACCCTCCTTTCCCTCTCTTCCTCCAACCTTCCATTTCCTCTCTTCCTCCAACCCTCCATTCGCTATCTTCCTCCTACCCTCCATTCCTCTCTTCCTCCTACCCTCCATTCCCTCTCTTCCTCCTACGCTCCATTCGCTCTCTTCTTCCTACCCTCCATTCCCTCTCTTCCTCCTACCCTCCATTTCCTCTCTTCCTCCTACCCTCCACTCGCTCTCTTCCTCCTACCCTCCATTCGCTCTCTTCCTCCTACCCTCCATTCCTCTCTTCCTCCTACCCTCCATTCCCTCTCTTCCTCCTACTCTCCATTTCCTCTCCCCCCTCCTACCCTCCATGCCCTCTCTTCCTCCTACCCTCCATTCGCTCTCTTCCTCCTCTTAAATTTCAAATTACTAATAATCTGTCTAATGTATAATATGAAGAATTAAGATTTTACGGCACACTTTGTAGTATGGTCAGTGCCAGTGGTCATTTTATTGGCAATACTATACTTTGGTACCGTTCGTAAATAATTCGGCCTGCGTAGGGGAAGACTAATTAATATTGTAGAGCTAAACTGATTATTTTTTACGTACGCGTACGGTACGCGGACATTACAAGACTTTAGTTATATTGAGGTTCTTTGAGAATGATCAAATAAACTTGTGACATTTTTAAGTACGCGTAGGCCTACGTTATTTTTTCGATAACGTACGTACGGTACGCGTACGTTATTCTGGTTATTCATTTTCATTAGGAGCATGGATGATACAAGGGGGTGAGTCAGTGCTGGAGGAGGCAAATGTGTCTGTAGAAGAGATTACAATACTCTATTATTCTTCACACGATATCTTAATTATCGTGTTGAAGTAAGACGAGGCAGAGAGGGAGAGGTTGCCTCATCTTGCCTCGTCTTCAGAATTACGACGAGGCACTCGCCTCGTCTTGCCTCATACTGGCTACGGGCCTGAGGGTCTACGTCGTTCTACGATTCCCTTTTGGGTCTCCGTGTAGCCAGATTATGTTAATTTATTATGAGCGTATAAATATGTTTTGTTTATCCTTGCAATGTTTGGTTACCGAACTAAAAATACAATACAGTACAACTGAATAAATAATTGCATTGTGATTTCACACAGTATTATGTTTCCGTAACAACCTCTTGTAATAGTTGCATTGTGATTTCATAGAGAGCTTTGTTACCTCTTACCTCTGAGAATAATTGCATTGTGATTTCATAGAAGATATATTGCCTTATCAATATCTTGTAAAATTGCATTTTGATTTCATACAAGCTATAATTATTTATGTAGAAACATTCTATATAATAGTTTCCTTATATGCAAATTTGTCCGTCGTATGACGCTACGTCACAAACGGCTTCTGTTCTATTGTGAAACCGTTTGTGTCTTGACGACGGTCGTCTTGACGACGGCGATCAGAGCATTTTAACCAACGATACATATAGGCCTATAATGATACACTGTCGTCACGTCATAATTATGACGGGCAAATACACTAGTCTTGTAATAATTGCATTGTGATTTCACAGAGAGCATATTGCCGTAGCAACCTCTTTTAACTTCTGGGAATAATTGCATTGTGATGACGTTTTAACAGAGGATGTATTGCAGTAGCAGCCTTTTGTAATAATTGCACTGTGATTTCATACAGAATATATTGTTTCAAGGTCCCAGTTAGGGCTTGCCCCTAAATACCTCTCCGACCTTATGCGGCAACCTCTCTCTGCAACTTCGGCTCGTCCTATGCGCTCTACTGGCCGTCTTGATCTCTTTGTCCCTCGTATACTAGGACCACTCTTGCTCAACGTCGAGCTTTTGCTATGACAGGTCCCTCTGCCGGGAATGGTCTCCCCCCACCCCACTAAGAACTAAACTCATGACGGGAATCTCCCCGGCGTCTACTCACTCGCTCAAGACGTTTCTGTTTCCACGGGGCTCCTGCACTGAGGGCGCCTCTGAATAGTTTATAGGCCTACTGCGAGAGGCGCCTTATAGGCTAAATACGATACGATATTGTCACAGCAATCTCTTGTCAAAATCAGATTGTGATTTCATACAGGGTATATTTCCGTAGCAACATCTTGTAATATCGTGTAATAACATTGCATTGTGATTTCACAGATAATACATTTCCACCTCTTTTAGTAAAAAAATAATAACAATGAGAGTGTTGATAATGGCGAACACACTAATGATAATGCTCAGTAATTGTTTTTGAATCTTGAGGGCATCCTCAGATAAAATAATAATGGGCAAAAGCAATGGGTATGAAAAGCGGAGGGTACGGTACTCTCCAGTCCAAAATGTGGGGTACGGGTACCCCTCGTACCCCCGTAAATTACGCCTATGCCTAGAACAGCCTCTATGTACCTGGAACAGCCTCCATATATCTGGGAACAGCCTTAGTCTACCTGGAACAGCCTACTAATTGTACCTGCATGGAACAGCTTCCATCTACCTGGAACAGTCTTCATCTACCTGGAACAGCCTCCTGTGGATCTTTGTTTCTACAGGCACCTTTTGCCAATACTTTACGACTGTTCCGTTTCGCTTGGGCTTTACTGGGATCCATCTCAGTATAAATCTTGAAGGGTTATTATATAACGTAAAATGAATATTTAATAAAATGAATATTAAAATAAAACGAATATTGAAAAAAAAGAATCCTAAAATACTGTGAAGATGAATAAATTATTTTAAAATTAGTGTTGTCATGTTTTCAGTGGGCGGAAGAGCATGGACAGCATGCAGGTACTCCAAACAACGAGCAATATCTCGGCACTGACCTTGGATACCGATCGGTCATCACAGCTAGGTGTCGCCACTCAAGGTCGCAGAGGAAGCAACGAGTTTGTCACCGAGTATTACGTCTACATTTCTTCGGGCAACAAGACCTGGACATCTTACACCAATGAATATGGAACACCTCTGGTATATTACCCGGAGTCAGTCGCTAAGGAGTTACTGACTGACTTGACGAGTTAGCGACTGACTTAGCGACTCAGTCGACTAAGTCGCATGCTTATCGACAGACTTAACGACTTGCTATCGACTTCTTAGGTAATCAGGTATGTCTATATATACTGACAATATAATGCATTTTACCGCATACTGTACTGAGCGTGCCATCATTTCTGTGGGCATTTAATGGAACCCATATGGGCTCTATATGGGTCCAAAATGGGAATATGAGCTCCGCTCCATGCTGGCATGCTGACAGAGGCATAGGCGGCGATCATGGGGGGGGGGACGAGGGGACAAGTCCCCCACCTTTAAGAGTGGGGGACACACCATACATTTGCCCACCCCACTTTTTGAAGAAACACTAAAAAAAGGCCAAGAAATGTAATTGCGCGTGAGTGTTTTCACTGCCTTTTTGAACAGATGAGGTAAAAAAAAGGTCAACTTTTTTAGGAGATAAATTGGACATTTTAGACATTTTAGAAGAAGAATTTGTAGTAAAAATTTTCTTCGGTGACCATGGCCGACTTTGTCCCCCCCCCACCTCTCAGACAAGATCGCGCCGCCACTGTGTAGAGGAGCTACATACATTCGCCGAATGCAAGAATTAGTAAAGAAACGGGTGGATGGATAGACGAATTAATTAATAAACGACCGAGTATCTGAATGACTGCATGCATGAATGAGTTAACGGACGGACGGAAGAAAGGAAAGACGAATCAACAGATAAAAGAATGAACGAATGATTGAACGAATGTAGTGAAGGGATAAATAGTTAGATGGATTAATGACTGGATGGATAGAGGAATAAGTGGATAAATAAATGAATAACTACTGTTTTTCGTTTCAATTTGTTGTACACCAGTGAATGAAAACATTTGCTAAATTTTATCCAGAATCTTTGTCAGAAGAATACCAGTCACTCTGTTTTCTTCAGCACTGAAAGCCCCCAGCGCCTCGACAGAAAAGTAGAATTCAGTCTGCTTTTAGATACTGTTAATCGATTACTTCTAAGTATAAGAACGTTGCTTCACAGGCATATAAAGAAGAACTTCTGAGTCGGCGTCTATGTCTCGTTTAGTCTCTGAGTTGCGCTTCTGCTCTTGCGGCTGTCTTCGTTGATGACTTGTGATTTGATTCCACATCATTCTCTTCTTCCTTCTAGTCCTTCTATCAACCTCCTTCTCATCCCTCGGCTCATTCCAGGGCACAAAAATGACAATAAACAAAAAATGAAAATAAACACACAAAAGACAACACAAATGATAAAAATAATAATAAAAATAATAATAAAGATAATAAACAATAAAACGACAATAAACAAAAAAACAAAAATAAATAACAAAAAACAATACAAATAATAAGAATAATAAAAAAATAATAATAAAAATAATAAATAATAAAAAACGACAATAAACAAAAAAAAGAAGAAAAAAGCAACAAAAACAATAAAAATAATAATAAAAAAATAATAAAGATAACAAACAAACAAAATTACAAAAAACAATAAAAACCTACAATATGCGGGCTTACGGGATTTTAAGCCACGCCAGAGGCCCCCTGCCTTAATGAGCTTACGGGATTTTAATCCGCGCCAGAGGCCCAGCAGTACTACTATTACAAAAAAACAATAAAAATAAACAACAACAAAACGAAAATAAACAACAAAAAAGAACAAATAATAAAAATAAAAATAAAATAATAACAAATATAATAAAGATAATAAAAAATACAAAAAATACAAAAATAAAATAAACCAAAAACCAATAAACAAACTAATAAACAATAAAAATAAATAAAACAAAAACACAGACAATACAGAGCCACAGTGCAACCGAGTCCACCCCATCGCCCCTCACACAGAAATGTCACCGCGAAATCCACAAGCACCTATTGAAAAAAAACAGTAAAATAACGAAGGTTATTATTACACATTACAACAGATAAATAGTAATATAAAATTAAGAAAAACGCAAATCTTCCTCTGGAGCGGCCCTGTTGGTCGGCATCGCACTGAAATACATAAGGAAGCTTTTTGTTCCAGTCTTCAATCAACCAGATCAGCAATCGTGCTTAGCTGCTTCGGGGAGATAAAGGGAGTGTGAATAAGATTTTAACTGTCTTATCCTTGTACTCCAATTCAGAATCAAGCTGCAAACCTTTAATTGCTATAGAAGATTTTAAATTATACATTTAAAATAAAAATATCTTTTTCAAAGCACACAGTGCTTTGAAAACAGAGTATCCAAATTATCCAAGTAAGTCTATCATCACAGTGACACTTGGAGCTCTTGGCAGGCATGGAGAAAATAGGCAACATTAAGTTGAGTTATTATTCAGATGGGCAACCGTCCGTGGAATACCACCTGATGCCCATGCCACCCCTAACCCGATTGCACCTCAGCTGAAATATATCTCAATCTCGATCCACACTCCTAGTCATTTTTATAAAAGTCTCTACAAAGTGTGCCACCTTTCTCATTAAATAACTATTGCTAATATCTTTTGACGGTAACACTTGGTTTTACAGTTGGATTTACTATGTTGCATATTTCAAGTTTTCAACGTCACACATGAAATTCTACTGTTGAAACATATGAAGTTTAAATTTACTTTCAAAACGATGTTGGCAATGAGGTATTTGGCTCAGACTTAAGATCATGTGTTCCACCACAGGTGACAAACACAGTGGCCACAGAAACTAAATTTCACAAAGCTTAATTTTTTTTAATTACCTGTTTCTTGAAAACAGGCTGTAACCTGAGAAAAAGGTAGTAAACTCAAAAACTTGTGTTCCAAGATACTTAATATGGCATCTGCTAAGGACCTCTGAAATGTGTACTGCATTAATTAAACAGTTGGATCAATTTAGGATCAGGAGCCACTGCTGATTAATCTATCAATACAATACAACTACAATATGGTAATTAGGTCTCTGAGCAGTAATTAGTTAATGAGCAAGACTGCAGTGTCAGCCACACTTACATTGCAAAATGTTGGTTTTCTCCAAACAATAATTATTGTTTTTTTCTGAGTTTTTTCCTGAGGTTTCATATCTGGATAGATGACATGAGGAATGAGAGTTAACACCTGGGGAACCAGTTGTGGCATCATTCAGAAAACTTTGACGAGACAGTTATCTGAACTTTAGGATTAAGGCAGAGTTGGTTCGGTGCCTGTGGCGGCTTCCTCGTCGGTCGAAGTTCAGACTGAAGAGTCTAGCCTTGGCTCAGAGTCAATGGTGGTTTCGTCCATTGGAACATAGACTGAAGAGCCCTGGCTTAGGACAGCGATGATAACAGCAGTAGTACGAAGAGCCTGTAAGACCGGTTTGACCTTATCCTTCCACAATTTCGGCAGTTGGTGCGCGGGCAGCTTCCGGAATTTGATGAAGTGTTAATTGATGGTCTCATATTTGGGCTTTCAGCCAGATGGGCCCACGAAGGAAAGCAAGGTGAAATCGACCGTCAGACGATCGTGCGGAGTGGAGGTTCTGTGCCCATGACTGGTGCAACGGTGTTAGACCCCATCATAAGAAGTTGACATTTCATCTCGGTCCAGAACAGATGAAGGGACCTTCTCTTTTGTTTGGTGTCGGGGAAGTTGTGGCGATCCACCATTTTTGTTTCTAGGGGTTCCACAGCCACTGCTGAAATCAAAGCACACCAAGTTCCCATTTAAAATCAGTCTTGTTGTCCTCGAGACCAAGGTCTTGGTCTCGAGTGCACTCGAGTTCGTTTTTAAAAGTCTTGGTCTTGGTCTTGGTCTTGAGACCAAAAGACTTGATCCAGAACTGTTATATTGGTCTTGGTCTTGAGGTTCAAGGTCTTGGTCTTGAGGCTCAAAGTCTTGGTCTTGGTTTTGCAAGACCAAGACCAAGACTTTTGAAATGTGAACAGTCATTTAACAAAACGCAAGGATTTTAAAAATTTATCCAAGAATTACTAATACAATAATTATTGCTGTAGTATTTACACAGTGTGAGTGAGGCTTTACAGTTGTGTTGGACATTTATTTGACTTCCGGTTATTTACCATGGAATGATTTCAAAACAGACTCACAATTTTTACATTTACATCCGATAGGCCCTACTTGAAAATGAAAAGCTGCTCTGTGTTCCAGTGAATTCAGCACTGTAGAACGCATTTTTCACATAGCAGAATTTATGAGGCCCCACAGATCACGTCTTGGTCAGAAAATTCTGAGCGAATTGGTTTTTATAAAATGCAATAGGCATTTGGAATAACATTTCGCATGAAGGACTTTTGTAAATACGAACAGTCTTGTTGTCCTCGAGACCAAGGTCTTGGTCTCGAGAGCACTTGAGTTCATTTTTAAAAGTCTTGGTCTTGGTCTTGAGGTTCAAGGTCTTGGTCTTGGTCTTGAGGTTCAAGGTCTTGGTCTTGGTCTTGAGGTTCAAAGTCTTGGTCTTGGTCTCGCAAGACCAAGACCGCCTGTCAATATGAACAGTCATTTAACAGAACTCAAGAATTCTGTATCAAGCCCAGCTGCTTGCATCATACGACCAATATCTATGGATGGATACAAGTCTTGTTGGTCAGGAAAACCCATTGGCAGCAGCAACAGTTATTCTGTATCAGACGGTATGATAAACCATGGGAAGATTTCAAAAGAACTCACTATCTGTACAGTTACATCCAGTGCTTGAAAAGCTTCTGTGTGTATATCAGCGACTTCAGCACCGGTAGAACGTATTTTTTCACATGGCGGAATTTTTATGAGACCCACCAGGCACGCCTTGGTCAGAAAATTCTGAGCGAATTGGTTTTTATAAATACAAAAGGCATTTGGAATAATAGTTTGCATGAAGGACTTTTGAATACAAATTCGGATTTCTCTGTAGTTTGCATTTAAAGTTAAGTTGCTTGAATAAAATAAAACTCATGTTTTCATTAAAATAGCGAATATTCCGACTTGACAATTTTAGAAGTCTTGACCTGATTGCGATTTTTTGGGTCTTGGTCTTGGTCTTGGTCTTGAGGTTCAAGGTCTTGGTCTTGGTCTTGGTCTCGAGGTTCAAAGTCTTGGTCTTGGTCTTAATGGTCTTGAGGTTCAAGGTCTTGGTCTTGGTCTTGAGGTTCAAGGTCCTGGTCTTGGTCTTGAGGTTTAAGGTCTTGACAACAAGACTGAATACGAATTCGAAATTCTCTGCAGTCTGCATTTGGAGTTGTTTTATTTGAATAGAATAAAAGATTCATGTTCTAATTAAAATAGCGAGAAGTCCGACTTCACAATTTTTTAGTAAGGAATAGAAGTCTGGATATAGTTGTGATTTTTTGGGCATTTTCTCGGTTTTGATCTTGAGTTTCAAAGTCTTGGTCTTGGTCTTGGTCTTGAGGTTCAAGGTCTTGGTCTTGGTCTTGGTCTTGAGGTTCAAGGTCTTGGTCTTGGTCTTGAGGTTCAAGGTCTTGACAACAAGACTGTTTAAAATAGAAAATGTCTAGCACCAGTAACTAGTTATAAATTTACTGCAAAACATTATTTTCGTTTATTCTCTAAACCTTGAATAAGCAAAATCACTTTCTCTGCACCGAATAGAGAAACATAAAAAAGACTAAGAATAAAGGCTGACAAAAGACGAAACAGAGATGACAATGACCAAAAAAGAACGGACTGTAGTGAATAACAATAATAATAATCTCTCATGTCACTGATCTGCTGCACAACAACCTGCACTGGTTGGGTGTTCCTCTGCAGATCGCCAACAAACGGCCAATAATCATTAGCAAAGCACTAAATGACCTTTTCCTGGATTACATTTCTGCATTCTAGAAAAAGACAACCAAAACAGATGTCCATAAAACTTTAAATACAAAGTATGGCACCAGAATGTTAAAATGTTATTTCTGCGACGTAAAGAAAAGTAATCAAAGCTTTGTATTCTTAGGCTCCCAGTAAGAAAGTGCTCATGTTTAGGGCAAAATCTACAATAGATCGAAACGACACATTGACAAAAAGAGCGACACGAAATTCTTGTTTCTAGCGGAAAATCATCGAAAATCGGTGACTAAAAAAGTTAGAAATTTCGATGAAAAGTTGGACTTACGTATATTATTGCTATTGTAGCTATAAATATTTTCTCTCCCGCAGCTGCTATTACCAGGATTACGGTTGATTTTAATTTCTTATCATCGGCGATGTTCATTTTCTGTCGACAAGATCTCTCCTCTCTTCCAAGTCGCCTCGTTTCCAAGAGACATAAACAATTGGTCAAAATGACGTCACAGTAATAAGATTACGTTTTTTTAAATTAAAATTTAATTTACGTCATCCGTATTATCTTTTATGCGCTAAGTGAGTAAGTAATTTAGCGGCCATGATACAGAAAAGCCTGAGTTCGACGAGTAACACAATTCCACTTCTCATGAGCTCACTGCAATTGTGATTGTAGCCTAATAAATTGTGATTGAACATAATATAGCGTAGCTGATAGAGCAAAACAAATCGCAGTTGCTCTCCCGCAGCTGCTATTACCAGTGCTATTATCTGTGCTAGCTTATGTGATGTCAAAATATAAAAAAGTGGACTGTTACCACAGTATAAATAATTACACAGTAGGCTACGTCGAGTCCCGACTGCTGCCATGGGCGGCGATCATGGGGGGTCGAGGGGGACAAGTCCCCCACCTTTAACAGTGGGGGGCACGCCATGTATCGGTCCCCCCACATTTTGAATAAACACCAAGATAAGTTCAGAAAATGTTATCGCGCGTGAAGGCGAAAAAAATTTTTGACCTTTTTTGACCAGACAAGTAAAAAAAGTAAAGTGTTTAATCTAGATACGTTTGGCCCCAACCCCGAGGATTTTTGTTAGACGAATTGGTAAAAAAAAGTCATCAAATGTATTAATGACTAAAAATGGTCATCAACTTTTTTTGTAAAAAACATGCCGAAATTCAGAAATTCTCAGAGCGAAATTCTGAAATTCTCAGAGGTTTTTCCGACCGCCCTTCGGCCGCTGAAAAATGTCCCCCTCACCTGTCAAACAAGATCGCCGCCACTGGACAGAGGGCAGACCTATGAGTATGACTGTGAAACTGAATGTTAATGTGAATTCGTGAAATTGAGCGCTTGATAGATCGAATGAAGTGAGGAAGATTTATAGCAGTAGGCCTACTCCGATCCAACCAGTTGGCAGAAACTGCCAATGCGTGCCTCTTTCAGGCAGACGCAGTAGCAGAGAACGAGAATCATGTACTCCGGCTCTTATTCCTAGTGTGAGAATTGTAGAAAAAGACCGGGTTAGACTTTGATCCCTGTGGGGGTGAATATTTTATTCGTATTTTACAAACTGATGTCAGCGAAATTTGAAAGCTCAGCAGATTTCAACGCTAACAGTTTTGCAAGTCAAACTCGAATCAAAATCAATTCCTTTGCTGAGAAAATTCAAAAATGGATATATTATACACTTTGGAAATTTGTTCACTTTGTCACAGATTCAGATTTCAGAATCAAATAAGCTTAATGCTAAATCACACCAGCACAACTGAAGGATTGGAAACGACCCCTGGGGTGTGCAATTTAGACTTAACTGTGGGGTCCTAAGAAAGACTAGGGGTTGAACCCCCAAACCTCCAACAATTCTTACCCTGCTTATTCCCCCTCTTCGTAATTATCAACACCATCTTCGTAATAGAATGCATAAATTCACTTTACCAAAAAATACAACAACTATATCCCCGTATTCTCTTACTAACAGAGCACACTCTTCCTCTTATAATGTACCAAGTTGCGGCATGTCAGCTTGTTTTCCTCAATAAAAGAATATTATATCGTATTGTATTGTAAGTGGTGCTCATGTCCTGCTGCTGATGTCATCGTGAAATCGAAACTTGGAAACCGCGATTAAAACAACAAGCAAAATATTAAGTGAACGAATTAAGTCGCTAGCAGTCGATAGCTTAGCGACTGGTTTCGACTTGAAGGCTTAACGGCGGCGGCGGCGGGGCCGGGGACAACTCTGGTATGATAAAAAAAATTCTTTTCACAGACTATTTTCAATGCTACTTATATTGTAAGCAATGGTTGAGATGTGGTAGAAAGAATGCTGAAAGCCAAACATTTGTTTCCTCTGCAGTTTTCATCGTTATACGTACATGCCTCTGCGTGGGTCTCTTGTAGAGGCGCTGTATAAATTTCCATTTTCCAGAATGAATGAATGAATGAATGAATGCATACATGCGTGCGTGTGTACGCATGACATACGTAGACATGCATACATACATATATGTATATGGTATTGTATTGTATTTGGGAATTTGTAAAGCAACTCTTGAAAGTAGAAGCTCAAGCAGAGGCGTAATTTTGGTCTAAAAAGTGGGGGGTACCAATTTCTTACATACACGAAGCAAGGCAGAGACTGCGATCTCTGGGAAGGCTCAATACTGAAATATTGAGTGGCATTGTTTAAAAAGTAGGGGGTACTGTACCCCCAGTCCAAAAAGTGGGGGTACGGGTACCCCTCGTACCTCCACAAATTACGCCTATGAGCAGCAGATATGTGTCTATTTGGGTACTAGGACTAAATGTCCCCGGACAAAATGTCCCGGACATAATGTCCCGGACAAAAAGTCCCCAGACAAAAAGTCCCAGGATAAAAAGTCCCCAGACAAAAAGTCCCAGGATAAAAAGTCCCCAGACAAAAAGTCCCAGGATAAAATGTCCCCAGACAAAAAGTCCCAGGATATAATGTCCCCAGACAAAATGTCCCCCGAAAAAATGTCCCTGGACAAAATGTCCCCAGACAACATATCCACACATATCTTCACCAAGGTCAGTGACCATGGGAATCGAGATCCCATGCAATACCTTAACAACATAGCATGTGTGCAAAATATAAACGTTGTGTGAATTCCACTCTAGTCTATATTAATTAAATATATAAATTAAATTTTACTGCTTGTCGCTTTGGTGAAGTTTTGTTTTAACAGTTGCAATTTTTTAGAACATTTCTGACTAATTAATTAGATAACTTATTTCAACGTAGGCCCCATGACTTGTATGTTTTGTTTAACGAGCAAGTGTGCGAAATATAAACGTTGTGAAGATAGCACTCTAGTCTGAAGACATGCTATCATTTCACTGTTTTGTTACCAAAGATTTTGGCTAAGCATGTTAAACAATATGATAAAAGAACTCCTGTTAAATATTGATCTGTCAAAGAAAGATATTAAAGATATATATTCATCGATATTCATCTTCGAACAATGACCCGCTTCCATATAGTTGGAGCAGTCGGTCCTGCACATCTAGGGAAGAATCATTCTCTGCTGAGACAAATCATCTGGGAACTTGTCTATGGACATTTTGTCTGGGGACATTTTGTCCGGGGGACATTTTTTCGGGGGACATTTTGTCTGGGGACATTTTGTCTGGGGACATTTTGTCCGAGGACATTTTATCCGGGGACATTTTGTCTGGGGACATTTTGTCCGGGGACATTTTGTCTGGGGACATTTTGTCTGTAGACATTTTGTCTAGGGACATTTTGTCCGGGACATTTTGTCCGGGACATTTTATCCGGGGACATTTTGTCCGGCCACGGTCTATTTGGACTGATTGAAGTCACTGTCAATAATTGTCAGTATTGTAACAATCGTCCCCAAATGATAATAAAAGCTATGGACGCAATTTTTTAGTTAGCAAGTTTGGGGCCCTTGCGACCTCGGTGCCCTGGACTTTGTCCACCCTCGTTATATGGCTGTTAGGCCACTGAGTAGGCCTAACATAGCTTCACCAAATAGTTAAAGGAAATACAAGCTCTCGCAATCAAACCAATCAAAGAGAGAACTCCACAGGAACCAGTTAAATTGGCCTCGCTGTTGCAGATGCCTATTACGTACGAAATCACAGCTAATGCATTTGTTACATGATGTATTGCGTTAGGTAGGCCTACGCAATAGTCCAGTGTTTATAGCATGCTAAACTGACAAGTTAACCGAGAGGTCGATGGTTAAAATCACCGCTATGGCAGAAAATTGTGTTGAGATCTGTGCTCCCCAGCCAACTCAGCTATAATGAATACATTGACCGTACACTGTCGGTGGGAGATCAGATTGCGAGGGAGAGGAATGGCCACCCGCCATCATGTTATGCCGAGGCCATAAGAAAAGGAAGTCGTTAACACTTGATAACCGATGGCTGTCTCTCTGGCTAGTTTAAGCCAGCGGTTTTCAAACGGTGGTACGCGTACCACTAGTGGTAAGCCAGGTGTCGTTAGTGGTACGCGAATTTTTTTAATTTAAATTTTCTATGAGTAAAACCAGTTTTCCAGCTATGCTTGCGATCAAAAAGAAATACAGAACAAAGCTTGAACTCGAACCAGATTTCGTCTGAAATTGACAATTATTATCAAACCATATATTGTAAAAGCCCACAGCTCACAATAACACTTTATTAGTGATTTTATTTTTCCGTTTTGTTGATATGATTCTCTTAAAATTATATATTAATTTTAAATATGTATACGGTCCTACGCCTGTTGCAAGGGGATTCGCGCTAGCAGTGGCGGCGCGTGGGGGGTGCAAGGGGGTGCGGTCGCACCGGGCGGCCACTTGAGGGGGCGGCACTTTGACTACCTGGAATATTTTTTCTGTACTTCCTGTGGTCACCGTAGAGTTTCATTTGGAGTTATTACGTAATTCGTTGCTAGAAATTTCAATGAAACTTTGATACATAGGCGTAATTCAGTGAACTGTAAATGTTCACTGTTCATTTGAGCTTCAACGTATTTCTTAGTTTTAAATTGATTTAGATCATTTTAGGCCTAGTTTCTAGCAGCGGCGTCGCTAGGATATTTTGAGCCCGAAAAGGAACTGATTTGTAAGTAATGGTCGAGGATATAACTGGATATATTTTGGGGCGCCAAAATTAAATCTTATAACTTTATTTGGGATATATTAGTTAAAACTGCATCAAGATTAAGAGTAAAATTACTTCTCTTGACCCTCATTTTGGTACCCTTCCCTTGGCGCCCGGGGACACATGTACCCGTCTGCACCCCTTAACTGCGCCTCTGGTTTCTAGAAATAATGATTGCGATTAATATTTATAATGTGGTATTACTTTTGATGCACACATCTCCTTCTCTAACCCCATCTCCAACCTCCTGCACTCCTGTTTCATGCACATTCGTGACCTCCGACGCATCCGGCCATGCTCGACCTTAAAACTGCCTGTACCATTGCTACCTCCATTGTTCATTCAAAGCAAGATTACTGCAATTCCCTCTTCCTCAACCTTGAATACACCCAAATCAAGCGTTTATCCAAATCTCCCTCTCCAGAGCTGTCACTAGAACGCCCAAACATCGCCATATCGGTGCATCCTCAAATCTCTCCATTGGTTAAAAATCCCAGAGCGAATTTACTTCAGTTCTATCACTAACCTACAACTCCCTACAATACTCCCAGCCCAAGTACCTCCGCAATCGCTTCACCATCCATGCAACTCGCTCCACCCAATCCTCCTCCTATCTCAGTCTTTCTCGACCGCCAGTCACTATACTCATCTCAAGTTCTCCAACCGAGCAATATTCAACACAGCACCACGTCCATGGATTGATCTCCCTCTGAATTCCGCAGCTTCTCAGTTCATCATCATTACAATCCGTCCTTCATCCTCCTCCTCATGTTCCTCTATCACCAGTCTTGTTGTCAAGACCTTAAACCTCAAGACCAAGACCAAGACCAAGACCTTGAACCTCAAGACCAAGACCAAGACCTTGAACCTCAAGACCAAGACCAAGACCAAGACCTTGAACCTCGAGACCAAGACCAAGACCAAGACTTTGAACCTCGAGACCAAGACCAAGACCAAGACCTTAAAAATTGAAATCAGGTCAAGACTTCTAAAAATTGTCAAGTCGGAATATTCGCCATTTTAATGAAAACATGAGTCTTTTATTTTATTCAAGCAAATTAACTTTAAATGCAAACTGCAGAGAAATCCGAATTTGTATTCAAAAGTCCTTCATGCAAACTCTTATACCAAATGCCTTTTGTAGGCCTATTTTATAAAAAAACCAATTCGCTCAGAATTTTCTGACCAAGACGTGCCTGGTGGGCCTCATAAAAATTCCGCCATGTGAAAAAATACGTTCTACAGGTGCTGAAGTCGCTGACACACACAGAGTAGCTTTTCAAGCACTGGATGTAAATGTACAGATAGTCAGGCCCGTAGCCAGTATGAGGCAAGACGAGGCGAGTGCCTCGTCGTAATTCTGAAGACGAGGCAAGATGAGGCAACCTCTCCCTCTCTGCCTCGTCTTACTTCAACACGATAATTAAGATATCGTGTGAAGAATAATAGAGTATTGTAATCTCTTCTACAGACACATTTGCCTCCTCCAGCACTGACTCACCCCCTTGTATCATCCCTGCTCCTAATGAAAATGAATAACCAGAATAACGTACGCGTACCGTACGTACGTTATCGAAAAAATAACGTAGGCCTACGCGTACTTAAAAATGTCACAAGTTTATTTGATCATTCTCAAAGAACCTCAATATAACTAAAGTCTTGTAATGTCCGCGTACCGTACGCGTACGTAAAAAATAATCAGTTTAGCTCTACAATATTAATTAGTCTTCCCCTACGCAGGCCGAATTATTTACGAACGGTACCAAAGTATAGTATTGCCAATAAAATGACCACTGGCACTGACCATACTATAAAGTGTGCCGTAAAATCTTAATTCTTCATATTATACATTAGACAGATTATTAGTAATTTGAAATTTAAGAGGAGGAAGAGAGCGAATGGAGGGTAGGAGGAAGAGAGGGCATGGAGGGTAGGAGGGGGGAGAGGAAATGGAGAGTAGGAGGAAGAGAGGGAATGGAGGGTAGGAGGAAGAGAGGAATGGAGGGTAGGAGGAAGAGAGCGAATGGAGGGTAGGAGGAAGAGAGCGAGTGGAGGGTAGGAGGAAGAGAGGAAATGGAGGGTAGGAGGAAGAGAGGGAATGGAGGGTAGGAAGAAGAGAGCGAATGGAGGGTAGGAGGAAGAGAGGGAATGGAGGGTAGGAGGAAGAGAGGAATGGAGGGTAGGAGGAAGATAGCGAATGGAGGGTTGGAGGAAGAGAGGAAATGGAAGGTTGGAGGAAGAGAGGGAAAGGAGGGTTGGAGGAAGAGAGGAAATGGAGGGTTGGAGGAAGAGAGGAAATGGAGGGTTGGAGGAATAGAGGAAATGGAGGGTTGGAGGAAGAGAGGAAATGGAGGGTTGGAGGAAGAGAGGAAATGGAGGGTTGGAGGAAGAGAGGGAATGGAGGGTCGGAGGAAGAGAGGGAATGGAGGGTTCGAGGAAGAGAGGGCATGGAGGGTAGGAGGAAGATAGCGAATGGAGGGTTGGAGGAAGAGAGGAAATGGAAGGTTGGAGGAAGAGAGGGAAAGGAGGGTTGGAGGAAGAGAGGAAATGGAGGGTTGGAGGAAGAGAGGAAATGGAGGGTTGGAGGAATAGAGGAAATGGAGGGTTGGAGGAAGAGAGGAAATGGAGGGTTGGAGGAATAGAGGAAATGGAGGGTTGGAGGAAGAGTGGGAATGGAGGGTCGGAGGAAGAGAGGGAATGGAGGGTTGGAGGAAGAGAGGGAATGGAGGGTTGGAGGAAGAGAGGAAATGGAGGGTTGGAGGAAGAGTGGGAATGGAGGGTTGGAGGAAGAGAGGGAACGGAGGGTCGGAGGAAGAGAGGGAATGGAGGGTTGGAGGAAGAGAGGAAATGGAGGGTTGGAGGAAGAGAGGGAATGGAGGGTTGGAGGAAGAGAGGGAATGGAGGGTTGGAGGAAGAGAGGGAAAGGAAGGTTGGAGGAAGAGAGGAAATGGAGGGTTGGAGGAAGAGAGGGAATGGAGGGTTGGAGGAAGAGAGGGAAAGGAAGGTTGGAGGAAGAGAGGAAATGGAGGGTTGGAGGAATAGAGGGAAAGGAGGGTTGGAGAAAGAGAGGAAATGGAGGGTTGTAGGGAGAGAGGGAATGGAGGGTCGGAGGAAGAGAGGGAATGGAGGGTTGGAGAAAGAGAGGGAAAGGAAGGTTGGAGGAAGAGAGGAAATGGAGGGTTGGAGGAAGAGAGGGAATGGAGGGTTGGAGGAAGAGAGGGAAAGGAAGGTTGGAGGAAGAGAGGAAATGGAGGGTTGGAGGAATAGAGGGAAAGGAGGGTTGGAGAAAGAGAGGAAATGGAGGGTTGTAGGGAGAGAGGGAATGGAGGGTCGGAGGAAGAGAGGGAATGGAGGGTTGGAGAAAGAGAGGAAATGGAGGGTTGGAGGAAGAGAGGAAATGGAGGGTTGAAGGAAGAGAGGAAATGGAGGGTTGGAGGAAGAGAGGGAAAGGAGGGTTGGAGGAAGAGAGGAAATGGAGGGTTGGAGGAAGAGAGGGAAAGGAGGGTTGGAGGAAGAGAGGGAAAGGAGGGTTGGAGAAAGAGAGGGAATGGAGGGTTGGAGGAAGAGAGGAAATGGAGGGTTGGAGGAAGAGAGGAAATGGAGGGTTGGAGGAAGAGAGGGAAAGGAGGGTAGGAGGAAGAGAGGAAATGGAGGGTTGGAGGAAGAGAGGAAATGGAGGATTGGAGGAAGAGAGGGAATGGAGGGTAGGAGGAAGAGAGGGAACGGAGGGTTGGAGGAAGAGAGGGAATGGAGGGTTGGAGGAAGAGAGGGAAAGGAGGGTGGGAGAAGGTTGGATCGGAATGAAGTCGGATTTGTAGGGTCAGTGCTTCTGTTTCTTGTCTTTAATCGTCGTCAATCCGACGATTGGCCACAGCATGAACAATTTTATTCCACCCACTTTTGTTTCTATTCCTGTCTCTTTCGATAATTGGGCGAATGATGATCCAGTCCTAGACTTTAAGTTATCAATCCATCCCATTTTAGATCTTCCCTGATATGAGCTCTTAATCCAGGGATTGTGCCTTAGAAGGCTTAGATTATCTCCTCCAGACAATCTCCACTCTTCTCCAACACATGCCCGAAATATGAAGCTTCTTCTGCAGGATTAGTCTAAGGAGACTTATTTCTACTCCAGTGGTCTTCAAAACCCACTCGCTTGTCTTCCTCGAAGTTCATGATTTCCCGAGGATCTGCTGCATATATTGCATTTCAGTGCGACTTCCTTCTATTTGACAACCTCACAAGCTTCGACAATTGTTACATTATTATTGTGCTTGAGATAAGAATGTTCTTTACAATATCGAAAAAATAACTCTTGTAGGCCTACCGGTTATAGTCGTGTTCCATAATCTGTAGTTTGTGGCGCTTGATGTCATTGTGAGTAAAGCGCCACATTGTGACTTGAATCAAAGTGCGACCGTACGTTACTTACCGGAATAACGTACGCGTACCGTAAGTAGGCCTACGTTTAAAAAAATAACATACGGTACACGTACCGGTACCGTAGGCGTACGTTATAAATGCCACAAGTTTATTTGATCATTCCCAAAGAACCTCAATATAACTATAGTCTTCTATAACGTACGCGTACCGCGCGCGTTCGTAACATATGATCAGTTTAGCTCTACAATATTAGTCTCCCTGTACGCAGGCCTAATTATTTACGAATGGTACCGAAGTTTAGTATTGCCAATAAAATGACCACTGGCACTGACCATCCTATAAAGTGTGCCGTAAAATCTTAATTATCTTCATATTATACATTAGACAGAATATTAGCAATTTGGAATTTAATAGTTTAAAAGTAGAGATAATTGAACAGCCTGATGTACGTATACAATGGTTAAAATTGTTTACGACCGCGTCTGGCCTAAGTAATATTATTTAGCTATCCCTGCTGACCTTTATGTACGAAGGGCCGAAGGCAATCTAGGCAACTACACGTATGGACCCGTCTATACAATTTCAAATCGTGATTTTGCTATCTTTCGTAAGTTCCAGTAATCGTAAGTAATTGTAATTATAACCGAACACTTTTGTAGCGTCACTCAGAGCAGCGGCCCTTTAAAAATTACCTATTTGTTTTTTTATCATAATTATTACGAGTTAAGTTTAAGAAATAACTTCAAATAAACTTGGATTAGAAGACTTAGTCGGCTACAGAACAAGATCATGATGAGTCGAGAACCTGTAAAACGACTACTTTTCTGTTTGTTTTTTTTTGTTGTCGAATATTAAGAACTAACTTTTCATTCTATTACATTACATCCTCTTGTGTAACATAACTTGTAGGCCTTATAGTGTTTGTTATATAGAGTAAACTGAAATGTGTTAATACAATGTATTAACACATTTCAGTTGACTCTATAACAAGAGTTATATAATATCATCTTATACAAGTTAGAACAAGTTGAACAACACAATTAGATTCCTACAAAAAAAACACAAAATGTAATGTTCACTTCAAAAATTTGCTTCGGCTTCAGGTATGATTATAATTGCAGACAGACTTTTACACGCCATTCCAAAACATATTTAGGCATGAAAAATATGCTGCTTTTGTTGGCTTTAAATGTTCTACAACTCAAGTACGAGCATCTACAATATAAACATTTTTTCGTTGGGTAATACTCCCGAACCCTCACAGTTCTCACTTAAATCGAAGGGGCTGGGGAGGGCTGGGAAGGGTTTTGGAAGGGGAGGCAGGGAAACGGGTGGGGACGGGGCGGAAGGGGAAGGCAGGGGATGGGAAGGTAAAGTAAGTAAGTAAGTATATCCTTTATTAAGGTGAGGGAATGGGCAAAAAGAGAGGGGAGGTAAGGATAGGGAAGCGGAGGACGGAAGGGGAGGGACGGGACGTGGATGGGAGGGGGTTTGCCTCGTCTTGATTTTGCCTCTGGCTACGGGCCTGCAGATAGTGAGTCCTTTTGAAATCTTCCCACGGTTTATCATACCGTCTGATACAGAATAACTGTTGCTGCTGCCAATGGGTTTTCCTGACCAACATGACTTCTATCCAGCCATAGATATTGGTCGTATGATGCAAGCAGGCTTGATACAGAATTCTTGAGTTCTGTTAAATGACTGTTCATATTAACAGCCGGTCTTGGTCTTGGTCTTGCGAGACCAAGACCAAGACTTTGAACCTCAAGACCAAGACCAAGACCAAGACCTTGAACCTCAAGACCAAGACCAAGACCAAGACCTTGAACCTCAAGACCAAGACCAAGACTTTTAAAAACGAACTCGAGCGCACTCGAGACCAAGACCTTGGTCTCGAGGACAACAAGACTGTCTATCACCATCTGGCTTTCCCCTCAAAACTGAAGTCTCACCTTTTCCAGTACGGTACTCCTACCCTGACTCGTTATTCGCGACCTAAACGACACCCGCCTTGACAGCTGCTCTGCCTCTTCTCTTGAAACTGGACTCGGACCTCTTTTGAACTACTTTCTGGAGATCCACTATGATTTGAATTGGCCTTCTGGAAACTGAATTTGGACTTCTTTTTGACTACTCTCTGGAAACCTCCTCTGATTTGATTTGCTAATGGCTAAGGCTACTACCAACTACTATCATACAAAACGCAGACAAAATACTATCATACAAAACACAGACAAAATTTCACTAGACTACTGGACAGACCTGCAGCCTTACGAGGTGGGGGGGGCGGCACACTGCTGCTTCGCACCACCTTTGAAAAATCCACGCGCCGCCACTGCGCGCTAGCCTGTTGTTTTTGTAAGATGCAGTAAGATGATTGTCTATTTCATACAGAATTGATTTAAGGTGTTAGCGAAAACGGATCATTTACAACAAAGCATTCGTTTTGAAGCGGTACGATTGCTAATTGCATAGAGGGGAATTTGTCTGGGGGAATATGACGTACTCAATATCGGGAGAGTATGTCCAGGGGGAAAATGTCCAGTACTCTCCAAAGTATTACATAATATGAGATTCATAGTCATACTGTTTTGGTCGAAGTGGAGGAAATCCTCTTCTGGAGAATCTTACAATCGTTGTTCTCACCTGTTATTCTTACCGCCTCCTTCTGCAGACCCCAATTCTGAAGGATATGTTCTTTGCGATGCAATCGACTCCAAGTTCTTGGCTCTTGTTGCTCATGGTTTGGCTGATGTTCTTCCGTGAGCAATCCAGGAGGAGGTGTTCGTTGGTGTCCGGGATGTCGCACTCCTCGCAGTTTGTGTCAGGATGAATGTTGATCTTGTGAAGCCATTGGTTCAGCAACTCTACCCAAGCGTATACTCTGGTTATCTGGAACTCTTGCTTCGCGGGTGTCCATGTACATGTACTTGATTCTGGTTGACACGAGGGGCTCAATCTTCTTGTAGAAGGCTCCATTCGGGTCGTCGGTGTATTCCTTCTGCCACTTTTTCACTACGCACTGCTTGATTTTCCCGATCATCTCCTTTCTCTCGATGTACGTATAGTGGAGTTGACTGCTGGTAAGTAAGTAAGTAAGTAAGTAAGTAAGTAAGTAAGTAAGTAAGTAAGTAAGTATGTTCTTTAATATACCGCCTGCAAACGCACTGCGGCTAACAAACAGGTTAATCACAAAAGAGGCGCACGAAAATAAACAGCAAATTTAAATGAGAGAAATAATAAAATACAATGGAATGAAATAAATACATCAGAATAGTATTGGAGTCCTCGAGGTGGAGTCCTTGTTTAGCCGTTGCGTCAGCTTCTTCATTTCCACAGATACCCACGTGACTCGGAATCCAGACCACCGTGACGTTGCCCGGGCGAAGTCTGCTGATGTTTTCGAGCACCTCTATCACCAGCGTCGGTCTTGAGTCAGACGGCTGTACTTTCACCGACTCCGCAGCGCTGAGGAAATCGGTGAAGATGGTTCTTGCAGATCCAGTCGATAGTGTCCTGTATCGCCGTCAATTCAGTTGCATATACACAGTCTTGTTGTCAAGACCTTAAACCTCAAGACCAAGACCAAGACTTCGAACCTCAAGACCAAGACAAGACCAAGACTTTCAACCTCGAGACCAAGACCAAGACTTTCAACCTCGAGACCAAGACCAAGACCAAGACTTTGAACCTCGAGACCAAGACCGAGACCAAGACCCCCCAAAATCACGTTCAGGCCAAGGTTTCTTTTCTTTACAAAAAATTGTCAAGTCGGACTACTCGCTATTTTTTATGAAAACGTGAGTCTTTTATTTTATTCAAGCAAATAAACTTTAAATGCAGACTGCAGGTAATTCCGAATTCGTGTTTACAAAAGTCCTTCATGCAAAATGTTATTCCAAATGCCTTTTGTACTTGATAAAAACCAATTCGCTCAGAATTTTCTGCCCAGGACGTGCCTTGTGGGGCCTCATAGAAATTTTCCCTGGCACACACAGTAGCTTTAAGGACTGGATTTTGATGTACAAATCGTGAGCCTTTTTTAAATCCTCCCATGGTTTATCAGACCGTCTGGCTAAGAAAAAGTCTCGGCAGGGCTTCCAGATACAGCATAACTTAGTTGCTGCTGCCAATGGGTTTCCCTGACCAACAAGACTTGGATCCGTCCGTAGGTATTTGTCGTAGGCTATGATAGGCTTGATAACAGGCTTGATAATTTTTTTAATTCTTGAGTTTTGCTAAATGACTTCATATTAAAAGCCGGTCTTGGTCTTGGTCTTGCGAGACCAAGATCAAGACTTTGAACCTCAACACCAAGACTTCGAACTTCAAGACCAAGACCAAGACTTTTGGTCTCAAGACCAAGACCAAGACTTTTAAAAACGAAGTCGAGTGCACTCGAGACCAAGACCTTGGTCTCGAGGACAAGTCTGCATATACACGACGAGTCTACCAGCCTCAGGATTCTTCTGTACCCGATATCAAGAATCACGGCTGCTGCTGCGGCCGTGTCTTCGTATTTCGTCTCGTCCGTTTATATGCAGGTGTGGTCTCGGTATCTGTCGATGAGCTGTAGAGAAAGCTTCTTCTGGATTTCAGGCGATACGGTCTTCCTGTCGATGGACTTCGTCAGCGACGGGTCGAACTGGAAGCGTTGGTTCCTCCAATGAAGCGTGTTCTTGACATTTCGTGTCGAAGAATTCATGGGAGCGTTGAAACATGCAGTTGACTCCTTTCTTTCTTCGAATTTATCCATGTGCAAGATCCAGTGATCCTTCATCACATGATCCTCGGCAGCGTGGTCTTTGCTGCTGACGGACTTGACGCCATCCTTCAGACTGTCACCGAGCCATCGTAGATGTAGTGGCATCTCCCCGCACTCGTTCTGTATACCTATTGTAGCCGTTTCGTGAGCAGCTCCGCAGCATATCCTGAGCGCTTGTGCTTGGATGGTTCCATCTTCTTCAATTGAGTGTCGCTGGCCGTGCAGAACACGACTGCCCCGTGGTCCAGGATAGGTCAAACCAGGGCTCGGTAGAGCATCAGGAGAGCCTTCTTGCTTGCTTCCTACTTCTTGCCAGACACGGATCGCAGGAGTCCGAGTATCTTCCTTCATTTCGTCACCAAGTACTCGATGTAAGGCTTCCACGTCAGTCTACAATCAAAATAACACCCTGAAATTTGGCAGTGGTGCCTACCTCGATCTTTTCCCAACTAGCTTACCTCCAGTTCTGCGTCGGCTGCTCATTTCCTGTTGCGAAATTTTGAATCCGTTCTCATATCACACCAGCGTTGGATTTGATTCAACGCTGTCTGTGCTCGAGTCTGCAGTAGGTTCAGGTGTCTTCTGGCGATGAAAAGAGCACTGTCGTCGGAAAATATCTGCTCCGTCTCGTGGGATGTCGTTGATCATGATCAGGAACAGGAGGAGTGACATGACAGACCCTGCGGTGTTCCGTTTCCTGTGAACAATTCTCATTCCAAAACAGTAATGGCTTATGCTGTTTAACTATAGCTGTGACCTTTCGCTCTGGTATAGCAGAGGAAGCGGTTTCGTGCAATTCTTCCATGAGATTCTGGAAGGTTGCATCGAAATCGTCAGATACTAATACTATACCATTACGAATTCGAATCTTACTTGACTGTCTATATACCTTCCGTTCAGCCTTCTTTAAACTCCAACGATGCAGTCCCGCGTTCTCTTCGACGTCTGCAACTTCGTCGACTCTGATGATCGTGACCTTGTGGTCAGATCCGAGACTGGCGTTCAGGACGCTGCGGGTGCATCGTAAGGCCATATCCTTAGTTGTAATTGCTAGATCAATGACAGAATTGTTTATAGATTCTACCCTGGGGTTGAGGGTTGGTTGCTTCGAGTTCAGAACCAGGAGGTCCTTTTCAATAACAACTCGGCTCTTCTGTTGTTCGTTTTACATCTCGATCCTTTGCTGTGAGCATCGAAGTCTCCGACAAAAATGCTCCTGCGTTCTTGAAATAGCAAACTTAATTGATCCTTAGTCACAGTTATGCCAGGAGAGATGTAAACATTAAAACTTGTTATGTGTCTGTCTGTCTATCTTTCGCCGCCATACATTACCCATTACATTGCACTGTAAATGCAACCATCAAATTTCTCACAGGCAAAGTATTAGAAGCGACTCATGATACCCGTTAACCCATTCTTCAATAGAATTGTGGTCCATGTAAAGAATGAAAGTATTAATAGAGAAACTTCGATAATTATTATTTCGTCCCTTGTTAAACATTCATACATTTACTGCCGAACAAATTTAGACTAGGTTGTGCTGTTTAATGGTAACTTACTCTCCGCCATTGTCCTGTAGACCTATTAATTACTTATGTTGTGCAGACAGAGAGACGGACATACAGACAGGCAGAAGGAAAGGCACAGAGGGCAAGCCATGCGCCTTCATGCATCCGTGTCAACTTCTTAGGCTATCCCTCAAAACTGAAAACGATTCTTCGATTCGATTCCTCCTCTTCCCCTTACCTCCCTCACCGTTTCAACTGTATATACACCAACCATCTTTTGCGTTTGACTGTCTGCCTGAGATAAATATAAAAATCTCACCCATAACACCATGAACTATGTCCAGTAACTTACCTGCAGTGCAAGGCCGTAGCTAGGGGGGTGTTTTGGTGTTTAAACACCCCCTGAAATTAAATAATGTAAAAATGAAATAATGCATTTACTAACTATAAACCCCTTGGTCGGTTGACTCGGTTGCATCACAGTATAAATAATTACACAGTACGTCGACTCCCGGCCGATGCGGCAGTCAGAATGTGTGACCGACCACCATTTTGAAAACGAGACGTTTACACGTTGATACCCCGGAATCCATCACATCAAATATTCTTAAACGTTAAAACAACATTGAGGACTACACGCCGATACACCGGAATCCATCAAATATAATATTTTTAAACGTTGCAACAACATCGAGGACTTCATTAGAATTAACAATATTATTTTTAACGTTAATTTCAGCTTAAATCTATAATTCAAAATCTCACTTTAAAAATGGCGTCACCAGAAAAACTAGTCAACAGTTAGCAATGTGGGTCGACGTGCTGTGTAATTATTTATACTGTGGTTGCATGGCGGCTTGCTTAAGGACGAGAAACCCCCCCCCCCCCAAACAAAATCCTGGCTACGGCTCTGCTGCAGTGTGTTGCTAATCCTTTAAACCGCGGACATTTTATAATACATTCTGAATATGTTTTCCCAACTTGACACTGTTTTGTCGAAAATCGACTCCAGCCATTGAAAAATCCGGCCATTGTCAACGTGGTGCTGTTGTCTGTCTGACACGCTAGGTAGTAACCGTAGTAACGTAGCTCTAGTAGCTTTGTCTTTTTACCGTGTAACATCGCAATTCTTTGTGCGCACTCACGCAATACGCACAGGGGATTAGTGTACGCGATTAAGACAGAATCGTATCAGTGAGATAAAATCGTGTATATCTTACCAAAACCTCTGCGCTGTAATGCATGATAGCTTGCTAACCAGCCGAGCCGGCTAGCAAGTATCTATGTCGTGATTTTTTATTCCATAACTTTAAAGCCATTATAACTTCTATGGTGCCTTATTGGGAGTGAAAGGTAGCTTTTGTAGCGCCACGGTGAAGTGAAACCGCCAAAAAGCCCATACTCAGGTTTGCTGGTTAGGCCTACTCAGGGCGAGTAACCAGCAAACAGTTTTCAGACGCAGTAGTCGGCCCTTAATTATCAGCAGGTAGCCCTTAATGGTCAGCAACTAGAGCTGATGAGTAGACAGGAAGAACTGAGTGACCAGCAATCCGGTATTTCTATTCACTTAGAAATTCTGTCAGAGATTGTGGATGACATGGAAGCATAGGCGTAGACTCTGGGGGGGGCAGCCGGGGCACGTGCCCCCCCAATAATTGAGGAGCCGGGGCAATGCCCCCCAATAATCGAGATGAAAATATAAAAAAATATGAAGGTATATTTAATTTCACGAAATTTGTTCGAGAGGTATCGGTAAAAAAAGTTAATGACAGTGTGGTCTATGAGCTCCTGAAACAAAGAAAAGAGTCGAATGACTAAAAAAAATGAAATTCCGAAAAAGATTTTGTAAATTCAGAAATTTGTCGGGAAAATGCCCCCCCCCCAATAGTTTTTAGAAGTTTACGCCAGTGCATGGAAGCCAGGCCCGCAGATTATTTGACGAACCCAGATTCTAACCCTACGAGGACTGCCACAAGACCAGCCATAGCATTCCTTCGAGCCAACTTTTCATATCGGAGGAGGTTAGAAAAGATCTTAGGCCTATGTGCGGGCGGGTCCTCCAATGTCGATCCACCACTTAGGAGAAGTGAGAGGATCCGAGGGATAACTAACAGAGCTAAGTCAGTACCAACAGCCTTCTTTGTCTCACCAGCTATGGCTTTAACATCTGAACCATCGCCAGCCTTCTTCCATATAGGAAGGGGATCTATTTCGAGGAATCTGCGTGGAAGATTGACGGCCTGGGACTACCTCAAACAAGCAAAGTAGCGCCTGATTTTGGTCCCCAAGAGCCACGATGTGAGATTTACATACAATGTAATGGATAAAGACAGACAGACAGATGGACAGAGAGACGGACAACCAGACAGACAGACAGACCGCCAAACGGACAGACAGAGAGACAGACGGACAGACAGACAGCGAGTCAGGCAGACAGATGGCAAGACACACAGAGGGCAGGTCATGCGCCTTCATGCACCTGTGTTAAACTTGCTATGAGAGTCTGACAAGACGTTTGCAATAGGCTACGGATGTACATATTTAACGTCTTCGGGAATTTGGCGCCGTTGAGAGTGCGCGTGCGCGGCTATATAGATGTTGAATGTTACGATTAGCAGATTGAATTGTGACGATTGCATTTACATTGCAATGTAATGGGTAATATCTGGCGGCGAAAGACGGAAAGACGGACAGACAGACATACAACCAGAGAGACATACAGCCAGACGGACAGACAGCTAGACAGACGGATTGATAGCTGGGACCAGTTGCATCAAACAGGATGCTGCAACTCGACCAGCAGATGACCTAATCCAATTTAATTCAATCTAATCTAATCCAATCTAATCCAATATAATCTAATCCAATTCAATCTAATCCAATCCAATCTAATTATATCCAATCTAGTCTAATATAATCCAATATAATCTAATCCAATCTAATCCAATTCAATCTAATCTAATCCAATCTAATCCAATTCAATCTTGTCTAATCTAATCCAATATAATCTAATCCAATACAATCTAATCCAATTCAATCTAATCCAATCGAATCTAATCCAATCTAGTCTAATCTAATCCAATCTAATCTAATCCAATATGATCTAATCCAATTTAATTCAATCTAATCCAATATAATCTAATTTAATCCAATCTAGTCTAATCCAATCTAATCTAATCCAATATAATCAAATCCAATTCCATCAAATCTAAACCTAATTTAATCCAATCTAGTCTAATCTAATCCAATCTAATCTAATCCAATCTAATCCAATCCAATCTAATTTAATCCAATCTAGTCTAATCCAATTCAATCTAATCCAATTCAATCTAATCTAATCCAATATAATCAAATCCAATTCCATCAAATCTAAACCTAATTTAATCCAATCTAGTCTGATCTAATCCAATCTAATCTAATCCAATCTAATCCAATCCAATCTAATTTAATCCAATCTAGTCTAATCCAATTCAATCTAATCCAATTCAATCTAATCTAATCCAATTTAATCCAATCTAATCCAATTCAATCTAGTCTAATCTAATCCAATATAATCTAATCCAATCCAATCTAATTTAATCAATCTAGTCTAGTCTAATCCAATCTAATCTAATCCAATTCAATCTAATCTAATCCAATTTAATCCAATCTAATCCAATCCAATCTAATTTAATCCAATCTAGTCTAATCTAATCCAATCTAATCTAATCCAATCTAATCCAATCCAATCTAATTTAATCCAATCTAGTCTAATCCAATTCAATCTAATCCAATTCAATCTAATCTAATCAAATTTAATCCAATCTAATCCAATTCAATCTAGTCTAATCTAATCTAATATAATCTAATCCAATACAATCTAATCTAATCCAATTTAATCCAATCTAATCCAATCCAATCTAATTTAATCCAATCTAGTCTAGTCTAATCCAATCTAATCTAATCCAATGTAATCCAATTCAATCTAATCTAATCCAATTTAATCCAATCTAATCCAATCCAATCTAATTTAATCCAGTCTAGTCTAGTCTAATCCAATCTAATCTAATCCAATATAATCAAATCCAATTCCATCTAATCTAAACCTAATTTAATCCAATCTAGTCTAATCTAATCCAATCTAATCTAATCCAATCTTATCCAATCCAATCTAATTTAATCCAATCTAGTCTAGTCTAATCCAATTCAATCTAATCCAATCCAATCTAATCTAATCCAATCTAGTCTAGTCTAATCCAATTCAATCTAATCCAATTCAATCTAATCTAATCCAATTTAATCCAATCTAATCCAATTCAATCTAATCCAATCCAATCTAATCTAATCCAATCTAGTCTAGTCTAATCCAATTCAATCTAATCTAATCTAATCTAATCCAGTCTAATCCCATTCAATATAATCTAACGCAATCTAATCCAAATCAATCTAGTCTAGTCTAATCCAATTCAATCTAATATAATCCAATCTAATTTAATCCAATCTAGTCTAATCCAATTCAATCTAATCCAATTCAATCTAATCTAATCCAATTTAATCCAATCTAATCCAATTCAATCTAATCCAATTCAATATAATCTAATCCAATCTAATTTAATCCAATCTAGTCTAATCCAATTCAATCTAATCCAATTCAATCCAATCTAATCCAATTTAATCCAATCTAATCCAATTCAATCTAATCCAATCTAATCTAATCTAATCCAATCTAGTCTAGTCTAATCCAATTCAATCTAATCTAATCCAATTTAATCCAATCTAATCCAATTCAATCTAATCTAATCCAATTTAATCCAATCTAATCCAATTCAATCTAATCTAATCCAATCTAATCTAATCTAATCTAATCCAGTCTAATCCCATTCAATATAATCTAACGCAATCTAATCCAAATCAATCTAGTCTAGTCTAATCCAATTCAATCTAATCTAATCCAATTTAATCCAATCTAATCCAATTCAATCTAATCTAATCCAATCTAATCTAATCTAATCTAATCCAGTCTAATCCCATTCAATATAATCTAACGCAATCTAATCCAAATCAATCTAGTCTAGTCTAATCCAATTCATTCTAATCCAATACAATCTAATCTAATCCGATCTAATTTAATCCAATCTAGTCTAATCCAATTCAATCTAATCCAATTCAATCTAATCTAATCCAATTTAATCCAATCTAATCCCATTCAATATAATCTAACGCAATCTAATCCAAATCAATCTAGTCTAGTCTAATCCAATCCAATCTAATCCAATTCAATCTAATCTAATCCAATTTAATCCAATCTAATCCAATTCAATCTAATCCAATCCAATCTAACCTAATCCAATCTAGTCTAGTCTAATCCAATTCAATCTAATCTAATCCAATCTAATCTAATCTAATCTAATCTAATCCAGTCTAATCCCATTCAATATAATCTAACGCAATCTTATCCAAATCAATCTAGTCTAGTCTAATCCAATTCAATCTAATCTAATCCAATCTAATCTAATCCAATTTAATCCAATCTAATCCAATTCATTCTAATCCAATTCAATCTAATCTAATCCAATTTAATCCAATCTAATTTAATCCAATCTAGTCTAATATAATCCAATATAATCTAATCCAATTCAATCTAATCTAATCCAACCTAATCTAATCCAATATAATCTAATGTATAAAAAACACTGATAAAAATAGGAAATGCACTCACCTTTGACAGTGAGCTGGAAAATTCCTGAACTGGCGGCGTCAAGGCCGTTGGATGCATTGCAGGTGTATCCAGCCGTGTCCTTCACCTTGGAGCTTTTTATATGAAGCGAATGGTCTACATTATCCATGTACATGTGGGTTTCCTGGGCAAAGTCAATACGCTCTCCACTCTTACGCCACTCCACCACCAGATTCGAAGCTTCTGCTGGGTCGGTGCTGACGTCACACGGTATTACGACTTCATCTGTTGCTTCAACCACTCTCTCCGTAGGCACCGAACTAATCACTGTTGGAGCTGTAGATTCACACAAAAGTTTATCAGTTTCAAATGCAGAAATGTATGCATGCTACTACAGCACACAATAACTGAGACAGGGTGAAAGCATCGCCGTTCCTTGTATAGCTAGCTGAGATCTCTAGTTCAGGAGTACCTTGGAAGAGCCTAGAAATTACACATTACTAAGTCACACTCAGCATTTCTGAAAGAGTCACTTGAATAACACTGAGCTACAGAGGAACAGTCATAAGCATAAGGAGAGGGGTTTTGTCCAGCATATAATGATGGCTTGCTTACTACGCATTTCTTATAAACAAAAGCCTGTACCACCTGGCTTTAACGATATTTATCTCCATGTATGTATCTACGTATCAGGACATTTAATATACCGCATTTTTAATACTTCATAAAAGCACTGTAGTACCTCACAAAACGTAGTTTTGGTATTTTGTTAAACTCACGGTATTGGAAGGCTTCTATTTGGGTGATCGGGGAAGCACACCCCTCGCTAGATCAGCCACTGGACTAGACTAAAACTGAACAAGTTGGAGATGCAATGAATGTTATTCCAACATTTTCTACTCACATCTAACAGTCAGCTTTCCTGAAACATCGTTGACTCCATGTTTATTCTCCGCCCGACAATGATAGTCATCAATGTCTTCCAATCCAGTGTCCTGTTGTCAACATTAAAAAAACACAGTCATTAAGAAACAAATCGCTACAAAATAAATGTAACTCCAACTGAAATTTTACATTTCTAAATCTTTAACTTCATAAATTAAGTTTCGGAACATCTCAGAAAATTAATGTCAATTAATAGTAATATTTCAGAATAAATGTAAAACATATTTACATTATGTTTTTGCCAGTATACATTAATAATAATGCTTTAGTTACTAAAAGTAATTATCAATATCTATTGTAAATTTCTGTTTAACTAGTACCATATAATAACAAACTAACCATAAAAGAATTTCGCTGAGAGCACATTTTCCAGGGGCAGACAAAACCACACATGATAAGACGGGTAATCTACCCTCGTATTATTTAATTTATTAATTAAACTTATTACATGCAAGTTCAGGATATCTGAATCTAAGGCGCAAAAAATGGGCTAAACACCTTGTTGAGAATTGCTACAAGGAGACTACTCAGTAGGCTCAAAGCCACAATCATTGAATCACAGATCCAGCTTGCTACTGAACTGACCACTGTGCCAACGAGGCTGAGAAAACTTCATCACAAGCTATCCATACCCATAGTTACCGCTTTAGGTTGGCTTAATGGGACTAGCCATTGTCACCTTCTTCTAAGATAATCAAGTGGCCCCTCCTCCTGATTATCTTCGAAGATAGATGAATGGCAACACCCTTCGTCAAAGAACATAATGGTCTTGAAAGACGCGGTCCGATGCCTGTAAGCTCCCTCTAGGTCGATTCCGCCTTCCACTGCTTAGGAGCAGCTTAAAATGAGTTGGCGCCTAACAGGCTGCCAAGACGTGTGCTCAAGATCTTGATAATTGTACTGTCATATGATTCAATGTTTCTTACTGTGGTTTGTCAGTGAGCTTGTCCATAAACACAAATATTATTAGTATTATTTGTATAGACAAACAAAATCTTGGACCTGTATTTCTAGAGTACCAGAACCATGAACAATGAATCTTCGGCCTGAAACCCTGGTCGGCGGTTTTCCGCGAGTCCAAGTAATCGACGGCTTGGGAGCTCCACGCGAGTTGCATTTCAGCTCAACAGTGGTTCCTTTCACAACTTTAATGTCTGCTGGAGTCTCCAAAAAGCTTGGCTGTTCAGCTGAAATTGGACATTAAGCACACACTTAACACTGATTCACCTCTTCCATTTACACCTGATCCATGCTTATGGTAGCAATACTTTCTATTTCTGTATCTTGGTAGCCTTTGATAAGAATTGAAGTCAGGTAACTGCACATTTAATATGCACAGTAACAGTGCCCACAGTCATGGTCTTATGATGGGCATGTGAATAAGCTCTGTGCTTAGCTACAGTCATGGTCTTATGATGGGCATGTGAATAAGCTCTGTGCTTAGCTACAGTCATGGTCTTATGATGGGCATGTGAATAAGCTCTGTGCTTAGCTACAGTCATGGTCTTATGATGGGCATGTGAATAAGCTCTGTGCTTAGCTACAGTCGTGGTCTTATGATGGGCATGTGAATAAGCTCTGTGCTTAGCTACAGTCGTGGTCTTATGATGGGCATGAGAATAAGCTCTGTGCTTAGCTACAGTCGTGGTCTTATGATGGGCATGTGAATAAGCTCTGTGCTTAGCTACAGTCGTGGTCTTATGATGGGCATGAGAATAAGCTCTGTGCTTAGCTACAGTCATGGTCTTATGATGGGCATGTGAATAAGCTCTGTGCTTAGCTACAGTCGTGGTCTTATGATGGGCATGAGAATAAGCTCTGTGCTTAGCTACAGTCGTGGTATTATGATGGGCATGAGAATAAGCTCTCTGCTTAGCTACAGTCGTGGTCTTATGATGGGCATGAGAATAAGCTCTGTGCTTAGCTACAGTCATGGTCTTATGATGGGCATGTGAATAAGCTCTGTGCTTAGCTACAGTCATGGTCTTATGATGGGCATGTGAATAAGCTCTGTGCTTAGCTACAGTCATGGTCTTATGATGGGCATGTGAATAAGCTCTGTGCTTAGCTACAGTCATGGTCTAATGATGGGCATGTGAATAAGCTCTGTGCTTAGCTACAGTCATGGTCTTATGATGGGCATGTGAATAAGCTCTGTGCTTAGCTTTAGAGTAGTGCTTTAGAAATGTGGAGTTTATGATTATGATTACTTACGTATTGTTCAGTGTTTGCTTGACTGAAAAATCACTAGTGATGACAATCGGCAACAAACATTATTGTAAACAACATCATTTTAGACTGCGGTGTTTCAGCACTTTTAATTGGTCTTCTAAAATGTGTAATGTAAATGTACAGACTGATCTATGCATGCAAGGTAATATTCTCAGTGCAACCTAGAAAACACCACAAATTTATTTTAGTCATTAGGAAGTGGTGCTATATAAATACATACATAGCAATACCAAGTGCCTCTGGCGAGTTTTTCTCAAAGTAGAGCTTTAAAAATTATAGTGATTAGAATTACAATTGCAACATAACTGTAAATGATGAACATTAAGAAGCAGGGAAGAGGCTTACATAGCTATAGAAAATCGCATGCGTGTATGGAACACTGTTACTAAAGTACCAGTAACTGACTCCAGTAAAGAATATTGACAGAGGAGAAATATTCAGTCTTGTTGTCAAGACCTTAAACCTCAAGACCAAGACCAAGACTTTGAACCTCAAGACCAAGACCAAGACTTTGAACCTCAAGACCAAGACTTTTGGTCTCAAGATATTACGTAGTTTTATATAAATTTCCTGATAATTTTGCTTACAGAAAGAATTGACGTAAAGAAAGCCGCATGAAAACATTTACTATGCTAACCATGACTTTCAAAAACGAACTCGAGTGCACTCAAGACCCTGCATGGTCTCGAGGACAACAAGACTGGAAATATTCCCTCAAACTCAGCATTCACCTGCATCTAAAAAAGAGACTACAACCCTAGCTCCGATCTCTCACCAAGAGTTGCATCCATGGTTAGCATCGTTTAACATCATTACGTAGTTTTATATAAATTTCCTGATAATGGTAGGCTACTTACAGAAAGAATTATAGTAAAGAAAGCCGCATAAAAACAGTTCATTTCATTCATTCATTTTGATAATTTATATATCCCCTCTTCAACAAACCTACTCAGATGTGCTCCCAGTCCAGCCACTGTTGAAAAGAGAAGACTTAAGGAGACGGTAGAAAACAGGTGAATTTCCTCGTGGAAATAGGCGCAAAGAAGGTGGGAGCTCATTCCACGTAGAGAGGCCAGCCACTGAAAAGGCACGACGCTGTTTAACTGAGGAGCGGGACCGAGGAACCAATAGCTCACTCCAGTTGCAGAACGCAGAACTCGACGGGACATCAGTTACTACGCTGATGAATTGGATAATGAATAACGAACGGTCACTGGAGAATTGGAGAAGTGGAGAAAACAGTAGAGGACAGATAAAAAAAATGACGTTGTTGGCATCCTGACTGAGCGCAGAGCAAAGCATGGCCAAGAAATGAAGAACATCAGTTTAAAAAAGTTTTTGAACTAAACTGAATCTATAAAATGCTCTCAACAAACCATTAACTTTAAGGATGACATTTATTAGAATGGCTCCGTGTTCGTTGGTAGCCATGCACTGAATGACCTGTGAGTCACTGACAGCTACGTTTCGATAATGCAGCTTGTTATTAACCAACAACTGCCTACCACTGAAGTGTGATTCTGCAAAATACACAAAAGCTAAGTCGTAAACATTCTTACAATGTGTGTTGAAATTAACGCATTTGCAAACTTTCTTAAAGCGCACTCTTATATAGTAATGGGTACAGCGCTTCTGTAAGGTGCTTAAAATGCGTTATATTAAGCGTCCTCATGTATACATACATCAGTGGATTTCAAAATTACATGAAGCACGCATGTATGCCAACTGATGGAGGTTGACATCTAAGGTTGACGGTTGACAATCTGCTCAGAGGTTCTCGCCCATGCTACTCAAAGGATGATGACTGTAAAGCAAGGCACGGAAGGACTCTTACCATTAACGGGTACGCCATTGATTGACCATGCAACAGAGGGCTGTGGTGTGCCTGCCGCGGTACAGTTCACTTCAATATCACTCTCTTCATCAACTTCGAGGTCAAGTGGCTTCTTACTCCAGAATGGCGCCGCTACCAAAAGGAATGTTGAATCTGACGTTATATTCAAATTTGCACAATCAAATAATCTAAGCTGTAAAAAAGTAAATAAAATTAAATGACCTAAATGGTTCTGATAAATAGATGGTCCAAAAGTAGATAATTTGCTGCAGGTTTCACTTGCTTCTGCTCTGCATCACAGTAAAATTTATTTTCATTAGCGTGCATCATGACGATTTGTAATGAAACAACAGCCTAAATTCTTATGCACAGAAAGTTAGAACGCCAAACTTGATGTCAATTCATTCAATGAAATTTCATAAAGCGTTTCCATGTAATTGATGACTTTTTAGTCATCAGCTTATTTTATAATTTGGCTTTTGTTAATGTCCATGACATTTTCATACCAGTCAGTTTTAATGACTTTTACTCACAACGGCCTGTAATTTGGAGTGTTGAGCAAGGACTCAGTTGGGGAGCTGAAGAGGCAGAGCGACACCTTAACAAGTGGTCAATAATTTGCGTTAAACGGGTCAAAGGTTCATTTGGGAGGTCATAACCTTTGTCTTGCCTGTATAGCTGCTATGCATCGCATTCAGGAAACTTTTGATTGGCAGAAAACGTATTGCAATTATTATTATTATAACAGTGCATTTATTAAGTTGATGGCTCATAGCAATAGCGAGTGAAGGACTTGCTTAAGATCCCTAACCTTCTTGGGGGCGGCTCGACCTCAAACAAAAACAATACCACTGAAGATATTGTCATATTAGATGCTCACACTGGACAGTCATTCTGATGCGATGAGAGACGACTTGACCAGAAGGTGAGTTAGACGCACTACACGTGTAGTATCCTTCATCAACAAGGTCAACGTTGTCAAACCCGATCTCTGTTCCATATCCTTCGGGCGTATATACAAATCGCTGGTTTGCTTTGTCACTGTTCCAGGTAACATTTGGAGTTGGCCTGTCAAGAAACATTGCAAGTTTAATCACAGATTTATATAGCACCTCTTCCAAAAGACTCATCAAAGGATAAACTTAAGATGAACCTTCAGATAGATGTGTTAGAGCATAGAAACCTTGAAGCAAATGCTCTATCCAAGAAATAGGGGGGGGGGAGATCTGTCAGTGTGTGTGCCACCATTTTAGGGGGGGGGAAGGAAGAGGGAGCGGGGAAGAAGAGGTGGAAGAGGAAGTTGCTCCAATGATTTAGGGGGGATAGACGCCCCTGCATATCTATATATGTACACACATACATACATACATACATACAGCCTATGCATAGTGGAGATAAAATCTTGGGTTTACAGTTTTATTTGCTTAAAACACACAAATCCAGCATGAATACTTTCCACAATGGTTTTAGGGGTTGACTACATGCTGTCAAATTCACACAGTACACAGAATCAACGAAGACGTGAATGCAAAGACGCAGGAAAAGGAAAAGCTAAGCAAAAGTCTACCTTTCGTAGACTAATCTAGACTAATTTTTTACTGTAGCATACTCTTTCTGTAAGAAGTTGCGGTTTGTCAGCTTTTATTCATAATAAACGAAATTATATATTATCAATTATCACTGCTACCATTAATTAGTAACTTGTATAGCGCCGGTGTTTAATGCACAAGGCATCAACCAACAGTGCATGGAGGCCAGGTCGTAATCAGGTCAACATCCAGAAGATCAGTCCATTGAGATATACAGAGATCATATATTCGCTGTATTATTAAAACAGCTACAATGATGAGAATGATTCAGCTGAAAAAATCAGAATACAGAAAAACAAGTAAGATTAGAACTGCAGTTATCCAACTTACAGTCCACCAAATATGCACTTGAGTAACTTGGTCTGACCCTTGATTGCTACAGTAGTTGACGTTGTAGGCCACATGAGGTGAACTGGTCGATAAGTTGTCCGACCTGTGATTAATCAGACAATGTTTAGTTGCACACATCATTCATTCATAACGGACATATATATAGCGCCTCTTCAAGGAGAACTGCTCAGAGGTGCTCCCGACTCCAGCACGGCTGAATAGAGCGGTCTTAAGGCGAGAAAAGAACGTGGAAGAGAAGGTTACACGTAAAGAGAAGACTATCGAGCGCGCACTGAGTCTGTGTTTACACGCCGGAGCGCCACCTATCCACATCACCACAACCACCATTACCCCAACCACCACCGCCACAACCACCACCATAACCACAACCACCACCATCACCACAACCACCACCACCATCACAACCACCACACCACCACCACCTCCCGACATTAGCCATTTGGCATGATGCTGACCACTCAGCAGCTGATTTTAAGCAACCTCAAAGACAATCCTGTCCATAATCACAGTAAAGGCCTTGCTGGTCGTATCCAATTAATTTCAGTCAGATAAAGCAACAGAAAATGAAATTAATGGCAGAATTTATTACTTTAAAATTCACAGTATTCAAAAGACCCTCAATTTGTCATGTGCATGCCTCATCCAACTCACTCTGTTGCTTCTCTCCGTCCTCTTAGTTCCTCTGATCATCTGGACCTTCTGGTTCCCCAAGTCAAGACTTCAATGGCTCAATCCAGGTCTGTTGCTTCCATTGGCCCTGAGCTTCCTTCGTCTGCTCGGTCCTCTATTCTCCCTGGTATCGTCTCTTCCTCTTTTACTTTTCTTAAAACTTGCTTTTTCTCTCGGGGTCTCTCGCACTGGAGTGCTTCTAAATGGCTCTCCCGCTAGAAGCACTTTATAAACGTCCAAATACAAACTACATTTGAAGTGTAGCATGTGATCAAAGAATATCAAAAAGATATTTACCTGGAGGGTCCTGGGGCACAAGTTTATGGTCGTTGCCTTGGACATATGCCCCCAACAGGACATTACTCGCAACGCACAGGTAGTTGACACCCTCACCAAATTGCCTCAGCGAGTCACTTGCAATTACATTGGCAAAATATAAGTTTCCTGCAAATAAAGTACAGTTACACTAAACCAGCTCAACCCAATGTCACTTTTCAACAAAGACCGTCCACGGTTTCAAATCCTTAATACTCCAAGTATGATTGTAATCGTAATTATAATCACCAAATTGCTAAAGCGCCCCTTGAAGGCCAAGCGCAGGGAGTATCTGAAATCGATACTAGCTAAGCCTCCCACGTACTTTTCCATAATCACATTTAGAGCAATAGACTTCAGTCTTAACTAAGGATATGCTGACCATTAGCCAATGAACATTAGGGATATTGTCGGGAGCTGTTTTTTGGTGACCAATGGTCAGTCAGGTCACCACTGACCAATGGATGAAGAGTATTACACTGCAAAAGCTCTTTACGGCTAGAGGCATTTAGCAGAGCTACCCATGCTCTCTACCTTGCACAAATTTTGGTTTTATCATCTGATTTTGGCCTTGATCTTGAGCAAGCAGTACACTCAGAGCGTCTGATTTAAGGCGAGCGATCGATCGCTCTCCTTGGTCGCTCGCCTAGCAAAGGTACCGGCGAGCGATTTACCGCTCGTCTAGTCGAAGGCTTCTCACCGTCGGTGACAGTCGGTCGTCGCTCGCTGAGTTTGAGTTAGACTCCAAGACGATAGACGAACCTGGACCCAGACCATTATTTTATTTACCTAATTGAGATTACTTTAATTTACTTACTTGTGGCAGCGGTGATTGCGTGTCCGTGACCTGTCGTAATTACTGTTGACTGATCACTCCAATTTCGTGCAATATGATTAGTCATAACAACACGGCCGACACCTCACGCTGCGTGACATCGTCCGTAACATCACCAATTTCGGAAATTATTTTAAACAACAATGGCGCCGAAGATGAGCAAGTCGAATAATATTAATGTACAGTTGAGTACGTATCTTTCATGGAAATTAGGCAACTCGTTCGGTGGTCGATGTAGTCGAAATAGAAAACCGTCGGACTGTGACTGTGAACAAAATTTACTGCAAGTCCTGCAGAAAGCACGCCAATAATATTCGAATGGATTGCCGGCTGAGAGGCAAGATAAAAATGAGTGTTCAACGTATGCCGAAGAAATCAGCCGTTACACGTCATCTTACGTCAATGGTAGGTTTCTAGTAGGCCTAAATGTTCGTTCATTCAATCTAATAATTTATATAGCGCCTCTTCAAGAGACCTACTCATATAACGGAACTGATCGAAGTGAGATAAGCCTATTAGATGAGTACTATATGTAGCAATACGAAAAATTACGAATACGATACACAAAATACGCTGTACACAAGAGCTCCCGAGGTCGACCGCATATCGCTCGCCTACTCGATACAGCGCAATCGATTTTCAACCCGCCTACTATTTTCAAATCAGACGCACTGAGTGACTGAGTACACTGCAGCTGTAACTGAAACACAAATATAGCGCCTTACCGACGTCTTTAGTAAGACGTTGGCAAAGTACAATGCACATGCAAAGACTTGGCAACGAACAATACACAACCGAATTGGTTGGTTGATCACTCATGCAACCAAACGCTGAACATGATAGGACCACAGACACGTTGCAATGCTCTTCCCTTCTGACTGCAATTTATTGTAATTTAACATACAGGTATGTGATGTAATGTGATGCAATAATTTTATACTGCGATATGATGCTGCATGACAGAAACTCGCATTCATTCATCAGAGCATTTAAATAGCGCGCTTCTCCTTGCCTGACTTCTCTGCACAAGACCAACCTTCATAATCCAGCAAAACACGATTGTCGTTGACGATGTTCTCCAGTTTGTTGGAGTCTTTGGCGCTGTAGCCAAAGTATGTACTTCCCTTTGGGTAATTCCTTGGTGGTGTACACCCGATCCTAAGCGACTCACCAATGATTGGGTTCAGTTCTATTGGGTCTGTAACGTTTGGGAACTGATCAATCACTGCAATAAGAAGAGCAGACAGGCAATGGTCACTTGACCATTTAGTCCACATCTGACCTTCAGCTTCTTCTGGCAAGCTGATAGTCCGAATTTTTAGAATTCATTACCATCAACTCTCTCTGTTTGTCCCTCTTTCTCACTCACTCACTGACTCTCTCATTCACTCACACGCGCGCACTCTATCACTTATTCCCTCCCTCATTTCGCAAACAATTAAGATTTGCCTTTTTCTAGCTGTACATCTCTTAGACGACTTCATAAATTAGAAAAATGTAAGTATTAGGTTAATAACATCATAGTAATAATAAAAAATGATACAAATTCAAATAACAAAGTTCGAGAATTCGCATTTTTCGAATTTTAAGAATTTCAAAAATTCACGAATTTTAACGAATTTTAAAGCTTCAGTTTTAAATTCGTTAAAATTCGTGAAATAATAAATAATAGAATTCTTTGCCATGGCAACGAATTTTATTATTTGTTTACTTTTCAACTTTTGAAGCAAGTAAATGTCATTGTCATAATCAGTCAATCAGCCATGAAAGATAGCTGACTAGCAACACAATATTACTGGTATTCAGTTACTGTTCTACTTGGAGTCTTGAACTTCGACTTCTATCGTAGTTAAGGTGTGTGACTGTGTCAGTCAGCAGAACGAAAAACCACCAGTGTCTCAGCTCCAGTGTGACCAGTCAGTCATTAACACAGCTTGCAACCAAACATGGCTAAATAGGGTTGGCAACGTTCTACTTCATTGTCTTATCATTCTGAATCAGGAACAACCCACTGCTCCCACTCGACTCTGGTTTCTATTTTCGCCATGCAAATGCTCCCGAATTCGTAATCGCAATCGTAATCTCCAATTTTCTAAAGCGCCACTGTAAAGATGAGCGCAAAGCACCAGCTTATTCACGAGCGCTGCGACGTATTCGAGGGTTGTCCAGAGATCGATGTCCTTGGTGGTCCGAGTCCGGTTGCCAGAGAGACCAGAGAGGCAGAGCAGCTGTTACAGCGGGTTTTGTTGAGGACGAGATAGCTTGGAAGGCAGAGGATCAGATGGATCAGGGTAGGAATTCTTGAAGAGGTGAGTCTTCAATTGACAATTGGGAATGGAAAGCCTGTGGTGATGAGTAAAGGAGCCTGAGGCAGATGACCGTGAGTGAGTGGCGGTATTGGTGGAGGAACTGAGAAAATGCGGAATTCGGGGGAAGTTCGTTCCAGAGTTGAGGTGCAGTGTGGGATATGTATCGGTTGGAGATCTTGAGGCGAGTAGTGACTGGGGGACGGGAGAGAGTGAGATATGAGGATGAACGGGTAGACCGGGGTGGCTGGATGGTGAAGAGTTCGTGAAGGTACTTTGGCTGGGAGTATTGTATACAGTGTGTTGTAGGTTAGCGACAGGACTTTGAAGTGGATGCGCTCACGGATTTTCAGCCAGTGCAGTAATTTAAGAACGGGAGTGATATGGTGATGCAGAACAATCAACAAATTCCATGTCACAAAAACATTGTATTTTGGACTACCCTTTCCTTCTCCTCCAAAATTACTACATACTTCCACTCCAGTCCATGTTCTTTCATCTTTAAGAATTTAGATTTAAATAAATTAACTCGTTACGTAATAAACTTTTATATTGAATTTAACATTAAATTCTAAGCAGAAACTTAACACAACAAATCATGACTTCATCACATTTGTTGTTGTTTACGTTGTTTAAATTACGCTTTTTTTGCGAAACGCCACTGCCAATGTAAGAAAGGCCCAACATTGGCCCAACGAATTTTTACCTATTTTTACGAATTTTAAAATAGACCAAAAATTCGCGAATTTTTTACGAATTTTAAAACCGAATGTCACGAATTCTCGAACTATGCTTAAAACAGTATAATAATGCCTATTTGTGGCGTTGCACTCAGTCAAACGGGCAGTGGATGTGAAGGATCTCACCCGATCAAGTCATTGAAAATCGAGCAGCATCGAAGCCAAACGGTTGCTATAGAAACCCATGAACATTTACATATAGGCCTACTGTTGAATTCAGTAGAAGGAAGCTTTCAAACTCACTGGCTCTCTGGACCTTCTGCTTCATTCCCACTGCCACTCCAAGTCTGTTTGAAGCAAGGCAGTTATATTCACCATCGTCTGATTCTGTTGGGAATTTGATTATAAGATTACCATAGCCCGGCTGCAATGTGTAGTCAGGTAAACTTATGTTCAGTGGAACACCATTCTTTTTCCAAGAATACCTAAATGGGTAGAAACAGATATTAGGAGAAAAGCAGTCTATTTAAGCAAAGCGAGATAGCCAGCCATGAGCGTAAAATGTTGCCAACTTCACATTCCTTAGCCGCATATAAGGGAGGGAGGGTGGCCAGTTCTCTCCCCCCCCCTCTCTCTCTCTCTCTCTCTCTCTCTCTCTCTCTCTCTCTCTCTCTCTCTCTCTCTCACTGTCTGATCTTACTCGCTGATCTTCTGGAGGATGTTGACGTGATTAGTGATTACGGCTTGGTTTTAGTTTGGATAAATTAACCAAATGACCCATAAGTTGATGCATTTTGCATTGTGCTGTTCTCTTTAATCCCTGCAGGGTTTTGAACCTCTCACCTCTTGGTTGACAGTCCAACATGCTAATCACTAGACTAACGTGTAATCTCAACAGAAATCAACATACAATCAAGTAAATCAATGACTGGCTGACAGACTGAATGGTTGACTCATTAAACTAGGGCAGGGGCGAAACATTTATTAATAACTTTACCATTTCTTATAATAATTGATAGCGGTGTATGAGCGAACGTCCTATGAGCGATCTTCCATATTAGCGATCGTCGTATGAGCGACAATGATGGGGAATAGTTAACCTAAAAGTTGCTAACTTTCAGTTTAACTAAAAAAAATTAGTTAAGGAAGAAGTTTAACTTAAAAAATAGTTTAGTTAAAACCATAGTTTAACTAAAAAAATTTAGTTGCTAACTAAAAAGTTTAACTAAAAAATCAGCAATATGCAACTATTTTTCCACAGTGACCACTGAACACTGTCAGCAAAAAAACATTTTAACACTGCATAGTTTTAGCATTAACAGCCTGTGTTTTCAAATTCATACACTACTTACAGTACACATGTAACTGTATGCCAGAACAGTGCACATTGCATAGTTTGAAGGTTAAATTGTCATTGACGCTTTGCATTATTACAGTTCACTTAACGTCTTTTATTGTGAAAATGTTTGTCGTAAAAAGTTGGAAAAAGTTTAACTACTTTTTTAGTTTAGTTAACTAATTTCCAAAATCAGTTGCCAACTTTAGTTAAACTATTTTTTTAGTTGGAAAATAGTTTTAGTTTAACTTCAAAAAAATAGTTTAGTGCCCATCACTGATGGCACGCCATCTAACGAATCTGTAGCAAGCCTTTTTTATCACCGATACTAGGGAGATTATGTTCATTCTAATAGCCACTACGGTGGATATTATAGCTAAGATGTTTTGAGATTTCCTCCTGTCCACTTGCGCCCCCTAGCCTGCTAAGCAATAACGAGTACAAGGACCGTACAATTCAATAAAAAGATTAGGTGGCCTCTTAAAAATGAAGATGTTAACACTTAGCCTAACATCCCGCTGTGGCTGCACTAAGGCACAGATTAGTGGACCCTTCTTCTATTTCTTCCAAGTTAGTGGACTCTTCTTCTTGTTCTTCTTATTGTTGTTCTTCTTGTTGTTGTTTTTCTTCTTCTTTCTCTTCCAGATTAGAGAACTCTTCTACTTCCAGATTAGCGGACTCTTCTTGTTGTTGTTCTTCTTGTTGTTCTTCTTCTTCGAGATTAGTGGACTCTTCCTCTTCATCTATATCTTCTTCTTCTTCTTCTTCTTCTTCTTCTTCTTCTTCTTCTTCTTCTTCTTCTTCTTCTTCTACTTCTTCTTCTTCTTCGTCTTCTTCTTCTTCTTCTTCTTCTTCTTCTTCTTCTTCCTCTTCTTCTTCTTCTTCTTCTTCTTCTTCTTCTTCTTCTTCTTCTTCTTCTTCTTCTTCTTCTTCTTCTTCCAGACTAGTGGACTCTCCTCCTCCTCCCCTCCTCCTCCTCCTCCCCTCCTCTTCCTCCTCCTCCCCTTCTCCTCCTCCTCCACCTCCTCCCATCCTCCTCCTCCTCCTCGTCCTGTTCTTCTTACAATGGTGGAAAGAATTTTTCTGCTTATCAAATCGCATAGAACAATTTAAAACCCACGATGTGAAGGAAATACAAACAAAGTAAGATTAGGACTATGCTGGGTGGCGATGTTACGCTTGGACCTACAAGAAAATACATTTGACTTAACAAGATCGAAAACCATTCAAGAGATAATCCAACTGCACCGACCGCACACTAATGGCCACAACGTTAAAGTCCAAATGGCCAACAGATGAAATTAATTTAAAAGCATATATTCCAATAAATATTCAGGAATAAGGTAAAACCGTGAGAGACAAGGCAATGCACAGGAAGGCAAGGCAATGCAAACATAAGTAAAACCGTGTACAGGAAGACAAGACAGGCAAGAGAAGGCATGGTAAGACAACCAAAGGTACATGTAATTATACACGGTTACTGTTACACCCCTAAAGAAGCCAATCCAAAGCAAAGGTTCGCTGGCGATTGAATATTGAAAATTGCACAATAGTGATAATTCACTACTCAGTTTGCTTGGCCAAATGGTACGACCTTTAATGACAACATCTTCAGACAAATAGAGCATGCATATTGTGAACCCCTAACACCTGAATTCGGCGATCAGCAGTACTTACTCTATCCATCAGGAAAAGGCAACACAGTCAGTGGCGTAGCCAGACTTAAATTCAATAGGAGGCAACTCCGGAAGACATCCAGGTGTAGTGGGATTTGGGAGGAGGTACTTGTGGTGCGGGGGTATAACTCACGGAAAAAGTTTGAAATTTCAATTGCTCTATGTACATTTTAGTGCAGTTTGAAGTCCTGAAACTGCTGTCTAAATCCATGTGTTTCATCATTCACGTCTGTGTCACTTTTCAGCCTGCCTGGTACTAACAGTGGCGAAGCCCCTGCCGCCAACGGTTTATAAGCGTACAGAACATCAATAATATTATTTGCACGTAGGCAGGCCCGGTTCGTCCATATGGGCAACTGGGCAGCCGCCCAGGGCCGCCGATTTTTAGGGGCCGCCAATTTTCCATTTTTCAAAAATTATTTTATTATTATTCGTAAAAAGAGGTCAATGACTAAAAAAAGGTCATCAACATTTTTTGCTTAGGGCCGCCGGTTTGCCTAGGGCCGCCGATTTGCCCAGGGCCGCCAAATGTCTTGAACCGGGCCTGCACGTAGGCCTATGGATTTTATGAGCAGGGAATTGTGAGAAATTCACATAAATTACCAGTTCAATATGTCTTTCGTTGCAACCTTTGCCAATTTTTGACAAGTTATTCAATTCAATTCAATTCAACTTTATTATATCTAAGCCTACTGACTATTAAATTGCAAAGAGATGTTAATTTTAGTCTGTTCCTTATGTGCATTAATTTGTTCAACTGATATACTATAACCGTGTTCAACAGTTTTCGGTTGAAGTAAAAGCTACACGAACCACTCTGTCCAAATCTACATCAATGTCTCATTTTGTTGTTAAGAATCAAGCATCACAGACCATTGGCAAATTCCTTGTCACTGGTCAATCGAAGGTCCAGTATATAAAAAAGCAAGAGCCTCCTCTTGCCTCTTACTGGCTACCCCTCTGAACATAGTTCGAGAATTCGTGACTTTTGGTTTTAAAATTCGTAAAAATTCGCGAATTTTTGGTCTATTTTAAAATTCGTAAAAATTCGTAAAAATTCGTTGAACCATTGTTGGGCCTTTTTTACATTGACAGTGGCGTTTTGCAAAAACAACGTAAGCAGCAACAACAAATCTGATGACAGCATGATTTGTTGTGTTAAGCTTCTGCTTAGAATTTAATGTAAAATTCAATATCAAAGTTTATTACGTAACGAGTTAATTTAGTTAAATCAAATTTCTTAAAGATGAAAGAATATGGACCGGTGTAAAAGTAGGCTATATGCAGTAATTTTGGAGGAGAAGGAAAGCGTAATAAAAAATACAGTGTTGTTTTTGTGACAAGGAATGTGTTGGTTGTTCTGCCCGAATTCGGGAGCAGTTGCATGGCGAAAATACAGAAACCAGAGTCGAGTGGGAGCAGTGGCTGTTCCTGACTCAGAATCAGAGGACGATGAAGTAGAAGAACGTTGTTTGGTTGCAAGATGTGTTAGTGACTGACTGGTCACACTGGAGCTGGGGCACTGGTGGTTTTCGTTCTGCTGACTGACACTCACAGTCACACACCCCAACTATGATAGAAATCGAAGTTCAAGACTCCAAGTAGAACAGTATCTGAATATCAGTACTGTTGTGTTGCTAGTCAGCTATCTATTACGGCTAATTGATTGATTGCCTATGACATTGACATTTACTTGCTTAAAAAGTTGAAAAGTAAACAAATAATAAAATTCGTTGCCACGGCAAAGAATTCTGTTATTTTATTATTTCACGAATTTTAACGAATTTTAAAACTGCAGTTTTAAAATTCGTTAAAATTCGTGAATTTTAAAAATTCTTAAAATTCGTAAAATGCGAATTCTCAAACTATGCCTGTGAACACAACTGCATCTGATACTTCAAGAGCTTCATACGCCTGCTACTTGATTGCTTTAACCACAGCTTGCCTAAAACATGCTTGACAGTTATAGCCTACAGCTAACAGGTTCTATAGATTGCCACTGCAGTATATTACAGTGCAAACTGGTGCAAATGTTACTCACTCCGGCGTTGGAGACCCATCTGCCTGGCACAGCAATGTTACATCGTCACCCCATTTATACGGTATCTCGTACCCTCGATATATAGTAGTGATTTGTGGTGCTACAAAACACATTGAAACAATACTATTGTTTATAATATTGCACATACATTATGATATAATTATGTACGTACCCGGACATTAGTATAGCACATTAACAAACCTCTAATTTTAGGAACTTGATATGCACATTGAGACACATGCATGGGCGGCGATCCAGGGGGGTCGAGGAGGACAAGACCCCCACCTTTAAGAGTAGGGGGACACGCCCAGTCTTGTTGTCCTCGAGACCAAGGTCTTGGTCTCGAGTGCATTCGAGTTCGTTTTTAAAAGTCTTGGTCTTGGTCTTGGTCTTGAGGTTCAAGGTCTTGGTCCTGGTCTTGGTCTTGAGGTTCAAGGTCTTGGTCTTGGTCTTCAGGTTCAAAGTCTTGGTCTTGGTTTTGCAAGACCAAGACCAAGACTTTTGACAATGTGAACAGTCATCTAACAAAACGCAAGAATTAAAAAAATGTATCCAATAATTACTAAAACAATTGCTTTAGTATTTACACGGCGTGAATGAGGCTTTACTGCTGTTTTGGACAGTTATCTTGATTTTAGGTTATTTACCACGGAATGATTTCAAAACAGATTCACGATTTGCACATTTGCATCAAGTGCTTGAAAAGCTGCTCTGTGTGCCAGTGATTTTAGCACCTGTAGAACGTATTTTTCACATGGGAGAATTTTTATGAGACCCCACAGGTCACGTCTTGGTCAGAAAATTCTGAGCGAATTGTTTTTTTTTCAAATGAAACAGGCATTTGGAATAACATTTCGCATGAAGGACTTCTGTAAATAAGAATTCGGAATTCTCTGCAGTCTGCATTTGGAGTTGTTTTTTTGTGAATAAAATAAAAGACTCATGTTTTAATTAAAATAGCGAGTAGTCCGACTTGACAATTTTTTAATAAGTAATATAAGTCTGCATATGATTGTGATTTTTTGGTCTTGTTCTCGGTGTTGGTCTTGAGTTTCAAAGTCTTGGTCTTGGTCTTGGTCTTGAGGTTCAAAGTCTTGGTCTTGGTCTTGGTCTTGAGGTTCAAGGTCTTGGTCTTGGTCTTGGTCTCGAGGTTCAAAGTCTTGGTCTTGGTCTTGGTCTCGAGGTTCAAAGTCTTGGTCTTGGTCTTGGTCTTGAGGTTCAAGGTCTTGGTCTTGGTCTAAGTCTTGAGGTTTAAGGTCTTGACAACAAGACTGGACACGCCATACATCGGACCCCCCCCCCCAAATGTTGAAGAAATACAAAAAAAGGTCATCAAATTTTTCGCGATCAGAGCATAAAATATTTTAGCGCGTGAGCGCGAAAAATTTTTGGACCTCTTTTTGGACCAGATCAGTTCAAAACTCTTTTTTGACCAGATCACTTCAAAAATGTCCCCCCCATCTGTCAAACAAGATCGCCGCCACTGGACACATGCACAGCCACCGCGCAGAATCGTGCTTTTTCAGTGGTGGGTCCGACGGCATGGAACCAGCGGCGTAGCCAGAGTTTTAACGCCAGAGGGAGCGAGCACATAAAAATGGCCCCAATTACCAAAATAATTTCAATTAATTACATTCGCTATGATTATACTATTTATTTTTGTATTTTAAATAGAAACACTGAAGCACCCTAAATGTGGCAAAGGCAATAGGCCTATGTATAGCCATTAGATGAGTAATAATATAGTAGGCCTATACTACAACATACCAGTACAAACGCAAACCAATTACAACAACCTTTTTCGTCTAGGCTTCATTTCAGCAAAGTTATCGATTACATTGTTATAAAATCCACTTCACTAGCGAAATGTTATTCGATTGTAATCAAGGCTAAGCCAGACAATTTGTTCTCGCCCATTGTAGAACGTACGTTTGATTTTATGAGTTTGAGTCGGCTGAAAGATCGTTCCGCGTGCATCAGCGATGCTTATTAGCAAGGTCAGAAAAATGGGGTACATTGTGGACAGGCTAGGATAAATGGAACACATGTCATCATTGGTGATCATCAGAGCCGTTTTAAGGTCGTCGTAGGCCCTAGGCACTCTTGCATCCGTATGTATACCCAACTCAACTGCCACTCTGGATTAAAGCTAAACGCATTCATATTGGCTTGACTTTAACTATAATATTGCAGTACAAAATTTATTAAATTTGAATTTGCTTTTATTTGCAATTTTATTAAATTTGAATTTGCTTTATTTGCAATTTTCTTTTTTCCATTTTCCTGATCAATCATTCAATATATCAGTTTTAGAATTTCAGACTTTCGTAGGCCCCTGAAAATTTCGTAGGCCCTTAGGCACAGTGCCTACTGTGCCTAGTGGATAAAACGGCCCTGGTGATCATGAATTTGATTGTCACTTCTTCGACAATGGAATTTTCCTTATTGATAATACTAATTATTTTCTTGTACGGTTCTTAAAATGAAAGAAACTCTTGCACAATTTCACTTCGAATTTCGATGACATCCGAGTAGGCTACATGTCTGCCAAAGATTCTAATTTTTTATTCATATTAATATCGGCATTCACATTGCTAAATGCTTTCGATCTAAACAACTACACTTGGAAGCCACAATTGTAAAATGCTCAAATGTTTATAGTTGTGCTATTTATGACACAATCTAGTGACACTATGTATATAAGTCTCAACCATGAATTTTTCTGGAATCAGATAATTCCATCATCCACTGACATTTCCTCATGGAATCTCTTTCTTTCCCGAACTCTATGTTACTTATAAACTAAAATCACTTACTTTGTAACCAAATTTGTTGTAATGTATATTACATTATACAAATACAATTAGTAAATACACTAGACTTATGAAAGGATTGAAAGAGGTTTACTGTCTAAGGACCAGGTGCATAACATATATTTCTTTTGTCGTTCGAACGATTGGAATAAATAAATTTCGAACGATTGGAACGATTTGTGTCCGTTGTTTGTTGAACTTTGTTCTATATGCCTATACTCAGTTAATAGTTTGAATCACAAATATCGTTGATATCTTCGTGCGTGTTGAGAATTAGGCCTATGTAGAACTCATTAAGTACTATTGCATAAATCGGCCCCACATTTTGGAAAATGGTCTCAGAGGAGCGGTCGCTCCCTCTGCTCCCCTAGCTACGCCTCTGCATGGAACGGGTCCCTTCGGAGCTGCGCCTTATCCCCAGAACTACCTCTGAAACGTTCTACACTAGACCGAAAACTGTCTTATTTGGTCGTTCTGGAGCCGGGAGCACCTCTGAGTAGCCCCCTTGAAGAGGTGCTATATAAATGCAGCTGTGGAAACCATGACCCGTGCCATAGAGTCCCTGCAGGCCTGGATGTCTGCAAACCGCCTAAGACTTAATCCGATTGGAGGGGGGTCCGTAGAGTAATGGATAACACACTGGCGTGAAGAGCTGAAGGTACCAAGATCGAACCCGGTAGACTCCGTAAGGTTTTTTCAGCCTTCCACTCGCTAGGTGGCGGTGGTTAAATGAATGTAGACCATGATTGACGCCGTGTGGCTGCCGCTTAAAAACAGTTATATTCGACTCCTGTTAAACTGTTATCGTGTGCTTGTACTATATACATGTAGGCCCTATGTAAGGCGCCCGGCGTGGCTGCCGTTTCTACTATATGCATGTTCATTGTACAGCGCAGTGCGTTTGCAGGCGCTTAATTAAAGAACAAATTATTATTATTATATTATTATTATTCCCACACCGTGACCTTTCTTTCTCGACCTGGGTCCGGGACTTGGGAGTCATCCTGGACCAGGAACTTGCATTTACGCGGCACATAAACCTTCTCTTCCGCAGCTGGTATTACCAGCTTCGGTAGCTCAAGGTGATCTCCCGTTCTTTGTCCTCTGGTGCAGCTTCTACGCTTGTCCATGCATTTGTTGTTTCTCGATTGGACTACTGTAGTGCCATATATGACGGACTCCCGGCCTGCCGGATTGAGCCTCTGAATAGAATCCTGCGTTCTGCTGCCCGCCTTATAGGCCGCATCCCCAAGTTTGGCAGAGTGTCTACGTATAATTATGAGGGATGTCCTCCACTGGCTCCCCTCCCCGCAACGCATCACTTATCGAATCTCTGCCGTGGTTCGGCGGTGCTTTGAAGGCTTGACCCCTCCATACCTGCGGGAGCTATGCTGTCCCACTTCATGTTCGCAACGTCGTTGCTCTCTCCGCTCAGCTGCGCAGGCTGAACATATTAATGTTCCCCGCGCGCTGACAGCCATACGGCAGCGCCGTGCCTTCTCTGTGGCTGGCCCCATGACCTGGAATGGGCTCCCTACCAAACTCAGCCAAATACCGATTGGTCATTTCACCTTGTTTCTTACTGTTCTCAAAACTGCGTTGTTCGACCGCGGTTGGGCTGGGAGCGCTTCTGAGTAGGCAATCTTGAAGGGGCACTATAAAAAAACTGCTTTAATAATAATAATAATAATAATAATAATAATAATAATAATAATAATAATAATAATAATAATAATAATAATAATAATAATAATAATAATAATAATAATAATAATAATAATAATAATAATAATAATGATAATAATAATAATGATAATAATAATAATATAAACTCGAATGAATGAATGAACATGAAATCACAGGTTAACAACTGGATTAACTAGTTTCAATATTAATAAGTTCATCAATTATTAAATGTTTCAGGAAAGAGAAAAATGAGTCTTTAAATCTGCACAAAATGAAAAAAAGAAAGGCAACGGTACTAAAATGTTGGAGGTATAGCAATCCTTATACAAGGGACTTTGGTACGATTACAATTATGGTTTATAGGGGAGCTGATTACAGGATTAGAAGTGCAACTGAAAGTAAATAAATTTAAAGCAACTGCACAACTCAAAAAACTAACAACCAAAAACTGCTAACCTCTGTCATTGGCTAAACTGCAGCCTAAGGCGGCAAACAAGACAGCAGTCACCAGATGGAGACTGTGACGACACATGACAGCGTTCGCTGGTTGAAAGAAAACCTCAGACCTTCAGACGGTAGTTTCACGTCAGCAGTATCAAGAGAAAACACAAGTTTCAGGAAAAACTTCACAAACAACTTCTATTCTTCTCAAGCTCAGTCCTCTCAAGCTGAAGTATTTTAAATTACGATACTGTTATTGATAGGCCTAATTTAACACAGTTTCCTGTAACCAAACACAAAATACAATAATGTTGGCTCTACATTATGGCATGCTGCTCCATTTGCCCCAGAAATTGCTATAAATGCTTGACAGTAAAATGAGTCACCGTTTAATTTACAAAACGGGTCTGTCGAAGTCAGCCAGCTTATATCGCCATCATCCAGTGTGATTCTCCTTACAGATTTTATTTTAGTTATAGTTACAGTTATAGTTAGTGAATTTTCATTTTAGTTATAGTTACAGTTATAGTTAGTATTATTTTTTAGTTATAGTTACAGTTATAGTTAATGATTTTTCATTTTAGTTATAGTTACAGTTATAGTTAGTATTATTTTTTAGTTATAGTTACTGGACTTTTATTTTAGTTAATTTTAGTTAGTACATATAGTTACAACTGGCTCCAATGGCGCTCCACCTGGTCCCTATGGGATCATCGTTTAATTATGTCAACAAATTTTAGGCAGTTTTTGATATCCTCTTCTTGTCAACAACTGTCAAACATCCAAGGACCCCCTAACAAAATTATGTCAAAGAAAATGACACAAGCATTAGAAGGATTACCCCACTCCAGAAAATTTCTATGACTCTAACAAATGCAAAACACTGGAATTGCCGAGAGAAAAAATATTGTTATTCAGATTTGAATTGATACTTAATGGCTACAGTACATGTGGAATCACTGTCTGTCACAGATAGTTAATGGATTTTTCCATTCAAAAATACAATCTCGTTTTCTTTAAAATGTGTAGGCTATTCAATTTGATTTTTATTATGAACATTTCTAATTTGAACATCAACATAATAACTTTTTTATTTAAAATCAAAACAAGTTTCTCACTCTTTAATATTAACAACTGAAAGAAAAAGTCATCTTTCCATCAAAAAGAAACTTGAAATATTTGATGTTTGAAAAGAACTCAGGATTTTCGCAAAGAAAATATGCAGCACAGTTTCTCATTTTATCTGGGAACAATAAACAAGATAATTTAACACAAATAAAAGATCTTTAGAGACATTTTGGCTACAAGATTAATATGACTACTAATTTTGCGAATTTGCGCTATAGTCAACTTGGGTTGCAATCGCTATAGAAGCGTTTACACAACAAATATTGTTATTCAGATTTGAATTGATACTTAATGGCTAGAGTACATGTGGAATCATTAATAAAATGAGCGCATCGATATCTATATTTAGACTATAAATACCGATGGATGAGCCACAACTACTGGGTTAATTCACAAATCCAAAATCCTGGCGAACATAAGCTGTTCTCGTGTTTATCGATATTACACTTTTTATTTCATTAACGAAAATAGCAATGAGTTTTCGTTAGTGTTATTTTCGTTATAGTTACAGTTATAGTTAATGATATTTTTAGTTATAGTTATCGTTATCGTTAACGAAATCATTTTTTGTTCGTTAACGAACATTTTCGTTATCGTTAACGTTAACGAGAATCACACTGCCATCATCCTCGTCGACCTACTGGCCCTGGAGGTCGCTGCGGTTGTGAGAAAGAGGAAGAAGACGACACCACCGAGGTTGTGGGATAATGCATGAACTTCTATAAATGAATATAGAAGTTCACTGATAATGAAAGACTCTGCTCCGCGTTACTCGCTGGAGGGGAAGGGGTACTCCGTCATAAATGGTTCATAGGTTACGGAGCATACAGATATATAGGCCTATACATATTTTAAAACTAATTACTTCTACAAAGTAATATTACTAACAATATATATATATATATATATATATATATATATATTCCTGGGAGCGCCTCTGAATAGTTGCCTTGAAGAGCGCGCTATATAAATGTCTAATTGATTGATTGATTGATTGATATATATACGTTATACAACTTTAACTAATGACTTGAAATGCTACACTCTACAACATGCTGATATCCTTAGAAGGCTTAGAGCATTCTAGATTCACTCCTCCTCCTCCTCCTCCTCTTCCTCCTCCTCCTCCTTCTCCTCCTTTCTTTGCCACATTCCTCATCCTCCTTTTATGTTTCCTCTCTTCCACCTTCCTCCTCCCTTTCCTGCTTTATCTTTCCCCATAATCCTTTTCCTCCTTCTCTGTTTCCTCGTTTCCCTCCTCCTCTTCCTGTTCGTCCTCTTTCTCCTGCTCCTCCTCCTCTTACTCCTCCTTCTCCTCCTCCTCTTGTTCTCTTACCCTGTGTCATTCTAATCCTCTACTATCTTTCCCTGTCCTCTTTCCGGTTCACTACTGAGCTTACTTCTCTCGCTGTCTGTCTGTCTGTCTGTCTGTCTGTCTCTCTCTCTCTTTCTCTGTCTCTGTCTCTTTCTCCGTCTCTTTCTTCTTCTTTTTTTTTTCTCTCTCTCTCTCTCTCTCTCTCTCTCTTTCTCTCTCTCGTTCCCTCTAAGTTCCCCTGCACCTTCTCCTCTTCCTCCCCTTCTCCTTCTCTCGTTATCCTCCCTTTCTCACAGAACATGGAAACAGTTCAAAGTCATCCTTCGAATACTCCCATGCACACTTTTGAACAGTGCTCCCGAAATAACATCACCTGCTCACAACAGTCTAGTCATCCACAGCACGTGAATCATCATCGCATCCTCAAGAGCAAAAGCGTTAATCGAATACGAAACTAACGAAACAGAGGAAAACGGATAAAGAAATCGTAATAATAGAGGAATTGGGAACTGTAGACCAATGGATAGATCGCTGTAACGGCGGCTGCAGAGTGCAGAGGGCAATATCAAATACAGTCGCATATCGTATAACACGAATACATAATATGATCTAAAAGGCTGCCATGAAAATGAAGCAATACATAATATGACAATCATGCCAACCGACAACCCATGCCAACTGACAACCCATGCCAACCGACAACCCATGCCAACTGACAACCCATGCTCAATTATATAATCTGATCCAATCAGATGCCTCCTACAGCGCCAACATCATAGCACTTTCAGACTACTGTCGCTTGAACGCGAACAGGTCAGGGAAACCAAAAGGTTAAGATGGATAAGCAAGTTAACAGACGAATCTTAAGTTTGTACCTGAATGACATTAATTGTAATTGTAATTATAATTATAACTTTTACTGGGCCGGTGTTTAATGCACAAGGAATCAACCGATGGCACACCAAGCCACAATCAGGTCAATATCCAGAAGATCATTGCGTAAGAAATTCTAGAAAGCACAGAACTGGACAGAGAGCACCAGAGCTTCCGACCTATCACTGATAACACCCAAGAACCCAACACTGCCCAGGTGTGAGGCACAACTAGAGTCAAATTATCTAATTCTCCTTATGTCTGCAGCGCATTCATCTATGTACCTGGGAGTTTGAATGTGTAGGCTTAATTATGTTGGGTTAAACGGATATATGCTTGGTTGTACATGTATTTATATAACAGCCAGCACCAAATGTATAGAGAATTATAGACCAATCGTAATCTCCAAATTTATGCATCGCCCAAAAAGTGAAGTCGCGGGAACCAGGTTATTCACAGGCGCTTAGTCAAAACATAATCGATAGGCAGAGGGGCACGTGGAATCGGTTGAGATACAAAGGGGTCAGGTAGGCAGACGGCTGAGGTGGGTGGTGATCAGAGTCAAAACGGCGATGGAGGTAAGGGTAAGAGGAGGAAGCGTGACAGGATTTTTGAAAGAGCAGTGTTTGCAGTTTTGATTGAAAGACCTGTAGAGAGTAAGAGATAAGGTTTTGGTGAGTTCGTAGGATGGACCAACATCATGCTAACGCATGATAATAATAATGATAGGCTACGGTAGGGACTCAGCTGAAGAAAGTTGAATTAATTACTAGCGCTTGATTGCTTGATCCAGGGCAGACGACCATTTCCAAACGCAGCACGGCAATCATTAGATTTCTTCACCACTTGTACGTTTTACGTTAAGAAGAAAGATGCTCAGAGAAAGACGATTAGCGTTCTACCCCAGGTCGAATCATAGTGAACTGTGGAAAACATTCCTAACGATCGAATGATTTCGATCTGTATCAATGATTGTTCATAACAGATGGATTGTGAAATTGTGCAAAGTACATGAAGTGCTAGCAAAGACGTCATAGCGAAGAGTGATATTGTTTTCGAGATATAGGGCCTAGGCCTAAGTCAAATAAGAGGACGTTCATTTGCATCTTATGCGAAGTTGGTCATTGATGGGTCAACACATGAGCTATAGAGCTTGATTGTCATCAGAGTCGACGTGGTCACGCGAAGCTGTGAAGAACTGGTGTGAAGACTAAGGCTGGTGACTAGGCTCAAGCACCAAAGACAAAGTCTGGTCGGAGTTTGACTGAATCATAGGAAAGGATCCCTTAACGGACACTATCCATCCATAAGACATCAGATTGACTGTACCAGAACCTAAAATCCTGGGCTGTAGTCGAGTCGCGGCTATACAGCGTGTAGGCCTACTCACCTCAAGAGACCGTATACTTAACCTCGCAAAATATTTGTACTCACCTCTAATTTGTTTCGGAAAACTAACCGCGGTAGCGTGTACTCACCTCTAATTTTACCACTACAACCCTGCCTAAGTCAAATCCTACATGTCAACGAGAGAGTTATATAGAACAGACTAGAAAATGTGAACTAGTTCATTCTGATGCTGGTATAAGTAGGATATTAGATAATGGGATATTGAAGTGTTTTCAAAAACTCTGACACCGATTCATCTGCTCATCCGCCTACTAATTCTCTTTGCCCTAAACAACATCCGCCTTAACAGCTGCTGTGCCTCCTCTCTTGATCGGACCCCTTGTAACCGGACTCGGACCTCCTTTGGGCTACACTTTGGAAAAGTGCTCGTGAACAGTTTGGTGCCCTGCGCTTGGCTTTCGAGTGACGCTTTAGAAGTTTGGAGATTAAGATTATGATTACGAATATAGGATTGATTAATATATATAATAATAATCTTCGTTTAATATTTTAAAACTGACAATTACGCAGTATGATTACAAAGCAGTATGAACGGATGATCACAAGTTATTACAGGAGTCGAATTTTAACTGTAAGTCTTATACGGCAGCCATGCAAGGCGCCCATCACGTTCTACATCTCATTTTAACAACGCGCCATCTCGCGAATGATAGGCTGAGTAGATCTATGAGAGGGTTGCGGGAAGCGATCCCGCTACCTACTGCATGCTCTTCACGCCGGTGATGTTACCACTACTCTGTGGACCCCCCTCATATCACTATAGACAGTGATAAAATGTCTTGTCGACTGTTTGGGTGAATGTCAACTGTAGGGGCTCTCATGGACATTAAATACTTTATTTATATAAAACCCAGAGCAGCCTACTCATCGTAAACTAGCTACACAGTGTTCGAGCAGAAGTTAAACTGTTAGCCACCACAAAGATGAACAACGAGAACAGCTTGGTCGGCTGATTTTAATGTCATTCCTCATGCATTAAAGAGAGGTTTTAAATGGAACTCTACTCAGCAAGAATCGAATGTAGTGACAGCAATACAAATGGAAAATTCTCTGAGCACGTGACAGTAGGCCTACAGAGACATTTGGGGGAAAAGCTTAACCCTGGATAAGGAAATTTCATAAGATAATTGATGAACTTATGCAAAGCTCTCACAAGGTGTTTATGTAACTGTCAGATTTGGGACAAGGAGTAAAGAGAGTAAAGTCAAAACGTGTCCTCTTACAAAGGTGGTGAAGCAAGGATTGTTTTCTCAAGCAAGGTCTGAAGGCTGCTGAGTCAGGACTTGTCTTCTCAAGTGCAGATGGAGTCAAAGTGTGAGGGCAGTTGAGCAAGGACTTGTCCTCTCTCAAAGGTGTCTAAGCAAGGACCTCTAAAATGCAGCTTGTTCTTTAAAGTTTTGTAGACTGGTGAGGTGTTAACTGTTTGGGCGGCTGTGCAAGGCCTTGTTCGCTCAAGTACAGCTGGGTACAAGGTGTGAAGGTAGCTGAGTGTAGCGTGCCAAGCACTATAAAAGTCAAGAAGGCACTTCAGTTGAGTTGATTATCAGTCTTGTTGTCCTCGAGACCAAGGTCTTGGTCTCGAGTGCACTCGAGTTCGTTTTTAAAAGTCTTGGTCTTGGTCTTGGTCTTGAGGTTCAAGGTCTTGGTCTTGGTCTTGGTCTTGAGGTTCAAGGTCTTGGTCTTGGTCTTGGTCTTGAGGTTCAAAGTCTTGGTCTTGGTTTTGCAAGACCAAGACCAAGACTTTTGTCAATATGAACAGTCATTAATTTTTACAAACGGCAAGAATTCTAAAAATTTATCCAATAATTACTCATACAGTTATTGCTTTAGAATTTACACGGTGTGAATGAGGCTTCACTGTTGTTTTGGACAGTTATTTTGACTTCCAGTTATTTACCATGGAATGATTTCAAAACAGACTCACGATTAATTTGTACATTTACATCCGGTTCTTGAAAAGCTTCTTTGTGTGCTAGCGATTTCAGCACTTGTAGACCTTGTTTTTTCACATGGCAGAATTTTTATGAGGCCCCACAGGTCACGTCTTGGTCAGAAAATTCTGAGCAAATTGGTTTTTATCAAATTCAACAGGGTTTTGGAATAACATTTCGCATGAAGGACTTTCGTAAATACGAATTCGGAATTATCTGCAGTTCCATTTGGAGTTGTTTTGCTTGAACAAAAGAAAAAACTCATGTTTTCATTAAAATAACGGGTATTTCGACTTCACAATTTTTAGTAAGGAATAGAAGTCTGGATACGACTGTGATTTTTTTGGGTCTTGGTCTCGGTCTTGGTCTTGAGGTTTAAGGTCTTGGTCTTGGTCTTGGTCTCGAGGTTCAAGGTCTTGGTCTTGGTCTTGGTCTTGAGGTTCAAGGTCTTGGTCTTGGTCTTGGTCTTGAGGTTCAACGTCTTGGTCTTGGTCTTGGTCTTGAGGTTTAAGGTCTTGACAACAAGACTGTTGATTATAATGGAACGGTAGACCATAACAGGCGAATGCCAATGGCAACCAAAATCCTACAAGATAATAACAATTGACCATCAGAGATAAATATCTCGCTCCCTTAAGTGTGTAGTGCACTGTGTTCTTGAATGGTAAGAATAATAAGAGACACACGTAGGCGTAATTTGTGGAGGTGGGGCACCGTACTTCCACTTTTATAACAATGCCAATCAATATTTTATTATTGTGCCTTCCCACAGATCGCAGTCGCCGCCTTGCTTCGTGTATGCAGACAGAGTGAGGAGTATGTACCACAAAAGTACGAATGTACTTAGATACGCAGATAAACCGACAGCCAGACGAACTAGGCACACTTTCAGCCACACGGGTCACCCGACAAACTGACCGCCGTGACCGGCGATACAGGCGCCACAGATCTGCCTCACTCTCCGCCTTATGGTTGTCATCTTAGTCATATCGGGATGTGGAGATGTAGGTCAAAACACGAGCTCCTATGTCCATCATCAGTTACAGATTCGTATGTGGACCCACACTCATATCATCGCCTTTGATATGACTCCTCACCCCTCAGTCCCATCACAATCTCAGAATCAATAACTGTCTTTGGTTAAGTATATCCGAGCCGGCTAGCTGAAGAAAGCTCCCTCCGTTGCATGATATAAGCATTCAAGACGTCGTTAATTTTGACTTATACACGTCGTATTCCGATTTTCTTATAGGGAAAATGGATAAATTTGTTCTAAAACGATAACGAGTAGATGCATTATAGGAGTTATGGAGGTAAGCTCATCGACGTTTCACAATCACTTAGGCTACTGGCAGGGTAATCTGTCCAAAATGGTCTCCACGCGAAATCGCAAGAAGATAAGAAATTGGTACCTCCACTTTTCAGACCAAGTTTACGCCCCCAGAAGACATACATAACGCACACCCATACAGACATACATGTACATACATAGTATTTCCTGCGTGATGCGATGAGCAGTTGTGGTGGTGTATAAGTGTCTGACCAATACTGAAGATGATGACGATGATAATGACAACGACGACGGTGATGGTGATGAAGAAAATGATGACAGGCACACGAAATAATGTAATGTAATAAGGTCTTTGTACAACGCCTCTTTAATACCTCACAGAAGCACAGAAGAGAACACATCAGATGCAGCAGCAACTTCCTTTTTCAACGGCAGTAGTTAACATATACCTGTGTGCATCTTCCTTTTTCTAAATAGCAGCCAGAAGTGAGAGAGAGATGGTGCGCGCACAACCAGTACTTGCTATATTATTGTTGACTAGACTTATTTGATTTCAGTAGGTGGCGCTGCTATCGCACTACGCGCTAAGAACATGGCCACCCATGGATGTTGTTAACAAGAATATACAAGAATATTGGAAATAAACTGATATTTACGGATTGAAAATAAATCGACATTTAATTGATATCTACGTAACAATTTATTGTTATTTGTTAGTTTCCGTTGTTATTGTTACTGAAAGAATTTTTTTAACATTTATAATCAATCAATCAAGCGTTTATAAAGCGCCTCTTCAAGGAAGCTATTCAGAGGCGCTCCCAGCCCAACCCCGGCGAAAGAGAACAGTCTTTAGAGCAGAGAAGAAAGCGGTGGATGCGTTTCGAGGAAGAGACCGCAGCTCAGGAGGAAGCCCATTCCAAATTGTGGGTCCAACCACGGAGAAAGCGCGCTGCTGCATAGTAGCGGTTTGTGCGAAAGGAACAGAGAGGTCACCACGGGTGGCAGAGCGAAGAGAGCGGTGACCAGGTGGAATATAGGCACGAGAACAGAGCTCACGCAGATAGAAGAAAGCACAGCCAAGCTGACATTTCCATACAGTGGAGGCAACCCGGTAGACAACGCGTTGCGGGAGTGGTAACCAGTGGAGGAAATCTCGCATGTATTCAGAGACATGGCCAAATTTAGGAATGCGCCCAATCAAGCGCGCAGCGGAACGCAGTAGGCGTTCGAGGCAGTTCAATAGAGTGAGGGGAAGCCCAATATAGAGGGAGCAGCACTGTAGTCGAGACGACAGGTAATGAACGCATGAACGAGAGTAGCATGTCAATGCAATAACATACAAATCACATATGAAAAAATACCAAAAACAAATACGCAGAATACTTTCAAATTGAATGTGAACTTGGATTTAGCAAAATAAGCTTATAATTTGCATTCAGTAAGTAAAGCAGTCTGACTAGTCTTAGATCATAATGCATGCAAGCTCAGTGAACAGCTGAATATTAAGCACGAGTTTCAATACTGTCATTCTGTCAATACCACAACGTGCTGACTTAGAAACATTTCCATACTGCCCTGCGTGCTTCTGTGGTTGTGCATGTTTTCGGTGCTTAGCACTTGCGTAAATTATCTGTTGCAGCATGACGACCCTTAGCAATCCATGACTGCATGTAGGGGATACGATAGTGGGTTCCACTCATGCAAAGGCGGCAAAATAAGGGAAATGAAAAGAAGAGAGGAAATATATTTCACACTTATACAAGACCCTAGAGCCTAGAGGTGTGTAAATTAAGTTCATTTTTCTAAATCCACGTTTACAACAGGCAGTGTGTGGATAGCATGAATAAGTCTTGTAAAGTTCTTCCCTGTAACCTCAGCTCCCTTCACATCTTTGAAGACTCTATGATTCTTGCTTTCAGTCTTTCGTGTACGAACCAAAAACCTACTGCATGCCAGTCTCAGTTCATTTTCCCCATATTCTGATGAGACAGTTGAAGGCCAAGAAGTGGGCATCAAAATGCTAACACATTCAATTGCGGGCCTCTCATGCTCTGACATAAGTTGTGCAGAAATAGAATCAACCAGAGCTTGATAGAACTGGTTTTTGTCTATTACTTTGCCTGCAATTGCAGAGTTCTGCACAATGGGAACACCATCAAATGAGCCATCAGTCACTGCAAACGAGTCTTTAATGACGCAAACTACTGTTTTATCGCTCAGATTTAATCTACTTCTGTTGCCACAGCCTTGAGCTACTGCCCGCCGGCAGCGATTGTAAAACAGCAGGCGACTTAAATAAACACGTAGGCCGTAAGTAGTTTTCTACGATGCTAGTGAATATTGAAGCGCAGTGTGAGGCTGACGAATGCTAATTTGATTTTCAGTGATGGATCCCCTGTTGAGGTGATTGGTCTCATTTTTTTAGGTGGCGGATCTCATAATTCGGGTGGCAGATCTCACAATGCAGGTGGCGGATTTCAAATCAGAGTCAGATCCGACGGGGTCCGGTTGAATTTAACCACTGGGTCACACGCTGAAAGGACATTCACTCCTAATTAAGAACGGTCATCGAGGGAAGAATGGAAGGGAAGGAGACAAAGGGGAAGACCAGGACAGATGGGAATGGAGGGAATGAGACAAGTGGAAGACCAGGACAGATGGACTTTCCACTCAAAACTTGTCACACCTTTTCAAGAACTCCCAGAGTCCCAGACTCATCCGATCCTCCGCCTTCCAATTCTTCTCGCCATAAACGACCCCCGCTTTAACAGCTGCTCTGCCTCCTCTCTTGACCTGCCCCCATGGAAACCGAACTTGGACTTCCTCTGGACTACTCTTTGGAAAACCCCACTGATTTAACGCAGCGCTTGTGAATAGGCTGGTGCCCTGCGCTTGGCCTTCGAGTGGCGCTTTAGAAGTTTGGAAATTACGAATACGATGCTGGTTGGATGATGAAAGAGGGACTTAAACAAGAAGCTCAACATCGAGAGAAGTGGCGACGACGAACATTTGAACCTGCCTCATGAGGCAGAGAACCAAAAGAAGAACAGAACAAAACAACAGTTTTTCTGGAATTGGCTCTGAGCATAGGCGTAGCAAGAGGAGGCAACTGAAATCTGAAATGAATAGGATGCGTCGTTTATATTCCGTGAATAATAAAAATAATGCTGATGATGATGATGGTGATCAAGGGCGTAACTTTGGTCTAAAAAGTGGGGGTACCAACTCTTACATACACGAAGCAAGGCGGAGACTGCGATCTATAGGTAGGGCTGGTAGGCACAATAATAAAATATTGATTTGCATTGTTCAAAAAGTGGGGGTACAGTGCCCCCAGTCCAAAAAATGGAGGGTATGGGTACGTACCCCTCGAACCCCATGAATCAGTGGTTAAATTGCTCATCCAGAGGTGGTGGGTCTCTAAATATTTGCAAATCCAAAAAACCTACGGCTAGTCCTAAATTACAACAGGGACGTCATTTCAGCTTTTTCCAAGGGGAGGCTAAAAAGAGGTTAAAAATATCGCGCGAACTTTTTTCAGCTTTTTGGGTGTTTCTTTAAAAATGCTTTGTATTTAGTCTACATGTGCCAATCTGTAAGCCAATGCTGCAAATAAGTCTCTTTTTTCAGTTTTTACCACTTTTTCTTCTTTTCTTTTTTTACATAATTTTTTTCTTCAAAAATCAGGGCGGCAAATGCCCCCAAACGACGTCCCTGAATTACAACATGCATGAAACATGACACATCACCGATAATTGAAGGCAAATTTCCATTAACAATTAAGATTGAAACATAATATTACTTTACATAACATGTTACAGAAGACTAGGCTTTGATCGACATGTCAATAACTTACAAAGCACATAGTGAACAAATAACAAAAATTAATATGCAGACTACTTTCAAATTGAACAGCCCAGTAAGTAAAGCAGTCTGACTATAGCCTTAGATCATAACAGATGTAAACCCAGTGAAAAGCTGAAAATTAAGCAGGAGTTTCAATATTGTCTTTCTGTCAATGCCACAGTATGCTGACTTAGAAACATCTCCATACTGCCCTGCATGCTTCTGTGGCTGTGGACGTTTTCAGTTCTTTGCACTTGCATAAATCTGTTGCACGCTAACCACTACACTATCTATCCCGCCAGGGCAGAAATTTGGTTCGAGGTTTCTGCTCCACTTGTGCCCCCTAGCCAACCCAGCTATAATGAGTACACCGACAGTCCACTGTTGGAGGGAAGACGAGACGGCGAGGGAGAGGACTGGCCACTCGCCCTCAAATGCCAAAGCTAAGAAAATGAAGTCGCCAACACTTCATACCCGTGGCTGTCTGATCAGGGCTAGATTAATAGCTTAATTTAAGGGACTGCAAGAAAATCTGTTGCAGCATGACGACCCTTAACAATCCATCCACGTACGATAGCTTTCTTTGCACGCTGGCCAACTTCCCTTTCGACATTATCTGCACACTGCAGGCGCGATAACTATAACTAATCAAATCGTAATCGTAATCTCGAGACTTCTACAGCGCCCAAAAAAGCTACGTCGCGGGAACCAGCTTATATATATTCACATGCGCTTAGTCAAATCAAAATCGATAGGCAGGGGGTGTCGAATCGGTTCCAGGTCAAGATCCAAAGGAGTCAGTCAGGTAGGCAGTAAGACGGCTATGGTGGGTGGTGTTTAGGGTTTACACGGCGAGGGAGGTAGGGAGAGGAGGAATCGGGATAGGATTTGTGAAAGAGCAGTGTTTTCAGTTTTGTGTGAAAGACCTGTGGAGAAATAGCAGTGGTGAGGTTTTGGTGAGTTCGTAGGATGGATCTGAAATTTCTCGCAGTACTGGTGGGAGTTTGTTCCAGAGGGGTGGGACAGCAATGGCTATGGAGCGATTTGCAAATTTTAGTCATGAGGTGATGGAAGGGCGGAGAAGTGTTAGGGCAGAAGAGTAGCGGGTTGAGCGGAGTGGTTGGACCGTGAACAACTGTCGGAGATAGGAAGGCTGGGAGGATTGGAATGTATTGTAGGTGACTTAGATTGGAATGTATTGTAGGTGACTTAGTTCCAGAGTTTCAAACGATTCCAGCTCAGCCTTCCGACATTCCGCAAACGAGTTATTAATGAAGCAAACTATTGTGTTATCGCTCGGATGTAGGCCCAAATCTACTTCTGCTGCCACAGCCCTGGGTTACTACCCTTCGGCAGCGATTATAAAATAGCAGGCGATTTAAGTAAACACATAGGCCCAAGCAGTTTTCTATGATCCTAGTGAATATTGAACCGCACTGTGAGGCTGACGAATGCTAATCTGATCTTCGGTGGTGGATCTCCCTATTGTGGTGATGGGTCTCCCTTTTTAGGTGGCGGATCTCATAATTTGGGTGGTGGGTCTCACAATGCAGGTGGCGGATCTCAAATCAGAGGTGCCGGATCTCAGATCCGGCGGGATCCGGCTGAATTTAACCACTGCCATGAATTATGCCTATAATGATGATCACAATGATGATGATGAAGCTCAGTAATTGTATTGAGGGCTGAAATGAAGGTCTTCCTCTGAGAAATGAATCAAATGATAATGGACATTGTTTGTTCTGGGTATGAAAAGTCGGGAGTACGGTACCCTAAGGGCCGCATTAAGGCTAGCACCCGGATGCTGTGATTGTCTACGTGTATATAGCCATCAGCGTGGGGCCCAATTACAAATATAGGCCTACATTAAATTTTTTAATGTAGTTCACAAAATGCGGGCCCCTCAAACTGCGGACCCGGATGCTGCAGCACCCTTAGCACCCCCTTAATTCGGGTCTGGCAGATCTAGACAGAGGCGCTCCCAGTGCGAGCAGCCCCGTGAAAACTGTTTAAAGTCTGATGTTCGGAAAACTTGTCGCTCCTCCTTTTGCCAACTTTTTCTACTCCCTTACGTTAATTCATGGCTTTCAGGAGGAAAACACTCAGCAGATGACAGTGTCATGACACCAACAGGCTGGCATGCTCACCAGCATTGACTGTGATGCAGTGCCGTTTTAAGGCATAGGCACGCGAGGCCCGGGCCTAGGGCCCCGCGCAACGGGGGGGCCCCGCGGCGGCCCAGAAACAAAATAACAATATTATAAGTTCTGTTCTAACAAGTAACAATTCTGCAAAGTAAAGTAAGAACAATAACACATTTTTATTATTTTTTTAAACAATTGATGTCTGCGGTCTGCATTTTTGCAACTTTTTGCCAATTATCACTAGGCCTACGATCAATTAAACGAAATATCAGACAACCAGGGCTGTAGTGGTAAAATTTGAGGTGAGTATACGCTACCGGTGACCAGCGGCGTAACAAAAAATTTGAAGACCTTTTTTAGGAAAAATTTCAGACTTTTCACCAATTCTCAGAAAATTTTCAGACTTTTTACGATTTTGTCTAAAGTTGATGACCTTTTTTTTTTTTTTTTTTTTTTTTTTAGTCATTCGCCCTAAAAACCTTTAAAAACCTCTATTTTTTGAAAAAATTTCGTTCCCAGAGGTAAGTATACGCTGTATACCCGCGTATACCCTCGTCTACAGCCATGAGTATACGCTCTCAAATTTCTCTAGAGGTAAGTATACGCTGTATACCCGCGTATACGCTCGACTACAGCCCTGCAGACAACCCATCAAAAATGAGTAGAAATTATATGAGTAGTGCCGCGAAGAGAAAAAAGGAAGCAACTGAAATTGAAATGTCGAACAAACATCCAAAAGTATCTTCTTTTTTTTCAATGTCAGAAAACACAATCATCATCGCAGTCCGACATTGTTCAGACGTAAGATATACTCTTACGTTGTCTTACAGTCTTACTCGTCTGCTGATGTCATTGTTTGCGATAAAGATGAACAGTTATTGTCGCTGCAAGATCGATGGTCTACCAGTCGAAAGTACAGATGTTGTCACAACACCAAAATTCGAAGCCTATTTTGCAAGATGTAAGCCCTACGGAGTCAGCGGACTATCCAACTGATGCAGCCTTATGGAGTCCAATCACGGAGGAATTGCGATCTTATTGGATTCGTAAAGGTCCTGCTAGTTGCCAGCATAAAGAGTCTGACTTTAGTACGACACAACGCGTGTATCGAACGGGAGATAGCCTAGCTAGGCCTAAGTTGCATAGACGTTGCTTAACTGATTCCCGAATCAGTTTAATTGTCGCGAGTGGCTGCTCTTTTCTCCATCGCAGAAGTCGGTGTAGGCCTATTGCTTTGTCTGTCGCTTGTTTTCAACAACAACGATGGGTCATCAATCTTTCTGTCAATGATGGTGACAAACTGTACGGGTGAACGTTCTTTCTCAAAACTTAAATTAATCAAGAACGAGCTTCGCAGCCGTATGATGCAAGAACGATTGAACTGCTTTGTGGATCAATTGTCTGTCATGAGCATAGAATCAGATGTGTTGGAGTCTTTGAATTTCGATGATATTATAAAAGACTTTGCTCAGAGCAAAACACGAAAGCGATGTTTGTAAGAAACTGTCGTTAGGCCTACAAAGTCACAAACCATGTATAGCAAACATGTACTCATTATAATCACACTTTCAGTTTGTATAACAAATAAACAATGGAAACTGTAAAGTATGTTAAACAATAAACAGTAAACTAAACTTTTATTTTACACTTGTAGTACAAAGATTGATGTGTTAGCTGTGTTATTATGAGTTTAGTAACAGTATACTATATTAATAAATTTAACAAAATGACACATATGCACGTACAATGCACTAATGCAATATATGCCTACTCTGTAGGCCCTATCTGAGACTGAGATATTGAGACGGAAATCGGATTACGTTTAAGGTTATTTAGGGTTTGTGCGGGTTGTGCCTAGGGCCCCCAAACTCCTTAAAACGGCTCTGCTGTGATGCTGCGTACATCGCAGTGTGGGGGCATTTTGTAAGAAATATTATGCAGTCAGTGTCTTATAAGGTCTACCTCACTGTCAGGAGGGTATGGGTACGTACCCCTCGAACCCCACTGCGAGTCTTGTCTTGACTGTTTCATAACTGAATCAACTTGACTTAAATACAACGCATTGACACAATACAATACGATACCACATAGGTCTACACTTGATGTCCAGTGAAATATATTTAATATAAAATGCGACCGGTGTCAATATAAATATGCCACCATTTATTATAAGTGAGTCTGTGTTCAACTGCTAATTTGTTTGGCCCTGCAATTTTCTAAAATATCGCACGGTTGTGATACCGTATACGTGCTTGGGCTCAGAGCTTCACCAATCTTCAGTGTGGCTAGCAAAAGTGGACTGCTTTTGTTTGTCAAAGTGCATGAACGCTCGCGTACGAGCATTCTAAAGTTCAAAGGAAGGAGGGTTGGGGAAAGGATGGAGAAGACGGGTTGGGAAGAGGGAGTGGGAGAAGGAGATGGGAGGGAGAAGGGTAGGTTGGGGGTTGGGGTAGGGATGGGTGGGAGGAGGGGAGGTTGGTTGGAGGAAAGGGGTTGGGGAAGAGATAGGTGTGAGGAGGGGATGGAAAGGAAAAGGGCGTCCATGCAGGCAATTCTTCTTTTACGCTTTAAGCATTGAGGCTGAATAGGCCTATAGAAGATGGATTAGGCTAAATGCATACTCTCTTCTTCTTCTTTGTTTCTCTTCCGTCAGGCCGGGGCTGACGATGAGTCCTCAACTTAATTGACGTCTCCAGGTTTCTCTGTTCCTGATTTTTTCTATTGCCTCTCTCATATTCAGGTTCATTTTCTCTAGATCCTCTAAATGCATACTCACTTGCTTTTGAATAACTTAAGTAGGCCTACGAACCATTCATTGCATAGCAGGCCTACCTGTATAGAATGTAGATGATTATAGGAGTTGACTGTAGATTTGTTCTGGCATCCGGTTATATTCCCAGCAGATATGATGTCAAACTCTCGACTACATATCTAGCTTGCAGTCGGCCTATACAGGCTGCGTGCTAATTAATTGATAGGACTAAGATTCTTTGTGTATCAATTGGCGCCACGTACGTTTATCCCGTGGTGTATTGTTATTGCTTAGTCAAGGTCATCGCTTAATTCAGCACCCCACGACATCCTGAAAATGACAGGTGGTCCTTCAAACGCTACAGATTAGAACCTGTTGGGCAGAGACGGAGAGTCCTTCTGGCATACCACAGGCCTAGCGAACGTCCTACCCAATGTTTAGGTTGGATTGGATGGCCACAGGGACGTCATTTTGGGGGTGGCAGGCAGGGCCGTTTTAAGGTCGTCGTAGGTAATATATGCACTCGCATTCGTAGACTCCAAGTTAAAACTTGCTTTTTCTCTCGAGGTCTCTCGCACGGGGAGTGCTTCTGAGTGGCTTTACCGCTAGAAGCGCTTTATAAAATGTCCAAATACAATACAGTACGAGTTGCACCAGTTGCAGATACGGAGTGGAAGTAGGAGGGATTCTTTTTCAATTGTCAGGCTTGAATGACTTCCATCAGAATTGCACATAACTGCGGTGGATTTTTCCGGAAGGTTACCAAAGCTATTGGGATGCTGCTGGAGCCAACTGGAGCGGTATGTCTCTGGTGCAGTTCAACGGTAAATGAAGTATTTGTAGAATGTTTCTCCACTTTCTCCGCAGCTCTAAAAGTCTGCTGTTCTGACATATGTTAAGTATGGGCTTTGATTGGAATCGACCATTTTTCTACAGCTGTTCAAAGCACTCTTAAAATCACGCCAACCGCTCTGTCATCAGCCACAACATATGTCTCTACACACTGTAAACTACTATAGGCTGAGCCTACTGCCAAATGTGGTGGGCGTAGGCCTATAGGCCGTTTTCAGCCTTTTCGTCCGCAGACTATTATTATCTGGAGGCAGGGTCGGATTTAGGCATGAGCTAAAAAAAAAGCTACAGCCTATCCCTAAGGGCCTCACAATCCGCAGGGGCCTCAAAAAATTCAGAATTTTTTTGGGGAGGGTAATTTTATGTGTACTGTACATGCATATTATATATATATATATATATATATATATATATATATATATATATATATATATATATATATATATTATGTAGAGCCTTCTTAAACCGCTTGTCTAGCAAATTCCATCTCGCCTGAGTAGGCCTACATGCATTCATTTGAAAATAATTTGAATTTTTCACCTTAAATGCCTTACTTTTAAATAATTAACAGGCATATACGTTTTCAAGTTTTGCGAGACCTTCCGGTGTAATTTTTTAACAAGGGGCCTCCAAGCTTTATATAGCTTAGGACAAATAGGACATCAATTCTCAATCCGGCATTGTTTAAAGGTCTCATTTCAGACTGTTTTCTGGTCCGTCGGATGCCGAGATTGGACGGATGACCAATCTCCAGTGATCGCTCTTATCCGTGGCTTTCAGTCTATTTTTAACTAGGTAGAAAATGAACCAAAAACTCAGCGCTTTTGGTTTGTAGTACTCAATCTCTTCGAAAACAACGACACAACATTAAAGATCATCCACACCTGAATCAATCTCAAAGGTCATCTAGTTCAAGAATAAATCAATCATTATTTGTTTTCGTTTGCACATCATATTGTAACTTTAGGTCAAACAGGTCGAATTAAACTGTTCCATTGTTTGGTTGAAGCAACTTCCAGATATGCCGATATTGAGAAAATGAAGTCGGCAGTAACGAGCCATTCACCACATCTCGGTTGGTTGAAGGCACATATCTTCATCATCTTCGTTTCGTTGAAGAACACTGTAAAAAGGTTTAAAAGTTAGTCGAATGACACATTCCTTTTTTGGAATGCTGCAAACTAACCTATTATGTGCAGAACATCTGCGCTCTAGTTTGGCAAAACATGTGCCTTCTGGGGGGAAATCCTCTGTTCCTCCCTGTTTCTCCCTCTCTCATCATTTCTATACCGAACTGTAATAACCGGACTGCCGACCAAACGAAACACGGTTACACGTGTCAGCCGTACATGTATATAACATATAGAGAAAGATATATATATATATATATATATATATATATTATAGAGAGAGACAGACAGATAGACAGACAGACAGACAGACAGAGTGATTATTTCATATGAGTCCTTCAAGGCCATTTCAGATTATCAGTGTAGGCCTACTAGACTAGAATTACAATAATTAGCCTAATGGCATCTGATATCAGCTGTTGCATAAATTAATACTAACCAATATGCTGCATGTAGAATTTAACCTTCGGGCGATCTTTGTCGCTTCTAGGTAGCATTTGTATCGGACTGTGGCTGCCCTGTCTCCATTCCACCTCCACCACTTTTACTTCTATTCTAGTCTTCTATCATATTCCTCCCTCGGCTCATTCCAGGGCAACAGATAAATACACATACAAATACAAAAACTTAATAAATATACAAAAAACTAAATACAAATACAAAAAAACTAAATACAAATACAAAAAAACTAAATACAAATACAAAAAACTAAATACAAATACAAAAAACTAAATACAAATACAAAAAAATACAAATACAAAAAACTAAATACAAATACAAGACACTAAATACAAATACAAAAAACTAAATACAAATTCAAAAAACTAAATACAAATTCAAAAAACTAAATGCAAATACAAAAAACTAAATACAAATACAAATACAAATAAACTAAACACAGAAAAAAAAAAATACAAATACAAAAAACTATAAATACAGAAACAAAGAAACTAACTACAAATACAGAAAAAAATACAAATACAAATACGAAAAACTAAATACAAAAAACTAAATACAAATACAAAAACGAACAAGCAAACCCCACACCCAATCCCGACAACACGGAGCCACAGTGCAACCGTAACATGCATCAGAATCCATCCCTTCGCCCCTCACGCAGAAAACTTGCTGCCAGAAAATCCACAGGCACCTATCGAAACACAGTAAAATTAACGAAGGTTACTATTTTTACACGTTACAAGCTACGACAGATATATAGTAGGCCTAGGCCCTAACATGAAGTGAAAGAAAACTACAAGTCTTTTTTGGGGGCGAGCCCTGTTGGCAGTGGCGGCGATCTTGTCTGAGGGGTGGGGGGGGGGACAAAGTCGGCCACGATCTCGTCGACGACCGGTTTTGGAAAATCTTGTCCCAACAAACATTTTTCCCACAACTTCATAGATCTCCGAAAAATTTCACTTTCATCTCCGAAAAAAGTTGATGACCTTTTTTTAGTCCTTGATCACCTCTTTTTACAACTTTTTCTTACACTATCCTCTCTTTTTTTCCCACCACTTCTTAACTTTTTACTTTTTTTCCCCACTTTCATTTTCACCAATTCATCTCCACAAAATCTCGATTTCATCTCGAAAAAAAGTTGATGACTTTTTTTTAGTCATTCGCCACGTTTTACAACTTTTTACCGTCTCTCGGCAATAACCCTTTTTCTTATGATTTCCACAAAATTTTAACTTTTTTTGACGAATTCCTTCTTCTTTCTCATAATTTTTTTTTTGGGGGGGACACTTCTGCTCAGAGGCGGATCAAGGCATGTTCAACATGTTCGGCCGAACAGGGGCCCCCACACTTGAGGGGCCCCACACATGCAAAAGAAAATTTCAATGTTTATAATTGTTATTATTTGTCTAATAGTAAAAATGAGTAAAAAAAAACTCGGAACAAATTATTCGAAACTATACTCCTTTAATATACACAAATACACAACTTTCGCACGTGTGTGGCCCCTCCTGAAATTTCCATTATCAGGCAGATTCATCTAAAAAATCAGCCAGAAATACTAGTAAGACCCATTTTTACTTGCTTTTTAAACACTTACTACCTGACGGTACAATAAAGGCCTATTGTTACGTCATTTCAATTATGAAACAGTGAAACACTATGAAACAGGGGCGGATCCAGGGGGGGGCCAATCCGGCCATGGCCCCCCATTTGAAATTTTTATTTATTTTTGACATGTGTTTTATGGGCGTTTTATGATCTTTACACAGGCGTGGCCCCCCTGTAGGCGTGGATGAGTAAAATGTACACAGAACGTAGATGTAGACGGAAGACATTAAAAAGGTTAATGAAAAAAAAGGTCATCAACTAAAAATTTTTGGCCCCCCCTGATAGACCTTCTGGATCCGCCCTGCTATGAAATACGTTTTTTGTTAAAAAATTTAAAATTTAAGAATAAAGGCCCTTTTTACGTCACTTCTTTTGTGATGAAACATGTATATTATTACATGTAGGCCCTAGGCCTATAAGTTTTAATTTTAAAACCAAAGGCCCGTTGTTATGTCACTTCAATTATGAAACAGTATTTAGTAATTTTTAGATTTAGAGAATAAAGGCATTTTGTTACGTCACTTCACTTATGAAGAAGTGTATTGTTATTATAAGTTTGCATTCAGAGAATAAAGGCCTTTGTTACGTCACTTCAGCTATGACACAGTCTACTGTTACTAAGTTTAAATTTAGACAATAAAGGCTTATAGTTACGTCATTACAATTGCTAAAACGTCAATTATTTTTAATCTCAGATATAGAGAATAAAGGCTTTTGTTACGTCACTTCAATTAGGAAAAGTCTATTAATGTTATTAAGTTTTAATTTAGAGAACAGGCCTAAAGGCCTCTTGTCACGCCATTTCAATTGTGAAATACGTCTATAGACAATAGTTTGTAATTCTAGATTAAGAGAATAAAGGCTATTTTACGTCACTTCAGTTATGAATAAGTCTATTGTTATTAGGTTTAAACCTAGAGAATAAAGACCTATTGTCACATCACTTCAATTATGATCGACACACGTCTCTTCTATAATGAAACACGTCTATTGTTAGTAATTTTAAATTATTATTTTTATTTTCATTATTATATAATTATTGTTTTTATTGTTATTATTTATTATTGCGCTTTTTGTCATTATTATTATATTTATTGCTATTGTTATTATTACAATCAGCATCATCATTATTATTATTCGGCATTGCGCATAAATGGCGCCAAATATAGATTCATTGGGCGCCATTAAAATCATTTAACAGTCTTGAAGGGGAAATGATGCGCAATTTGGTACCCCCACTTTCTAGACCAAAGTTACGCCTCTGACCTGACGGAACTCAAGTGCTATGTGACACATTATAAAATGACGCCATTTTATTGTGTAACAGTGTAGGCCTACACTCTACAGCAAAGAGGCGTTGGGGCCCCCACAGTTTTACTGAACAGGGCCACCACACTTGTTAATCCGGCCCTGCTTCTGCTCAAAAAATATTTTTTACCTCGTCTTGTCAAAAACGCTGCGAAAACCCTCACGCGCAATTACATTTCTGAGCCTTTTTGGTGTTTCTTCAAAATGTGGGGGGGGGGACAAATGCATGGAGTGTCCCCCCCACTCTTAAAGGTGGGGGGACATGTCCCCTCGTCCCCCCTAGATCGCCGCCCATGCCTGTTGGTCGGCATCGCACTGACATACATCAGGAAGCTTTATGTTCCAGTCTTAAGTCGACCAGGTCTGCGATCGTTGCGCTCAACTGCTTGGGGAGATATGCAGGCATTGCAGGTGCCTCGGTTCTGTATATAAACTCAAGGCCATTGTATTTTATCATGACTCAGATCTTCCTCTGGGAACAGTCTTCAGCTTTACAAACATGCTGTTGCATTTAGCTCTGTTGAGCAAACATTTCCAAAATGTCTTAAAATGCACTTAAATATCTAGATGAGTTAGACAGTCATGCGTGCAGCGCCTTTATGAAGTAACCGACTTAAAAGGCACTGTATATTAAGTGGCTTGATACAAGAAAACATACATACAATACATTCATTCATACATACATACATACATACATACATACATACATACATACACACACACACACATACATACATACATACATACATACATACATACATACATACATACATACATACATACATACATACATACATACATACATACATACACACACACACATACATACATACATACATACATACATACATACATACATACATACATACATACATACATACATACATACATGATACATGCATAAATACATACATATATACAAGCACTTCTTGACCGACCAGGGTCGGACTGGGTTGCAAAAGCGGCCCGGGAAATTTGGTCATGGGCGGCCCACATTATCGAGCGCCGAAGGCACGAAACCGTTCAGGATAAGGGTCCTGGGCCAATGCCTTTGTAACATTTAACATAAAATGGAGGACATTTCTAGTTATTAATGGGCCAAATGGCAAAACGAATTTGTAAGCCAAAAACACATTTGAATAAGTTAGACTACGCAAATTGAACTTAAGGAGAACGTGGTAAAAGCAACCAATACATTTTTGAATACAGGTTTGAATTTATTTCTGTTCCTGTTGCTGTTTACTGCTGTTGGGACTGTTTCACTTTCTATAGGCCTAAATTCGAATTGCATGGCGTTTTCTGAGACCGTGTCAAATAGAAAATTATAGGCTAGTTTATAGTTTCGAAACGTTCCCATTTTCTTGCAAAGTCCAATAAGAAAAAACTTAAATCCATTTGCAGCTGCTCTTTTGTTACACTGCAATCAAATTTCCTGGGCAACTCAGGTGCTGTATGTAGTCCATCAATGGGAATTCTTATAGAAATTTCTGCAAAATTGTTTGGATCTAAACAAGACAGATCAGCATACAGATTACCGTGCTCAGAGAATATCTATTTCACATTACTAATTACTTGATCCGTTACCATTGTTGTGAACATTTACTCGACATTTATCTTTCGTATTTTTCATTTGACTGGTCCGTAGCAGGTTCTCCTGGCAATTTCTTTATTTGTTCACATTTTATCTGTGTCAAAGCAGTCTCAACATTAATGTCGAGATTTCTTTTATCTAGTTCACTGTTAGCAAGTTCTGACAAATGTGTGGCTGCTTCAAAAATGACATCAAAAGTTCGATGTATTTGGCTCAATTCATTGATAGTATCTTAAACCATCTGATATTATAGACTCATAGGATGCTGTTTATTTGCAAATAAGCCTATTGATATAACGGAGTTGTGTGTTCAAACACTTTCAAAATCAATTGCGCTTCAACATAAATTCAAAACTTGTCAAAGAATCCAGCTGAGTTTTCGCTCTGTACCGGACATTATTGTTAAAGTTATGTGATTCAGAAATATCATGAAAGCATGTTGTAGCATGTATATGTAGGCCTCCAAGAAATCGATAACTTCTGTTTATATCCATCCATGCGCTATAATCAACGCCTTCAACGGTAAGTTAAAATGAACATTGGCACGTAGCCGCACGTTTCACGAGGCAGTGCAAGTTTCTTGGTAACAACCATGTACTGTCAATATTTCATGATTTTTAACACTAGAATTAAGAATTAGAATTAAAATATCACAATATTTTAATCATTTTATTTTCTTTTTTTGGGCGGCCGCTCCAGTCCAAGCCTGGGCCACCGGCCCACCGGGAATTTCCCGGTGTCCCGGTGGGCCAGTCCAAGCCTGTGACCGACTACGTAGTCATGTCCTACCTTCTTGCTGGGCCTCTAGATATCAGTCAGCTGATGTGAGAGCCGTCCAAAGCATCAGTATACGTATACAGGAGGCGATCGAATGCCTTTCCAGACGATAAGGGGCTTTCGACTGCATTCTGATTTAGAGTCTGAATTTCTTGAAGTAGGTATCATAAGGTTTGACTGCCTTATTTAGCGCCTCTAAATAATGATACAAGTGGGCGAAAACAAGCCTAAAAGTGAGTAACTAACAGACCTAAAACCGTGCGACTGAGGTGCGATTGAGAACGTTTCACAGTAACCATGTCTTTGTCGGAACAGTAGGCGTGTTTGATGGAAGACTGCTGAAGAACGGCGCCTTCCAAATCTACGAAGAGTGTCTGCTTCTTGTGTTGAAATCTAGACCTACAAGAAAAGACCAAATGACTCTGAGGGATCCAGAGATTCAAGGTTGTACAGTTTATGGTTCCACTTCCATTAATGCTTTCATTAAGTAAATTTCTATAGCGCCATTCAAATATTAAAACTAGCTGACCCCGACCTCAATTGGCCGTTCTGCATCTTGTCATGACTTATCTCGCGAAAGACTTTCGAGTGGCGCTTTAGAAGTTTTGAGTTGACTGTCTAGGCTCGCATATCCTCACCTCTTCAATGTTCTATCTCACCTTGCCTTACCCGATTTTACCTAACTGTACATGTAAGCCTGTTAGACTTCTCTAAACAATGCTACCATAAGCCTAGGTTTCATGATCCAACTATGGAGCGAAAACTTACTAACCCAAACATTGAAGCTACGAATAACTTTTTCCAGTTGAAATTCATGGCAAAAGTTGTTCGAGTTGCCTGCGAGGTCACTCTTCTAAATAATAGGCCTATACATTTGGTTCCAGCAGAATAAACGCTCACCTATCAGAAATTTTCGATCCAAAATTTTCAAGAACTCTGATGAACAATCAAAATTGACTGTGAACGAAGTTTTCGTCGCATATCGTTTCGTTAACAGTCTTCGATAGTCATCGGCATAAAAACGTTCTAAATTAAATCATCCGTCGTCGAATAAATTCGAAACAAATCGTAGACTTAATTATAATATCGAATTAAAAATTGCATCAAATTCCTGCACGACTCGCTCGGCTCTTGCAGCGAGACAATGCGCAATTAACTATTTTCAAGATGACGTCACAATAACTTTAGATTGCGTCATAATGGCGTCATATAAATAAGTCACAATGAGCTCGAATGTTGAGCAACTTCTCATGTAATATTGAGTATATTATAGACATCTTATATTAGATATATAAAGATGTCTATGAATGAGTAGTGTACATGTAATTGGTATGGTATTGTATGGTATCTGGGAATGTATAAAGCGCTTCTTACAGTGCGAACTATTCAGAGGCGCTCATAGGCGCCGACTCCACAGGGGCAACAGGGACTTTCGCCCCAGTACTCACCAAGGTTCTGGGGCGAAACTATACTTTCGCCCCAGTACTTTTTTGGCCATTCAAAATAGCAAAATTTAAAAATGCTTAATAAATCTTACTTAAGGGCATCTTCTGGTCTCAAGCAACTGAAAACGCAACTGCGAAACACAATGACACAGACAAGATTTAACACCATCGCAGTTTTGAACTGTCATCGAGCGTATACCTGGAAGCAGTGGACATTGATACAGTTCTTGACGAGTTCATAAGTATACATGCGCTGTTCGACAAAATACATTCGCCATGAAGTTCAGAAGTTAAGACTGTAACTAAAGTCTGTCTTAATGGCAAACTTTATGTGTAACTGCTACAAAAAGAGATTTGTTAGAGAGAGTAGCTATAGTTAGTGCTAGTTAGTAGTTACAGAAAACTGAATTTTTGGTGAGTATAGGGCCTAAAGCCTCATTCACGCCGTGTAGGCCCTAAATACTAAAGCAATTGTTTTAGTAATTATTGGATAAATTTTTAAAATTCTTGCGTTTTGTTAGATGACTGTTCACATTGTCAAAAGTCTTGGTCTTGGTCTTGCAAAACCAAGACCAAGACTTTGAACCTCAAGACCAAGACCAAGACCAAGACCTTGAACCTCAAGACCAAGACCAAGACTTTTGGTCTCAAGACCAAGACCAAGACCAAGACTTTAAAAACGAACTCGAGTGCACTCGAGACCAAGACCTTGGTCTCGAGGACAACAAGACTGGGTATAGTAGGCTCTGGAAAAGGCTTGAGGAAAGAGGAGACTCGGGGAGAGGGAAGGCTGGGCAGGATGGGGGATGGGATCATCCGATCAGGGGATCATGGGAATGAAATTCTTGCCCCAGTACCTTTTACTAAAAGTCGGCGCCTATGGAGGCGCTCTCAACGCTACGTCTTTTGACATAATTATTAGGATCAGCCTCTAGCCCTCTACTTATAAAGACGAAGTTAGTCGGTTACGTTACTCGCTTACTCAAGAAGCTGAGTCTGTTAGTGAATGATTACTTATTATTAATTACTAGTAACTTGCGTTGTTGTTGCGTTTGAAACACAAGGCACAAATGACATCCCTCCCCCCCAAAAAAAGCTGAAATGACGTCCCTGGTTATGCTATGGGGTTTTGCTATGGGGTTTTGCTATGGGGTTTGATGGTAAAAAAATGTCCTTCAAGTCCCAGCAGTGCGATGGAGAAGTTGTAGACCTACAGGACTGCACGATGTTATACCGGTATATAGGGCCTATGCAAGGTTATAAATGAACTCTGCGCACAGCCACGTCAAACTGAAAGAAAGACTTCTAATTTATTTATTTATTTATTTATTCCGGATATTTCTATAGCGCCTCTCGAAGTCTACTACTACTCAGAGGCGCTCCCGACTACAGCATTTGATACTGTGTCGGAATTTTCACGCCGAAGCGCCACGAGCAATTGCGAGTGAAGGACTTGCCCAAGGTCCGTACGCAGCGGCTAGAGTGGGATTCGAACCTGCGACCCTCCGGTCACAAGGCGCCGAACTTACCACTGAGCCACCACGCCCCACGTCTAATATCTCCCATCAGTCGTTTGCTGCTCTGCTATTGGCATCGAACACTTGGCCTACAGGTAAACTATAGGGCCTATACTCGGATATGTAGAAGATGACAGGCCTACCTAAATGGATTAAACTATATCGGGCTTGGAACCTGGATGAACGGAGAATTAAAAACATCGTCGTGGCTTGTTTTTAATCACGACTGCGCGGTTGGCGCTTGGGTTGAGCGATCGATCTAAAGTTCTAAACCATGAAATCTGCAGAGAAAAACCGCCCCTATTCGGTTAAAAAATGTTGACGAGTTGTCGGAATTCTATTGGCACGTATTTAAGCCTAACGTTAATCTGGAGTTCCACTTTGGCTTTTAAACGAGAAACGGTAAAATTATAGTGCAGTAACGAGTATGCCTACATTGCTATTAAGTAGGCCTACGAGTTTTCGAGTCAACGAAATTTGTCTTGCATGCAAAGTGCGTATATATAGTAAACCATTTTAGTGCCAATTGAGGGATGCCAGGGTAGGCGTATTTAAGCAACGAAGAAAAACAAGAAAACAACGACAAAACAACAACAGATCCGCCACATCTAGGTCTATTGCTAGTAAGCTTCAGCGGCTTATAAGTATAGCTACTAGGCCTATAGGTAATCTCAAGGACTATAGGCCTAGAATGTTCTTCAAAGTCATGAATTAGGCCGAACACCGTCTGCGTGACCACTGAGTTTTTTAAAACCTGTAATGACCAGTTAAACAGCTTAAGCGCTTGTTGAGCACAGGCACAGACTACAGCTTTATAAACCTAATAAAACAAACTAGGGGCCTATGTAATGAATAGTTATGACTATACGTCGCACCAAACTACAGGACAACACAACGTACGTAGTTCATGTATAATATTATAATATGTGTGTGTATGTGTTTGTGCTTGTGTTAGGTGCGTGTGTGTGTGTGTTTGTGTGTGTGTGTGTGTGTGTGTGTGTGTGTGTGTGTGTGTGTGTGTGTGTGTGTGTGTGTGTGTGTGTGTGTATGCGTGTGTGTGAAAACAAGTGTGCGGTATTAGATCAAAGTTTCGACAACTCGATTTAAATACCGCACTCTAAATTCAGAACAACCAAACGCAAGCATTGCTCAAACTCCTATAGGGCTGAACGTACATATAAATGTATTTATGTAAGCAATCAAACACTATAAATAGCCTGGCCACCAAATTATTCACTAAAAAAATTCTTCATTAGGCTATATAAATTCAAAGAATGAGGGGACATATCACTCTGCATACTTTCACAGAACCACCCTGCACTTCTAGGCCCCAGTTTTTAGGTAACCCTCATCAATGCTTTCTTTAGCTTCTGTACGCATGCAGAAGCCTGTAGGCTTAGGTTGCCTATCATATAGGCCATTTGAGGCTCGTTAGGAATGTCCTTGTAGGCCTAAGTATCTAGGAAATAGGGGTCTACATCAATGCTTCTGAGACTTTCTGGTGTTGCGGACCGGTAATTGTTTTATCAGTCCTAGGCCTACCGCGGACCGGTGCTTTTCAACATCAGCCTACATAATATATGACATGCTAATTAAGATTTAAATTTCATAATATTTTCACTTTTAATTACAACTGTGGCTTGTTCAAACCTTTTTATTATGCATGTATCGTGTTCTCGTTTTTGTTTGACAACACGCAACGTAAATCGTTGTTTTGAGTGTAATCAAAAATGTGATTCCGGAATAATTCCGCGGCCTAGCGAACAATAATCACTCGCCGACCGGTAATTGGCCGCGGACCACAGTTTGAGTAGCACTGGTCTAATTAAGTCCTACTGGCCATAAAGTAATCCAAATGAGTTTTATGAGCCAGATAACATATTCCACTTCAACGGTTCTGGCATCACGGTCTGTCGTTAAATAGGGGCCTACTGGATCATGCAATGCTGTCTTTAGATACCTGCCATTTAAAGAAATTTTCACTGAATAGTAGGCTCCGTATTCCTGTTCATCTCTCGCCTTGACTACTGCAACTCTGTCCTATCCGGTCTACCGTCATCGACACTACAACCTCTATCATCTGTTCTTCACACGGCCGCTCGTCTTATAAAAGGCCTTGGTCCTAGAGATCACATCACACCATCCCTGCAACAACTTCACTGGCTTCCCATCCGTGCCCGTATAACCTTCAAAATCTGCCTCCTCGTGTACCATATCTACAATCTTGTTGTCCTCGAGACCAAAGTCTTGGTCTCGAGTGCACTCGAGCTCATTTTAAAAGTCTTGGTCTTGGTCTTGAGACCAAAAGTCTTGGTCTTAGTCTGGAGACCAAAAGTCTTGGTCTTAATCTTGAGGTTCAAAGTCTTGGTCTTGGTCTTGCAAGACCAAGACCAAGACTTTTGTCAATATGAACAGTAATTTAACAAAACGCAAGAATTTTACAAATTTATCTAATAACTAGTGTATTTGCCCGTCATAATTATGACGGCAGTGTATATCGTTGATTAAAATTCTCTGATCGCCGTCGTCAAACGGTTTCACAATAGAACAGAAAGCGTTTGTGACGTAGCGTCCTACGACGGACACACGTAAGGAAACTATAATGTATAGATTACTAATAGGCCTACAATTGCTTTAGTATTTGGACGGTGTGAATGAGGCTTTACTGTTGTTTTGGACAACTATTTTGACTTCCGGTCATTTACCATGGAATGATTTCAAAACAGACTCACGATTCTTACATTTACATCCGGTGCTTGAAAAGCTGCTGTGTGCCTGCGATTTCAGTACCTGTAGAATGTATTTTTTCGCATGGCAGAATTTTTATGATGCCTCACAGCCTCACAGGTCACGTCTGCAGTGGCGGCGATCTTGTCTGAGAGGTGGGGGGGGGGACAAAGTCGGCCTTGGTCTGATTGATTACCTTTTTTAAGAATTCATCCCGAAAAAATTTTTTTTTAGATAACTTGATGACTTTTATATAAGTTCATCTCCTGAAAAAGTTGATGACCCTTTTTTTAGTCATTCACCTCTTTTACAACTTTTTTTAAGGTCTCGATATCCGATATGATCACCATTTTTCGGAACCTCGTGTCATCGCCCTTAACATTTTTCTTACTGTTTTTACTTTGTAGATATTCTTCTCTGAAAAAATTTCTCTTAGGAATTTCTTCTTACTTTCTACTTTATGAGATTTTTCGGGGGGGGGGGGGCGGCGGGAACACTCCTCTTTATAAATTGAATTTTTACCTCATCTGCTCAAAAAAGGCTGTGAAAACCATCACACGCAATTACATTTGTTGGCCTTTTTTGGTGTTTCTTCAAAATTTGGGGGGTCAAATGCATGGCGTGTCCCCCCACTCTTAAAGGTGGGGGTCTTGTCACCCGCGACCCCCCTAGATCGCAGCCCATGCACGTCTGTGACGTCTTGCTCAGAAAATTCTGAGCGAATTGGTTTGTATAAAACGCAAAAGACACTTGGAATAACATTTCGCATGAAAGACTTTTGCAAATTATACGAATTAGGAATTCTCTGCAGTCTGCATTTAGAGTTGTTTTGCTTGAATAAAATAAAAGATTCATGTTTTCATTAAAAAACGCGAGTAGTCTGACTTGACAACTTTTTAGTAAGGAATTGAAATCTGGATATGAATGTAATTTTTGGGGCCTTTGTCTCGGTCTTGGTCTTGAGACCAAGCCTTGGTCTTGGTCTTGGTCTTGAGGTTCAAAGTCTCTTGGTCTTGGTCTTGAGGTTCAAAGTCTTGGTCTTGGTCTTGGTCTTGAGGTTCAAAGTCTCTTGGTCTTGGTCTTGAGGTTCAAAGTCTTGGTCTTGGTCTTGGTCTTGAGGTTCAAAGTCTTGGTCTTGAGGTTCAAGGTCTTGGTCTTGGTCTTGAGGTTTAAGGTCTTGACAACAAGACTGCATATCTACTCTGGAACCTCTCCCTCGTACATGACGTCCATGGTCACACCATGTTCTGCTACAAAATTCCAGAGGACTCCGATCGGCTGCACGAGGCGATTATACCATACTTCGCACCAACCTGAAGTTTGGTAGTCGTGCCTTCTCAATCTCAGAACCTATAGAATGGAAGTTATCGAACAGTCTTCCAACTACAGTCCGTCAACGCACATCTGTTGCTGTTAAAACTCATCTATAATTCACATTGTACTATGGCAACGCGCTCTCGTGCGACTTACCTTGTTAAAGCGCGCTAAAAATGTTTAGTTGTATTGTATTGTATTACGTCATACGGACGGTAAGAACTGTTCAAAAATAATTTATGCCGACGTCATCGGCCTTTGTTGCCATAAGATGTCGTTGAACTGTGGTACATTGCTATAGCGGTCGTGAACAACAATTTTTAACTGTGCCTAAGTAACTTCGATGTCAACGACCATTGCAGCAACAAGACGCCGATAAACACTGGATTATGCAGTGTTCTATTTTAGACAACATTAATTCGCTTTCAACTCACGTTGTGATAATCAACTGTGTTTAGGCCTAAATTAATACAATCGTTAAACACTGGAAACCACTACTGTATACAATCCAGATATCAAAGGAATCTTTTAGTGCCTGCAGTGAGAACTGTAGGCCTACCAGTGTGAGAATTGTAGAAAAAAGACTGGGTGTCAGACTTTGATGAGTTTGATCCATGTGGAGTTGAATATTTTATCCGTGTTTGCAAACTAAGAAAATTCAAAAATGCAATATAAAGCTTAGGCCCAAAGCTTCTTAAAGTGATGACATCGCCAAATTTATTAGTATACAATTCACGTGTCAGAAATCTCACAATTAACCAGAGCATTAACTGTATTAGCAACACACAAAGCGATTTGTGAAAGAAAATGCTAAAATATATATGCACAGTATAATCACACTAGCACAACTGGGCAGGGGGGTTGAAAACGACCCCCTGCATGGGATATGTATATAATGAAGTTTTATCTAGGGTCCTGGGAAAGACTAGGGGGTTGAACCCCAACAATTCTCACCCTGAGGATATACAGCTGTGTTCAGGGGCGGCGATCCCGGGGCGGGGGGTCGATTAGGACTAGACCCCACCTTTAACAGTGGAAGACACGGTACGCAGTTGTTCCCCCAAATTTTGAAGAAACACCCAAAAAAGGTCAACAGAATTTTCACGCGCGAAAACTTTTTCACCTCTTTTTTTGACCAGATCAGTTTCAACAGTGTCCCGTGTCCCCCACCTGTCAAACAAGGTCTCCGCCACTGTCTGTGTTCATGAATTATTCTATTCAAAAATGTCATTTAGCTCCCCTAAAAATGTTGCCCTCTGCAAAAATTTGCCCCTCGACCCTACAAAAAATTCTGCGGACGCCCATGAACACACAGTGACTCGATGACTGCTAACTGCTTGTTCGCCCTTTCCTCAGTCTTGTTGTCAAGACCTTAAACCTCAAGACCAAGACCAAGACCAAGACCTTGAACCTCAAGACCAAGACCAAGACCAAGACCTTGAACCTCGAGACCAAGACCAAGACCAAGACTTTGACCCAAAAAATCGAAATCAGGTCAAGACTTCTAAAAATTGTCAAGTCGGAATCTTCGCTATTTTAATGAAACATGAGTCTTTTATTTTATTCAAGCAAATTAACTTAAAAATGCAAACTGCAGAGAAATCCGAATTTGTATTCAAAAGTCCTTCATGCAAACTTTTATACCAAATGCCTTTCAGGCCCGTAGCCAGAGGCAAAATCAAGACGAGGCAAACCCCCTCCCATCCACGTCCCGTCCCTCCCCTTCCGTCCTCCGCTTCCCTATCCTTACCTCCCCTCTCTTTTTGCCCATTCCCTCACCTTAATAAAGGATATACTTACTTACTTACTTTACCTTCCCATCCCCTGCCTTCCCCTTCCGCCCCGTCCCCACCCGTTTCCCTGCCTCCCCTTCCAAAACCCTTCCCACCCCTCCCCAGCCCCTTCGATTTAAGTGAGAACTGTGAGGGTTCGGGAGTATTACCCAACGAAAAAATGTTTATATTGTAGATGCTCGTACTTGAGTTGTAGAACATTTAAAGCCAACAAAAGCAGCATATTTTTCATGCCTAAATATGTTTTGGAATGGCGTGTAAAAGTCTGTCTGCAATTATAATCATACCTGAAGCCGAAGCAAATTTTTGAAGTGAACATTACATTTTGTGTTTTTTTTGTAGGAATCTAATTGTGTTGTTCAACTTGTTCTAACTTGTATAAGATGATATTATATAACTCTTGTTATAGAGTCAACTGAAATGTGTTAATACATTGTATTAACACATTTCAGTTTACTCTATATAACAAACACTATAAGGCCTACAAGTTATGTTACACAAGAGGATGTAATGTAATAGAATGAAAAGTTAGTTCTTAATATTCGACAACAACAAAAAAAAAACAGAAAAGTAGTCGTTTTACAGGTTCTCGACTCATCATGATCTTGTTCTGTAGCCGACTAAGTCTTCTAATCCAAGTTTATTTGAAGTTATTTCTTAAACTTAACTCGTAATAATTATGATAAAAAAACAAATAGGTAATTTTTAAAGGGCCGCTGCTCTGAGTGACGCTACAAAAGTGTTCGGTTATAATTACAATTACTTACGATTACTGGAACTTACGAAAGATAGCAAAATCACGATTTGAAATTGTATAGACGGGTCCATACGTGTAGTTGCCTAGATTGCCTTCGGCCCTTCGTACATAAAGGTCAGCAGGGATAGCTAAATAATATTACTTAGGCCAGACGCGGTCGTAAACAATTTTAACCATTGTATACGTACATCAGGCTGTTCAATTATCTCTACTTTTAAACTATTAAATTCCAAATTGCTAATATTCTGTCTAATGTATAATATGAAGATAATTAAGATTTTACGGCACACTTTATAGGATGGTCAGTGCCAGTGGTCATTTTATTGGCAATACTAAACTTCGGTACCATTCGTAAATAATTAGGCCTGCGTACAGGGAGACTAATATTGTAGAGCTAAACTGATCATATGTTACGAACGCGCGCGGTACGCGTACGTTATAGAAGACTATAGTTATATTGAGGTTCTTTGGGAATGATCAAATAAACTTGTGGCATTTATAACGTACGCCTACGGTACCGGTACGTGTACCGTATGTTATTTTTTTAAACGTAGGCCTACTTACGGTACGCGTACGTTATTCCGGTAAGTAACGTACGGTCGCACTTTGATTCAAGTCACAATGTGGCGCTTTACTCACAATGACATCAAGCGCCACAAACTACAGATTATGGAACACGACTATAACCGGTAGGCCTACAAGAGTTATTTTTTCGATATTGTAAAGAACATTCTTATCTCAAGCACAATAATAATGTAACAATTGTCGAAGCTTGTGAGGTTGTCAAATAGAAGGAAGTCGCACTGAAATGCAATATATGCAGCAGATCCTCGGGAAATCATGAACTTCGAGGAAGACAAGCGAGTGGGTTTTGAAGACCACTGGAGTAGAAATAAGTCTCCTTAGACTAATCCTGCAGAAGAAGCTTCATATTTCGGGCATGTGTTGGAGAAGAGTGGAGATTGTCTGGAGGAGATAATCTAAGCCTTCTAAGGCACAATCCCTGGATTAAGAGCTCATATCAGGGAAGATCTAAAATGGGATGGATTGATAACTTAAAGTCTAGGACTGGATCATCATTCGCCCAATTATCGAAAGAGACAGGAATAGAAACAAAAGTGGGTGGAATAAAATTGTTCATGCTGTGGCCAATCGTCGGATTGACGACGATTAAAGACAAGAAACAGAAGCACTGACCCTACAAATCCGACTTCATTCCGATCCAACCTTCTCCCACCCTCCTTTCCCTCTCTTCCTCCAACCCTCCATTCCCTCTCTTCCTCCAACCCTCCGTTCCCTCTCTTCCTCCTACCCTCCATTCCCTCTCTTCCTCCAATCCTCCATTTCCTCTCTTCCTCCAACCCTCCATTTCCTCTCTTCCTCCAACCCTCCTTTCCCTCTCTTCCTCCAACCCTCCATTTCCTCTCTTCCTCCAACCCTCCATTTCCTCTCTTCCTCCAACCCTCCATTCCCTCTCTTCCTCCAACCCTCCTTTCCCTCTCTTCCTCCAACCCTCCATTTCCTCTCTTCCTCCAACCCTCCATTTCCTCTCTTCCTCCAACCCTCCATTCCCTCTCTTCCTCCAACCCTCCGTTCCCTCTCTTCCTCCTACCCTCCATTCCCTCTCTTCCTCCAATCCTCCATTTCCTCTCTTCCTCCAACCCTCCATTTCCTCTCTTCCTCCAACCCTCCATTTCCCTCTCTTCCTCCAACCCTCCATTTCCTCTCTTCCTCCAACCCTCCATTTCCTCTCTTCCTCCAACCCTCCATTCCCTCTCTTTCTCCAACCCTCCTTTCCCTCTCTTCCTCCAACCCTCCTTTCCCTCTCTTCCTCCAACCCTCCATTTCCTCTCTTCCTCCAACCCTCCTTTCCCTCTCTTCCTCCAACCCTCCATTTCCTCTCTTCCTTCAACCCTCCATTTCCTCTCTTCCTCCAACCCTCCATTTCCTCTCTTTCTCCAACCCTCCATTCCCTCTCTTCCTCCGACCCTCCATTCCCTCTCTCCCTACAACCCTCCATTTCCTCTCTTTCTCCAACCCTCCTTTCCCTCTATTCCTCCAACCCTCCATTTCCTCTCTTCCTCCAACCTTCCTTTCCCTCTCTTCCTCCAACCCTCCATTCCCTCTCTTCCTCCAACCCTCCATTTCCTCTCTTCCTCCAACCTTCCTTTCCCTCTCTTTCTCCAACCCTCCATTCCCTCTCTTCCTCCGACCCTCCATTCCCTCTCTCCCTACAACCCTCCATTTCCTCTCTTTCTCCAACCCTCCTTTCCCTCTATTCCTCCAACCCTCCATTTCCTCTCTTCCTCCAACCTTCCTTTCCCTCTCTTCCTCCAACCCTCCATTCCCTCTCTTCCTCCAACCCTCCATTTCCTCTCTTCCTCCAACCTTCCTTTCCCTCTCTTCCTCCAACCCTCCATTCCCTCTCTTCCTCCAACCCTCCATTCCCTCTCTTCCTCCAACCCTCCATTTCCTCTCTTCCTCCAACCCTCCATTCCCTCTCTTCCTCCGACCCTCCGTTCCCTCTCTTCCTCCAACCCTCCATTCCCACTCTTCCTCCAACCCTCCATTTCCTCTCTTCCTCCAACCCTCCATTCCCTCTCTTCCTCCAACCCTCCATTCCCTCTCTTCCTCCGACCCTCCATTCCCTCTCTTCCTCCAACCCTCCATTTCCTCTATTCCTCCAACCCTCCATTTCCTCTCTTCCTCCAACCCTCCATTTCCTCTATTCCTCCAACCCTCCATTTCCTCTCTTCCTCCAACCCTCCATTTCCTCTCTTCCTCCAACCCTCCTTTCCCTCTCTTCCTCCAACCTTCCATTTCCTCTCTTCCTCCAACCCTCCATTCGCTATCTTCCTCCTACCCTCCATGCCCTCTCTTCCTCGAACCCTCCATTCCCTCTCTTCCTCCGACCCTCCATTCCCTCTCTTCCTCCAACCCTCCATTTCCTCTCTTCCTCCAACCCTCCATTTCCTCTCTTCCTCCAACCCTCCATTTCCTCTATTCCTCCAACCCTCCATTTCCTCTCTTCCTCCAACCCTCCATTTCCTCTCTTCCTCCAACCCTCCTTTCCCTCTCTTCCTCCAACCTTCCATTTCCTCTCTTCCTCCAACCCTCCATTCGCTATCTTCCTCCTACCCTCCATTCCTCTCTTCCTCCTACCCTCCATTCCCTCTCTTCCTCCTACCCTCCATTCGCTCTCTTCTTCCTACCCTCCATTCCCTCTCTTCCTCCTACCCTCCATTTCCTCTCTTCCTCCTACCCTCCACTCGCTCTCTTCCTCCTACCCTCCATTCGCTCTCTTCCTCCTACCCTCCATTCCTCTCTTCCTCCTACCCTCCATTCCCTCTCTTCCTCCTACTCTCCATTTCCTCTCCCCCCTCCTACCCTCCATGCCCTCTCTTCCTCCTACCCTCCATTCGCTCTCTTCCTCCTCTTAAATTTCAAATTACTAATAATCTGTCTAATGTATAATATGAAGAATTAAGATTTTACGGCACACTTTATAGTATGGTCAGTGCCAGTGGTCATTTTATTGGCAATACTATACTTTGGTACCGTTCGTAAATAATTCGGCCTGCGTAGGGGAAGACTAATTAATATTGTAGAGCTAAACTGATTATTTTTTACGTACGCGTACGGTACGCGGACATTACAAGACTTTAGTTATATTGAGGTTCTTTGAGAATGATCAAATAAACTTGTGACATTTTTAAGTACGCGTAGGCCTACGTTATTTTTTCGATAACGTACGTACGGTACGCGTACGTTATTCTGGTTATTCATTTTCATTAGGAGCAGGGATGATACAAGGGGGTGAGTCAGTGCTGGAGGAGGCAAATGTGTCTGTAGAAGAGATTACAATACTCTATTATTCTTCACACGATATCTTAATTATCGTGTTGAAGTAAGACGAGGCAGAGAGGGAGAGGTTGCCTCATCTTGCCTCGTCTTCAGAATTACGACGAGGCACTCGCCTCGTCTTGCCTCATACTGGCTACGGGCCTGATGCCTTTTGTATTTTATAAAAACCAATTCGCTCAGAATTTTCTGACCAAGACGTGCCTGGTGGGCCTCATAAAATTTCCGCCATGTGAAAAAATGCGTTCTACAGGTGCTAAAGTCGCTGACACACACAGAGTAGCTTTTCAAGCACTGAATGTAAATGTACAGATAGTGAGTCCTTTTGAAATCTTCCTATGGTTTATCATACCCTCTGATACAGAATAACTGTTGCTGCTGCCAATGGGTTTTCCTGACCAACATGACATGTATCCATCCATAGATATTGGTCGTATGATGCAAGCAGGCTTGATACAGAATTCTTGAGTTCTGTTAAATGACTGTTCATATTAACAGCCGGTCTTGGTCTTGGTCTTGCGAAACCAAGACCAAGACCTTGAACCTCAAGACCAAGACCAAGACCAAGACCTTGAACCTCAAGACCAAGACCAAGACCAAGACCTTGAACCTCAAGACCAAGACCAAGACCAAGACTTTTAAAAACGAACTCGAGTGCACTCGAGACCAAGACCTTGGTCTCGAGGACAACAAGACTGCCTTTCCTTGGTTTATGAAACGACCATCGAGATGCAAGCAATTATAGCTTAGAGCCTTAGAGAGAGAGAGAGAGAGAGAGAGAGAGAGAGAGAGAGAGAGAGAGAGAGAGAGAGAGAGAGAGAGAGAGAGAGAGAGAGAGAGAGAGAGAGAGAGAGAGAGACAGACAGACAGACAGACAGACAGACAGACAGACAGACAGACAGACAGACAGACAGACAGACAGACAGACAGACAGACAGACAGACAGACACACAGACACAGAGACAGAGACAGAGACAGAGACAGAGACAGAGACAGAGACAGAGACAGAGACAGAGACAGAGACAGAGACAGAGACAGAGACAGAGACAGAGACAGAGACAGAGACAGAGACAGAGACAGAGACAGAGACAGAGACAGAGACAGAGACAGAGACAGAGACAGAGACAGAGACAGAGACAGAGACAGAGACAGAGACAGAGACAGAGACAGAGACAGAGACAGAGACAGAGACAGAGACAGAGACAGAGACAGAGACAGAGACAGAGACAGAGACAGAGACAGAGACAGAGACAGAGACAGAGACAGAGACAGAGACAGAGACAGAGACAGAGACAGAGACAGAGACAGAGACAGAGACAGAGACAGAGACAGAGACAGAGACAGAGACAGAGACAGAGACAGAGACAGAGACAGAGACAGAGACAGAGACAGAGACAGAGACAGAGACAGAGACAGAGACAGAGACAGAGACAGAGACAGAGACAGAGACAGAGACAGAGACAGAGACAGAGACAGAGACAGAGACAGAGACAGAGACAGAGACAGAGACAGAGACAGAGACAGAGACAGAGACAGAGACAGAGACAGAGACAGAGACAGAGACAGAGACAGAGACAGAGACAGAGACAGAGACAGAGACAGAGACAGAGACAGAGACAGAGACAGAGACAGAGACAGAGACAGAGACAGAGACAGAGACAGAGACAGAGACAGAGACAGAGACAGAGACAGAGACAGAGACAGAGACAGAGACAGAGACAGAGACAGAGACAGAGACAGAGACAGAGACAGAGACAGAGACAGAGACAGAGACAGAGACAGAGACAGAGACAGAGACAGAGACAGAGACAGAGACAGAGACAGAGACAGAGACAGAGACAGAGACAGAGACAGAGACAGAGACAGAGACAGAGACAGAGACAGAGACAGAGACAGAGACAGAGACAGAGACAGAGACAGAGACAGAGACAGAGACAGAGACAGAGACAGAGACAGAGACAGAGACAGAGACAGAGACAGAGATAGGCAGACAGAGACAGACAGACAGACAGACAGAGACAGAGACAGAGACAGAGAGAGACAGACAGACAGACAGACAGAGCGAGAGCGGGCAGGCAGGCAGAGGGGCAAACAGAGGGGCAGACGTTTACGTCTGTTCTGTAGGCCTCAATTGAAAATTGTCGGAGGTTGGGGGTTCAACCCCTAGTCTTTCGTTACAGAACTACATGTAGGCCTATTGCCTCATGTATATATAGGCAAGGGACGTGTCATATAGGCCTAGGCCTAGTTGCGTCTGTGACAACTGTATGATGAATAAACGAGAATTGTTTGATGGATTGAGGCTTGGGCGTCCGCAGGGGAAGGGGCTTTTGCCCCCATCCCCCCGGAATTTTCGCATATTTTACAAAAATAAATTCTTTGATTATGATTAGGGCCTATTACAAAAGTCCCAACACGATTTTCAACACGAAAAAAACAATTATTCGGGTAAAGTCCTTGACAATTATTTACTTTTAAAGTTGTCACGTGTTCTATATTCATGAATAGCTATGCAACAGCGTCATTTTGCTCCCCCTACAAAAATTTTGCCCCCTACAAATTTTTCTCCCCGTACAAAACTTCCTGCGGACGCCAAGGCAGGCAGGCAAGCAGAGACAAGCTCATTAGGCTAGCGCGTAACCTTGTATTGAGCCATAAGAACGGTCCTTCAAAGGCCCTTGTGCTATAATTTACAGGTACATGTATGACCGTGAACTGCCGGAGTCGGCTTTTGTAAGATAATTGAAAAGACAAAGAAGTGGCTTTCACTTACCTTATAATTTATTGTTCGTCACACTACTGTAAAAAGCCTATATAGGCCAACCGGCAAAACATATAGATTGTGTGCGTGTGCGTGTGCGCGTGCGTGCGCGCGTGCGTGCGTGCGTGCGTGCGTGCGTGCGTGCGTGCGTGCGTGCGTGCGTGCGTGCGTGCGTGCGTGCGTGCGTGCGTGTGTGTGTGTGTGTGTGTGTGTGTGTGTGTGTGTGTGTGTGTGTGTGTGTGTGTGTGTGTGTGTGTGTGTGTGTGTGTGTGTGTGTGTGTGTGTGAACATATCCAGGATAGCGACTGACGTGCTAGTTCACCTGTGGTCGCAGGTCCATTATTGCAATGTAAAAGCCTGCATGCATACATGTATGATGTTCGTCAAGTCTGGGTGCCGTCGGCCTATATAAATGCCCGTAGTACTGCGCTGAGTGCAATGGATGGCCTACAGGCCAACAATAATAGTCGGCCTTATAGCATTTTGTTGCGCATACTTAAAGCTTAGAGAGGAATTACAAAACGGTCTTTTCAAGTTTCCTGGACGAGTTTGTAGTACGAGGAACACACGAGGACTCGATAGCTCTTTCGAGTTTTGCGTTAGACAATAGCCCTTTGTAGCTTTTATGCACTCCAGTTAAATAAGTCCGTTGTGTTGACAAAAGCCTTAGACGCGTTTCTTTCTATTATGGAAGTACAATAGCATATGAGACCTGTTATTTATAAGTCTTTGACGTTTGCGAAATTGGTTTGCAGCGAGCAGTGCAAAAGAAACTCAGCACAAAAGAGCAATGTGTTGTAGAAACTGAGCACAAAAGAGCAATGTGTTGTAGAATGCCTTTGAACGTAGTTTAGGACTGCGGATTAGAAAATATAGACGATTGGCCCATCTATGACTTTTTACCTCGAGGATTAAAAGTAAAGACTTCGATCGTGTTAGACGCTGGAAATCTGTAAAGAATGTGCGGCGAAAGCCTTATTGCTAAAATTCTCAAACTCTTTGTAAGTATATTTGGATACTTTTGTAAATATTATAGCTTGTGTGACTTTTCGAGTAGGATTTGATGTGGTAAGTACAATATATAGCTTAATCAAATGTCGCTTTTATGCGCGTATTGTGAGTGCTGTGAACCGTGGTATAGATATCTGCGAGATAAGCTTACCGATAATTATATTGTTTTGTTGCGGGTTCGGAAGCCGAGCTACAAGGGATAGATACCGGTAGTGAATCGTTCAGACCGAGGAAGATGCAAAAAGACCTGTTATTAACGTGGACAAAGCTATGGACTATGGTAAGAAATGGTACCGGTACCACACGTGACACCAGGGTACAGGGCAACCAGTTGGAACAGGTTGATGCATTTCCATATCTTGACTTACTTATAACCGAGGGCTGAGTATGTGGGGTAGAGATTCGGTTAAGACTAGCGAAGGGGCAGCGTGTTGGGGAAGCACCGAAACAGATGCGGAAAGTCACGGCATCTTGCTTGCAACAAAGATACGACTTATGAAGGCCCTTGTGTGGCCAGTGGGCATGCATTGCTGTGAGTGATGGACCATATATTTTATGCATGTGATGAGGATTGCCTGGAGAAGATGATTACTCTGGGTCAGGAGCTCCAGGAAGACCTAAAATTGTATCACAGTAATGCTGAAAACTTCAGTCTTATTATTCCCCAAGTGAGCTGTTTTTTGCATCTTGCAGGTTCAGCCTACTGTGTTAGACGTTGCTTGATATTATCGGTTTTGGTTTACCAGATTTTTATGTTTACTCTAAAATGTTTACTCTAAAAAGTTTAGTGGGAAACCCTTACCTTAACCATTTTTGGGGTCAATAATAATAATAATAATAATGACGACAATGACAACGGCCAAGATCAATTTGTATATGAGGGTAATCATCAAAGTTCTATTGTATTCTATTGTATAGAGACAATCGCATAAAAACAATTGCATAAAATAAGCAGGATTGGTAGCCCAGGGGCAGGTGCAAGGGTTCCAATACAATCAAGCCCCAATTAAAATTTTTGGGGCCATGCTACTGAGTTGCCCAAAGGCGTATCTCTGACTAATTGTGTGTGTTTATGTTGTTTGTCAAGGCGCCCTTGTAACGGCATGAGCTGTGTTACGGCACTATAGAAATTGTCGTCATTATTATTATTATTATTATTGACCCCAAAAATGGTTACAGCAATTTCACTACTTTTCATAGAATGTATTTACACTACTTTTCATAGAATGCATTTACACTACTTTTCATAGAATGCATTTACACTACTTTTCATAGAATGCATTCACACTACTTTTCATAGAATGCATTTACACTACTTTTCAAAGAATACATTTACACTACTTTTCATAGAATGCATTTACACTAGATTAGTTTTCATGATTTCATGAATTATTATTATTATTATTATTATCAATATTATTATTATTAGTATTATTATGTATTTATTAAGCACCACTAATGACCAAGCTTCAATTGATGCTGCTGAGCAATTGTGAGTGAAGGACTTGCTCAAGATCCCAACACAGTAATCACCTCAAGGGAAGGTGAACCTGTACTCTCAGCATTACAAGACGAGTGCTCTATAACACAGTCAGCTACCGTGACCCATACAGCAATTTACCAGTTTTATGGACCACTGAGGCCACGCCACCGTAGTCCATTATGATTGGTGTTGCCTAACGGCCCTAACTAAACAGCCACTGCGCACTCCGGTCCAACTGCTTTTGTTTAGTTTAATTTACTGTATGACGTAAAATGGTCCCACATGCTCAAGGCCATTAACAGGTTTCAGCTAGACTTTGCTAGGGAGATGTGGATGAGAGCGTCTGGCCATCATAAACTCTGCTTCTTTAACCTTGTTAATTTGAATTCCATGGGGTCAATGAACCTTAAAGATCAAGGGGAACTGGGTGTTACTTGACACGTGTGTGCCTCTGTTGTGCATGTGGTCTTAAGAGTACTGTGGCCAGTGTGCTCATGGGAGTTATTGTCTATCAATCTGTTTTGGCCTAGACTAGATGCTGTTTCTTTTTAACACACACTGTCACGCTGTCTGCTTTTTATCTAGGTGGTATATGTGTCAATGTTCTAGCCATGCCGGTGTCATGCTCTCTAGAACATTGTAGATTAGCATGGCTTGGTCTATGCTACCTCGAAAATGCTGTTAGCAGTTGGGAGGTAGCGTAGTTTGTTGGTTTTCTGAATTAATGCAAACCTGGTTCTTGATAGTCTGCTTTATGACTTTTTAGACTCTTAATTACATTTACAGATAAGATGTTTTGTATTATCTCAGTTTTGCAAGTGATAATAATAATTAATAATAATAATAATAATAATAATAATAATAATAATAATAATAATAATAATAATAATAATAAAGTCCAGATTTGTCTGTCTATCTGCCTATCTTTCTCTTTGTTATTTGTTTATTTGTTGTTAGCTGCAATTCATCATTCATTGTTTATGGTTTTGTTTGAGAGCTACAGTGGAGACCCATGTACTTGCAGATGTCAGGAGTGAAGGCCACCATAATCACGTTTTAACTGACCGCTTGCTAATGGGACTATTTGAATTTTTTGGCCATTCTTGGAGAGTAGAATCTGCTCTCTCAATATCTTTTTGAAACTTGACCTGGGTCCCTCTGCGTTTTACTCGCTCTATTGCTGCTTGATTTTTCTTTTACACTAAGAACATTTGTGGTTTCAGGAAGAGAGAGAAGGCAGGGGGCCAAACAATAACCCTTATATTTTTCAACAGACTTTTAAGTTCTAATGTTTATTTATATATTTATGCCAAAACAGGGTGAGAATTGTTGGGGGGTTGGGGTTCAACCCCCTAGTTTTTCTTAGGACCCCCCCTGTTAAGACTTCATTGCACACCCCAGGTGGTCATTTTCCAATCCCCCCACTTGTGCTAGTGTGATTAGATTGTACGTATATTCTAGCACTGTCTTTCATAAATCGCTTTGTGGGTTACTAATAAAGTAATGCTCTGGTTTATTATGAGATTTCTGACCATGTGAATTGTATACTAATAAATTTGGTGATGTCATCACTTTAAGGAGTTTAAGCTTTCTATTGCATTGTTGAATTTTCTTAGTTTGCAAAACACGGATAAAATATTCAACTCCACATGGATCAAGCTCATCAAAGTCTGACCCCCAGCCCCAGTATTTTTTCTACAATTTTCACACTGCCAAAAGCGTTAAAAGAAGCTCAATTTGCTTATCTGTGGTAAATTAAAAATTTTCACAAAATTACAACTCCACATGGATCAAACTCATCAAAGTCTGGGATTAGTATGTTTTTACAATTCTCACACTGTGCCAAAAACCGTAAAAGAAGTTCAATGTGTTTATCTGTGGTAAATTATAAATTTTTACAATTACAACTTCACATGGATCAAACTCATTAAAGTCTGACCCCCCCCCCCTCCGAGTATGTTTTTACAATTCTCACACTGTGCCAAAAACCGTAAAAGAAGTTCAATGTGCTTATCTGTGATAAATATAAATTTTTACAATTACAACTCCACTTGGATCAAACTCATCAAAGTCTGACCCCTCCCTCCAGTATGTTTTTACAATTCTCACACTGTGCCAAAAGCATTAAAAGAAGTTCAGTGTGCTTATCTGTGGCAAATTACAAATTTTTGGAGTTCAGGACTGATACAAAACTAAAACTATTATTGATATTTTATGGTTCTGAAGAGAAAGGTACCTTGTAGCTACAAATTTTCCTCACTTTCCACAATGTATTGTAGCAGATACATGTAGTTATGTATAGCAGAGAAGACGCTGTTACCTAAGGCCTGCTTGAGACTATGATCCAATTTCTAATGCAAATTCTCAAAGAGAGGGAGTTAAAGAGATACCTGTTCATTGTGATGAGGTATACAATTACTTGGCTTTAGTCATGCATGATTTCGATTTGATCAGCCAGGGACGAGAGTCCTTAGAAGACTTTCTTTAACATTAGCAGAGGACCGGTGCAAAGCAGTGGGCCACAAACTGTACCCCTAGCTCTGGAAAGGCTTGACACCATGTTCACTAACATTGTTAGTTGGTCTCTTTGTCTCTGCCTGTCTGGCTGTTTGTCTTTCTCTTTCTCATTACCATGACCATTTATGTGCATTCACATTTTTTTTGCGTATGCACTCTATTTTATTAGAACTTTGAATGACGTCATTGCTGTTTTTGTTTGCACTCCTTAATAAGCTAAGCTACAAATGGACGCTTTGGTTGCATTCGTGTATTTTTGCAATTATCACTGTAATGTCAAATTTCACTTAAAGAAAAACTCACCAGAGGCGCCGCCAACATGACAACATAAAGCCATGCAATCAAACAGAAAATGCAAAGTACTTCATAAGTAGGTCACAAGTTTCTAGGCAACTTATTCCAAAATATGGGCCAACAGCACTAAAGCTTATGTGCTGGAATGTGTGTGTGTATGGGCCGTTGGATCAACAACCTGATGTTAAAGGAATGTGTGCTGCAAATCAAATGTGTGGACCAATAAAAAACGTTAAAAAAACATTCTGATCAACGAAACAAGGTCATCTTGTGCAGGAGAATGAAGAAATGTGTGGCCACGGTTGGTAGAGCCCAAATGAGAAGTGAGAAGCAACACAGCCTGTTTAACAAATGTGCATAAGCAATAAGATCTTAAACTGAGTATGAATCTGCATAGGAAACCAGAGCAGTTCGTCTCACAGGAAACTAGATATATGCCCAGACCTAGGTATACCTATGATCAGCCGATCTGCAGCATCTAAAACAGATTGTAGCTGATTCATACAAAACAGATCCTTGATCTTCCAATGGATTAGGAACCTTCCAATGGATTAGGAACCTTGACTGCAATTTCATGTGAAGTGACCATCAATTGATGCCATGTGCATCATGGTAACACATGGGCGACTATCCCGGGTGGGGGGGTTGAGGGGGACAAGACCCCACCTTCAACAGGGAGGACAAACTATACAGTTGCTCCCCCCAGATTTTAAAGAAACACCAAAAAACACCAAAAAGGTCAACAAATTTTATTTTTGCACTAAAAGTTTGTTTCACCTCTTTTTGACCAGATCAGTTCAAAAGTGTCCCATGTCCCCCCACCTGTCAAACAAGATCGCTGCCAGTGTGGCTCTATAGAAGTTGTTTGTTTAGACTAGAAAGGATTAGGCCTACACATTGCCATATAGTCGATGGTGTTGCGTATAAATGTGTGCAGTAGGGTAATGGCATCTTGAGTTGTTTATGTGAATTTGTAATGCATCTGTTATGTCTGTGTATACGTTTAAAGCGGCTCACTCAAAATATCAACAGGTTTACTTGGTAGGTGGTAACTTTCTCTGGGAGATATTCAATGCTAATTTTCTGGATGACTAGCCTTGTTTTTCAAGTCCACATAAATACAGGTCTCATGCTGTAGGTGCTTATCTGGGCCTGACATCGCCATAGTGTATGGGCAGAACTGCAGTTTTATTACCTCTGAATAAAGAACATTTTAATTATGCCTGTTACTTTTGGGTGAATGGAATTTTTTAGTCAGTTAGTGGTTTTGCAATTGACCCTTGTGGTGTGAACAATGGACGTGGTTTGAACATCTGTGTTGTGGGTTATACTTTAGAAAATTTAAATTGGCAATTTTTTTGTCAATTTTGCCAAATTTATTATTATTATTAATATTATTTTTATAATTTTTTAAATTATTATTATTGGTTGTGATGTTGTTAACTGAAGTTGTTGTTGTTGCATTACAGCTGTAAAGCTATCAACTACAACACCATATTTTGAGGACTAGTGTTGCATGTTTAACCTTGGTGACCTTTTTCTCTGGTAGAAATTTTGGCAATGTCTGTACTTTATGGAAAAAACAATATCTTTTTCCAAGTTTGCCTCATGCAGTCTGACAGTAGTTATCTCTGTCTGCTATTATTTTTTGGGTAGGCCTACCACTTTGCTGTTACTTTGAGTTCAAATTATGATGAGGTAACTGGTTGGATGATGACCTTTAGATGTTTAGGGGGATTATCAAGTTTCTGTGCAGTGCAACTGAAATTCAATGATGATCTTTAAACTCTTGCTAAGATGCATTTTGAAGCCTGACGACAACACAAAACATTTTAACCGTAAGTACTAAGCAGATTGGAAAGAGTTTAATATTTCATTTACAGATGGGAAGCACAGACTGTGTAGGCCAGTTGTCAATATTATGAAGAGGTAAGAGAATTCTAAATTGTTGGAACAGCTACCATGAATGAGCGTTAGCCAAAGAAACGCCATGTGTCAGGAACAACATACTGTCCAGAAGATCCTGGTCAGAGGGCAATGATTTGAATGTGCTTATAATCTCCAATTGCCAGCTTGAAGAGCAAAGCTGTTTACATTCAGGAAGCCAGTAGAATTTTGAAGAATAGGCTCGATGTAGACTCGGTAAGGGAGTCCAACAGAGTCCTTCCTATAGTGTGATGAATAAGTCTAGACAGTGGATCTGCTTTCAATCATTTAGTAATTGTTGAGTTTTTTCTAACACCCTTTCAACTTATCCACCCGGTGGTGCTCCCAGATTGCAGCTGGTTAATGCAGGAAGGAATAAGGCCTTTATAGATATAGATGAATAGTAACACTTTATAGATATAGATGAATGGTAACACTCTTGCTCGAAGAACATAACATCTTGAATGACGCGGTTCGATATGTGTAAGCTCCCTATAGGTCGACTCAGCCTTCCGCTCCCCAGGGGCAGCTGTAAAATGAGTGGGTGCATAACAGGCTGCTAAGAAAAACAGTTGTATTCGACTCCTGTAAAAGAGTTATCATGTGCTTCTACTGTATACATGTATGTGAGGCGCCCTGCATGGCTGCAGTTTCTACTATATGTATGTTCACTGTACAGCGCAGTGCGGTTAGCAGGCGCTTCATTAAAGTAAAGATATTATTATTATTAAGTCGTGTGTTCTATAAGATCTTGATAATTGTACTGTCATATGTTTCAATGTTTCTGCGGTTTGTCAGTGAGCTTGTCAATAAACATGAATGTCATTATTATTTTTAAGGCATGCTGACACCATTCAAGCAGCCAATCAGAATAAATCTGGGAAACAGTTGTAAACCCACTATGTACCTGTACATGTCTACATGTCTGATAGCACGTACACAAATTCGTGTTGCTTTGAAAAACAGTTGCTAAGAATACTCGGCCGTAAAATGTCTCGACCGAAATTCTTGTTTGTTGACTAGGGAATACAATAGGTGGCAAGCTGGTTGTAATTACTTACTGTGACCGATTATGATTGATAGGTTGTACGATATGGCAATGTGTGAGCTACACTACAATGTGTTCAGAGGTTTCTGTTGTATATTGTGTCAAGAATGGCACAGGCAAGGGGTTTGACATCCCAGCCAAGCACGAAAGATCACTGGGTTGGAACGCAGTGCTTTGGATCTTTTTCTAACAAAAACTTGTAGATGAGTCACTGACTTGGTTGATGAATTACCTTTATATGTGAATAAAATTAGCAAGTAAGAATGGAAGTAAGGAGACATTCAGTAAATGAGATAAGTGATCGGTTTTTGTAATAGGTTTCTAGTTTAAGTATTTAGATGATTCAAATGATCTATACAAAAGTAGGGTTGATGCCATACCAAGCATCGACGTATAGAAAACGTGTGCATTTGCATCTAATTATGCAGACGCAGCACAATGGAATCCCTTTCAGTGTGTGTAATTAGCAAGTTCTTACAATGCTTTGTCTTATGTAATTTATTTCACTTTCCTCGTATCTTCTCTGCATTGCTTTACTTTGGCTTACTTTCACCATCATCATCATCATCGTCGTCGTCAGTTACTGATGCCAACCGTTTATTGCCATAGGTTAGTGTCAAATTTAGTGCAGTTCTCATGTTTAGTTCAAGTGTTGTTATGTCTTCATTTGTATTGTCTATCCAGCACTTGGTTTGCTTTACCACTCACCATGTCTTGTGCTACCATATTTTGCCTTATACCCAGTGTATTGCAGGGCCTTACCTTAGACTAGAGTAGACATACCTTAGATTTTTATCTGATTTTACCATGATTTATTCATTCTTGCCTGCCCAATCTATGCATTGCCTTGTTTACCTGGCTTTCAAGCCTGCAATACATTACCATGCCTTATTTTATGATGCTTTACATGCTGCATGAATAATAAATCAGAAAAAACGAACAAGTCCAGAGAACTGGGCGAGTTCCTCTTACAGCTGGACATCGAGCTTGTGCAATATATTTAACGACGACATCTGTGTTACAAGGACGCTTTGTAGACTTTCGGTTACGTGGTTTACATTTCCATGTCTGTTTAATAGTTTATCCCATCGTCATATTTACAGCTTAGCTCATTGAAATGGATTTGATTTTAATTACTGGTCTTCTATGTTTCTTGGACCATGCTCAAAACCAGATACAGATGCTGAAACAAGGTGAATGGTTTCGGCAGAACCCATTTAAGATTTGAATTATTGAGCGGAAGAAGTCCCTCTGACAGCTATTTGTCTAATACTAAAGGAATCCAGGTTAAGTGATGCATTATTTTTAAGAAGTCAAAGACCTTTTGCGGTTGCCACTGCAGGTGGTAATCAAACAAAGCCTGGACTGTAAGAAAAGAACGAGGCCTGGTTTAGGGCATTGTATTCTAATGAAGGCCTTTCTTCTTCTCTACATTTACATACATAAACCTCTTAGCATCTGTCAAGAGCACTTCTTTGGGTGTACTGGCTTCGTGAGACCATGAACGTGAATTTGAATATATTTGTAAAAGTTTTATTGTTTATTTGCCGCAAATATACAAAATACCAAGACCGAAAATTAAGTGACCAGTAAGTACCAGTGAGAACGTGACTTGAGCAGAATGTGATGCATGTGTTGTACATAAGGACCAACACAATGTTCACAACAAGGGGTGAGAAGGATTGATTTGCCAGATTGGCTATACTGCATTCAATTCAGTTCAATTCAATTCAACTTTATTGATCCGAATTCAATACAAAAGTTCAGTAGGCACCAATCGGAAGGTAACATTTTTCCGGATACAATAGGGAAAGCCCAAAAGGGACATTGCGTCCATATTAGCAGTGGTACTCCTTTTGGATACTTGTGTGAGTGCATATGTATGGGTGAGTGTTTGTGTGAGTGTATGTGCTTGTATAGTGTGTCCTATGGATGTTTAGATGGGTGTATATTTGTGTAATGATGGACCAGTATGAATGTGTTTGTTGTACCCAGCAAGTAACTCTTTCTGGTCGCTAACAGTTCTACAATGTCCTATTGTGTATCCAGAAAAAGTTACCAAGACTTAAACATGCATATGGGTCCATTTTGTAATTGGCTTATGATTGCATACATGCTAATTTCTGGAGGGAACAGTCCAGTACATTGTTCATTTGAATTTTAAAGAAATTTACATAACTCTCTCTTCTGTCTCTGTCTCTGTCTCGCTGTCTGTCTCTGTCTCTCTGTCTGTCTCTGTCTCTGTCTCTCTCTGTCAGTGTCTGTCTCTTCTGCTTAGTTGCTTATGTCAATTGTAAGACTTACCTTTCTCAATTGCTTATCTACCATAGGCCACCTCTCTGTCTTGGCAGACTGGTCATTTGGATATTGACCTGATTACGGTCTGGTTTTGGTGCGCCATCGGCTCATGCCTTCTGCTATAGACACCGGCATGATAAAAGTTATTAATTATAAATTCCAATATGTTAACTTAATATATAAAAGGTTTGTGAATGTTGCTTTCTTTGTTGTTATCTTCATACATGTTGTCTTCCTACATTGTATCTTTATATCGATCTGTTATTGTTTTGGTAGCCATGCAGGCGAAAAACACGGTCTGAGTTTCGGACAGTCTTCATTGGGCATAAAGTTCCTGAATGCCTGGAAGCAAGGGTGCCTGAGAAATACCCTTCAAACTGTGTCATCTCATCAAAGGTAATGACTTCCTGATGATTTAATACATGTATGTAGTTCCCCCAGCCGACAGCCCACTGCACAAAACGCTTATTGTTAGGATATTATATACATTCTAACTGTGTTTATTAGATGTCTATACACCACAACTGGTGCGATTAACAATTGGTTAATAAAGAATGTAACTTACTTAGTTGTAATTTCTGTGTCTCAATACCCCGTAAAATGCATCTTCAATTACATACATACATGCGTACATACATACATACATGCATACATACATACATACATACATATATAATTATATATCCATACAGATGCACTATATAAAGACCAGATACATACATACATACGTACATATGTACATACGTACATACATACATATGTACATACGTACAACCGTACATACATACATACATATGTACATACATACATATATATACATACATATATATTCATACATACATACTATGATACATACATACATACATGCATGCATACATACTGGGATTCACAAGTACTTCATCCAGTCAGCTCAATAAGAACTTGCCCTCTGTTGGTTCTGATTTACCGATGCCAGAGAAATGATAGGCTGAGTCGGCCCAGGTCAGGCGCGGATTTAGAGGGGGGCGGAGCCGGCGTACGCCCCCCCTAAACCTGCAGCAAATGTTCTCAAACTAAACTGACCTAAAACTAATATAACTGCAATTTGGGAATATAGGATGTTTGAAGTAGCTGGACCGGCAGAATGGAGCTCTCTTACCGGAGCTCTCTTACCTACTTACCTGAGTTGCCCACGTGACCAATGACTTTTGCCGTGACGTCATTCACAAAGTTCATGTACAGACAAAATTTACGTAAATAGAAATTGGTCAATTTAAAAATATGTCGAGTGATCCGCCGTCAAAACGGCTTAAACAAGCAGTTTTATCATTCGAGAATAAGCCGACTGCCGTTGGTAAGACATAGGCCTATCTTAGGCCTAAATCTCAAAAGATGGCATATGATTATAATTTTGAAATTCGTCGTGCTGATTCTAGCCGCCGAAAGCGTTCAGCTGCCGATATTATGGACAAAAGCAAATCAAGGATATAGAACTAGGCCTACTCATATAACCATTCTCTTAACGCTCAGTGGCGTGCAGTCCATGGATGAGGCGCATCCCTTGCTTATTGAATCTATAAGTATTTTTATACAAATACTAGTGTATTCAATTTCTATCATTACTATGTTAATTATCGTATGATAAATTGGCATCGACTATATTATTTTTAGTTGGGGGCAGCCAGGGCCGCCGAAAGGGGGAGGGGCAAACGAAACATTTATCTTCCATTTCTGGACAGTCTACTTCAGCAGTTTAGCCTACGATTTGGAGATCTTGCGAAACAAGCAATTCGTGGTCTAAGTCTCATTCCATCTAATGTTTCAAACATCGACGCACTCACTGCTGATGGTATACTTCATTACTATCATGATGACCTGCCTTCGCCGGATTCGTTTCATCAAGAGTTAAAGCTTTGGCAGCAGATGTGGAGAAACGCTGACAGCACACCAAGCACCCTGTCGGACACCCTCGCTGACAGCCGCTCCTGTCGTATTATGTATCCAAATATTACCACAATAATTCACATTTTGCTGCTCACTTCTGTCACGGCTTGCAGTGTTGAACGAGCAAATTCTAGTCTGCGACTTGTGAAGTCGTGTTTCCGAAGTACAATGAACGAGGACAGATTTAATGCACTCATTTTATTGTTTGTCCACAAGGACATCAAGTTAGACATTGATGACATTATCAATGCCTACGCCAGAAAGCATCCAAGGAGAATGACACTGCTTAATCCACTGGCATGTGACACTTAATTATTTTCTTTTTGGATCAAGGGTTGCATGATCAAAACCGATAACTGATTTATAATCGTTTCACTGTTAACCTTCAGTGGAGACCAGTTGTTTTATATGAGAAACTATATACTTTTTTAAAGTTCCATAACATTTTCTATAAAAAGGATCATTATAGTTTTGCGTGATCTAATTTCATATACATATATATATATACATATATATATATATATATATATATATATATTTACGGGATTGGATTGGTAGTATTTACGCCCCCCTAACCAGAAATCCTGGATCCGCCCCTGCAGGTAACCTGATGTTCATCGAGTGCTCATTTATTCAATAACCAAGTACAGTTACATGATTTAGTCTAGCAAGTATACCACCTATGAGATGTTCATATCAGATAACTAGCTACGTATACTTGACTTCAATCTGCTTGCCATCATTGTGTCTTTCTAGTAAGAAATGCCTGTTTACTTTTCCAGTACACAGCTTGGAACTTCATTCCAAAGAATCTCTTCGAACAGTTCCATCGAATAGCCAACATCTACTTCCTTGCGTCTGCAATCATTCAGGTCAGGTCATCTAAATCTAAGATCAGATTAGGTCATCTAGGGATAAAATCAGAGATTAGCTCATCTAAGCACAGCATTGATTAGGTCATCTAAATATAAGATCAGATTAGGTCATCTAGGGATAAAATCAGAGATTAGCTCATCTAAGCACAGCATTGATTAGGTCATCTAAATATAAGATCAGATTAGGTCATCTAAGGATAAAATCAGAATAGGTAATTTAAGCATAGAATCAGAGATTAGTTCATCTTAGAATAAAATTAGATTAGGTCATGTAAGAATAAAATCAGATTAGGTCATCTTGGCATAAAATCAGATTAGGTCATCTACACAAAATCAGATTAGGTCATCTAGGCATAAAATCAGATTAAGTCATCTAAGAATAAAATCAGATCAGGTCATCTTAGCATAAAATCAGATTAAGTCATCTAAGAATAAAATCAGATTTAGGTCATCTACACATGAAATCAAATTGGACCTTCTACACATAAAGTCAGATTATGTCATCTATGCATAAAGTCAGATTAGGTCATCTAGGCATGAAGTCAGATTATGTCATCCAAACATAAAAATCAGATTACGTCATCTATGTTGAATTCATGATGTATGTAGTACTATGTTTTCATTTTTTGGCTGTAAGTGTCTGTCAACAGATGACTAGGTGTTTAGATTAGACGTATGTATGAGTATATGAAGACACTGTACCCAGCACGTTTTAATCAAATGACAGTGCATGCTGAGTGTATCACACAGGTTCGAACTTGTTCATTTGTCATAAAATCTGCATTTTAGTTCAATATTTCTCAGAGTTTAATGACTTTCCGATGGTACTTAGAGCCTCAATTTCTATGCCAAGAATGTAAAATTTTTACTGTTACCTGGTATGTTTATGGCAAACAGTTATTTGCTGTCAAGAAAACTACTTGGCATGATTAATAAAAGTATATGATGCATATGAAATGTTGCATAATGAATCGGAATAGACAGATTTTCCTTGAAAAGTATTGATGAACTTTGTCTTACATGTTAAGAGTGATCTTGAGTAACAATTTTGAGCAATAGATGGATGCTTGGTATGACAGCCAGCCAAAAGTAGATGGATAGAGGGTGGGTAATAGGACCGGTGGACGTGACAAACAAGGGTACAATCTTAGTGATTTGAACGTCTTTATATGACGGAAACACCTAAGGTCTATCAACACTATCATCACTGTCCCGATCTTTTGCCTCAATTGGTCCCTCTCTCGGAATACACTGTCTCCTACTTGCTCTCAAATGTTAAAAGGTAACCCCTCGTCTTCTTTTGCTTTCCTCAAGACATTTCTTTTCTTGTGGCCTTGCGCACTGGGAGCACCTCTGAACGGTTCACCCTACTAGAGGCGCTTTATAAATGTTTACATACAATACAATACTGTCATTTAATTCATGTGGTGGCTGGTGGTAGAACGCTCACCATTTAGGGACTGAGGAGTGTGTGGTCTGTACACAGCCTCAGTGACCAGTTCGAAAGACAGTTAAATGTCGTCAGCACTAGTAATTGTAGTCATAATCTCAAGATTTCTACGTTGCTCAAACAAGCAAAGTTGCGGGAACAAGCTTATTCACATGTACTCAGTCAAAACAAAATCAATAAGCCGGTAAAGTCAGATCAGTTCAAGATCAGGATCCACAGGGGTCAGGTAGGCAGACAGTCAGACGGCTATGGTGGATCGTGTAAAGGGAAGAGGTGGAATTGGTAGGATTTGTGGAAAAGGAATAATTTCAGTGTTAAGTGAAAGACCTGTGCATAGATAGCAAGAGGCTAAGTCCAAACCCTAGAGAGCATCCACTTCTGTTACTTCCTCCATTCATCTGACCACTAGTGGTACGTTTTAGTCTGGTTCATCTGCATCCAGTTGAGTTTGACTCCAGGTACAATGTGGGTACATGATGTGAAATTGATGCCTCATTGTAGATTTATATAATTCGTTAAGAAAGGTTTTTGTACATGCTTCTAGATTGCTTTTTTGATGTCCATTTATCATTTCAGAAATTCTTCAGTTCCAGGTCCACACCTCTGGGATATTGTTTCTTATAAATGTATATTTGTAGACACTTAATATACCGCCTTTTCAGTACCTCTCAGTAACCATGCACTGGCTAGCCTGAGTGGTGTTAACTAAGAGCAAAAAGTTCGAATATTTAAACAAATAATGCCGATGTAAGTTGAGAAGTCACCACTGGAAATGAGGCATTACTTTATATTCTATGCCTTGATGTAAAACTCTGATCGAAAATGTAGCAACATCTGACCGATATTAGTTGATGACAATAGATATAATTTGTATTGTAGTTAGTCATTAAAACATCTATTAGTCCATGGACGAGCATACTACCTCTAATCTTCGTCGTGGCTGTGACAGCAGTTAAACAGGTAAGACAGTTATTTAAAAACTTTTCTTGGGAGCATGAATTACTTACGTGTGTGTTTAATTTGAACGTTTATAAAATGCCTGCATGGAAAATCCTCAAATGGGCATTTCATGAATGTGCTATGAGAGTTCAGTGTGTGAAGTTATTGTCATTCCTGTACTCATAAGTGAGTAATCAAACATGCATAATGAGTAATTAAACATGCATGATTTCATGAATTTTGAATAGTTACATGTGCATGACTTATGGATCGAGTAGTCAAACATGCATAATTTCATGGATCAAGTAGTCGAACATTTTATGGATCAAATAGTTTCGGTGTCAACACTTTTGTGACGTACTTTAAAATGCTCTTTAAAATTCTGCCAAAATATGCATGTTTGATTACTCAATCCATGAAGTTATGCATGTTTGACTACTCTTAAGTGTCCTGATAAAAACACTCCTAACATGCATAATTTCATGGAATGGCAATATATGATGTTTTTATTGTGATATCTTGTGCAATAAGTTGGTCGTGTACAGTGAATAGGGGCCTGCTTGAATACTACTCATAGTGCACCTATGTTTGATTCCATGTAAACCCTGGTTATCTAGTGTTGTAAGCTATAATGTTCTGTTTTTTAAAATTTAAACACTGATTGTTCGTTTACATTGTTTACACTGTACAATGTTTATATTTCAAAGTGTAATATTAAATTGTACAATTGTTCATTTTAATTTTTGCGTTTTTGTACTAATATGGTTTGTATGCATTGCTTTTGTCAGATGCCTTGCACTAATTACGAATAAATGCTTACTTACCTGTGAAGTCTGACATGGAATTCTATAAATTGAGATGTAAATTGATGGTGAATTGTACTGCTATTAATAGTAAGAATAGTCCAAAGGTTGTTAAGTATAAATTAGTGGACTTGGAGGGACATTAAGTATCCGTATAATGATTGTGGTTGAAGCTCATTTAAAATTGAAATTAGGCACACGAAAGGTTTATGGTTTTTCTGAGTTCAAGGCTGCATCAATACATTTTGTTTTTGTCTAAGATGTTTTTTGCAGTAATCTCAAACTCATTAGCAGACTCATCTAGATATCGACCTGATTACTTATCACGGCTTGGTTTTGGTGCGCCATCGGTTGATGCCTTGTGCGTTAGATGCGGGTGTGATAGAAGTTACAGAAACAATTAAAAATGATTACTTAATTTTGATGGTTTAAAATAAATGGATGTAGGAGTTGGAGCAGAAATATCTTACTTTATTATGACCGTGATATACTAATCAATATAACTTTGTGTGTGGGTGACTGGGTGTGTATGTGTGCGTGTGCGTGGAGCATTTGATGGCTTTTATATAAGAAATTTTGATTGTAATAAGTGCCTATAGTTTGTGGCTAGACTTAATCGAAACAGTGTTAGTGTTGACCTAAAGGAGTAAATTAATAGGTTATGTAGATTCACATCTCTTAGTTGCTATAATTTGTTTTGTCATTTTCAACTTTTTCATCAGTAAACAAGGTGATGATGTTGAAGATGATGATTAAGATTTTGATGATTATGTTGACAAAGATTCTAAGCAAAAATTTGTTTCAATTTTAGGGCTACGAGGACTGGCAGCGCCACAAAGCAGACCACCAAGTCAACTGTCGACTGATTCTTGTCGTGCGGAATGGAGAACTGCAAGAAATGAGTGCCTTGGACATTAAGGTTCCTTGAAAATTATCATATGCCTAAGTACAACATTAAATAAATTATTATAGAGTTTACCTATACAACTATGAATCCTATAATAACTGTAGGACTTCTGTCTTTGGCTTATGTATCCAGAAATAATTAGAAAAGTATCATGTGCTTTTTCGCCTGCTTTTTGTAAGTCCCTCAAGTCTCATTTCTTTAGCTGTGGTTGAGCTGGGAGCGCCCCTGAGTAGGTACCAGGTATCTTGAAGGGGCGCTATATCAAATCCTTAGAATGAATGAATGAATGAATGTGGAAAGTTTCAGGAAACGAGACCTAAAAGGAGGATATTTTTTATTTCTTGTGTTCATGCCTTAATAAATAAACTAATTCATGTGGCAATTTCTTTTTGTACAGTTGCTAGCAATTCTAGATAGATGGGTTTGAGTCTTCTCAGAGACGTCCACTTCGTAGGGACCTTTAACCCTTTAATGACAAGAAGGATAAGTTTTCCATACATTTTAGTGCACACTCATCATTAAAGTGTTAGGCAAGCCCTTCACACACATTGCTCTGCACCATTGAATGGATGCATTGTCCTTAGATATTAGTGCTTAAAAATGCAGAAAAATCTTTGTGAAGCTACAAGTAATTTTATTTAGTGGCTGTTGTGCCCTGAATGATCAGTTAAACCCCTTTCATGTGTAAATAGGCGCTTCTGAGTGCATGCCTAGGTGTACATATTTTTAATTGTGGCTGCTAATTAACTGATTGTTGAACGTGGTCTGCCAGAAGAGTGGCATTTGGTTGGAATTAAGCAGGAGTTGTCGATGTGTGTGGAGTTTGTAGGTTCGACATTCGGCTCTCAATGGACAGAATGGAGGCGGTTCTTTTCTCTCGATGGACTGAGATAGAGATAACTTAAAATGTGTAGATAGTGTGTATAGTTGACTTTTGTTATGTTTTCATTGGTGCAACCAAGTTGAGCGTTTTGTTTGAATAAAACTTCGAAACATCTAAGCATATAGTCAGTCCAAGATACGAAAATCTTCACAGTCATAACAAGGAACAAGTTATAAAAACCAGTCTGGTTGAACACATGTTGTGTGATGTGGTCATTGTAACTTTGCTGTTGTATAGGTTGGAGATATAGTGAAAGTACCTTCGAACTGTGACATTCCGTGTGACATGGTCCTGCTTTCATCATCTGATCCTAGTGGCCAGTGCTACATCACAACCGCAAATCTCGATGGCGAAACAAACCTTAAGGTTGGAGGAATTGCTGTTTCTAAAGACCAACAGGGATTTAGATATGGTCAGGTTATATCATGCACTGTGAGGTAATGTAATGTTATTACATGCCTGCTTTTCCATAGATGCATGATTGTATGGGTAAGAGATCTTTAAGCTGAAGAAGAAGAAGAAGTGCAGTCCCTTAAGCGAACTTAAAGAGGCAGCCAGGAATATGAAATGTTAACTATTTATCTTCCTTAGCCTTGGAACTTGAGGGTGGGTGGACAGCCCTCTCACCCCCGATCTTCCCACTGAATGTGTACATTCCGAGTACTCATTTTTAGTTGTGTTCTCTAGGGAGTGCAAGTGGAGCAGAAACATTGAAACATCTTTCTGTTCTTGTGGGATTTAAACCCCAAACCTCTTCTTTGACAGTTCAGCATACAGTCACTAGGCTGATGAGGACCCCTTGAAGGGCATGTGAAAGAACAATCCAACAGCTAGACAGTTAGGCAGTTTGAAGTTCTTGAAATACTCCCAATAAAGTGATGCAGAAGTGCTTCTTTACAAACTACCCGTAAGTAAATAAGTAATCTTTTATCAGCACGAGGCATACACTCATACTTTACAACAACAATAATGCTTACAGTGGCAAATACTACGTGTGTGGATTTTAAAAACTTGGTAGATGGAAAGGGCATCATTTTCCTGTCTGTCCCAAATGGCCCTGTGACGAATAATCCCAGTACCTAATTGGTCATGTAGCCAGTGCATATTTTAAGGAATTTTGACTACTGGGACAAAATCAGCCATGGGTCTAGTTCATGACCTTTTTTTGGAACTCTTCTCTGAAAAACTTTCAGTGGCGGCGATCTTGTCTGAGAGGCTGGGGGGGGGGACAAAGTCGGCCATGGTCTGGTCGATGACCTTTTTTAGGAATTCATCTCCACAAACTTAACAAACTTTGTGACTTTCTACGAATTCATCTCCAAAAAAAGTTTATGACCTTTTTGGGGAATTTCTTGACAATGCGTTTTACTAATTCTGATTTTACTACTGTTGCAAATCTTAAAACTCTTCCAATATTTGTCCCACTAGTAATACTTTATACATACATTGCCTGGGACAAATGAGCCTAACTACTGGGACAAATCCTAAGACTACTGGGACATTTGTCCCACTAGTTATACAGGTAAAATATGCCCTGCATGTAGCGCAAGTTACAGCAGCACTTTTGAGGTCTAAATAAATGCCCATGTGTAATTTTTACCTTATGCATTGTGTGATTTTAGACATATCAGAGCAGCTTAGAAACACGGCTTCCGAGGACCGAGAGTCAGTTTCGGTTGCTCTGTGGCACAGTGGATTGCCAACAGCCAATTGCCGACTTTTACCGTTTTATTGGACGAATGAGTATTTACGAAAGTACGAATGGCAGCAATCCAGTTACACATTCGTTGGGACCGGAGAACATCCTTCTGCGGGGCACGAGGCTGAAAAATACGCAGTTCATTTTTGGTAAGTGTCCAGTGCTGCACTTGATTCTCGAAAGGCGACAGTGTAGTATAATACTATGTTGTGTGTGAACACTTTAGTGACGAGAGTGTACTTAAAGCGACTGGGAAACCAATGCAGCTCGTCATTAAAATGTTAATGAAAAGTTCTGTTATGTTTCCCCATTTTGTAGCACTGTTTTCATTGAATAATGTCGTGTTTTAATATAATGTTCTGTGTTGTGGTGGATCCGTCAGTAGGGAACTGTCTTCCACCTAAAGTAAATAAGTAATTAATCTTTTATTAGCATGAGAAAAACATTCAAACTTTACAGCAACAATACCTACAGTGGTGAAAGGTAGTAAAAAATGCAATATCAGTAGAACAAAACACTATAACTATGATCTGAAGGTCATGAACTTCATTCAGGTCCACAAATGGAAGCAGAGTAGATTTTGGAACAAGCCTTAAGACCCAATTTTTAACCCAATTTTTATAGTTGCACAGTGAGCTATTGATGAAGGATTTCTCTTGTTCAAACTCTGTTAACTGTGGAAGGTAGGACTGCTGTAACTCACTGCATTTCAGCTCATCTATATTTCCTTGATGGCTGTTATGGTGGGAGTAGTTTGTTCTATTAGAAGCGCTATATAAATTGATAACTACAACGCAATAGACATCCATGTGGAGTATGTGCACTGTGCATGAGAGATTCAACAAATGCACTACAAAACCCCAGATACATACATTACATACATATGATAAAATGTAACTAGTGATTTATAGCATTGATTCAGAGTCTCTCCTAACTACTGAATTACTGTCTTTAGAAGATTTTGTTCTCTTGTACGGCTGCTGTGAATCTGAGATAGTGGCTTTATTTTACACCTTAATGATGAGCTGCATTGGTTTCCCAGTCATTTTTAGTAAACTGTCGTTGTTAGAGTGTTAACTGTTGTTTGTGATAACGAATTCTAGATTAGACGATTGGTCTTGTGTCATTTTCAGGTTGTGCAATTTACACCGGACAAGAAACAAAAATTTCTTTGAACTCCAGATATGCAAGTCATAAATATTCACAAGTGGAAAGGTCAGTGTCTAATGACATTTATCCTATTTGGCTGTTCTTCTCAGCAGTGCCTCATTAAAAATTAATCGTAATCTCTGTAATTGTAAAGTTCGAATTTCTAAACCGCTACACCACAGCTAAGCGCAGAGCACCAAAGTTTCATGAGCGCTACATTGTATCAGAGGGGTTGTTCAGAAAGTGATATCCAGTAGAGATTCAAGTCCGGTTGCCAGAGAGACCAGAGAGACGATGCAGAGCAGCTGCTAAGGCAGGTTTCATTGAGGATGAGAAAGCTTGGAAGGCAGAGGGTCTGATGTATCAGACCAGACCAAAATATCGCAGATTCTGAAAAGTCAGTTACCAAGATGTTGGAATTAATATGAAAAGTCAGTTACCAACATGTTTGAATTAAGTGAAGAAATCAGATAATTGTACATTTACTGTAGGCCAGTAGACATTAGCTTTATGTCTGATGTGCATCTGTAATTTGTCTTTTTTTTAGAAAGATGAACAGATTTCTGGTTGTCTATGTCTTCATTCTCATATTATTTGCTGTCGTCTGGGAATCGGCAACGATTTGGTTCTATTCTCGGCCGAATTCAGCCATTGCTAACATGTGGTACATCCATGGAGTCTACGACTACTTTTGGTCACTCACTCCCAAACAGCAGGTTAGTCGTCTCACTGCGACAGTTCCTGTCACCTGTATGCTCTACGCTTGACGGCAAATCATAATCACATGTGCTGGAAATGGTTCTGCCAGTGGCATACCTGGCTGTGGGTCTTGGGTCCCACAACCCCTTGATGTCAAGACCATCACTAAGCAGCTTCAACAAGATTAGATAGATGATTTAGGTGTACCCTTAAACCAGTGACTATTGACTTTGCTTTGGCTATGGATAGAGAATCATACAATACAGGGTAGCTTATGTATCACAATGCGCTCAATTTTTCGTAGTAGATGCTTCAAAATGTGCTGGCTTCCAGAGCTCAGACCTCATTCCCTGCTGTGGAGCTCACCATACTTCCTCAGGCCCCGTAGTTGTTATGATCTTCACACTTTCAGCACTTACTTGTATCAGACCCATCAATTTTCTTCAGGTACATATCCCTTGACTGCATAATACTACTGTTGGCTTACTTACTTGAGTCATGAGGTGAATAGTTTTTTACTTCGTTTTTTACATTATAAACTTTTTGTTTTTCACCTCTGTATCCAACGCATCTTACAAAATTAAGTTCTATAAATGAATGTTTATCATTACCATAATGATCTGTCAGTGTAGTCTTGGCCCAATTCAAAGGTTTTCGGTTTTGGTGTTCATACCTACCATCTGAGCTCAAGACTTGAAAAACATGCACAAAACGAGTGCTTGCACGATGTCCCACTTGTGCAAGTCCTACGATGTCCCACTTATACAATGTCCCACTTATGCGATGTCCCACTTATACAACATATACAAGACTTCAGGCCTACTTTAACGTGTAAGAAAAATGTCCTGTCGAGGGTTTGCTGTTGTCACACCCTATGCTTCGACCCAAAGTTCCTATAGCTGCAGAACTACAATACAAACAGAATGAAAGCTACGGAGAACTAACGCATAACAATTGCGTTTGGTGGCCTATTGAAATATCTGCATTTTTATCTGTGTACTGTTTATAATAATAAGTCTAAATTAATTTTTAAAATGATTTCTTTGTTATTGCTTCTGCACACTGTGAATATTGATCTGATTTTTGTTGATAATGAATTCAGATGTTTATAGTCGTGGAAGACTTCTTCTGTTATGTAATTCTGTGCAACTACATCATTCCAATCTCTATGTACGTCACAGTAGGTAAGTCTTGCCCCAAATTAATGTTCATTTAAACTTATATCAGCTTAAGGCTTATGAGCATGATATATAAATGTAAACAGTGCACATATATTAAAATTGCATATGTGTAACATTGTGTATGCACTAAATCTATACAATCATAAAAATAACATCTATTGTGACTTCTGTGGCATACATGTATCTAGGTATATAATTGTATGACAAAATAAAATTAAGCCGAGATTAAGGTAAGTTAACAGAAGAGAGGCAACCAATGGGAAGAGAGGATAGATGAATGGTAACACTCTTGCTCGAAGAGCATAAAGTCTTGAAAGACACGGTTTGATACCCGTAAGCTCCCTATTGGTCGACTCAGCCTTCCACTCCCTAGGGGCAGCAGGAAAAAATGATTGGGCGCCTAACAGGCTGCTAAGACGTGTTCTGTAAGAGCTTGATAAGTGTACTGTCGTGTGTTTCGATGTTACTTGCTGCGGTTTGTCAGTGAGCTTGTCAATAAACACGAATATATTATTACATTATTATGAGTAGGCCTTTTGCCAGAAGTACTTGGGTAAGTCTGGAATCAAATAAGAATGATATAAGGTACTTGCACTGAATCAATAGTTGTGAAGAGACTTCAGTAGTAACTTAAAATTTACATAACACCGCTTCAGTAAAAATAACGATCAGATCATAATCATAATCTCCAAACTTTTGAAGCGCCACTCAAAGGCCAAGCACCAGCCTATTCACAAGTGCTCGACAATTGTAGGTTAGCAACTTGTCCAAAGTCACTGCAGTGGCTTGAGGTAGGTTTGAACCTGCGACCCTCCAGTTACAAGGCACAGAACATACCACTACACCACCGCGTCCCTCTGTGAAGCTTCCTAAACACTACGTATGTGTTTTGTTCCTTATCTTGTGATACATGGTGAATTTTTCTGGTTCTGTGTTTTGATAATGTTCTTTATGTTTTTGTCTGTAGAACTCCAGAAGTTCTTTGGCTCTATGTTCTTTGAATGGGACGTAGAAATGTATGATGCTCGATCAGGCGAACCAGCCAAGGCAAAGACATCTGACCTCAATGAAGAATTGGGTCAGGTAAAGTCAATGCTATGATATATAAATATTTTCACTTATTTGAATCTGCTGATGCCAGCACCAATCTGATATGCATTGATCCAAGACAGTTATGGTGTAATTTAATGTAATGTCATTAAATATAGAGTGAGAAAGTCATATCGCTTTGTTGAGTAAAGTATTCTCAAATGTTCCTCTTTATCATTTTTTCAGAAATATTGTGCTCATTAGAAATAAAATTACCATAGTTTAAAAGAAAAGCTTTACTACTATCATTTACTAAAGTGACCTTTATATTTTGCAATTGAATAAGCTGATACCTGCAACTTAGCTTTCTTTGGTGCTGTAGAAATCTTGAGATTACGATTTATATTTGAGTCATGAAGCCGCATTCACTATTTCGTAGTGATTTGTTTTGCTAGGTTGAATATCTCTTTACGGATAAGACTGGTACCCTTACGGAGAATGATATGCAATTTCGTCAGTGCTCGGTTGACGGCAAGGTCTATGAGGCATTAGGGAACCAGCTTTTCATGAAGTGTGATCGATCTTCAGTGAAAGCATTGACGGTGAGTTCGTGAAATGATTTGCTGATCTGTTTGCAGTATTTTCCTTTCCATCACATGCCTGTTTTATATATAAGTAAGTAAGTAGGTGAGCAGTTTCTGATTTCTCATCAATTGAGTATGTGCCATTTTGCAGTTTGATGCTGTGCAGGCCGGGTTTCATTTCTGATCTATGATAAATGTTGTAGAGGGATAGATTTTAATACGAAATAATTATGTGTTTTACTGTTTTTAACACTTTAACGATGAGAGTGTACTAAAAGCGACTGGGAAACTGATGCAGCTCGTCATTAAATGTTAATGTAGAGTTTGAAAGTGTGGAGTTAATAATCAGATGAATTAAACCAATGTTATGTCACAACCTGGGCATCAGCAGAGGAATCTTTAACTTTGTAACTCATAGCCGTTGACAATTCTGTCTTTACAATCTCAGACTAAGTGGTGATGGAAACTCTGTCTATGCTGGTCTCTTTGCTAAACCTTTCCAAGCTTCGGTCAATGCTTAGCGCTGCTGCCCACCTTATTGGTGGCCTCCCGAGGTTTGCCCACATATGTGCCTTTGTTTGGGACACTCTCCACTGGCTTCTTATGCCCCAGCGCATCCAATTCAAATTTTGAACTCTTATGCACAACTGTTTGGTCAGCGGAGCTTCTTCATACCTCAAGACCTTCTGTACCTCTGTATCTTCACTCCCTGAACATTCCACTATCCGCTCGGCCACCAGAGGCCTTCTGGTTGTTCCCCACATGCGCAGGGCTACTGTTAAGTCTAAATGTTTTGCCTTTGTTGGCCCCTCTTAGTTGGAACCGTCCTCGGCAGGAATTGCGGCTTGAGCTTCTCAGTCTTTCTCTTCCTCTGTTCCGGAAACGCCTGAAGACCATTCTATTTGTTACTGATAGCACTGACTTGTGTTGGGAGTGCCTCTGAATTGTTGAGTGGCACTTTTATAAATGTAAGATTACAATTACGCCTATTGATCGATCTCTGTGTAAGGAGGATGAGGACATGTTTTGGTGATCGCGCTTTCTCGGCCGCCGGTCCCAGATGGTGGAACAGTCTTCAATCTGCCATCAGACTGGCTGACTCAGTGAACTCTTAAATCTAGGCTTAAAACCCGCCTGTTCACCAAGGCTTATCCTGCCCGCTAGGAGTTGTGAGGCGCCCTTGTAGCAGTATGGCCGCATTACGGCGCCATATAATTTGTCGTTATCATGATCATCATCATTATCATTGGTATTAGTTTTGCTTTCTTCACAGTTTGCCAAGGATTGTGATATGAATGCTGTGATGATTTCAGCCTGAGCTGGAGCAACTATTTACAGTATTAGCCTTGTGCCACACAGTGCGTATTGACTGCAGCAGTGGTGAACCATGTGACTTTACACAGGATGGCCGCCATTATGATTACCAGTCATCTTCGCCTGACGAAAAGGCTCTTCTTGAAGCATGTCGAAGGTTCTGACGACATTGTTTTGTCTATGATCATTCTTTTAGCCCAAAATTAATTTATGTAAACAAAGCAATGGATATTTTGATTATGTTACAAAGCAACACTGAAAACGTTGGAAATCTGATGAAATCAAGAGTTGCTCCATTTTATGCTGTAGCTGATGATTGTGATTAATGGTTATTAAGTACCTCACAAAAGCAGTACTAGTACTTGTCTTGCAGTGAGTAATCTAGACGTCTTTTGGGGGGGAACTTTCCCCCCCAGGATTGATGTTTCCCCCCCAGAGGCGAGCAATATTACAATGTACAGACCGTCAGGGGAGGAAAAATCCCCCCAGGATCGATGTGGATACATGGTTTTCCCCCCCAGAGAGATGGATTCCTAAAAAAAAAGGTCATCAACTTTTTTGACAGAGGAAAAAAGTAAAAAATTGGGTGAAGGACTAAAAAAAAAAAAAAAAAAAAAAAAGTCATCAACTTTTTTCGAAGATGAAAAGTGGAAAATTTGGGAAAAGTCTGAAACTTTTTAAAGATGGAAGACAAAATTTTTTGTCAATTGTTTGCTCCCCCCAGAAACCTGGTTTCCCCTCCCAGACGAGGGGGACTAGATTAAACACTGCTTGTCTTGTATCATACATACATGCATACATACACTTCTGGGCTTTTGAAGAACGGCTGTATCAAATACAGTTGTATCGTTGTGTATTGCATGAACTAATACTGTGTTTATTGTGACAGGTTTGGAATAGTTTATCACGGAATTCAAGACGGCCTTGTGTTGCTGACAGTTGGGGATCAACTGATGCGATATAAGCTACACCATGTCCTCGATTTTGATGCAGACCGCAAGAGAATGAGTGTAATCGTTGAAGATGAAAATGGTAAATAAACTAATGTTAATTACTATTATTATTAGGCATTTATTGAGCACCACCATCAAATGACGTTAGAAGCATTAGTCGATGGCGCTGAGCAATTATGCGTTTAGGACTTCCTCTAGGTCCTTACACAGTTACCATCTCAAACACGTACTCTTCATGTTGCAAGGTAAGTGCTCGAACCAATCAGCTACCTTGTCCCAAAAGTAATACAAGTTGTTGAAGATGGAACTAGTAAAATGTTAATATAACATATCATGCATAAAGGTAAACAGATAGGTATGATAGTTTTGAGTAGTTATATGTTGCATGTGTAAGAAGGCTAACATTCTCTAGTAGTACTAGTTTCTGTTTAATAATACTTTGAAACAAAGAAGACGATTAGTGGCGTCCTCTGTTATCTAAGCTTGGGACTGGCAGCAACCGAAAACAGCAGTTGTTGAGTTAACTAACATGCAGTGGAGCAGTTAGTTTAGGAGATATTACTGTGTAATGTGTAACACTTAATGTGAGAGATATTAATGTGTAATGTGTCACTCTTAATGTAAGAGATATTACTGAGTAAGATATTATTGTGTAATGTGTAACATTTAATGTAAGAGATATTACTGTGTAATGTGTAACACTTAATGTGAGAGATATTAATGTGTAATGTGTCACTCTTAATGTAAGAGATATTACTGAGTAAGATATTATTGTGTAATGTGTAACATTTAATGTAAGAGATATTACTGTGTAATGTGTAACACTTAGTGTAGAAGATATTACTGTGTAATGTGTTGAGAGATTTTCAGCCAATTAAAAAGGATTTGAGAACTGCCCAAACAGCTGCATTCAGTAGGCCCAAACTGTGCCACTGGTGGCCTGCTGTGGGCCCAACAATTGTGTCTGTTGAGGTGGGGTTACATCATGAGGCCATGAGAAAAGTAATATAGGAACAAAGGACACCAACTGAAATTATTTACTGAATCACCTTGGTAATTTTTTGTCTGTTTGAGGTAATGATTACTGAGGTATATTGTGTAATTCTGACTGTAGGTCAGATTAGTCTTCTGTGCAAAGGGGCTGAGACAGCTGTATTCGAACGAGTAAGATCTGGAGATGTTGAACTGATTGAAAGTCACATCAATGAATTTGCCAAGGTATCGGTATTTCCAGTGCTAATGTTTTGTGGGTTTGCCAAGGTATCTGTATTTCTAGTGCTAATGTACTGTGGGTTTGCCAAGGTATCAGTACTAATGTATTGCGGATTGCCAAGGTATCAGCATTTCCAGTGCTAATGTATTGCGGATTGCCAAGGTATCTGTATTTCCAGTGCTAATGTATTGTGGGCTTGAGCATAAAGGTTTTGGTTACTATACAATGCATTGCCAGTTATTACAGGGTTTGTTCTACTCAAACAAATTCCTGCCTAATGGCTTGCTAAGCTACCCCATGACCACTTTAAATAGAACTCCAACTTTAAAATAGTGATATTGTCTGAGTCTGTCACTCTAGTTGTCAGTGTTTCAATATCTGTCGGTGTTACTAGAACTGTTCTTGTTCTAGTTGTTTTTGTAAAAAACTTGACTGAGAGCAAGTACTTCAGATGTATTGTTTAATGAGGGACTAAGATGAGATGAGAGAGATGACTGTGAGAGAGATACTTCATAACCATTGTTACTTAATGGAATTAGAAGTTATTTTGCCATGTATTTCCTTATGGTCTTGGTTCTATCTGGTCACGGATAGTGGTGGTGACATGTGTGTTTCTGCCTTTGCAACAGTTTTTGCAATGTTTTTTGGCAGAGTGGTCTTCGAACTTTGGTGGTGGCCACTCGCAGGTTAACACCAGAGGACTTTTCCTTCTACAGCTCGATAATCAACGCAGCCAAAACAGCTTTAGAGCAAAGAGAGGAGAAGGTCAGGCAAATGACAACTTATAACACAAAGTAGTTTTATTAAGTATCGTAATCATAATCTCCAAACTTCTAGGGCGCCACTCGAAGACTAAGTGCAGGGCACCAGCCTATTCACGAGCACTGGATAATTGTAGGTGAGCAACTTGTCCAAAGCCGCTATACAGTGGCTTGAGGTAGATTCGAACCTGCAACCCTCCAGTTACAAGGGACCAAACATGCCTCTACACCACCATGTTCTGGTATCGGTGCAACCAGAACTGTTTATTTACATTGCAGATACATTTCTCATTCCGTGTACTGTGTGGTAATGGAAATGGTGTTTATTGCATTGTAACTAAACATTAGCATTACCCAAGTGTTAGAACTACTGAAAAAGTGATTCATATATATAAGTATATCTCTGACAGGAGTGAAACTGGTGTAGTGCTCCAACTTGCCTCTTTCAAATTGTTATCCGCCATAGGCTGCCTCTCTGTCTTACAGACTGATCTTCTGGATATTGACCTGATAACGGCTTGGTTTTGGTGTGCCAAAGGTTGATGCCTTGTGCATTAGAAACCGGCGCAATAGAAGTTACTAAGTACAATTACAGAATCTAGCAGAAGGCAGGTTCAGTCAACTATTACAAGCCATAATAAAATAAGAAGTTTACTAAAATGCCATACACTTGAGAAAGTTACTCTGTACAAAGCGTGCCAAAAATTGACTGCATGATTTAATTTATGCCCTGCTAGAATACTGTATGGAATACCTCTCTGTACATTTTATTCTTTTAAATTTATGTGGCTGGTGACTGGAGATTTATGTGCTTGTTGTTTGACTTGCAGCTGGCAAAGGCATATGATGTTGTTGAGAATGATCTCATACTTCTTGGTGCTACAGCAGTTGAAGACAGACTTCAGGATGGAGTCATCGAAACCATCAGTGCTCTCAGGGAAGCCGGGATTAAGGTAGAATTACCAACAAACTCAATTTCTGTGCGTTTTTGACTCTCCCAGGGGCAAACTGTTGTGTCATGTTCTTGTTAAATTAAGAGTTCTTTATGAAATCATGGATATGCTCCAGATGGTGATTGGCATTAGAAGAACTGTATCTTGCCCTGTTGCGTGACCTCTGTTGCATGTATGTATATAATATATGTATGTGTGTATGTATGTTTTTTGTATGTGTGTATGTATATGTGTGTATGTATGTATGTATGTATGTATGTATGTATGTATGTATGTATGTATGTATGTATGTATGTGTGTATTTATGTATGTGTGTATGTATGTATGTGTGTATGTATGTATGTACATGTATGTGTTTATGTATGTATGTGTGTGTACTGTGTATGAATGTCTGTGTATGTATGTATGTGTGTATGTATGTGTGTATGTATGTATATGCATATGTATACATCAAAGAATGTAATATAATGCCACTTATATATCTCTGGACAGCTCCTTTGTGTCTGTGCTGCTGCCAAACATGTCCTTTAACCCACATTATCTGATTGTAACTTCAATCACAAACTCCAAAATTTCTAAAGCGCCACTTGACAGCTATGTACAGGGCACCAGCAAATTCTCAAGCGCTTGTCAAGACATATTATAAGCAGTGACCCAGCAATCATATACTCAGAGGTGTAGCTAGGGGGTGCAGGGAGGGGACATGTTTCACTGGGCACCAAAGACCCTTCCTTTGGTGCCAAAAATCAGGGTTAAAATTAAATAATTTTAATTTTACTCTTAATTTTGATGCAATTTTACTAATTTATTGCAAATAAATAATTTATAATATTTAATTGTGGCACCCCAAAAAATCCAGTTACATCCTCATTACTTACAAACCAGGTGTCAGGTATGATTTTGGCGCACCACTGAGCACTAAAGGGCTGCAAATGACGATGTATTTGGAAAATGTGAAATAAATAAAACACGGGGGTAGGACACCAATTTCATAGTTTGTCCCCGGGTGCAAAATATCTCCGCTACGCCGCTGCATATACTTAATCTTGTCTGACTTTGTGCTTTTCTTTTCAGTTAGCTGTGTAACGAATGCTTTGTATTTTAGGTTTGGGTCTTAACAGGTGACAAAGAAGAGACGGCTGTGAACGTGAGTTATTCAGCCGGACATTTCAGCCACAGCATGCTTACGATGAGTCTAACTAAACAGGCAACACCTGATGGATGTGGCAATGCATTGCAGAGCTTCCGGTCTCAGTTAGTATCAAAACAACTGTTTGCTTGACTAAAAATTAACAATACATCTTTTGTTGAGGACGTTGTTGTTGATATATGATGTACGATGAGGATATTTGTGTCTGGTGCTGTATGACAACCTTAGGCTAGTTTCTCATGCATGGTTGCCTCTGTGTCAAGCAGTAGAATTGGTACTGGTTTTGGCTGGAATTGAAATGACATTTTATGTAGTTGAGTAAGAGGCTCGTTTTACAAAGTCACTGCCAAAGACTAGCTCTAAGGCCATGTGCTTCAATCTCAAAGCCAGTTTTAAAGCCCATCAAAGGCAAGCAAATGTTGTTGCTCACTTCATCTATTGTAATTACGGTCTGATGTTCGTTTACTGATGTTATTCTTCAGCATTTAATGGATGTTCTTTTTGCTAGGATGAGGAAGAGGATAGGAGATGGGGAGTGTGGATACGCTCTGGTGATTGATGGCAAAAGCCTGACCTTTGCTCTGGAGGATCACCCGGACCTCCTTCGAGAGACCTGCAAGAGTTGTGTTGCTGTCCTCTGCTGCCGTATGACGCCTCTGCAGAAAGCGCTTGTCAGTTCCATTTCGTATTTACTCTCACTTTTGTCTGTAACCACATGGATAGGAGATTTACTCTCACTTACGCCTGTAACCAGTTTCTTGAGAGATTTTGCTCTCACTCATGTCTGTAACCCCATGCTTAAGAGATTTAATCTCACTCATGTCTGTAACCACTTGTGTAAGAGATTTAATCTCCTCATGTCTGTAACCACGTGCTTAAGAGATTTAATCTCACTCATGTCTGTTACCAGTTGCTTAAGAGATTTACTCTCACTCTTGTCTGTAACCACATGCTTAAGAGATTTACTCTCACTCATGTCTGTAATCACTTGCTTGAGAGATTTAATCTCACTCATGTCTGTAACCACTTGCTTAAGAGATTAACTTGCCAAACACTAACTTGAATCAGAGGCTTACATGCACCTACTCTGTGATATTATTAACTATAAAACAATAATAATACAATAACTTTTAATGCCAAATAGTTATATTTATGGCACTCCAGGGCTTCATTTAATTTTAGTAATTACAGATCAAGTACCTGTTTAACCAGTTTTAGTAGTAGCAAGTAAAACCATAACTAAAACGGTTAAAGCAAAGCTAATAACTTGACAAGGTTTAGTCAAACCAGACACATTTCTCTAAAGTGTTTCTTTAAATCATGATGGATCATATGTTGATCTTCATGGTTATTATAATCTTAGGTTGTGCGACTTGTGAAGTCTGACCGGAGTCGACCTATAACAGCGGCCATTGGTGATGGAGCAAACGACGTCAGTATGATTCAAGAATCAGATGTTGGATTGGGTGAGTGTTGAGCGCTGGCCTTGTAATGCAGAACGTGCAGGTTCAAGCCTATTCTGAGATTATTAATATATAGAGGCCATGAGAACTTCGTACAAATGCTGAGTGCCATAAATTGATTCTTTTTCGCTAGACAGCAATGCTTCAAGCACTTTAAATACAGAAATTACTGTAATAATAAAAACCATTTAATAAGCTTCTGGCAGCTTGATCTACAAGAAATGCTATATTTGATTGATATCAATACTTAAGATTGATGTAAATGTAAATCTTCTAAATTTCTCAGCATCACACGAAAGCCAACTCAGGGAGACCAGGTTAATCACTGGTGCTACAGCAAATCAAGTCTACAATAGCCAGGTTGTTTTGTCCATTCCAGTGCCAGGTCTTAATCCCGGGAGGTCAAGCCGAGGAGACGGCATAGTGCTACAATAAAGCCTTAAGATGAGCTAAATAAGTCATCTGTTGGTCATCCATCTGTTTCTAGGGATCATCGGCAAGGAAGGACGTCAGGCTGCCCGCTACAGTGACTATGCATTCGGTCGGTTTTCTTTTGTCCAAAAAGCACTTCTTGTCCATGGTCATCTGTTCTACCGAAGGATTGCCATCTTAATTCAGTATTTCTTCTACAAGGTCAGTACAGCAATACACAAAGTCTTTGAAGACTGTTGTACTATATCATTCTTTGCTCTAGTAGGTTGTACTGACTCATTCTCTGCTATTGTCTTTTAATTACTGTCTGTTAAGTCAAGGCTGTGAAGTGATTTTCTCTTCTTGGCTTAAATTTGGAACTGTTTTAGATTTAATTACGAAAAAGTATATGGGAAATACAATCATTTTATTGTTGCATATAATTTAATGCTTTGGTGTAACAAGGCTTTATTGTACCAGAAGGTTATTTACTTGGCTTCTGGTACACATGTGACATTGTAGTCTACGTGCATGGGCGTCCGGAGGGGGCATTTGCCCCCTGGATTTTGAAAGTTATCACGTTTTCTGGGTTTGTGAATAGCTTTTCCATGCAATAATGTCATTTTGCCCCCCCCGGAAAAATTTTGCCCACCTAGAAAAATTTTGCTCCCCCCTGGAAAAATTCCTGAGGACGCCTATGTCTACATGGTAGAACACTTTGTAAGTCAACAATTGTAGATTCAGATCTGCTGAATGGATTTTGTGTAACAAACCTGGAAAAGTTATTTGTACACACTGTCTATGTCACTGAATTTGGTAAGTGCATAAGCTGGGAAGTAAGTAAGTAAGTAAATAATTATATTTTGTATTATACCAGTTGCATAACCGCACTCTGGTGTACATGCAAATGGTTTTATAAAGAATATACTTACTCATGTAAGCAACAAGTCCTGCACTATGCTGATCCCATGTTAAGGACCACTGGACCTTTTCATGGCCTATGAAACGGATATGAGCACCTCAGCTGCCTCCCTCACCTCCCTCAGCTCTGTTGCTCTATGAAATATGCCAGCTTTATTTTACTTCTGATTTACAGGAACCTCTTCGGAGATTTGTGACTGCGGTTTGGTCATTGGTTCTTAAGTTGAGAGGTCAGAAGCTGTATTGCTTCTGAGACTAGTTCACATTAACTGTGCTGAGACATACATGTAGAGTTGATTGCCATGTTTCAATCATGTGGGGCGTGGTGGCTCAGTGGTAAGTTCGGCGCCTTGTGACCGGAGGGTTGCAGGTTCAAATCCCACTCTAGCCGCTGCGTACGGACCTTGGGCAAGTCCTTCACTTGCGATTTCTCGTGGCGCTTTGGCGTGAAAACTCCGACACAGTATCAAATGCTGTAGTTGGGAGCGCCTCTGAGTAGTAGTTGACTTCGAGAGACGCTATAGAAATATCCTAAATAAAAAAATCCCAAAAAAATCTGCAGATATGTTTCTGTTTCTGTAGAACGTTGCGATGATTGCCTGCCAGATCTATTTCACATTCTTTTCTGCATTTTCTGCTCAGGTAAGTGTACACGTGTCACCTGTTCTAGAAATATGATGAGGCAGTCGTGTGCAATTATTTAAGACGCTTTGAAAATGTTGGCTGAGCATTGGTCAAGTGTTGCAAGTGACCCTTTTCTGAGTGAAAAAAGTCAATGCAGCTTCAGTATCTGCTTGGACTTAGAAGTTGTCCATTAAATCAACTACATATCCAATATTACATTATACTGTGATGAGTTTCTATTGAAAATGTGCTATATAATTCTGTGATTACATTGCATTTCATTACTGTGCATAAGTGGAACAGTAATTATATTACATTGCATTGCATGAACTCTGTTTCTTTCACTGTGTCTGCATCTCTCCCTGTATCTGTCTGTTCTCAACTTAAAACTTACCTTTTACAAATTGATAGGCTCCCTCTCTGTCTTAGTGGATGGATCTTCTGGATATTGACCCGATTACTTCTTGATTTTGGTGCACCATTGGTTAATGCCTTGTGCATTAGACACCGGTGTGATAGCAGTTATAAAGTACATTGTTTGTTGGTTCTCTGTTGCTTTGCAGACGCTGTTTAATGGTTTTTTCTTGATGTTCTTCAACCTCACATTTACCGCTCTTCCAATCATGGTCTTTAGTCTTGTGGAAAAGCACCTAACAGCTTCTGACCTTCTGAACCAGCCAGTTCTGTACAGGTGAACAACTGAATAACTAAAACTTCATTATTTAGGGTTAACTAACTAGTTGCCTTACTTTTGCATATTAGCTAATCTGCACTAAATGATTTTGGTCATTATTATTAGTTTTTTAATTATCCAGGTATCGTAAAGTTATCTGTGTCATTGACCACTAATAAGTGATGGCATTACACATGTTGAATTTTTTGTCTAGTTTTCTGAATATCTCGTGATAACCAAATCCAACAGAGTCCCGATAACTTTCTTGATTTTGGTCACACCCTACGTTAGTCAACTTGAATTATGAACAGTAATACTTAACAGTCAGTAAAATGTTGAGGGTTGATGCTGCTATTGGTAAGTTGATAGTGTGAGTGAGGAACGAGGTCAACAATAATATTTTTCTCTCTTATGTTGTTTTCTTTAAGTCAAAAGTCTTAATATTTCTGTCATTCCATTTAGGAACATAAGGAAAAACAAGTTACTCTCGACTGAGAACTTTATCAAGTGGAATATTTTGGGTAAGTATTTGGTTCTTGCAAAACTTGTTACATGATTATCAAAATATAGTTAAAATTAGATATGAAATGTTATAAGAGAATTAAGAAGCTGCTATTTTATTCCTGATTTTATCTAAAGGTACTTAATATGGATGTTGTCAAGACATGATAGATTTATTCTGCTATATCAATACCCAGAATCTTATGTAATGTAACATTTCTTTTTCTTTTGTGCTATGTAGAAAATAGTATTGATTTGCAGTTACATTACTGATGCTTTACATTACCAGTAATATAACTGCACAGGGATAGATGAATGGTAGCACTCTTGCTTGAAGAATATAAGATCTTGAATGATGTGGTTTGATACCCGTAAGCTCCCTGTAGGTCGACTCAGCCTTCCACTCCTTAGGGGGCAGCTGTAGATGAGTGGGTGCCTAACAGGCTGCCAAGACGTGTGTTCCATAAGATCTCGATAATTGTACTGTGAAGTATGAAGTCTTGTGTGTGTCATGTTTAAGGTGTTTGGCATTCTGTTGTCTTCTTCTTTGGAACACTGTTTGCCTTCTGTCCAGGGAATTCACCTTTTCACGATGGATTAGTAAGTAGATGGACAGACTTCAAGCTGTTGGTTTTCTTTTCGTTTTTCTTTGGAATGCAACAAAAAAGTAATTTAGGGGATGCCACTTTATACTCCACTTAGTGGATTGGTTAGAGCTCGTGGCTTGTGATGCGAGAGTGGAGGTTTGAGCCTCCCCAAGGCAGCTACTATGTATGGTCCTTGAGTGAGTCCTTCAATCGTAATTGGACAGCACCATTGATGTTCCATCGTGAGTGCACTTTTGAACTTTGGTAGGAGGGTAATTTCAAATACAGTTGTATTGTATTATATTTTGTATTCAATAATTTCACTTATTTACTTTGGATATTGGAAGGCAGAGTAATTTTAAACTCATAATATTTAACTTTCTAAACTTGTTCTGATGTTCAGTTGAATATGTGAAGCATTTTGATACTCTGTAGGATTATGGATTGTATGACTTTGGAACAGTCATCATGACAACATGTGTCATAACAGTCAACATCAAAGTAAGTACTCATAATAGAAATGATATAGCTATTTATCATTAAAATTAAATATAAAGTTAGTGTAGTATATAATATATATAGTATATTAGTACGTGTAAAAAGTATTGATCTGCTACTCTGCTGTTTAGGTTGTACATGTGTTGTAGGCCTACATGTTTTGTACATGTGTGCAGTAGCCTGTTTCAGTTATTTAAAAGTTGTTTCATTGCAGTAAAAATTGTAGTTCTTAATAAAGTTTTTACCTCTTAGGCTGGCGTTGATAGCACTTTTGTGAGGTGCTTCAAATATGCTGTTTTTAAGTGTCTACATGCATACATTCATGGGACACGGTAGCCTATGGGTTACAGTGTTTGCTTTTTAATGCAGAGAATACAGGTTCGATCCTCCCCTGAAATGGTTACTGTGTAGGGACCTTGAGCAAGTTCTTTGTTCTTTATTTGCTCAGCACCATCGATTGAAGCTTGGTCATTGATCGTGGAATGTAATTAATACATAGTAATAATAATAATCATTATAAACATTTTAATACGGCTCTGTCATGTGTAATTGGAGTGTTACAATGACCTTAAAGTTTCTTGATGATTTTGACCTTATTTACATTTTCATGCATATCAGTAATGTGCAATTGCAGCAGTTAACATACAGCTAACTGGTTTGGAATAGTAACGTTTCCTGCGCAGTAAGGGTTCATTTTCCAAAGATGATTATTATTGTTAGGCTTGAATATAAATGAGTCTTGTTTCATTTTATTTTCATCGCCTTTTGCTCAAGATAGGAATGATACTTGAGGAATCGAAGCACTATGTTAAAGGTAGAAATGTTAAGGTGTAGAAATGATATTTCTGGAAAATCAGGCCTTGTCCGCAAGACCATCCGAAAAAGTACTTTTACAGCGATAACGTGTGTTCTTTATTTTCATATTTTGTTGGTTGATGACGTTTTATTTTCTAGAATTTGTTTTGTGTTGTTTTTCAGTTAATTCTGGAGACGTATAACTTCAACATGTTCACGATTGCGGCATTTGTCGTGTCTTTTGCCTCCTTCTTTGTCATGACTTTTGTCTGTTGCGCAATGCTTTGGTCAGTGTTACATCTACAACTGTTTTTCATCTTTCTCATAGTTTGCTATTGACTATGCAATAGGTATTTTGTTTATGTGGCTTAGTCGTTAATTTCAGGAAATCTGCAAATAGTAGTTTACTGCTACTCTCGTGATATTGTTTTAGTGGTAAGAAAAACAGTTTGTTGCAATCTGAATAATTTCTTTGGCTTAGTGATCATGCTATTTGACATGGTAGCTGATTGGATAGGGCGATCGACCTGTAATGTGGAGAGTATGGGTTTGAGCCTCCATGTAGGCGGTCTTTGTGTGAGGACCTTGAGCAAGTCCTTCACGCACAGTTTGTCAGCACCATCCCTGTTCTGTCATATGGTTGTGTGTGTGCTCTTCTGAACTTTGAATGGAGGGAAATATCAAATGCAGTTGTATTGTATTGTATTGCTGGCATGAAAAACAGTCTTTGTTTCCCAGATTTTAAAGTGGGTGGAAATGCGTGGGACAGCGTTCCCACTGCTCTTGAAATTTTTTGCTTGTGTTCCTGCTGCTCACAATGTGTTCCAATAAAACTCTTCTTTGGAGTTCCCACTGCTCACCCAAACCACTTTAACCACTGGTGTTTCCAATGTGAAGAATGACTACTGCTTTTTGCTCTCAAACATCATGAATAGTCTATACATTGATATACATGCGTGTACTCTTCCATATATCCTGAAGTGTCTTAAACTTGTATTAAGTTGCACCTTCTAGTTCTGTCGTACTTTGTGCCAGATACAAATATTACAAATACATAATAATTAACATACAGCTATCAGTGATGGAGATCTTAACACTTTACCAACAAGAGTGTACTAAAAGTGGCTGGGAAACCAATACAGCTTGTCATTAAGTGTTAATCTAGTAATTCTTTTACTGAACTCGTCACTGGTGTAATTAGATTGAGACTGATTCTTTTGGTTGTTGTAGGCCTTTCTTTTCAGACACGATGGTCATGTATGGTAGCTTCCAGAAGATGCTCAGCAGTCCGTATGTTTGGTTGGTGATCCTCCTCTTAACGGTCACTGCTCTTCTTCCCGACGTCATCCTCAGAACCGTTCATGACACTACCTTCTTCGCTCTCAGACGCCGTGACCTTAATCATAACATGGTAATCTTACTTGATTTCTCCTAAAGTTCTTTGGTGTTTAGCTTGCTCAATATCAAATATTCTTAAGGGTGCTTTGTGGTATTTTTACTGAATATTATAGAACTTGATGTTCTGTAAACTTTTATGAAGCAAAATTCATTGACTATATGTATATGTATGTATATTCGTTTAATTCTTGAAATCAAGCTTTGCTGGCAATAACGCAGCAAATTACAGAATAATGATAGGGATCGGGTAGATGCTAAGTGGCTTGGATGGGCCTACGGGAGCTCCTAAATGTCTTCAAGTGACTACTAGAGTTTAAATTGAGGTTAGTAAATGTCTTTGTATAGCATTCTTGGAATAAAGTTTCGCTTGTCCTTGACTGGGAGAGCGAAGGGGTGTGGCCGGTTGCGGAGGTTATATCCGGTATTTGGTCGCTCAGTTGGCACAGTTTTTCTTTGTGTTAATTGCACCATTCTGGAATTTTAGTTTCTTTTATTGCCCCAAAGTGCTCAGAAGTGATAAGGTTCACCAATGTGTAGTGTGAACAAGGTCTTACAGTTTGACTTAGTATAAACAAGATCATTCATTTTGATCCAATATAAACAAGACATACACTTTTTCTAACCTTTTACTTGCTTAGTTCCTTTCAATTTTTATTTTCTTGCAGCTGTTACTGTTGATTTTTTCTGTTGGATTTATGATTATTAAAAACAAATTTTACATAGTGTAAACAATTTCAATTTAATTCACGAAACAGCTCCAGGCAGCCTTTCTTCAGACGTCACCGGCTGACACTCCATTATCAGCTCCACAGCGAAAACAATCTGCTCGGTTCATTCCTAGAACAAATGGTGCTCCATGCAGTCGGCCAATTCCACGCACTCCGACAAAAACATGGACCTATTCAGATGCTGTAGTAGATGCACCTGCCGCTTTACGTCAGCCTCATTTTATGAAGTCAGTGCGGCGTGAAATCATGTCTTCCGTGAGTTCTCATCGACGCCTAATCTCAGTCACAAGCTCGGAAGGTTCACCAAGCGAGGCTAGCTTAGCGTCTTCTCTCATGGGCAGCCTGCCTTCATCAGTGATGTCTAGTGGCAATCGTACGACGAGTTTCAGTGAAAGTGCGACAAGTTCTGCCTCAGGACAACTCTTTTCCGGTCTGAATCTCATTGCAAAGCCTACAAGCAGCTTCATATCTGTTTCTTTAACAGGATAATTTTTCATCGCTTGTCTGCTTTGATTTTCCTGCTGTGTGCTTGCCTGTGGCTTTATCTGTCTCATTCATACCTGCTTTATTTCATGATAAATATTCTAACTATGCTCCAATTCTGATTAAACTTTCTGATGAATATTCTAATTATGACCTGATTCTGATTGCACTTTCTGATTTTGTGATGATTGTTCTAATTATGTTCCAATTCTAATTATGCTTTCTCATAAATATTCTGATTATGGTCTATTTCTGATTATACCTTCTAATAAGCAATCCAAATATGCTCTAGCTATTTCATTTCAAAACCTCAGCGATAAAGAAATGTTCAGTCATTAACTTCTTGCTGGGCCATCACTTATGTGAGCTCCCTGTGCTGAAACTTCTGATGTTCTTTTGAGAATGGAATTTTTGATGGAGCCTGTCAATGTTGCAACCTAGGTGGGTAGGTTTTCTGATAATGTGGTTTGCTGAGTTGGTGCCCTATTTGCTGCGTTTCTTTTTTTACATAAAACAACAATTGCACACTTGCAATAACTAACCCTTTTATATCTTACTTTCCTTATTAATATAATGTAGTAATTGTAATTGCGCATTTATATAGCACCGATAGTAACTGATCTGTTGATTGCACAATTATCAGTAAATGGTTTAGTATTGAATACAAGGTGTTTTGATGGAACATTTTATATATTTTGTCTGTAATTTACTTTATCTGATTAATTTGTAAGTCTTCTAAGATTTTACTTTAACACATAGCCCTCTGAATAAGTATATTGGTCGCTTTTCTCATTCAAAGAATTATCTTATATCCTAACAAATTTGGATAAGTAGAGCAAGCAAGAAACTGGTAATATAAACGGGGAGCAGAAAATAAATAGCTAAATGTAAATTTATAGCTGGCTGTTAGTTTAAGTAATGGTTTTAGAAATGAGGTAAACTTGAGCAGTGAACTTTACGTGTACTGGCCACTATTTTGGTGCTGTAAGCAATTACTGAATCAAACCAATCATTTGAACTAAACAGTTAATATAACACTAGTGGAAGTGTTTGGAATTATCCAGGATGCCAGAACTTTTCATAAAGCATTTATTTATGTATCTTTGTAGGTATGTGTGTGTGTATGTATGTATGTATGTATGTATGTATGTATGTATGTATGTGTCAAGACACTTTATATAGCTCCTTTTAAGGACCTCACAAAAGCGTGGATAACTGACTGATCTAACTAGGTGCATTTTAAGAGAGTTTCGAAATGTAATTTGGCTATCACTGTTGGTTTACTGGTAATCCTATGACTTGACTTCTTTTTCAATCATGTGTGTCCGAAAATCATCATGTTGATTTGATTTTAAGCTTGTGTGGCTTTGACGGGAGTCTCAACTTCGCTTTCTGCTTGTTAGGAAAACTTCTGAGGCTGTCTGTCTGTTTGAAATACATGCAACTGTGCTTTTCTGCAACATTTTAACATTGTGTATTTTTGAAGCAATTATATTATCAGTTAAGTGGAAGCATAAGTGACTGTCCAGTCCAGTGTAAAAGTTATTTTGTTGAATCATTATGGATATTGATAATGAGCTGGTTTTTTAAAACTTTACTGGTAATCCCGGTGGTGGCTCAGTGGTAAGTTTGGCGCCTTGTGACTGGAGGGTTTCAGGTCACTCTAGCCGCTGCGTATGGACCTTGGGCAAGTCCTTCACTCGCAATTGCTCGTGGCGCTTCAGCGTGAAAACTTCGACACAGTATCAAATGCTGTAGTCGGGAGTGCCTCTGAGTAGTAGTAGACTTGAGGAAGCGGTATAGAAATATCCGAAATAAATAAATAAAATTAGCAGAAGTTGAATCCAAACAGTCATATCCTGAGACTTTAAAACAGATACTTGGTACAATGTAGCTGCCATGTACTGATGATCGGAAACAACTTTACTTAGAATTAGCTGTAAACATAGTGCAATTTGCAATATTTTTAGGTATAATAGCAGACTGGACTGTCAATTGAGAGGTTGGGTGTTTGAATCCCTCCATGATAGAAATTTGTTTCAGGATTTTGCTCAACTTGTGTCCCTAGGTAGTTCAGCTGTAGTGACTACACGGTTGGTGGTAAGATCAGGCATTGAGGGGCAGGACTGGTCACACACTGTTATATACTGAGAACTAGGGGTTAACTTAGGGACTCCATCTTAGATATATTTATGATGATGATGATGATGATGATGATGATGATGATGATGACGACGACGACGACGACGACGACGATGATGATGATGATGACAATAGCAGGAAAGAAGTTTTGAGTTGTTCTACAGAAACATTTACTGCTAACTGGTAGACTGAAGATGAACTCTGTATTCTAACATGATTCTGGTTGTCATTTCTAGATTGAAATACTTGGTATGAGGTGGTCAGCCATTCAGAGGTGCTTTGGTTCTGGATTCAAGCACACTTGGTTCTCAGGGTATACTCTCATCATCCGCAACAGCATCTCGTGCTTCTGAAGGCTGCAAGATCCGATGCAAGATCTTCTTGCGACTAGGTTCAGCTGTGGCTTCTGTTGGGAACAGTAATTTATCAAACACATAACAGAGCTGAAGAAATTATCAAGAGATTTAGGTTCTGATCAATGTTACTGTTATTGTGCATCGACTTAGTTATTTCTGAACAATACTTTGGATCTCATTCTGTTTACAGCTAAGTCTCATTTCGTAATGAATTTGTTTGAGAAACTGCGAGGGAAAATGTTTTCACAAACTGTCAGAAAATATATGATCAAGGTATTTTAATTACATGTGTGAAGAATCACTGATAGTTTTTCTGAAGGTTGTGATATTGAGGATTTGGTGCTTCTGACTTTAAATGGCTGCAATTAACTTGCACTGATATTATTCAAGACGTCTTTCTCACGAGTCAAGGTTTTTGCAGAGGATTTCCTCGGTTGCCGTACTGGGATATATATTTATCCAGCCAGTAACTGAAGCATAAAGCATTTAGAATAACTCTTCTACCTGTGAAGCAACTAAGGAAACTGACTTCTAAAACTCCACTTTTATAATGGAGAAGGCATCAATGTGCTCGATGCATGAGCTTTTTCGAGTAATCCCTCCCTGTATGAGCTCGTTCTGCTCAGTTGCTTACGTCATTTCCTGCTCCACGTAAAACTTGTCTGTTTCAGATTGCTCATCCACTATGGGCATGTCCACTCAATGGATTGATCTTCTGAATATTAACCTGATTTGCGACGTGGTGTTTGTGGGCAGCATGCTTGGCACGGATCATGCGCTTGTGGGTTTGATTCTGTGTAACTACCCTGGGGCATTTGTTTCCACACATGTGTCTCTCTCACCAAGCAGTATAATTTGGTTCTGGCAAAAGCTGGGAAGTAAATAGTAAGTCCTGCGATGAACTAGCCCTATGCCCAGGGCCTTAGAATTCGTCCATTGCTGGATCAAAGGGTAAAGAGTAAAGGAAATGAACACCTCCCGACATTCCACATGGGATATGGAAGCTTCACTTTACTTTGATGAACCATCAGTTGGTGCGTTGTGCATTAGAAGTTACAAATTAATAATAGTAAATTAATACTAGGCATCAACCGAAGGCTCTAAACAAAACTGCATTCTGTGTTTATTAGTTGTCTGTACGCCAAAATGTGATTTGCAATCGGTTAATAAAGAATATACTTACTTATGTATCACAATCCACTGGACAGAACCATGATGGGAAGAAGAACATACCAAACCGAACTCCCATTTTGTGTTTTGAGGCAACTGTAGCCAATGAACATCCTTGCTTGTTGTATTTTGGTTATAATTTATAGTATTCACTGCATTGGTAGGAATAGATTTTGTTGGATTCAATGATACAAGAACATCCTGCATCCAGTCTTTTACTCTTTAAAAATGATCTGAATAGGAGATTTTTCTGAATGCTGCTGTTATTTTTGTTACTCCTAGGCTATTTTGATTGTCAGGTATTTAGCTATGTCACCGTTAATCCATATGCAGTTAATGCAGCTGTGAATGTAAACACTACCTCTGGGGAAAATAGTACCAAACTGGAGTATTTACTTATAAATTCAAGTTTTAATGTATATTAGTGTGTATGGTACTTGAGTAAATAATGCTGGGAAATTAAAATTTCGTTATTAAGAAGTAAGTAAAGCTTATATTTATATGGCAAAACTGATAACTAAGAAAAAAAATGTAATGATATCAGTTATGAAGTTCTTGCAGATGATAATATAGCAGTGAGGTATTCTGTCATTCCCAGAGATGATATTTTGGTACCTTTTCTCCCAGTAGGTTGCAAATGTATTGTTGATGAAGGCAGTTGCATTTTGAGATTGCTGAAATATTCAGGGTGTCTCTTATCAGAGAATTATTACTTAGGATGATGCAAATACTTTTATTGCTAGGTGTACTGTTGACAGAATGTTTGCATATACCCACTTGATTTTGCTTGAACAATTTTTAATATAGTGAGTGTAGTGAGCCCAATTACCATAGAATATACACAGTCGGATATGACTTACATGTTGATTTTGGATTTTACAATGAAAGAGAATAAAGTAGGAAAGGCATATTACATTCATGCAGCTGTTGAGCATTATTTTAGGAAACAACCTAACTTCGATAAATTTTAAACTATTCTTGTGTAGTCTGTATCCATTGAGCATTTCATATAATTAAACAAACTATAAGTGTACCATATACTCATGAACGTGCATTATTTTGAATGAGAAAATCTCTTATAAACATAGGCATCCATAGACTTGTGTCTCAAGGGTGTATGATTTGCTCATACCAGTGAAATGTTTAAGAAATTGTTATCAAATGTTTCTAGTCAGTTGAAAGAAGGACTTGAAAGCAAACTCTTTCATTTGTTTACTCCGTAAAGTTTACGTGAGGAATTAGTGTTAACAGTATAATTTGTGTGCTTCATATCGTCTGCACAGTGAAAGATAATTGGCAATGCATGTGAAACTGACAATTAAAAGTCAAATCGTGTAATCTTATCAGTCCAGGAGTTGAGAAATGTGGGCCAGTTTTACTTCTTTTGAGGTGTCATATGGTGGGGAATTTTTGGCGGCCTTTTTTTAGCTGAGACTTTCGGAAGAGACCAATTTTGGAGCAAGGTTGCAGTTTCAAGTCGATGTTTCTGATGGCTAATGACTTGTGAGTCATTGCCACGTTTGGGCTGATTTTTCAAAGTTTCATGCTGCAGAAATTACTGATGATGATCATCAGCCTTTTCAACTGTTTTTTCTCACTCGTGACTTTTCGCTTTCTTGCCTGCAATTTCTTGATATTTCCTGTCTTTCTTCATATTTTCACTCGTTTTCTAAAAAGTTTCTGTTTGTTTTTCAAATTTGTTTGTTTGTTTGCTTAAACAGTATTGTTGTAGCTATTTTTTAATTTACATTTCCACTGGGCAACCATCACTAAGGCCAATTGGGTGGGGGCAACCCAATGATGTAGCCCAAAAGGAAATCAGATTTGGTCTATGGGGTCCTTCTGGATTCGCCCTTGCACAAAAATAAAGTTATGTGGTTGTTGGATCGATGTTGTCAAGCTTATGCTCAACTATAGGATCTTTCATGCCTCTGAGCATTATCAATTGTTTGAAAGAGACTTTTAATAATTGACAGATTCCGTCCATTTTAACTGATGCATTGAATTCGTTTCAATGTCATCACTTAATTAGTAAAGCATTTTGTTGAATTGGTCATATCTTATTGTGTGAATCAGTTAAGAAGTTATTTAACTCATTAACGACGAGCTGCATTGGTTTCCGAGCAGGGACGTCATTGGGGGGCTGGGGAGCACTTCCTCCCTGATTTTGGGGGAAAAAAGAAAAAAAGATGTAAAAAAGAAAAGGAGGAAGAAGAAAGGGGTAAAGAAGGAAAAAAAGAGACTCATTTGCAGCACTGGTTTACAGTTTTGCACATGTAGACTAAATTCAAACATGGGCAGCGATCCCGAGGGGTCGAGGGGAGAAGAACCCCACCTTTAACAGCGGGGTCACAGTGTACTGTTGTCCCCCACACGGTGGAAAATATGTTTCTCACGTGAGTGCGAAAAAATTTTGTCACCTTTCTTTCCCCCCCCCCCCAGGAAAAAGCTGAAATGACGTCCCTGTTTCCCAGTACTTTTAGTACATGCTCGTCATTAAAGGTATTGAGCACCTCTGAATAGGTTGCTCTGAAAGCAGCACTTGTAAATTCTCAGAAACAAAGTGTTAATAAAAAGGTTGTGAAAGATTGTTAGCCAGTGATATACCTCATTTCTGCACCAGTATACCTTTTTCAAAATATATGTACTGCCTACTCGAAAACTTATAACAAGCTGCAAACTGCATAAGGCAATCAATCAAAATGGTGCATAGTGACTCAATTGTTATGTAAATAATACAAAACGTGCATAATTATTGTTTTAGTGAATATGAAGCTGTTGTTATTCAATTACAGAGACTTTCATCTATGTCTTTTACCGTTTGTTATCGCAGTTTGATCATAGCATTCACCGTTAACTCATATGATCATTTATTTAATTTGTTATCTAAAAAATAATAACAAGGTGGTACCTCTTGCTCATCAATTTATCATTGTTATTTAATGGAACTGTGTTTGTTTAATTAAATTCCTGTTTGTTCTGTTCTAACTTAATCCGGGAATACATATTTAAACTGAATTACATTCAGACTTGATTACAAATGATTGTGTTAATAACTGTGTCAGTTGTTTTCTTAAGGGGCCATCCACATATTACGTACACAATGAGGGGTCGGGGGTCGGATTTAGGCGATTTTGCGTACGGGTGCGGACGGGGGGGAGGGGGTAACAGAATGTGTACTTACGCAAAATAAATTTCTAATTATGACGTCCACATTAGCCTATTTATAACTCTGTATTGTCCTATAGTCGTCTGATGGCATTTTATTACATAATTACATTATATTAAAGCCATGTGCAGTTATTCTATGCTGTGAACCAGACACCTATAACTTGTCTATATTGGCCCTCACTCATCCTTCAATCTGGCCTAAAGTGCAGACAGTCGAGAGACTTTCTGCAGCTGGTCTTCCGGGGGGGGGGGGTGAGTCAAGCGTACGTACGGACAGGGGGAGGGGGTCCAATTTTCCCGGATTTTTGCGTACGTAATATATGGATGGCCCCTAATATGGGTGGCAGAATGATGGTGGCAGAATGATGGTGATGATGGCTATATTACGAGTGATGGCGTGATTGGCTGATGGTGATAATGATCATGTTGATGGTTATACAGTCTTGTTGTCAAGACCTTAAACCTCAAGACCAAGACTTTGAACCTCGATACCAAGACCAAGACTTTGAACCTCGAGACTAAGACCAAGACTTTGAACCTCGAGACCAAGACCAAGACTTTGAAGTTTGAACCTCAAGACCAAGACCGAAACCAAGACCCAAAAAAATCCCATTCAGGCCAAGACTTCTTTTCCTTACACAATTTTGGAGTCGATATTTTAATGAAAACGTGAGTCTTTATTTTATTCAAGCAAATTAACTTTAAATGCAGACTGCAGAGAATTCCGAATTTGTATTTTTAGAAAAGTCCTTCATGCAAAATGTTATTCCAAATGCCTTTTGTATTTTATAAAACAAAATTCGCTCAGAATTTTCTGACCAAGACGTGCCTCAATTGTGGGCCTCATAAAAATTCCGCCATGTGAAAAAATACTTTCCAGTTGCCATAGCTAGGTGCTGAAGTCGCTGGCACTCACATGTAGTAGCTGTTCAAGCACTTGATGTAAATGTACAAATCGTGAGCCTTTTTGAAGTCCTCCCATGGTTTATCAGGCTTCAGAAACAAGTCACGGCAGGGCTTCCACGTACAGCATTATAGCTTAGTTGCTGCTGCCGATGGGTTTTTCTGACCAACAAGACTTGTATCCATCCGTAGGATAGGTTACGATGCAAACAGGTTTGATAATTTTCAAATTTCTTGAGTTTTGTTAAATGACTGTTCATATTGACAGCCGGTCTTTGAACCTCAAGACCAAGATTTTGAACCTCAAGACCAAGACTTTTGGTCTCAAGACCAAGACTTTTTTAAAAATGAACTCGAGTGCACTCGAGACCAAGACCTCGGTCTCGAGGACAACAAGTCTGGTTATATATAACAAGTGATGGAGTGATTGGCTGATGGTGATAATGATCATGTTGATGGTTATATATAACGAGTGATGATTGGCTGAGGGTAGCATTCACTGTAGCTCTATAGTTCAAGAAAACAATACTCAACTACGCCATTGCATCAATGTAGGTTACTAAGCAGTGTTTAGGCCTAATCCTCTTCTGGGAGGTGAAACAAGGTTTGTGGGGGAGCAATGAACGTTCGAAATTTGTGAACTTTAACAAACACAAAAAACTGTATTTCACCCATCTTCGTCTCAGATAAATCTGACGACCTTTTTTGGGGAATTTCATCTTTCCATTTCAACATCAACACCTCAAAACTACTATTTAATTTCTATATTTCTACTAGCTCTGGGAGGAAGCTTAAATCCCCCAAAGACGTCTAGATTAAACACTGGTTAATAAGGCTATAGCTGATATAGTTGATTCAAATCTACTGCGAATGCGCGCGCGCGTGACTATGCGTTGTATCAATTCGTGCGCCATATTCCCATCTGTAGGCCTAGGCCTATAGGCCTAGCACAGTATAAATAGGCCTAATTATTGTGCATATAATGCAAACGCAATGAGCGTCCGGAATTCCCGCTTAATTTAACTACCCATTTATTTTCAACTAAAAACTAAGGTAGCATAATTTAAAAACACCAAAATCTCGGGCGTTAGGTTTATAGAATTAAACATTCTATCTAAACTTTCTAAAGTGATGGTAACATTTGAGTTCATGCTAAAGCCTATTTTATTGTAGAAGATCTCTGCAAGCCTTCGAGAAATGTTTAGGAATGAAACCTGAGTTCACTTTTAATCGTTTGGTGGCGGAAGTAGGGATGCCTGTCACATGATGCTTGCAATGGATGTTGAGTTTTAAAGAGGAAGATAGTCTAAGACATAATTCTCTCAGAGTTGCTCCATTATGGGTTGCTGTTGCAGCCAGGACGATGATGACAGGCAGGTATGTCATTTGTTTAGGAAACAACTTGAATTTGCGCTTGCCAATGCGAATTCAAGTGAGTCTAATTGACTTTTTCTAGGCATTGCCGTGGCTAGTACGGCACAGCGATGGGCGTAATATGAAAATAGCACTTATTGGTAGACATGAGCATTTTAGAATAAATAAGTACACGTGTTAAGATTATTTAGATATATATCAAGCCTGATGGAGTATTGGAATGAAAGTGTCAATTTTAATCGTTACTATCAGCGAAACCTATTGTGGTACGCGTAGGGCATGACAGGAAGCATCCGGGCCTATTTATAATCAAAACACGGAATAGCCACATGATGCGGTTTAATGTCACTACAGATAGTTTTTAAAGATTTTTTACGATTGATAGTATAGTGTAGCGATAGCTTGGATTGGGTGACTCATTTCAGCCTTGTGGGTCCCTCCACTTGGAATGGGCTCCCGCTGGAACTGCGATTACTACCTCTGAATAATTTGCCTGCATTTCATAAATCGCTCAAATCTTTCTTTTTTAGCCGTGGCTGAGCTGGGAGCGCACCTGAGTAGGTATCTTGAAGGAGCGCTATATAAATCTTCAGAATGAATGAATGAATGAATGAATGAACAGAAAAGTGTGGTTTGAATACTAATTACCTGCCTAAGTGGAGTGTACCTTAGAGTGAAAGTCTTATGTGTTGTTTCTGAGGAGAAACAACTGAAGAATAGGGTTCAACTGGAGTTTCTTGTGCATGAAGTAAATTAGTAGCTATTCTGGTAGAGATAAAACCTTTTGTAACCTCATTCAGCCACATCATGTAATGATCCTGCTTTTTTGAAAGCAGTTGAATTGTGAAATGCAGGCTTGGAGTTGAGCAGCAGGCTTGGAGTTGAGCAGTAGAATGTGGATCATGGTGAGCATGAAGTGCTTCATGCCTTGTAAAGTGCTGTTCTGCATGTAGGGGGGTTAGATGAATGGTTACAGTCTTGCTAGAAGAACATAAGATATTGAAAGACGCAGTTTGATACCCGTAAGCTCCCTCTAGGTCGATATAGCCTTCCCTTCCAGGGGGCAGCTTTAAACTGAGTGGGCACCTAAACAGGCTGCCAAGACTTATATTCTATAAGATCTTGATAATTGTACTGTCATATGTTTCAATATTAGTTACTGCGGTTGGTCAGTGAGCTTGTCAATAAACGAATGTATTATTATTATACTGCATTGAATTATACCAGTTTGAGCCTTTTATTTTATTTATTTAGGTTTTAGTTTAATGGTTACGGGTTGAAGTTGCACTCCTTGTCATTTAAGCTTTTAAAGTGTTTTTGTACACTGTCAGTGGGAACTTCTGATGTTGAGTGAGAGAACTGGCCATTCCTCCCACTCTCATATGCTGAGGCCAAGAACAAAACGTAATCACGAGCACTTCGTATCTTTGGCAGCCTCTTAAGGATTGCTTAAGGGGCTGATCTTCATCTTCTTAACTTTGTACGTTGTGTTTTTGTGTGTAGGTCATAATTATCTGTTCAAGTTTCAGTACACGCTGCAACACTTTTTGCATTGATCTCTGAGGGGATGTTGAAAGTACTTGTTAAGTTTCTTTAGCTGTGAATAGTTAGTTCTCTGAAAGCAGTTTCACTGTGGACTATTTGTGAATAAATTTGCATAGTTTGAAGAAGTTTAATTATTTGTGGAAAATTTGTTGAAATGTCCGTATCAATATAATTTTATTTACTTGTGATATACTATTTGTGACATACTATTGTGACATGTATGTTGGTTGCAACAGTACCAGGAGCCAGACGAAAGAACAGGTCTGCTGAACAGCTCGCAACCAAGCGTACCAGTGATACAGTAAGGAAATTTTGTTGAATCTCGCAAAATTCAAGTTTTTAAGCGTTTTGATTGTCAGGTCTGCGTTTCAGAGAAATATCTTGAACCTTTTTCTCAAAGGATTTTATGAGTCAGATAGGGATGAGTTACTGTGGATATTATCTTATCACGTGAAGGACCTCACAGGGGAAAGTTTAAGTTGTGTCAAATGATATTTGATATGTAACCATTTTTTGCATAACAAAGTTGGCTAAAATTCTACACTTAGTATTCAACTGGCTTCATTGTTCGTTTTTTGAAGTTCAGTTTCATACCTGTATTTAAAGAAGGTCATGGCATATCTGCGTAAACTTAATGTTCTTCTGTTTTTAACATTTGTGCCACTTTGTTTTATTCTCTTTGAACGTGGGTTCTCCTTCTTGGGTCAGGAGTGCTACTGATGAGGTTTTCCTTGAAGTTATATTTTACAAATTCTCATTTATGTTATGATATGTTATTGTACTTGGTGTAAGTATTTAGGCAACTTTGAGGTTTACTGATTTCTTCTTTGTTTGGACACAGGCCTGCTCCTCCAGTGGCGCCTCCTAGGCCAAGTGGAAGTGAGACTTTGGCGCAAATCCTAGATCGATCTGCACAGTAAGTATAATTTCTTGGTATGTTTGACGGTTTATGCCATGTTCGTGGCAGGGATGGTATAGTAGTTCCTGTTTAATGACACTGTCATAACATAGATGATTAGCTTCACCCTCCTTTGTCAAGGCTTTTGGACTGGCGCCATCTGCAAAATGTGGTGGACTTCATGTTAATGATATTTAGCAGTTTTGGTGTTATGTCACTCGATTGTACACTTTGTTTAGCTGTGTGGCATTTTGGATTGTGGACAGAATTCTGTGCTTCACTTAATTTACTGTGGGAGTTTTGGGATAAACTTCTCTGATTTTCATGAGTTTCTTATCACTCTTTCATTCTGTGAGTGCTGACTGGTATTGTAGGAGTGATTCCTGTTTTGTTTGCAGTGCCTACATTGACGTTAATGCTGTGGACAGCGGACGAGCGCGTAGCCATAGCCAGTCAACGAAAACCAGGCAATACGGGTAAATAAATTGTATTCATGGAAAGACTTGTGTGACTTTGACTAGTTTATCATGTAACTTAACATATTCATATTACAATATAATAACAGAGTGGTAATTAATAGTTTTAAGTAGTCAACTTATGATTAATGAACATAGCTTATTAAACTGAAATCTGTCTTGCTCAATAAAGCAGATTTGTGTAATTGTAATTAGTAACTTCTGTTGCGCCAGTGTGTCTAATGCACAAGGCATCAACCGATGGCATACCAAAACCAAACCATAATCAGGGCAATATCCAGAAGATCAGTCCATAAGACAGAGGGGCAGCCTCTGGTGGATAAGCAATTTGAAAGAGGTGTTTTTAGTTGAGAACGAAATGACACAAGCGACTGAGCAGAGCACACAGACGTGGGAAGAGAGTAAACTCCAACATCAAAATGAACACGCTGGACCAAACTCGGAACATGGTGTTAACACTAGGTGGGAAACCATTTGTTGGGTTCTGTGTGTGTGAGAGAGCCTGCCACTTGTGTCTTTTCTAGTTAACTACTGACTGCATGTTCATGAACTTAAAATGGTTATGAACTTTAATATTCATTCATTCATTCAAAGCACTTCTTTAGTCACCTTTAAGAGGCGCTCCCAGCCCAACTCTGGCAATAAAGCTAGGTTTTCAAATGCTTGTAAAAGGTGTATGCAGGTACACTAGTTAAAAGAGCATGCAGCTCTGAAGGAAGGTTGTTCCATGTGGTTGGCCCAACCACTGAAAAGGCACGACATTACATCTCTGAAGTGCACACAAAGGGATCAAGTTCACCTCAAGATGTAGAATGAAGGTTTCTGTGACCAGCCAAACCAGCCAATATAAGTTAGGCTAGCGTTAAGGGTGCCTCAAATTAATTTTTTCAAATGGCACTATAAAAATTTTGGATTACAATTGCAAAATTACAAAACCTAATGCTTACCTTACATAGATAAATTTGTTTTTTTTTCATTTATCTTTATTTTTCCAGCGATCGTCTAAACTCATTAGTGTCAGTTCACTCGGCTCTGAAGAGTCCTCATTCGTTGCCGTTTGGAGTCGTTTCTCACGCTTCCGTTTTAAATGAACCAATCATATCGAGGACAGAAATAGAAACGGTAAGATGTTGGATTTCTGTATCTGAAATATTGTTGTAATTGGTAGAGCTTAAATTTGGGATGCTCGGTGTAATGTGCTGTAATAGGTTATTCCCCATTGTGGCTTTTTTGCAGATTAAAACGGAGTGAAGGATTCCTTTTCAATGTGTATGTAAGATAACACATTATGGTAAATATTTTCTTTTAGTTTTTACCTTACTGTTTTTATTTTTCTCTGGGTGGACAACACAGGAATGCTTGAAATGCCATTAATATATGTGGCAGCAAACGATTTGTTTTGGCTGTCATACAATATGGAGAAGGGCTGAGGACAGAACAGCGTGGCATCACATCATGGATACAGCTGTGGTCGGCTGGTTCGTCATGAGGGAGAGGGAGAGAGGTAGGGATAGAGTGCAAATGATGGGAAGCTATCAAATCAGATTCAGGGTTATTTGAAATATAGGAAGTGGCAGCTCTAGGATTTTTGGGGCGATGTTCCAAAAATCTTGACATACCTGTTGCTATGAAAACTGGCTCTTGATACCCGATCATCAGAAAGTTGGTATTTAATGGAAATCCATGAGCAGACTCGAATTGTACGTATTCATAAAGCTCCTGTCACGGAGAATTTTCATAACAACTTCTATTTTTTGCTGTTACAGATAGTTACGACTTCTGAGACTTTGAATACTGACCTTGAGAATATGAAGCCACGAGTGAAGGAACCACTTGCAACGTTCCTACCATCGTAACAGACTTAAGCAACTCTTTGTGATGTGACTGGTTTTGTGCTGTGTTGCCATCGGTGACTTATAATGTGGCATGCCTTTCTCGCTGATGCTCAAAAGTGCGATACTGATTTGTTTGAATTAGTATTCTAATTTCTTATGCTATTTTGTAAGCAGTAAATTCACGTATTTTGAAAGAGGAACTGACTACTGAATATTTGTGATTCGATGTATGTATCATAACGAATAAATCTACTTGGCACTGCCATTGATCATGTTTGGATTTGAAACATGTATTACTTTAGTCTGATGACATACTGGCATGGTCAAACTGTTGAACTGTAAAAACAAATGCACCGATGGCTGCTGCACTTTGAAGGACAGTTTGTCCTTGCTGCTGCACTTGAAGGACAGTTTGTCCTTGCTGCTGCACTTGCAGAGAGTATTTTAGGCTCGTCATCATTAGTGGCACTCCCCTTTGAAGCGTTGCTATTTCCACAACCCTTTTCCGACCATCACGTCCATGGGATCCAGGCTCCATCTAGCCAAATGTCAGCCGTGGAGATCTGCCTCAAGTAAGTAAGTAAGTATATTTTTTGTTAACCAGTTGCTAATCGCACTGGTGTAGAGACATCTAATAAACATGGTTACAAATTTAAAAAAATTGAAAGACGACGTAGCGACTGGCAGCCAGCATCGGCACCCATCCCCACTATCCAGGTCATCATGTGCCTGTGCCACCTGACCTGATTGCAGTTCCTCCTTAGACTATGATGCCCTGAGAATCCTTTCGAACATTTTTAGTCGCTTCTGTTTGTGCTTGGAATCAACATGCCACTGTTATTTAGAGTTGTTTGTAGTGAAAATAAAGTTTGAACTGAGGCAACTCAAGTAATCATGATTTGTTACAACAGGTTGTTAAGACTCCATTAACAGTGGTCAGTTATGGTTAATAGTGGTCAGTTATGGTTAAGAGTGGTCAGTGGTGAGATGGATTATTCTGATATTTCTGTGTGATGTGAAGATTAATTTATAATTATTTTTTACTAGCCTGTTAAGGAGATGCACATGAAAAGACGCAAAATCTAAACATTGTGTTCAACAATCAGTAACATTATTATCTATTGCAAATCATTCTATTATAATAATATGTTTAGAAATAGATAAAAAGTGAGTAATGGGAAAAATACAAATTCACATATTCGGCTAATAGTGAGTTTATTATTGGAATAATTTTTAATACTGAAGTATATTAACTTCATAGCAAGATCAGTCAAGTTTTGCTTTTGTTTGATTAAAGATACATTTATTTAGAATAGTTCGATTTTCATGTTGTTTTAGTTAAAGTGGATTATAATTAAAGTGAATAATCCAATTTGTTTGTATGCATTTTTTGGGATATTCTGTTTCTGTGAGGTTTCAAGTTCAGTTTCAAGTTTCGCGAGACAAACTGAGCAGATGCAGGTTTGTGCATAGGTGTTGCAAAAGGGTTCAAGGAACTAAAGACAACTCATTGATGATCATGTACTCAGGTGCTATATTGCCAGTTTATATAGCACCATACTCCTACAGAGATTGCAGTGATCATGTTTAGGACCTCGAAGCCTCGGATGTAAAAGCACATAACGATGTAGCGTGAAGAATTGGATCACGTATGCTAATATGATTATCTGTCCTGTCTGATCATGATTAAAGTCAGTGCATTTATGTTTTATTGTTGTGTGTGTGATAACAACATTGAGGTCCTAAGTGATCACAATGAGCACAAGTGTGAGTTGTATCGTTAAAGTCATGTCAGTTACTGTGTGATCACATTGATGTCCTGTGTGATCACTGTGAGAGCCAGTGTGACCCAACTAGTGATTGTGTGACCATATCTGGCAAGAGTCTTGGTGATTAAACAGATGGCAGGGCAACTCGATGTTGCCAGATGTCTGCATGAGTGATCAATCTTATGACCCGTTTGATGCTGCACTTTACCAGTATGATTGTATTGAGTTTCTTGGTGGTGATTTTCGTTCATGTGATCAATTTCATCTTGCTGGACTGAAGAAGAAAAGAGAAGAGCAGTCCCTTAAGCTGGCCCTGAGGCAGCCTTGGGTATGAAGCGTTAGCGACTTCATTTTCTTAGCCTTGGCATATGAGGGTGGGTGGACAGTCCTCTCCCTCTCTGTCTCACCTTGCCACCGACAGTGAACGGTCAGTGTACTCATTATAGCTGAGTTGGCTATAGGGTGCAGGTGGAGCAGAAATTTCTGTCCTGGCAGGGATTTGAACCCTGACCTCTCGATTGACAGTCCAGCCTGCTAACCACTACGCTATCGAGTGCCCCACTTGCTGGACTGGACGGAGTGGAAACTGATTACTTAATGATACGCTCATCTGTTGGCTTTGTAGAAACAGTTTACTAATTTACATGCACTGTGTGAACTCTAATGCATGCTCCCGGTTTATGCACCAGTCTGCTTAACATGAAGTGTTGTTATGTCCCCCAAAGCTATTAACTTAACACTCCATATCGGTAACAGTTCGCACGGGAACTGCCATGTCGCGTTAACTATTTACATTTTCAGCATTATCCCTTTTAATGCACGGCCTCGTTTATCATGAGGGACACTCCTGGACAAGTTCACATTAACGAGTCCTTACTAACTGGTTTCTGAAGTTAACTTTTACAGTTGGGTGTTGGCTTGCAGTCAAGTGTCTTGAAGTTTTGTGTTTCTAGTTGTGTGTGCATTTGTTGCTTGATCTTGGTATCCAGAGATCACTGATGCTTTTTCAATCAAGCTGGACAGATCCTTCATCAAGTCCATGCTGACAGAATCGCAAAACAGCTGGCATGGAACTAGGTCTATTGGAGGGGTTGAGGTATACTGCTCTTAATCGAGTTTTTGTGAAACATAACACTGGTCAACAATGATTTTGTTGCCGATTATATTAAAGCGATTTTATGGTAAACCTGTGGTGCTGATTCCGAATATGGAGTCGGTTTTGCTAGATTGGCTCTAGTTTTTGAGTTATTCGACTAATTATAAGAATTTAATGGTTAAACGGAGCACAGTAACAAATCGCATTGATATTGTCTCAAATTTTGTACCAAAGTGCACACATAAAATACATAATGGCATTGTCGGGTCTGATAACATTAAACATGGTAAGCTGATTGATAAAAATCACGATTTTTAGACTATTATAAGGCTTTTGACACTGTCAGACACTCTTTCCTGGCCGACCAATCTTACCCATCTCCATCAATATTCATAATTGGATCCTTTCCCTCCTTAGTAATCGCAGCCATTGCACTAAGTTCCATGATATCACATCGTCCCTGGCCAGAATTAATGCAAGTATCATGCAGAGCTTCGGCATGGGTCCGACCAATTTTGTTGTAGCCATGTCTGGTTTAAAACCTCTCTTCCACTTTAATCGCATCTTCAAATATGCAGATGACTGCTATCTTCTCATACTGGCTTCTAATATCTCCACCACTGTTGCAGAACTTGATCACATAAATACCTGGGCCCAGAGATGCAATCATCTTAACCATTCTAAATCCAGCGACATTTTCTTCACCAAGCCCAAGACGATCCTTAAATCCTATCCACCACCTATATGCGGAATCTCAAGGGTCTCTTCATTAAAAATGTTAGGAATTGAAATAACCGATAAGTTTTGATTCTCTCCTTATATCCAAAAACTAAGCACAAAGGCTAAACAATCCCTTTACGCTCATCGTATCTTGATTTCTCATGGGCTCTCGGACCCCAGGCTTCATGACATGATGCGGGCTACCACTGTCAACAGCATGATATACTGTTCCCAGGTACGTCTAGGCTTTGCCAACAAGCAGGAACTTGATCATTTGGGCGCAATTATTCGTAGGTTGGTTCGTCTTGGCTACCTCCCTCCTTCTTTTCCTACTTTTGAGGAACTCTGCAAAAAAGCTGATCGTGATCTCTTTAATAACATTCTCAAAACCCTAGTCACCTCCTCCATGACCTTCTACCTCCCGTTCTAAAGACCGGGTATGATTTGCGCCCTCGTTCCATAATCTGATTCTCCCTAGATTTGACTCCCTTACCCGACGAGGTTTCCTGTGTATGATGCTGTACAGTTAGGGTCTGTTTCTATTATTTCATTTATCATCTAACGTCATTATTACTGTTATATTTTTTCTTTCCCCTTTGTGTAAAATTGTAGCTTTCTTGACCATTCATACATTTTGTGAAATCAGAATCCATGATAAGTTTACGAATCTGAGGGCCATCAAAGATTCCAGCTTATATAGCATTCGAAGTGTCCGTTGTGGGGGTAGGTAGCAGTGTCTGGACATGGTCCCGACAGGGTGTCCGGACCGTTCACAGAGTACAGAGGGACAGCAACTAACATCAAGAGATAATCCGAGCCAAACAAGTAAATATATGCACACATACACAGAGACATATAGGCCTACACACACACATACAAAGACACATACATAGACACATACGCCCACATACAAAGAAGCATACAAACACACATACAAGGAGACAAACACACGGACGCCATGCTGTCCGGCTCAATTGTCGGATGTGAAGGCGATGAACGTCTTACACACCCGTGGAGGCAACTGGCGACGGGGGGGGAGACCAGCTGGTCGACAAAAGGATCGCAACTGGCCAGCCGAACCGGCACAGACATGAAAGAACAGAAAAGCCACGCTAAAACAAAAAAATTGTCAGGGAAATTCGCTACGAAATACAAAATCAAAATATTTAGTTCTTTATTGGGGGGGGCCGTTATCTCAAGAACTAGAGCCAATTCGAAGAAACCACTTCCATTTTTGAATTCAGCGACCCCAAAATACCAAAGAATTGTTCAAATATCCTTGGCAATGAGAAAAATTTTTTTATTTGTTGACCAGTGTAATCTGTTGAAGAGTTTCTTTACAATCTGGTGTGTATTTGTGCATGTGAAAGTCAAATTTCTGTTGCAGTTGGCCTTTTAAGGATGTTAGTTTTGATAAGAGCATTCGAAAGTTGAAATTTATTTACTTTCTTGATCTACATGTTGGTAGTATTATGACTGGCTGTTGAGTTTGTGTGATTGTGATGCTCCTCAGTTAAAGATCTTCCACCCTGGACCCTAATTCTTAAGAATTGCTACAGAAGCATGTAAACAGTTGTGGTAGCTGTATGATTACATTCTTTGGCAAACAGTATGTAAATGCAGTTGATTTTAAACTCTATTTCTTAGTCCTTCGTTAAACTACAGAACATGAGTGATGATGATGATGATGATGCTGCTGACAATGATGATGATGATTATGATGTCGATGATGATAATAATGATTACTGAGACCCTATGCATCTGTGTTTCTGTAATTAGGATATGTATAGCACCTTTGAAAGAACACTTCTCGTAACATCGTAATTTGTGTAATGGTAAAAAAGCCATTGCTAATGTTTGCTAAAGCATTGTGCTTGTGCTTTGCTTTTGCTGTGATCTGACTGCTTCACATTCCTATTAATGTCATATAAAATCCTCTGTGTATAATTATAGATCGATAGATACATGTATAGCTATATAGATACATAACGTCTATGCAGTTTCTACCTGTTAATTATAAATAAACTAACTGTAACCCGTGAAAAATCACGGTATGTAAATTTAGTTTAGAAACTTTAATGTGCTTGACAGTAAAAATGTCAAAATACATAAGCTAAATTGTTATCATTGTAATATTTGTGTGGTCTGCGTCAGTCAAGGAGGGAAGGAGGGCCTACCCTTGGAGAGAGACAGACAGAGACCCGTGTATCTCTCTGCTAGCCGTTTGGCCCTCTTCACGTGCATACGCATTGTCCAGAGGTCGATAGGTCAGCTGGACCCGTCTACCTGCCTGGCCTGCCGCTCGGCAGCGGGGAACTGGCGTGGCCTGCAGAGCTACGCCGGCAGCGGCCCGCGGGCCCTGGCGGGGCGTGCTTTGCCCGCTTAAGCCTATTGCCCAGTTACGCGACGTACATTGAAATTATGTGGTTAGATGTAAGGTTTACGAACTGGCCAGTCAGTGGTTAGTTTGCTGTTTGGGTTTGGCCTTTGAGAGTCAGACATGACAGATTCTCTGCGTGAAATAACACAGACACAGGCTTAACGAAGGACCCGTAATTGCAGATGCCTTGACCAAAAGCTGTGAAAAGGGCCCATCTAGGAGCCTCATTCATTTAAATGTTGGACCCAGAGGGTACATTTGAGTGAAGATATGTCATTGGGGTGTGATTAACCAATGTCTACACTCTACAGAAATCTAATGACTTTTATTGTGCTGTTATCGTAATTCACAAGGCACTGCTCACGTGTGTAGTGTACGAGTGGTTGGGCACAGCAGGCCACAAACGTAAGTTTGTAGATGTATGTTATACTATAGATTAATATGACAGTACATGTACATGGTATAATAGTTTAAGAATAAAGTGTACATGGATCCTTTGTGTACATTCACAGTTCACGTATGTACTTGTGTACGTGTGTGCAATTAATTTTTAAATGGCTTTTAATTGAAACATGTACATATGTGTGTGTGGAATAAATTTTTCTTCTGTGTGCCTGGATGTTAAAGTGTTGGACTTGTGTTTCTTTGTGTGGCAGTTCCACATGGAGCCCATATAGAATCCATATTCCCATTTGACACCCATATTGAGTTATTCCTCAGATAGACAGGATTTTGAGAATAATAATTGAAAAGTAAGTAAGACTAAGATAGCATAGATAACAGAAAGGTTGGATTAAAGGTATACGAATTTGCCTTCTCTTCGTTCACGAGGTGCATCTGCAATGCAGAATAGGCAGCTCTCAGTTGTACTATTCACCCGCATAGTGCATGCGAGCTCATACATATCCAGGGACTTTGTTGGACAAAACATAGACCTTACAAATCAATCAATCAATCAATAACAAATGTTAAGTCTTGCGTGAAACTTGTTGCCTTATCACCGAATGATCGGCCAGATTAAAAAATAGTTTAATATTTCTGAACCTGGTATTTTTATATTATTATTATTAGGCTAATAGAAGGCATGAAAGAATTTACAGAATATCATATTATATTGTAACCTAACTAAATTCATGATTTGTCGGTCTTTGGACATCTATATAGAAGGCCAATGCTTTTCAATGGACGTCCTAAACGAAGAAGTAACACTGCTAGGCTAATTTAAAATTCAGGTAGTGTCTGATATACAGGGAATCGTAATGTGGCCATAAAACAACGTTCGTACCTATAGGCTATATGCCTCTCAGTTGCAGTCAAGCTGTGTTTCACGCCTTTTACAACAATTATCAATTATCGTAAAAGGCCAGGTTGTGAATTTTAATTGTTTGTGGGCCAAAGTAACTTTTTAACACCTATTATGGGTCTGAACATTCATATAGCGCAGGCAAACGTTTTCTACTTACATTATTCACATCACATTACAACAGCCGATAATGACGCCATTTTCTAAAGCAGAAAATGACGTCACTATTTAATAATAACAATAATGCTAAACATAATAATGATGACGATCCCTCGTTCTACGGCTTCACACACACTCCATTAGGAGAGACGACCCTGTTGGGCTCACCTTTGATGCCTGGGCCAGCCGTCGATAAGGTACGTGGTGAATAAGAAAGCGGATGACCTGGAACGAGCTGTAGGGAGGCTTTCCATGCTTCAGTCACATGACGCTCTAACCCTCTTAAGAAATGGATTGAGCGTACCAAAGCTTCTATGCACAATGCGCACAGCTGTATGCGTCGACTGTCCTAGTCTAACCAGATTTGACTCTTTGTTAAGAAATGGATTGTCGAACATTTTGAACGTGGAACTGTCGGACGAGAATTGGCTTCAGGCATATCCCTTCCAGTGAAGGATGGTGGCCTTGGAATACGCTGTGCTGCTACGCTGGCACTTTCTGCCTTCTTGGCCTCTGCTGCGAGCACAAGCGAACTCCAAGCCCACATGCTGCCACCAGAATTAGCTGATGCCTCAGACGTTCTTGTAACCACAGCACTGAAAGCATGGAACCGCCAACGGGATCAACAGCACATCGTCAAAGAGAATGGGACAGCCGCTGGATAAGTAAGGCGTGGACAACTCTGCACGAGTCTGCGAACAATGCACTGGATCGGGCTCGTCTCTTAGCTTCTCGGGCACCACACGCGGGAGACTGGTTGCTAGTCCCTCCGGTTACTGCATTGGGCCTCCGCTTGTCTGATGAAGTGATACGGATCGCGTTTGGAATGAGACTTGGAACGACTCTGTGCGAGCCACATCTGTGTCACTGTGGCGAGAGAGTTGACGCCAGAGGACTCCACGGTCTTGTCTGCAGAAAGAACGCTGGCAAGCAACAACGGCATAACATGCTAAACGACATCATATGGAGATCGTTTGGTAGAGCGAACATCCCTTCCAAGAAGGAGCCGTTGGGCCTCACCAGAGAGGACGGCAAGCGACCTGACGGCGTGACGCTTATCCCGTAGTCATGCGGAAGGTGCCTCACTTGGGATGTGACCGTTTCGGACACTTATGCAGCGTCACATCTGGCTGTAACATCAACCGGAGCAGGTGAGGCAGCAAACCGGGCAGCCGCCGTCAAAAGATCCAAATACGCCACTATCACCCGAACGCATGCTTTTGTAGCGGTAGCAGTGGAGACCAGTGGTGCATGGAGTTCGGAAGGATTGGATTTTGTGTTGCAACTGGGACGTAGGTTGAGGGATTCAACTCAGGACACGCTTGAGACAAGCTACCTATTCCAGAGACTGTCCAACGCGGGAACGCCATCTGCTTCTCATCGACCTTTTCATGATAAATTGTTTACTGAGTGACGCTGAGATGGCGCTTCAGATTATTTAATAATAATGATGATGATGATGATGATGATGATGATGATGATGATGATGATGATGATGATGATGATGATGATGATGATGATGATGATGATGATGATGATGATGATGATGATGATGATGATGATGATGATGATGATGATGATGATGATGATGATGATGATGATGATGATGATGATGATGATGATGATGATGATGATGATGATGATGATGATGATGATGATGATGATGATGATGATGATGATGATGATGATGATGATGATGATGATGATGATGATGATGATGATGATGATGATGATGATGATGATGATGATGATGATAATATTCGTGATTATTGACGAGCTCACTGGCAAACTCCAGCGGGCCAGTAAGAAACATTGAAACACATGACAGTACAATTATCAAGATCTTATAGAACTCATATCTTGGCAGCCTAGTAGGCGCCCGCTCATTTCGCAGCTGTCAAATAGGGAGTGGAAGGCTGAGTCGACCTATATGGAGCTTACGGGTATAGAATCGCGTCTTTCAAGATCTTATGTTCTTCGAGCAACTAGGCTATTGAGAGAGCAAGTCCGACTCTGGTTTAGGCGATGCGATGTCAAGCAATGCTGCTGCTGTTTATAGGCCTAATCGAGATCTCGAACAGGTCAAAGGCGAGAACATGGAACCATCTGTGTCATAACTGGATCAAAAGTGACGATCCGGAACCGGTCTTCACGTGATAGGTTTTCAAATCTATGCTATTATAAGTAAGCCTACAGCCGCCGCCTACTCGTCATTAGAATAAAGCTAGATATGTTTCTTTAAAGTTGAAAATGCGGTTAATTTCATATTCAACTGGTTTTTTTTTATAGTATTACAAGAAAAAGCAGATTACAAGTTAGCCTACATAAAATAGACAATTAAAAATAATACCTAGGAAGACATTACATTAGCTGATTTAGCTCACTTATGTTAGACCTAATGGAAAAGAAACCCAGGCTTATCTGTAAGACGGGAAATCCAAGGAATTTATCCTGTAAGCAATTGCTTACGCAACAACGTCATTTAGGACACAAGGCCAGATAGCCTATATCATATATCTTCCATATCTCTGTTCGTCGTGTATCTTTCCCAGTCCATTCGTGTCCAACGGCCGGGGAACAGACACGGTACTCCTTCCTTAAGAATGCTTCCTCTTCCATAATTCCAGAGAATACGATTCCAGCCACTTTGTTTCCATCAGAGATTCATCCAGATGATCCAGTGTGAATCCGTCGTTACAGCACATCATTCGTTACGATGTATTCTACGACTCCTAGCAACTTGGTTTCTATCCGAAACATGAGTCCATTGCGAGTCCAACTTTTGGGCGACAAAGAGCTTTTAATCCCTAGAACCGGACCCCTAGGACCGGACCCCTAGGACCGGGTCCCTAGGACCGGTCCCCGGGCCCGGGGACTCAATTTATCTATATAAGCGCTGTTCGCTAGATACAGTCGTCTGTGTCTGTGTCAGAGTGAGCGTCTGCGTTTGTGTGAAGACGAATACAGATAGACGGACAGTGTGTGCAGATACAAGGCAGCTTGACTAGCGTATAGGAGTTTTCAGTTGAGTTGAGTTCGTAAATTTAATTGAAGTTGTCGATAGTTAATTTAGTCGAGAAGAAGGAATTCCGTTGTAGAAATTGATTTGCCGTACAAGAATAGGGCGCTACTTAAGTTTCGAAGTAGCAGAATTAGCTAACTGTAAGTGCTACTAGGCCTAGCAAAAAACATTCAGAAACGAACTTCAGTGTTGAACAGTGACTTTATTAGACGAACTGTGAAGAGAAAGAATCGTCTGAGAGAACTTTTGTGTAAGTTCTTGATTTTGCGTTTTGTAATTGCTGAATTAACTTGATAGCGTTGATTAACGAAGACATTGATGAACTATCGCCATCGTGTTGTCTGTCTATTGAGCTGTTTTCTCCTTCTACCCCTCAATCAATTAAGGCGTCGGTCGATCGTAAGTCCTCTGCTAGGCAACGGAGGCCGGATCCGGACAAAGATAACGTGCTCGGTTCCACCTGGGACTAACATTGCAATATTAGTCCCAGGTTCCACTGCGATCCTTATAAGTTCCTGCACTCGGCGATCATCCTGGTAAAGAACGACTCAAGAGCTTTCCAGGGAAGCCTAGTAGATCGGGTGGTTCGCGATACTTGCATAGCATTGCACCTGCGAAGTCGTATCCACGCGCCAATTCGAGGCGTTAGTGGGTCATCCATTTAGTATGTACGCATGGAGGAGGAAGGGTTTAACCCAAATGCATATGCTTATGTGGGTCTACTGATAATGTACGTCCGCATGCCAAAAGGGAGGGGTCAAACCAAAAATTTGTCTATTATTGGCCTTCAAATTGATTGACCATCAACTGAGCCACGGTTCAATTTAATATTTCGTTGATGCGGCCAGACGGTGGTGGACTATCTTCTTCTATTAAACACGTTAATAACTTAATATTATTAATCCTTTAGCCTAATGTTTCAGGGTGGATTAAATTCAGACCATTCTATAATATTTATGACGGGGGTGCGGCAAGTGACCAACGCAGGTGGGAGGTGTTAAAAGTACACGAGGTAATCGTAATCGTAATCGTAATCTCCAAACTTCTAAAGCGCCACCCGAAGGCCAAGCGCATATGACACCAGCCTATTCACGAGCGCTACGTCAGATCAGATGGGGTTTCCAGAGAGTAGTCCAAAAGAGGTCGAAGTCCGATTTCCAGGAGGCCAAACCAAATCAAAGGGGGTTTCCAGAGAGTAGTCCAAAAGAGGTCCAAGTCCGATTTCCAGGTTACCAGATCAGTTTCCAGATAGTGGTCCAAAAGAGGTCCAAGTCCGATTTCCAGGAGGCCAAACCAAAATCAAAGGGGGTTTCCAGAAAGTAGTCCAAAAGAGGTCCGAATCCGATTTCCATGGTACCAGATCAGGAGAGGCAGAGCAGCTGTCAAGGCGGGTGTCGTTTACGGCGAGAAGAATTGGAAGGCGGAGGATCAGATGAGTCAGGGTAGGAGTACTTGAAAAGGTGAGACTTCAGTTTTGAGTGGAAAGCCCGGGGGTGATAGATAGAGGAACATGAGGATGAGGATGAAGGACAGGTTGCAATGATGATGGAGGCACTGAGAAACTGCGAAATTCAGGGGGAGATCATTCCAGAGGCGTGGTGCTGTGTTGGATATGGCTCGGTTGGAGAACTTGAGGTGAGTAGTGACTGGGGGTCGAGAAAGACTGAGATAGGACGATGATCGGGTGGAGCGGGTTGTCTGAATGGTAAAGAGATCACGGAGGTACTTGGGCTGGGAATATTGTAGGGAGTTGCAAGTTAGTGATAGAACTTTGAAGTGGATTCGCTCTGGGATTAAAAGTACACGAGCGTAAAGGGACTGGATGGGCCAATTTTTCCAGATTTCTGCGTAGATACTAAATGGATGGTCCCTTTAATTCTCAGGTATACACAGGGTTTGAAGAATAGTAACAACAGTGAGTAATAGTAACAGAACAGTGAGTAAGTAAGATAGCATACATGACAGAAAGGTTGGCGTCACTGGCGATAGACCTGTTTGCCTTCTCTTCGTTCACCAGGTGCATCTGCAATGCAGAATAGGCAACTCTCCGTTGTAGTATTAGCCCGTGAGCGCATACAGATCCATGGATTTCTTTGAATACAGCATAGACCTTACAAAGGGTAAGTCTTGCGCGAGAACTGTTGCCTTATCACCGAATGATCGGCCATATATTAGTTCAGCACTTCTGAACCTGATAACATTATTATTAATTATTTATTATTATCATTAAGCTAATAGAAGGCACGAAAGAATTTAGAGAAAATCGTATTATATTGTAACCTAATTAAATTCATGATTTGATGGTCTTTGGACTTCTATATATCGATGGTCAACGCTTTTCATTGGACGAGGAAGTAACACTGCTAATTAAAAATTCAGGTAGTGTCTGATATCGTATTGTAGGCCTACATTGTATTTTATTCGGATATTTATAAAGCGCTTCTAGCGGGGGGGGGCCATTCAGAAGCGCTCCCAGTGCAATATACAGGGAATCTCTGTAATGTGGTCATAAAACAACGTTCGTACCTATAGGCTGTGTGCTTGGCAGTTGCAGTCGAACGCCGTTTACAATGATTATTAATTATCGTAAAAGGTTAGGTTGTGAATTTTAGTGGTCTGTGTATTACATGAGAGCGTGCGGGCCAAACGTTTTCACGTCACACTACAACAGCAGATAATTACGTCATTTGCAGGGAGCAAGAAATGACGTCATAAAAAATAATGATAATAATATGGAACGCCACAGCAAAGACACCTTGGCGCTCTCATACCTTTTCTGCCGCAGCGTTAGAATTGGCAGCCACCGGGAAGAATACACAGTATAATAATAATAATATTCGTTTATTAGATTCAAACTGACAGTTACGGAGTAAGATTGCATGACATTAGTAACAGACGATAACAAGTTTTGCAAGAGTCGAATTTATCTGTATGGCAGTGTTTCATAACGTCAGGGAACAGAACTACCTCGGATGCAAAAAAGAATAATAATATTTTGTGTTCATTGACAAACTGCAGTAAGTATCATTGAAACATATGACAGTACAGTTATCAATATATTATAGTACACACGTCTTGGCAGTCTGCTAGGCACCAGCTCATTTCACAGCTGCCACTAGGAGTGGAAGGCTGAGTCGACCTATGGAGAGCTTACGGGTATCGAACCCGTCTTTCAAGACCTTATGTCCTTCAAGCAACAGTGTTACATTCATCTATTCCCCGCCCGAAAACCTAACATTAATAAATAATGATGATGATGATGATGATGATGATGATGCTGATGATGATGATGATGATGATGATGATGATGATGGTGATGATGATGATGATGATGATGATGACAATATTACTATTATTATTATTATTATTATTATTATTATTATTATTATTATTATTTTTATTATTATTATTATTATTATTATTATTATATGTACTAATTAATTTCTTCATAAAGCCAACAAAACTCATATACTCATTATATGCGTAATAGTTGTGGCAAAATGTTCTCTGTACATTTGTCGGTGAAAATTATTAGTATTTGAATGATTCTTCAGAAACTTGGACCCTTGAATGATCGAAATTTAACGATTGTAAAGAGATGTCCTACAAAGCAGACAAGGACTCGTACAAACCATTAAAGTCTTAACTTTTTCGCAAGAAACAGCTTTAGCTATTCTCAGGTTAAGTGACTCTGCACCTTTTTTTGCTATCTTAGATACTGGTAACAACTCTTTAGTGCGTTCCTGTAGAGGTACTCACCTCTACTGTTGCTACATAACGTAAGTGCTCAGGTGTATCCGGTACAGTGATATACACCAAGGGGCAATTCAAAGCACTGATGAACAGCCCCAATTGGAAACCAGAGGGCCCAGAACCCACATCGTTTTGTCCGATTTTTAAGTTCCCATGGTCAGTCTCTAATCCCTGCTCATCCAATCTAACCACTTCTATAGCACCGCTATTGCAATGCTTCAATCATAATTAAAGCATGAATCGATTGTTACTGCAAGTGAAATGGCAGTCTAAGTCAGAATCCATTGGTTAGCTTAAGAAACTGCTCACTGACGAGTGTCAGAGTAATCAAAGCAAAAACACACCTACACACACACACACACACACACACCTACACACACACACACACACACACACACACACACACACACACGCACGCACACACACACAATGCTTTTGTGAGTTGGTGTCTGGTTAAGTTAATTTATTTGCATAACTTCTGTCTCGCTGGAGTTTAATGCACAAACGCTTCAACCGACGAGGCACCAAAACCAGGCAGTCAACCATGTCAATATACAGAAGTTCAGAAGGTCACATACTTTGCACCAATCCCGCTCCGCGTTGTCCGCATTTGGTAAGTATACCCTCTTCATCTCTATCCGGACGTCCTCACTCATGTGAAGTGCTAAGGCCACGATTAGGCTATTCCGTTGATCGTCCAGAGATAAATTATATATGTTAATGAAATATATCCGTAAACGTACCAAACTTAGATGCGGATGACTATCATGGACAAAATAGTGCTGGGGCGATTCATGGCAAGCGCGGTAGCGCGATCTTATAATTTATGATGGTCACCATTTAAGCTCGCGCTACCGCGCGCTCCATAAATCGCCCTCTGCACTGGTTACTTTTGTATGACTGCCCTGGCTATGCCCTGGTTAAAAAAAATGTCTGGCGCCGCCACTGCTTGTGAACAGCATACCACAAGCGGAAGTTTATAGACGGATGGTCTCGATTCGTATTAAGTTATCTTATATTCAAAACCCATACTTGACGTATTGTAAAATGGCGGGGGCGTCAACGTATGCTTCGATACAGCGAAGATTGATATTACTATAGGCCTACAGAAGCGTGCGGTCCGGTTTTATAAATAGCAAGAGTCTCCAGGCGGGACAGATATATTCCCGGAACTGGGGCTCTTTAGATCAGGGGTGTCAAACCTTTTTCAGTGGCGGGCCAGTGGCATTACTTTCCAGCAAGTGGCGGGCCAAGGTGTCGAAGGCTCCTGAGCAAAATGTGGTAGGGATCGAGGCTCGGTGAGATATGGGGCTTTGTAGGCCTATAAAATTTTAATTTTAATCTTCATTATCAGTATCATTATCATTATTGTGACGCTCCTCTACAGTATATAGAAGTTTAGTGCTGATCTGCACTCACGTTCACTTTGAGATCAATCCAAAATAAGCCCCCAACATTATATGTAATTATAATGAACTGCTTTAATGTCTAGTTATCAACATGCATATATATTTCTATAATATTCATACCTAGCCAGCACCTGACTACAAGTTTATTCAAAGATATTATGGCCTAACTAACCACCCCATGTAGATCTACAACAAGGAAAGTTTCTCACGCAACCGTCCAGTATCTTCTAAAGGAATCGATTCTACAATTCCTCCGTTGTAGATTTCTTTAGTGATGCGACTTCTCTTTTCATCGACCGTTTTTCTTGGTCTTCGAATAAATATACGTGCAGGCTTTATACTCCCAAACGTCTCACTATCGAAGAAGACAGTTCTCGTCTTAAACGCACTACCATTTACAAAGTGCTCTACAGTTCGTAAAGCCACCTCTCCGACTTTAGTTCGTTCAACTAATTCGAAGTATTTTTCGCTTTTCACAACTGAGTTGGTTACGACGCAACTATCAGTTCGATATCCGATTCGAAACGATTGTCAACGATCAACCGCTCGCTGAAGTTTCATCAAAGTTCCGCCACTTAACTTCACTATACAACTGCATAGGTTTCAACGTTCAACCTCTCCAAACAATTATTCGTTCCCAAAACGAATCACGAGTTTGCGACGGATTATTTCATGGATGCAACCATCTCTTCACCGTCTACCGCATAACTCTGTTCAATTCAACGGATCTTTGTATACGTCAGCAGTTTTGCACACGGCGCTCCAGGTAAGCAGTTGATATTTGATTCAACCAATGAGGCGTGTCTACGTTTCTCTCTTATTAGCCTCAAAGCCGTAATATGACCCCAAGATACCTAAGCTGAATATTATAAGCCTTACAGTGCTGGCTATCAGGTGCTGTTTCTAATTAATTAACATAATAAGCTAATTATGTAAATCAAGCGGGTATTTAAATTACACCTTGACTAGAACAATTCACTGTAACAATATTTACATAGATGAAAGGACTTGTGTAGCATGGGAATCGTGACAATTATCAGTCACGAACATCACATAAAACTCATCAAGTCTAAGGTCAATGTATTCTTGTTGGCCTATTGTTCATAAATAACTCAAAATGATCTTATTATGATATTTAAAAATTAGAATAATCCCCTGTCAAACGCATAGTAAGCTCGCAATAAAATCAAGGAGTTAAGTTTGAATGAAATGTCTCTAAAGTGTACATCAAGGAAACATTTACCCAATTTTACTGATTAGTAACAGTGGCGCTGGAAACTTGACGCTGTTTTCTTTTGACCAGAGTAGGGATGTCAGGCTGCATATCTGCCGCTAACGCTACTCTGAGATTTGCATGTAGATTTGAGTCAGTCAGATATGATCTATGTCTTGTCTTAACAAGAGTCATCATTAGCAAAAAAACTCTATGTATTTGGTATTGACTGTGAAAAATTTTAAAAATCGAACACTTATTCTCACATTTTTTAGTCGTTAGGCATACAGCCGCGGGCCAGAAAAAAATCATCGGCGGGCCAGAAATGGCCCGCGGGCCTGCTCTTTGACATCACTGCTTTAGATTATAACAGATTGGGAGTTTTCAGATTGGAGAATTCATGTATCGCTTTGTGCATGAGTTGCTACCGCCAATATACAGAGGTCTTTTAAACTCGAAACGGATATATACATGCTCATTAGTTTCGCTAGAAATTCTAATGCATAGGGCCTACCGCCCTATAGGCCTATATATACGCGCGTTCAAATACCAGCTTTTTTCTATCAAAGCTGCTGGCGCGAAGATTTGGAACAAAGTCTCCTTTGAGATTACCCAATCGAAAAGCCTATGCGAATTTAAAACTACAGCGTGCCCACCTAATCAAAGAATCAAAGCAAAGAAACTACCTTGATTGTTCTAAATTGCTAGGTAGTTAGTTAAGTTCATAAAATGTTCTATTGTGCAGAACCTAGCTAGCTAGGTGCTAGCTTGTTCGTTTCAATTAGTTGAATTTAGTCTTTATTACCAATAAAAAGTAGCATATAAATTGGCCGTCGTTAAGCTGTAACTGAAACTGTGAATTAGGTGACCCTGCTTAGCGGGATTTAGATCCCTTCAGGCAGTGGCGGCGATCTTGTCTGAGAGGTGGGGGGGGACAAAGTCGGCCACGACCGTTTTTGGAAAATCTTGTCCCAACAAAAAAATTTTCTCCCACTTCATCTCCGAAAAATTTCTCTTTCATCTCCGCAAAAAGTTGATGACCTTTTTTAGTCCTTCGCCTCTTTTTTAGGACTTTTTCTCACTTGCACTCTCCTTTTTTTCACACTTCACCCACTTTCATTTTTTCACCACTTCATCTCCCCCGCAGAATATCGATTTCCATCTTCCAAAAAAACCTTTTTTTAGTCATTCGCCACGTTTTACAACTTTTTCCCCTCTCCCAACAATAACCTCATAACCCTTTTCTTGTTAGGATTTCGTCGAAAAAACTTTTCATTCTAAAAATCTTTTCATTCATAATTTACTTTTTTGCCAATTTCTTCTTTATCATAATTTTGGGGGGACACTTCTGCTCAAAAATTCTATTTTTACCTCGTCTGGTCAGAAACGCCGCGAAAACCCTCACGCGCAATTACATATCTCCGCCTTTTTTGGTGTTTCTTCAAAATGTGGGGGGAATGTATGGAGTGTCCCCCCCACTCTTAAAGGTGTGAATTGTGAATTCATGAGTTCAGAAGTTATTATTACCATTATTAATCAGTAACTTCTTGAGCGCCGTTGTCTAACTTACAAGGCATGCATCAACCGTTGGCTTACCAAAACTAAGCCGTGAATGGCAGTCAGTTTTTTCAATATAGGCCCTACGTCCACTGTTAGAAAGATGAAGCTTGGATTTGCTTGCAATTTGCTTTGTTTAGTGATTTCAGTTTGATTTGGAAAATTGTTTTAACAATGTGGTCCAGGATATTTTCAAACTGAAACCGAATGAGAACTACGTAGAACCCTTCTATCCGTTAATTGTTGCACTATTACCAAATGTCCATCCCCATGGGGGTGAGGGATAAGTCAGAATTTGAGAGGGTCTTATATTCTCTTAGACAAAATAGCAGCTATAGGCGCAGAGGCGTAGCTGGTGGGATGCAGAGGGGACATAATGTGTCCCGGGGCGCCATAGGAAGATGGCGCCAAAATGAGGGTTAAAATTAATAAGTCGTTCACAGCATTGTAGGCTACCTGCCAAGTCGTATCGATGTGCGTCCGCATGCATTTTTTAGGCGGAGCAACAATTTTTAGGGGGAGCAAACTTCTGTTAGGGGAGCAAAGTGACGTTTTTATTCATGAACACAGAATATGACTCTGACAACTTTTAAAATCAATAATAGTCAAGGACTTGCTTAAATAACTAAGTGTTTTCTGCATTGATAATCGTTTTTGGACCGTTGTAAGAATCACAATTAAAGGCCTAGTAAAAATATTCTATTTTTGTAAAATATGCGCTACATCCAGAGAGGGGGAGGCAACTAGTCGTATCCACAGCTTCAATTCGATGCGTTTTGTCTCAGATAGTCTGATAGACATGATTTGAAGACTAATAATAGAACAGTGAATAAGTTAGCATATACAACAGAAAGTTTGGCGGCGTCACGTACTAAATTTGCCTTCTCTTCGTTCACTGGGTGCATCTGCAAAGCAGGACAGGCAGCTCTCTGTTGTACTATTCCGACTCGTACAGATCCAGGGACTTTCGTTGGACACAAGCATAGACCTGACAAATGTAGGTCCAGCGTGAGAATTGTTGCCACATCACCCAGTGATCGAGCAGATTTCAGTTTATTTCTGAACCTGATATTATTATTATTATTATTATTATTATTACTACTACTACTACTACTGCTACTACTACTACTACTACTGCTGCTACTACTACTACTACTACTACTACTACTACTACTACTACTACTACTACTACTATTATTATTATTATTATTATTATTATTAGAAGGCAGGAAAGAATTCATAGAATCTTTTATTATATATTGTGACCTAACTAAATTCACGATTTGTCCGTCTCCGGACTTCTATAATATAGAGAAAGTGAGAATATCAATGCTTTTCATTGGACGAAGAGGTAGCACTTCTAATTTGAACTTCAGGTAATGTCTGATACATATGGGGAATCATTGTAATGTGGTCATAAAACAACGCTCGTACCCAGGCTATATGCAGTCAAGCTGTGTTTCACGCCTTTTACAACAATTATTAATTTTCATAACAGTGTGTGAATCTTAATTGTTTGTTTGTGGGCCACAGTGACTGTTTCCAGCTGTGACTTTGTAGTGGACGCTTGTTCACATCCACTGGCGTAAATTTGTCCAAAATATTGGGGGGGGGGCATTTGATTATTCATTCTACACTTGTTGCACTGGGTGTACAGTCCATCTAAATTACGGGGGGGGCGTGCCCGGCTGCCTCCCAGAGTCTACGCCTATGATCATATCTACTGAGAGCCAAACGCATATGGAGAGGAGTTACATACAGTGGCGGCGCCAGGGGTGGGCTAGGGGGTGCTTAGCCCCCCAAAATGTGGTTCAGCCCCCCAAAGCAAAAGCGAGAAATCTCTGAAACTTTGAATGCCCATCACTTATAAATAGCAGGCTCCATAGCACAAGAATTTCCCCAATTATTCTCAAAGAAATGATGCGTCAGAAACGTAGCTAGCTAGCCCACTGTGTATTGGCCTCTGAGCCCCTCTGATATAGCCCCTCTGATACAGCACTCATCCATCATCCAGTTAGGGTTGTACAGGCCATCGCAGTGTATGAGCTTCAAGGCTTGGCTCCCGCTTGACACATGACCTTGTATAGCAAGTTTTAAGGCCAGAAGACCTGCGCTCGAGGTAGCTGGCCTCTGCACTATATGCCTCCTTCGTCCCGCTCTCCCCACTCTCTCTCCACATCTCTCTCTCCATCTCTCTGTCTCTGTCGTCTGTCTGTCTGTCTGTCTGTCTGTCTGTCTGTCTGTCTGTCTGTCTGTCTGTCTGTCTGTCTGCATTTAGTAAACCAATACTGGTTGGTGGCCAGTGTTTAATCTAGTCCCCCTCTTCTGGGAGGGGAAACCAGGTTTCTGGGGGACCAACCAATTTTTCAGACTTTTTACAACTTTCATCTTCGAAAAAAGTTGATGACCTTTTTTTAGGGATCCGTCTCTCTGGGGGGCGGGGGGAAACCATGTATCACCATGTATCCTGGGGGGGGGAAATTGCTTCCCCAAAACTTCTCTACATTATAATATTGCCGGCCTCTGGGAGGGGGGAAACATCAATCCTGGGGGGACATTTACCCCCCCAAAGACGTCTAGATTAAACACTGGTTGGTGGCCACGCACATAAGACCAATACAAGAAGACCAAGACCATTTTATAAATTTATATATATATATATATTATTTATAAATTTATATATATATATATTATTTATAAATTTATATATATTATTTATTAATATATATATTATTTATAAATTTATATATAATATTTTTAAAATATTATATATAAATTTATAAATAATATATATTTTATATATGCCTACGTCTGAACAAAATAAGGAAATTGTCAAGCTATACCGAAGTTTTTACCTATTTTAATTTTTACAACTCAATTAAAAAAATGGGCAGTTGGAATTTAACAATTATTGAATTACAGGATATGGGATTTCATTAAAGTGTAAAAAAATATTTTGTAACTGACATTAGACAGACAGAAAGAGAGAGGTCCTTTATTACTACAAACATTTCATACATTTACAAAACTAAATAGCCAGACACACGTTGGATGGCACGACTGCGAAAGGAGCCTTACAAAATTTATGGCTACAACCAGAGGCGTCTACCAAAGGTGGGGTTTGGAGGACGATCTTCATCGAACTTCAAAAGTGGGGGGTTGACATATTTTGGCCGAAAGTAAGGGTTTGCATTTTTTTCATGATATCTCTTTTGTCCCGTGTGATAATGCAGCCTACATTAAGCCATTATCGGTTAACGCCTTTTTGTTCCACATGGGATCGAAATCCTCTTATGTTTCCATAACAGTAGCCAACTGTACAACAGAATACATACTGCACAGCAGCTCGTCTCCACTGCCGTGCAGTATGTGATAACTACATAATTTATCTCTTCTGCTGTACGAGCCTACGACCAACGGCTTACGTGATCTACCGGCCAAACAGTTGGGGGGGGACCCCGGGGGGTGAGGACCGTGAGTTTGCTACTTTGTTTAATAACTGCACACGTGTGTGTGTTTGTGTAGATGTGTGTGTAGGTGTGTGTAGGTGTGTGTGCGTGTCATCGCTCTGCTTGCCACACTTGCCTATCTCTGACCTGTCCAGTCAGTACTGTCAGTGTGTGGCACACACTTCAATTGAGTACATCTATAGGAGTAATAATATAGCCTACGTTGAACTCGCGAATATATTAACGTGTTGCGAGTTGATTTAGATCACAGGTGTAGTAAATCATCTGCAGGATTATATCTTACAATCACTGGAGTCACTAAAACTCGATTATTTTGATGATTTATTCAGGGGCGGCGATAGTGGGGAGGGGGTCCACCTGTAACAGTGAGGAACACAGTATACAGTTGTCGCCCGATGTTTAAAGAAACTTTTTCATTGCTACTTTTGTTA